>CM060379.1:22796383-23996383 GCA_030545235.1 Helianthus tuberosus | reverse complement strand
TCGACGCATAAGCGATGTCCTTGTCTTGTTGCATAAGCACACAACCAAGTCCAAGGTTTGAAGCATCGCAATATACGACGAAGTCTTCGTTACATTCAGGAAGTGCGAGAACAGGAGCATTACAAAGCATCTCCTTGAGCGTTTGAAAAGATTCCTCTTGTTCGGGACCCCAAACAAAAGGTTTCTCTTTTTGAGTCAAAGAGGTCAAAGGAACAGCGATCTTCGAGGAGTTAGAGATAAAACGACGATAATAACCAGCAAGACCAAGAAAAGAACGAATTTCAGACGGAGACATAGGTGCGATCCAGTTCTTCACAACTTCGATTTTAGCGGGGTCAACGTGAATACCAAATTCGTTGACAGTATGACCAAGGAATTGAACTTCCTTTAACCAAAATTCGCACTTGGAGAATTTGGTGTATAGACGTTCAGTATGAATAAGTTGAAGGATAAGACGCAAGTGTTGCTCATGCTCTCCTTGTGTCTTGGAATAAATAAGAATATCGTCGATGAAGACGATCATGAAACGGTCCAAGTACGCTTTGCACACGCGGTTCATCAAATCCATGAGAACAGCAGGTGTGTTGGTCAGACCAAAGGGCATGACCACGAACTCGTAATGACCATAACGCGTACGAAAAGCGGTTTTAGGTACATCTTCTTCGAGAACTCGAAGCTGATGGTACCCAGAATGAATATCGATCTTTGAAAAGCAGGTCGCGCCTTGCAATTGATCGAAGAGGTCATCGATGCGAGGAAGAGGGTATCGGTTCTTGACAATAAGCTTGTTGAGCTCACGATAGTCAATACACATACGGAATGACCCATCTTTCTTTTTGACGAACAAAACGGGAGCGCCCCAAGGAGAAGTACTAGGGCATATAAAGCCTTTATCAAGAAGCTCTTGAAGTTGACTCGAGAGCTCTTGCATCTCAGATGGTGCTAAACGGTAGGGAGACTTAGCGACAGGCGTAGCGCCAGGCACTAAATCGATGCGAAAGTCGACAGAACGAGCAGGAGGCGGACCAGGAAGATCGTCGGGAAACACATCGGCAAAATCACGTACGACGGGAACGTCGCTTATGCTTGGGACTTTGTTCTTCTTTTCCGCAATGTGGGCGAGAAAGGCGAAGGTACCCTTGCGTAAGCATTTGTTCGCTTGGATACACGACATAAGCTTGAGTCCTTGAGAAGGTTTCTCGCCATACACGTGTAGAAAATCACCATTTGGAAGAGGAATGCGGATGAACTTTTCAGAATAAACAACTTCAGTACGAACTAGCCTAAGCCAGTCCATGCCTACTATGATGTCAAAGCTACCCATTTGCATAGGTATAAGATTGATCGAGAAGGTATGATCGTTAAGAATCAAGGAACAATTGGAAAGAAAGGAATCGTCCACGACGGATTTACCATTAGCGACTTCGACAGCGAAAGATCTTGGCAACTTAGAGCGTTTACACATAAGCAAAGGTTTGAATTCTAACGACACAAAACTTTTACCCGCACCAGTATCAAATAGACAAGAAGCATAAACATGGTTCACAAGAAATGTACCAGTAATAACATCATCCGCGTTTTGAGCCTGAGCAGTAGTGAGGAGAAAAGCTCGGCCTCTAGCGAGTTGTTGAGCTTGTTGCTGCTGCTGAGGTTGATTACGCTGAGGACACACGTTGGCTAGATCATTGAGATCACCACACTTGAAGCATGCTCGCACAGGAGCTGCTTATGGTTGAGCCTGATTAGGTGTAGGGTTTGCAACGATAGCCTGATCTTGGGCAGGCTTTGGGTTGTAGCGACAACGATCGGCGAAATGCCCCAGCCTGTGACAGGTGGTGCATTTGCGACATGGGGTGCCAGTAGGATGATGGTAAGAACATTGGTTACACTTGGGCCATGTCCCAGTGTAGTTTCTTCTTGGTGGTTCTAGGGTAGTGGGATTAACGGCAGCTACTGATTGGATGGGTTGAGGGTTTGGTGGAGTGACGACCGCACAATTCTGGCTTGAAGCCTTCCACTTCTTGCCTTGGTTTTTCTTTGTGGATGAGGAGGGTTCAACAGCGGTTTCAACGGTGGGTTCGACGGTGGCTTGGTGTGCGTTTTTCAACGACGATTTCGTGACATTTCTACGCATGACATGGTTACTGTTTAAACGGGCGGCCAAATGAAAGGTTTCCTCAATAGTAGTTGGACAAGCAGCCTCTACGAGGTTCATGAACGAGTCGGGTAAGCAATGGATGTACTTGTTGATGGCTTTATCAGGTGTATCAACTTGGCTAGGACACAGGATGCTAAGTTGTTTGAAACGGAGGATTAACCATCATTGTCGTCATCCACTTGCTTAAGATGTCAAAATTCACTTTCCAGTTTTCTCAGCTCGTGCGGCGGACAAAATTCCTCCTTCATAATCCTCTTCAATTCAGCCCATGGCAAAGCGTGGGCGGCGTCCTCACCTCGCGTGCTTCATTTCATAGCATCATCATCATCAACCTGTAACATGTTTAAAATAAAGTTCAATGCAAAAGCAAAGGCGAGTACACAAGGTTTGAATAAGTATAGCATAAGTATAAAAGCATTATCTCGAATCCACATGGCAAATTGTAAACAAGGTAACTAGCATGCATAGCAATACGTCAAACCCAAGTGTCCACTAGTATTTAGCATCCCTCGCCATAAAGTGACGAGACCGTTTAGAATAAAGACTTAACAAGACCATGACGGGTGTTGTGCTACTCCTATAGCACTATATATGTTAAGTTGAGGGCTTAGCAAAGTTAATGACATATAGCATGTATAATCTAGCATGAACCTAAGTAAACAAGTAACATGTATAACGGATTGAGAGTATGAAGAATGTTTAAGTGTGTGAGTGTGTATTTTGTATAATAACATGTTACAACCCAAAGTGTTTTTTTAAAGGTAAAAGGGTCAAGTGTACTCACGGTTTTGCAAGTCTTGAACTTGAGAATCCGCGAGTGAGTTGTTTGTTGATTAGGGGTTGGAACACCAAGTCCTTCTACACGAAGTAAACAAGGCGAATGAGTATATGAGAGTAACGGTAGATTATTGATTTAGGAGTTTAAAACACAAGAACATATGTATACGAAAGTAATCATCTTTTAACACAAAGTACTTGTTTTGACACTATGAAACCTCAAGGGTTAATGTTTTCATGAGTAGTATACTCATTAGAGTCATAACAAGTCTTATGTCTTAGATGGCGTTATTCTAGCACTTTGACGAATGAACACAAGTTCATCATCAAGGTTCGAAGGTTGATTAGTACATATATATAAGTATTATTTAGGTATATATTATTATGTCCAATAGTCAAGCATGAGGTAGAAGATTAAATCTTCATTTAGGTACCTCTAAGTTTCATGTAAATCATTTAGGAGGTAGGAAGAGAAGTCTTCCATTTAGGTACCTCTAAGTATTCACCACTACAATTGATGTAAAAACATACAAGGAGGATCATGAACTACAAGTAATACAAGAATATAAACAACTAATCTATAAGAAATCATCAAGCAAATGTGGGGATTTTATGTAGGACAACCCAAGTTAGTCCTCAATCACGCCTACATCAAGTCTTGGATTTAAACATTGCTTGTGGGTTAGAATCTCTAAACAAAACAGAATGTATATGAGGTTTAACCTCTGATTTTAAATGTCTCAACCTCGTTTTTAAGCCTAACTAACCATAGAAGTGGTTATAAGCATAAGGACATAGGTTTGAGATGAGTTAGACTCAAGTTTGAACAAGTTTAGTAAAGTTTAAATCAAAACAAAAACAAACAGTGAACTTTGGAGCCTTTTTGCCGGAGTTCCAGTGACTTACTTACTGTGAAAAACCCACGGAATCGAAGCTAAGGTCAATCCAAGCACATAGGAAAAAGAATGAGGTAAAACGGACAAGAAACGAGTGAGTTATGCTCACTTTAGTGAAACTTGCTGAATCTGTCCGAATTTCTGATGTTGCTGCGAATTTAGAGTGATTTGGGAGTGATTAGAGAGAGTTGAGAGTGTTTAGAAAAGTGAAAATGGATTGGAGATGTCTTGGTATTTATAGGGGATGGATTGGGGTTGGGTTGGTTGGCATTTAATAGAGTTGTTGGGTGATTAAACATATAAATAAAAAAAAGGAAAACACATCTTCACCTTGCGGCCGCAAGGCTGTTGTGCATGCTTCTCTTTATTATTTTTTTTTCTTTTTATTTGACAACTTTAGATGTTTCACACCTTATATTGTGTTAGATAAATGTAACATCCATTATCAAATGCACTAAGTGGTGGCTAGCATTCATATATGATAATAGAAGAACTGAATGAACAGTTCTTCAGGGTATTATGGGAATTTACATCTTGACCCTTTACACGTACTTCACACCTCGCCCTCCACCGCATCCAGATTAGAGTGATGGATAGAGAGAGGGAGAGAGCGCACCTATACCACGGCAGAGAGAGAGGAGCGTCGGAGATGGACGAACCGGCCATCGTCTCCCGTCGGCCACCCTCTTGGCCTTCGGTCATACCGGTGGTGCGTTGTCGTGGTTAAGACGCGTGAATCGATGGTAGAAGCCGGTGGTAGACGAGGTTGGCGGTGACGCTGTGGTGGTTTTGACGTGGGTAACGATTGTTGAAGGCAGTGGTGGATGCGCATTCCACAGTCATAGTTTGCCGGAGATAATGTTATCGGTCGTCGATGAAGGCGACCGTGACTATTGCGGGTTCTAGGGTTCCGGCGAGTGTGCCCATGACTCTCATCGGACAATCTAGAGATAGAATGAGAGACTTGAAGGTGATCTTGAACAACCACAACCTCAGTAACATGAATCGGTGCTCCGACGAAGTCGGCTAGGTTCCACCGTTAATCCTCAGGGTGAGTGTTTTAACAAGTTATAAGCTTATTTCCTCCTTTTGTTCTTACAAATGTTATTCTTGAAAATGTGTGTTCTTTGGTGGTTCTGTCTTAAAAAAAATCAAGGGTTTTAAAGTTTGGGGCTTTATGGATATAGGGTCTTTGTTGAGCATTTGTGTGATTGTTTATGCATACCAACTGTTTGATGTTATGCCAAAGAGAAAATGCATACATTTTTTTCAATTCTATTGTGATATTGAAAAATATTGTGCTAAATTATGCCTAAACAAAAAAAGAACTTCGGATGATCAATTAAGTGTTGATGACATATTCACACCTATAGTTGTTAGGTAACTGACATTTGAAATGGCAATGTGAATTTTGTTAAAATATCGTACAGCAAACTAGCAAACATCTAGATAGCACATGAAAAACACCAACAGCATTACAACAAGCAAAATTAGTTATAGTCACAATGTATTGATAAAAACCCCATTCATTTTTTAAGGAACAAATCCATTAATTTATTGTAGGTTCAGGATCAGGTCATGCTTCAACTTTGGACTCTTGGATTCTTGGAGGGACATTTTTATTTCAACGGACCTTTGCCTTTGCTTTTCTTATTTTTTTCCCAGAGGTATCAACCCATCCGAAACCATCATCATAGTTAATTAGTTTACATATTGTTTTAGATTATTTTGTGTGACACGTATGGGACTAAACGGGCATAACGGAACCGAACCAATTATACATATACATATCCTATCGGTACCGAACCAAACCGGTATTCCTGTCGCAAAAAAAAAAATTGTCCACCTGTTCTTTTATATAAATATATGTAGCAGTTGAGAAAATTACTATTTTATGTTATCTTTACACGATTTAATTAATATTTTTAACCAACACCTACTATTTTTTGTTTTATATAATGGAAAATAAAGAAATACTAATGGTATGATTAAAAATTTATGTAAATGAAGGTGTTGGCACCACTGCCAATAGGATTTGCAGTCTTCATGGTGCACTTGGCAACCATTCCGATCACCGACACTAGATTCAACCCAGCCAGAAGCTGCCGGTCGGTGAAGAATGGCGCTGGCGATGGGTTAACCGGTGCTACTTGGGGCTGTTGTGGAGCATATATGGGACAGTAGGATTCGAGGCAAAGCGGGTCAAACATGATCAACTCGATCCAAAAGAGCAGTCATCGTGGACAGATTGTTAAGCAGCTACAAGAGAGGTATCAACCCATCCGAAACCATCATCATAGTTAATTAGTTTACATATTGTTTTAGATTATTTTGTGTGACACGTATGGGACTAAACGGGCATAACGGACCCGAACCAATTATACATATACACGTCGTATCGGTACCGAACCAAACCGATATTCCTGTCACAAAAAAAAAAAGTTGGTCCACCTGTTCTTTATAAAAAATGGAAAATAAAGAAATACTAATAGTATTATAGTATGATTGAAAATTTATGTAAATGAAGGTGTTGGCACCACTGCCAGTCTGCCAATAGGATTTGCAGTCTTCATGGTGCACTTGGCAACCATTCCGATCACCGACACCAGATTCAACCCAGCCAGAAGCTGCCGGTCGGTGAAGAATGACGATGGCGATGGGTTAACCGGTGCTACTCGGGGCTGTTGTGGAGCATATATGGGACAGTAGGATTCGAGGCAAAGCGGGTCAAACATGATCAACTCGATCCAAAAGAGTAGTCATCGTGGACAGACTTTGGACAGATTGTTAAGCAGCTACAAGAGAGGTATCAACCCATCCGAAACCATCATCATAGTTAATTAGTTTACATATTGTTTTAGATTATTTTGTGTGACACGTATGGGACTAAACGGGCATGCAGAACGATGTAACATATTTTATCAAGAATGACATCTATAAGTGTATAGTAGATTACAATACATGGTGTTATGTATATTTATCATCCGAATGCGAGTTCGTGTGTTTATACGCAAACCCAAAATAAACATCAACATGCTCATAGGAATGCCAGCTATTTCCGCCGCAACGCGCGAGAGGGTAAACACCTAGTTAAAAGAAAACAACCAAAGTTGCCCTTGGCAGACCCGGTCGCAAGTCTGCTGCTCTTTTTTTTTTTGTTAAACATAATAAATTAAGTATTTATTAAGTATCTTATGTATATTCAGTAGTGGTGAGGATAAATTAATTAAAGTAACAAACATTTCAGCCACATTCATCTTATTATTATTATTATTATTATTATTATTATTATTACTAGTTACTTTCCATCCGCGCGTTGCGGCGGGACCCAATGACTTCAAAAGGCGTGTCAGCAACGGCAAACAGATACCGAATATCAAATCATAAATAAAATGACGTGGTAAGGATAGTCACTCCGTCATAAAAAAACGATTTTAAATAACCTAATATATAATAATAGGACCCAGACGTCCTACACGTTGGAAATTCGGTTGTTTTCAGTTCAGTTATTACGGTGCTAACACGTTAAAATATGGATGAGCTCGGTACCAGTAACGGCAGCGAAAGTACCGATCCGGAAAATCATCGAAATTAGGTACCGGCACCAAAAATGCTCGGTACAATACGGTATGGTATTTGAAGGTAAAAATCAATAAATACAGGTATGGTGCTAAACCCGTGTCGAACTAAAAGTAACGATTCTGAAAACGCCAAAAGGTGGGTACCAAATTGGTACCGAAAATGATTTGGTATAGTAAATTTGGTACCGATACGATACCGGTTTGTTTACAGGATTTGATACGATTTGCTCATCAATATTCTAAATATCCAAGTTAATTTTACATGCTACAATTCATTCATTACAGAAAAAGGCAAAAAAGAAAGCAAAATAAGTTGTTGTGTATATAAAACCTCATTCAAACGAAATACAGTTTACTTACTGTGTATACGAAAAGTAATCTAAACGATGCAATTACTTGCATTGCTGAGTTGCTACAGGATTAGATGAGCTCGGTACCAACCGATACCGAAAATACCGTTACCGAAATCCCCAAAATTGGGTACCAGTACCGAATATACCTAGCATGGTACGGTTCGGTACCGGTCGGTACTGGTACGACACCGGTATTTGAGGGTAAAAACCGGTGAATACCTGTGCAGAACCGGTACCGAAAATACACCCGTTTGATAAATTTGAGACCAGTATCTATACCCGATACCATTTGATCATCTCTTAATGATGTTACTATTAATTCCATTCTAATTTTAATTTAAAAAATAAATAATAAATTACAGAAAACGACACAAAAGAAAGCAAAATACGTTGTTGTGTATATAAAACCTCATTCAAACGAAATACAGTTTACTTATTGTGTGTATGAAAAGTAATCTAAGCGATGCAATTACTTGCATTGCTGCGTTGCTACAGGATTTGATGAGCTCGGTACCAACCGGTACCGAAAATATTGTTACCGAAATCCCCAAAATTGGGTACCGGTACCGAATATACCTAGCATGGAACGGTTCGGTACCGGTCAGTACTGGTACGGCACCGGTATTTGAGGGTAAAAACCGGTGAATACCTGTGAAGAACCGGTACCAAAAATACACCCGTTTGATAAATTTGAGACCGGTATCTATACCCGATACCATTTGATCATCTCTTAATGATGTTACTATTAATTCCATTCTAATTTTAATTTAAAAAATAAATTATAAATCACAGTTCATTGAGTTTGTTTTTTATCATATATAGATTATTATTATTATTATTATTATTATTATTATATTACTATTTTATTAATAGAATTATTATTATTATATTATTACTAGATTTATTATTATTATTTAACCACGGATTTAATAGCTAACAAGCACGTATAAGTCAGGTGTATCAACTTGGCTAGGACACAGGATGCTAAGTTGTTAGAAACGGAGGGTTAAACCATCATTGTCGTCATCCACTTGCTTAAGATGTCAAAATTCACTTTCCAGTTTTCTCAGCTCGTGCGGCGGACAAAATTCCTCCTTCATAATCCTCTTCAATTCAGCCCATGGCAAAGCGTGGGCGGCGTCCTCACCTCGCGTGCTTCGTTTCATGGCATCATCATCATCAACCTGTAACATGTTTAAAATAAAGTTCAATGCAAAAGTAAAAGCGAGTACACAAGGTTTGAATACGTATAGCATAAGTATAAAAGCATTATCTCGAATCCACATGGCAATTTGTAAACAAGGTAATTAGCATGCATAGCAGTACGTCAAACCCAAGTGTCCACTAGTATTTAGCATCCCTCGCCATAAAGTGACGAGACCGTTTAGAATAAAGACTTAACAAGACCCCGACGGGTGGTGTGCTACTCCTATAGCACTATATATGTTAAGTTGAGGGCTTAGCAAAGTTAATGACATATAGCATGTATAATCTAGCATGAACCTAAGTAAACAAGTAACATGTATAACGGATTGAGAGTATATAGAATGTTTAAGTGTGTGAGTGTGTATTTTGTATAATAACATGTTACAACCCAAAGTGTTTTTTTAAAGGTAAAAGGGTCGAGTGTACCCACGGTTTGCAACTCTTGAACTTGAGAATCCGCTAGTGAGTTGTTTGTTGATTAGGGGGTGGAACACCAAGTCCTTCTACACGAAGTAAACAAGGCGTATGAGTATCTGAGAGTAACGGTAGATTATTGATTTAGGAGTTTAAAACACAAGAATATATGTATACGAAAGTAATCATCTTTTAACACAAAGTACTTGTTTTGACACTATGAAACCGCAAGGGTTAATGTTTTCATGAGTAGTATACTCATTATAATCATAACAAGTCTTATGTCTTAGATGACGTTATTCTAGCACTTTGACGAATGAACACAAGTTCATCATCAAGGTTCGAAGGTTGATTAGTACATATATATAAGTATTATTTAGGTATATATTATTATGTCCAATAGTCAAGCATGAGGTAGAAGATTAAATCTTCATTTAGGTACCTCTAAGTTTGATGTAAATCATGTAGGAGGTAGGAAGAGAAGTCTTCCATTTAGGTACCTCTAAGTGTTCGCCACTACACTTGATGTAAAAACATACAAGGAGGATCATGAACTACAAGTAACACAAGAATATAAACAACTAATCTATAAGAAATCATCAAGCAAATGTGGGGATTTTATGTAGGACAACCCAAGTTACTCCTCAATCACACCTACATCAAGTCTTGGATTTAAACATTGCTTCTGGGTTAGAAACCCTAAACAAAACAAAATGTATATGAGGTTTAACCTCTGATTTTAAATGTCTCAACCTTGTTTTTAAGCCTAACTAACCATAGAAGTGGTTATAAGCATAAGGACATAGGTTTGAGATGAGTTAGACTCAAGTTTGAACAAGTTTAGTAAAGTTTAAATCAAAACAAAAACAAACAGTGAACTTTGGAGCCTTTTTGCCGGAGTTCCAGGGACTTATTTACTGTGAAAAACCCATGGAATCGAAGCTAAGGTCAATCCAAGCACATGGAAAAAGAATGAGGTAAAACGGACAAGAAACGAGTGAGTTATGCTCACTTTAGTGAAACTTGCTGAATATGTCCGAATTTCTGATGTTGCTGCGAATTTAGAGTGATTAGAGAGAGTTGAGAGTGTTTAGAAAAGTGAAAATGGATTGGAGATGTCTTGGTATTTATAGCGGATGGATTAGGGTTGGGTTGGTTGGCATTTAATAGAGTTGTTGGGTGATTAAACATATAAATAAAAAAAAGGAAAACACATCTTCACCTTGCGGCTGCAAGGCTGTTGTGCATGCTTCTCTTTATTATTTTTTTTTTCTTTTTATTTGACAACTTTAGATGTTTCACACCTTATACTGTGTTAGATAAATGTAACATCCATTATCAAATGCACTAAGTGGTGGCTAGGATTAATTAATTAAAGTATTTGTTAAGTATCTTATGTATATTCAGTAGTGGTGAGGATAAATTAATTAAAGTAACAAACATTTCAGCCACATTCATCTTATGTTTCTATTTTTTTTTTTCAATTTGGCATACATAACATCAACTATACACGTTGATGTTTATCATATTATTATTATTATTATTATTATTATTGTTGTTATTATTATTATTATATTACTATTTTATTAATAGAATTATTATTATTATTATTATATTATTACTAGATTTATTATTATTATTTAACCACACATTTAATAGCTAACAAGCACGTATAAGTTATGAGTACCAGTATGTCGGGTATCGGTTGCGCGTATGCATTCGAGATTGGTAACGTATAACCCAAGTATTGTGATACGTATAAGCATAAAAAAATAGAATTTTATTACGATCGAAGTCTCGGTTTTACAACGGGTTGAAACGAAATACGAAATACAAAAGGAACAAGCTTCCAAAAATAGAAATACAAGACACCTTTTCTAATAAGGAAGGTTACGAAAAAGCGGAGCGTTACAGCAGGGTTCGGCATTTTGTGTTTCTTTGCAGATCCCACAGGCTCGAGCCTGATATTGAGAAGTTTAGGTCGATGTATCAGTTGATCAGGAATATGGGTTTTTATTCCTTTGCTCTTCGAAATGTGAAGAAAATCTTGCTGAATACTCCTAAAAGTTTCCATGATTAGAAGATGAAATTTTTCTTTATTCGAGAGGAGGTCATGCCCATTGCCATGATATTTCGAGAATATGATGAGATTGTGAAGGAAGATCTCCCCTTGCTGAAGAAGGAGATGTGGAATGCGCGCTTGACTGCAACGCCCAACAGAATCTTTGTCGAGCAGGGGCTAGTCGCTGCTGGTATGAGCGATCAGTGGCATGCGCGCAGTACAGAGGTTCTAGTTTTACTGCTTAATGGCGAAGGTATGTCCTGTGTTTTCTTACTTTTTAATTCTGTGATAGTAATGCCTGATCACTCCTTGTTGATGCAGTCAAGCAGTTGTATCAAGCCGCTTTCACTACCATCGGAGGAGCTATGGGCGTGCGCCCCTTGGAATCCGGTGAGGTGTACTGGTACGAACAGATTAAAGACAACTTTAGGTACCCTCCTGCTGGAGTTTTTGCCAATCCTCCCTCTGCAACTGAAGGTGCACATCTTCCCAACCCCCGGCCCTTGCGAGGTGTGACTTCCGCTGGGAAAGAGATTGTTTATCTTTCCAGGAGGAGTCTGTAGGGTCATCGAATGGGGAGCTAAGTTCTTGGTCTAACATCTTTGCAGGTGTGTTGCGCAACCTTGGCATAGATCCTGAGGAAAAGAAGAAGAAGAAGACTGCGGGCAAAAAGAAGAAGAAAGTTATTACTCTTGATTCCGGAGCAACTAGTAAGAGGGGTGGTGATATCCGCGCGACTACAGCGGCCTCTGACAAAGGTACTCTATGGTTCCGACAGCGTAACCTTGAGGATTACGTTATCACAAGTGACTCACTGGAGGGTTTGTCCCATATAGGTGAGAAGAAGGCCAGCACCGCTGGATCTAAAAGTTCTGGAAGCGCGGGATCAAGGATCCCTGAAGCTGGCACGACCCCTTCATCATTTTCCTTGGATGAAGAGGAGGAAGAAGAAGAGCATGAGGTGGAAGCTGGTCCTAAGTTCGTGACCCGGAAGAGGTCAAGGGAAGAAGTTACTGCTGGAGCGGGGCCAGCGCAGAAGGCTGTAGAGGTCCCAGTGATAGGGAAGCAGAGCAGGCTGTGCTCCCTATACAAGTTTTCACCAGGTTAGTGTTACGATGCTCTCCATATTTTGTCTCCTTAATGAAATTCCCTAATGTTTGATTTCTGCAGATCCTTTAAAGAATACCCCTGAGAAGACTAAGGGTGTTGAGATGAAGGACCCAAAAGAGCCAGTGCCGAAAAAGACCAAGTTTATAATCAAGCCTCCTAGTATTGTTGAGCGGGAGGTTGAGAAGGAGAAGGGGAAAAAGAAAGAGGAGAGAGAAAAAGAGGGGAAAAAGAAAACCACCGAGGCTGTTGTTGTTGTAACAACTCTCATTAAAATTACCATTTCTTATCTTATTTTACCCAATAGTAAACCCTAATTGAGACCCCCAAGTGATACTGCATGACCCCTAAAATTTTCAGAACAATCAGAATCAGGATCAGGGCCCCTAAAACTCAGGGGGGGGGGGGGCATTCCCTAGTCGGTAATATCCTTACAGTTTTACGTGGAAATTGAATTTTAACGAACGTTCAACTCAGCTAAGCTAGTAACAGACGTGGCTACCCTATGCTAAAAGTGACCTCTCGAGCCACGCGACAGGCCCTCGCGCCACGCGGGCACGCCGTTTTTCCAGTATAAATCCCAGGCTTTGGCACTTGAAATTTGGCGTTGGTTCGATGTAAAAACTTAATTCGTACTCTGAGATATCGTCTAATTACTCCAAAAACACACACTAGCACGAATTCTGCCGCGATAACAGGGTAATAACTCGATCACTGCTACGATTTAATGTCCGATCGATGAAAACTATCCGATGGATGTTTAAGTGCTGCCCAAATTCGGGTTTATGCTTTGTCATTCGTCGTAAATTCAATGGATGTTTAAGTATCGCACTTTGTCATTCGTCGTGAAGGTTTTGGATCTCGTGAGTTGTCGTAAAAGTTGGATTAAAGTTACTAACCTAGTTTTCGTGTGCATTGTTATTTGAATTAGGTTAACAGGCTTATCGATAGGCTAAACTCTGCCCGTTTAAATCTACAATGTGAGTCATTCTCTTTTTATCAAATTATTTCCAAAACCCTATTTGTTTCAAAGTTATAATTACAGGTATTAAGTCTTTGTAATCTTCAATTACTGCCAGTATGTGGGGTTTTTGTATACATTACTTATTTCCCGTCACCATTGGACAACGAGTTAGCCAATGGGTGATCTGACCATAGTCACAGAAACAAGTCGAGTGACAAATACCGATTTGGGGTAATTGGTTGATAAAAGCAATGCAATCACCCTTAATACTGTATATTATAACAATGTGTGGTTTTGTGTAACTTGAATGACTCGCCAGTATTTCCCTGCTGATAAAATCTTTTCAAAACATGTTTCAGGTGATCTGCTGTGATCCAGGAAAAAGTGCCGTGTAGCACTACAAGCTTGAAGAAGTGGCTTAAATAAATAAAGAAACATGTTTTTGTAAAAACAAGTGATTTCCTGGAGAAATCACCTTTATTGTAAATTATGGATGAAATCCCCAATTTGTGAAATAAATAAATTGGGCATTTTCAAGTCTTAAACGATCCTGTTAATACTTCCGCTGCCAAATTAAATAAATACCACGGGGTTTCTGTCCCGCGGCTCCTAGACCGGGTCAAACCGGGCCGGGGGCCGTGACAGAAAAAGGTGGTATCAGAGCCACTGATTTAAGCCAATTAAGTATTTAGAAATACTTAATTTTTCTGATTGCCATTCTGTGATTATGTGTTTTTATGTTATTTGACTAATTGTTAGTTTACAGTATGGGTAAGCAAAGAATTTCGGACATCTATCATCAATTAGATAGTTCACCACAAGATAAGGGAACCTCATTTCAATCAAATTCCTCAAGATACTCAGCAGATACTGAGGAAGGAATATTTGTTCGTAAGGCACAGTTTGAGAAACCACTTACCACTAAGAAAAGAAGTTGGATTATTAGAAAAAGTCAAGAGAAAATAAAGAAGTCACAACTAAAAGGAGTGATGATTAATAAGGAAACTCAGGAAATAGGCACTAACCCACCATGGGAAGATGAATTAGATGAACAATGGGCAAATCTCTATATGTTAGCCACTACATCAGTAAATGTTAACTTTTAATTAAGTTAAACTGCCAAACCCGGACCAACCAATGAAAACTTTTGTAAGATAACTAGTATGTACGGAAGCATACTAATATATATATATATAAAAATATCAACGTCGCAAGGTCGACAATTTTGGCTAAATATGTTGATATATGCTTGGTTAATAATTAAATTTGTGGAAATTCATATTACAAAATTTTAACTTAGAATTTTGTGTGTTTCTTCATATCTGCTGAACAACATGAATGAGTTGTCTGAAGCTCTTCAGAATCTCAATCTATATTCTGTTAATGTGGAAGTTTCCAGAGACTTTACCGGTTATTGTGCCGACACTGATGAACCTATGGAATTTCAAGCCCAACCTCCGGAGAAACCCAAACCGAGAAAGAAAAGAAGATTCGTGGGTTGGAGGCGTGTGCGCAGGAAGAAACCAGCGACACGGAAAGTTATAAAGACGGGGGATCCCAAAGACAAAGACAAAGGAATAGAGATCGGAGAAAGTTCCAGGAAAGACCAGGAAATGCCATCTTGGGAAGAGCTGGATCATAAACTGGCACTTAGTGACCTCATCGGACATGCCGATGCAAACCTTTTCAATTACCCAACGGAAGCACAACTTCCAGTTGATCTAGAGCCTGATATCCCGGATCCTATTATCCACTCCCAACCTCTACCAGCAGAGTTAGAAGAATGGTGGACCACCGAATGGCAGTTTCAGAATCTCCTAAATAACCCTAATACATTTTTCCCCCAGTTTGACCCGGAGCCTCCACTACACCCGTGTCCGCTGGGAATGACCCCGTGTGCAGAAGCGTATCTGTACTATCAAGATTTCCTCAGATTCTGCGAATCTTAGAGTTGACCAAGGCCCCGTGTCCGCTGGGCACGCTCCCGTGGTGGGTGATAGAAGCTTCTACAGCTTTGTCTTTTCTGCAAACACTTGGGCACGCCCCCGTGCTCATTGAGTACGGGGCGTGTTCAGCCTTCTGTTCTCTTGTTTTGCTTGGGAAGATGCTGTCGAGGGGTCGGGCATGCCACGTTTATTCCTTTTCTTGTATTTATGTTAGATTTAGCTGCCTTTTTGCTTCTTTTATTCATTTGAGCTCATTTAATCCTGAAAATACAAAAGGAAGACAAAAACACACTTTTTCCAACATTAGTACTAAAAAAAGGTTAGTTTAATGCCACATTTGATGTAATTTATATGTTGCATTTTGCGCACATCAAATACCCCCCACACTTGAATCTTTGCTTGTCCTCAAGCAAAACTCTTTATAATGTGGCTTTACACTCCCAAATGGAACGGGTAGAAGAGAAGGTTTTTGGGCTTGTCATAGAGTGTCGGGATTTCCAAGATTCTTTATTAAGTTTTATTTTTATTTATTTACAATCCTATTCGTCATGATTTATTTAGAATATTACATAAGATAAATTACTTATTAGGGCATAACATGCCTTTTTGAAATTTCATTTATATACAAGTTCACATAGCTCACGGGGGATCACTCAACACTCGGCCGAAAATGTATTTTTGTGAAAACTCTCGAGAGCGGCATGGAACTTACTTCTACCATAAGCTTGCCAAGCAATCAATCCTCCTCCTTTTTAACTATATACCTTTGTAAATATTAAGAGGACTTTGGGGGAAGGGTTAGGCTTGGGTTAAAGGTATGTGGTTGGGTTAGTAGTTAGTAGAAAAGGGCGAAAGGCGTAAAAAGCATCGATTTTCGTAAGACTTGTTATTTTTTTTTTGTAACTTTTTATTTTGGTGAAGCAATTCTTCAAACAAAATTCTTTTTGATAAACTTGTTTGTTTATTTCTTTTGGCTTCATCATCATTTTTTTTTGAAGAAGTCATATAGAAAAACCGAGCTTTGTTACTAAAATAAAGGGTTTAAAATGAAAAAGGGTTTCGGTGGGTAAAAGGGTGTTTGTTTTGGGTTAAGAAATGAAAATGTTTAGTCTCAAAGGGGTTAACTAGGGGGATTTTGGGTAGGTGGTAAAAAAAAGAAAAATAATGGTGTAGAAATAAAAAGTTAGTCCTAATGCCTCCATCATTTACTTACTCGGGTTTAAGTTGGTAAGTACCGGGAATGTATCGTCGTGGCAAGTTCTAGAGTCGTAAGAACCAAGTGGCTATTCACACAAGAAACGAAAAATGAGCATTTAGTTTAAAGATGTGTATTTGTATGCTCAATAAAGGCTCAAAACTCACTTTTTGTAGGAATGGGTTTTTTTATGTGATCAAGTATATATAATCAAATTTTAACTAGATTTGTCATGCCGTTTCATAATTTTCTTATGTTGGTTCTTTTTATCACGACGCTATCGGTTGTAAATTTGTAAAAATATCACCTTTTTAGAATTTGAAATTCCCAAATTAAACCTAGACAAGTAAAAAAATGAAAATTTGGGGTGTTTAGCGGTTCTAATAGAGTTTTGTGTAAGGCTTGTAATTAGGACTTGCAAAATTCAAGGTTTTAGCATCCCCCCCCCCCCCCCACTTAAATTACACATTGTCCTCAATGTGCCCCAAAAACAAGTTTTTAGGTTGATTAAATGTGTAAAAACATGTGAAAAAGCAAAATTTTATGTTACTGGGTGTCTGGACACGGCCCCCTTGTTGGGTGAACATGGCCCCGTGGTCAGAGTGCCAGTAACGAGAACTTACTGAAGGTGGACACGGGGGTGTGTCGGCTGAGCACGACCCCGTGTCTGGTAAAAATCTGCAGAATTTTGACAAACAGCAGGTCTGGGGCAATGGGCACGGGGGCGTGTCGGCTGGACACGACCCCGTGTAGACAATCTGCAAATGTGAAAAACAGGTTTCTGGCTTCGGTTATCCTGTCCCGGCTTTAGTAGCACTAATGTTTAGTGCTCTAAGCCTCGTATGTACCTGTTTTATCAATAAACACTACACCAAACCATAACAAGCATCCTAAATTACCATTGTTCAAACATCCATACCACAAAGTTAAAATAAAGAAAATGCAGAAAAGTAAAAAGTGTTAGAGGAAAGTAAATTGTTCAACACACGGCACGCAGGCCGGAAATTGTTCATGAGAAAAAGGGGGTTAACCTGTTAGACCTCCAACCAGCTGTTCCTACCTCCACTCCACTCCTCCCGCCTAGTCCATGTCCTCGTTTTCATCATCATCACCTCCTCCATGCCCCGCCATGTACTCCCGGATGTTCCCAATGTCATCCTGTATGTCGGATATGTTTCTCTCTATCGCTCCGACCCGGGTGTACATGTTGCTGGCCATATTGTAGGTGTTCCTGGTGCACATGAGGTTTTCCTGCAATAAATCATGTAAACTTTGGAAGTTAGGAAAACCGCCTCCTTGAGAGGAGGATTGACCCGGATCACCCTGGGGCTGGTAATGGTACTGAGGAGGAGGTTGGAAGTGTGGAGCATGTAAGACGAGTGCCTCTTGCGGGTTCCATGCATGCCCCTGGACTCTTTGGAAGCTAACCGTCCCGTCTTCTGCTTCATAAATCAGGTTCATGGAGCGACAGATGGTCATGTCCACTCTTCCCTACCATGGGATCTTTTGGAAAGACCTGGGCATGTTCACGAAATGCTTGAAGAGACGATATATCCACCCCCAAAAAAGATAGGGGTCGGGGGAGTGGCAAGCTGGTTCCAATGCATGTTTCGGAGCAGGAGGTATGGAACGTCAAGGTTGGTGCGGGTATGAATGCAATGAAGGACTAGTAGATCCCTCAAACCTACAACACCACTGCTATCGTGCCTTTGACTAAGAGAGTAAGTGAGGACCCTGTGAATGTAGCGGTAAAGAGGGTCCCTCAACTTAGTGCTCTTAGTGCTGCTTGGATTGTAGTTGCCTTCTCCTATTTGCGCCCATGCAACCCCAAATGTCGTTTTTCCCAAAACAAACCGTTTACCCTTTCAATTTTATCTTTTTCGGTTAAAAAACAAGGGTTTGGGGTTTTTGTGAGAAATCGGGCAAATCTACGAACAATACAAGTTGATTTACTTCCTATAACACGTATCTATACTAATGCTAACAGATCTAAGCAAAAAATTTGAGGTTCGATCCGAATGAAGTTCAAGAACCCTAGATTTTTCCCCCAAATTTTTGGTGTTTTAACTACATGCAAATCCTTAATCTAACTACTAAAGATGATAGAATCATACCTTGATGTTGTTAGAAGTAGAGGAGAATTCGGAATCTTGTAGAAAAATCGCCTGAACCAGAGAGTTTTCGGGGAAACGGGGCGTGTGGAATGAAGAAACTGTTATGAAAAAGGGGTTTTATCCCGATAGTTGCGTGGACACGGCCCCGTGATCGTGCAAGTTTTGAAATATATATATATATATATAGGGAGAAGATCATGCGAGAACCACCTCTTATTGCGAGAACCAATGTGAACACAACCAAAATGCCTAAAAATAGCTAAAAATCACACAAAATTTTTTTTTTTAATTTTTTAATATTTTTTATAAAAAAATCGCTACTTTTCGAAGCAAAAAAAAATTTTTTTTTTAAATTTTTTTTTTTTGGCTTCTAAAAGTAGCGATTTTAACATAAAAAATATTAAAAAAATTCAAAAAAAAAATTTTAGATTTTTTTTTGATTTTTTAAGATTTTTTTTAGATTTTTTTAGGTTTTTTGGGGGTTTAGTTTTTAGCATTTTAGCTTGGGGGGGGGGGGGGGTGGGGGGTGGGGGAGGGGGGTTTAGGTTTTTGGGGGGGGGGGGTTAGGTTTTTTTAGGTTTTAGTTTTTAGCATTTAGCTTGGGGGGGGTGGGGGGTTTAGGTTTTTTTTGGGGGGGGGGGGGTGGGGGTTAGGTTTTTTTTTAGCTATTTTAGGTTGTGTTCACATTGGTTCTCGCGGTTCTCACAATAAAGGTGGTTCTCGCATGAGCTCCTCCATATATATATATATATATATATATATATTAAGTGCTCGTGTGAGTGCCCTATTTCCTGAAAACTTGGTGAGAAGACTTACCGATTTAGATGTCACCCTGCTTGCTTGAAACTTACAAGGTATGATGTTGATGCTTTCATTCTTCGATCATTTGAAACGAGATTTCTTCCTCCTCATCCTCAATGAATCCTTGATAGAGCTTTAGCCGTTGGCCATTGACTTTGAATGGATTTCCATTTCGAGATTTAATTTCTACTGCACCGTGTGGGAAAATATGGGTGATGGAAAAAGGTCCTGACCATCTGGACTTTAATTTACCAGGAAATAGCCGAAGTCGTGAATTAAACAATAGAACTCGATCTCCTACTCGAAATTCATTAGGTTTAATGTGTTTATCATGCAAATTTTTCATTCTTTCCTTATAAATTTCGGAGTTAGAGTATGCATAATTCCTTAGTTCATCTAATTCATTTAATTGACAAAATCGATTTTTACCGGCAAATTCTAAATCTAAATTTACATATTTAATTGCCCAGTAGGCCTTGTGAGCTATTTCTACTGGCAAATGACAACTTTTTCCATAGACGAGCTTATATGGGGTTGTACCTATTGTTGTTTTATAAGCAGTTCGACAAGCCCATAAAGCATCATCTAATTTATCGGCCCATTCTTTTTTATTTAACCCTATGGTCTTTTCAAGTATTCGTTTTAAACCTCTATTAGTCACTTCGGCTTGTCCGTTTGTTTGAGGGTGATATGTCGTTGAAACCCGGTGATAGACCCCATACCTTGTTAAGATTTTTTCAAGTTGATGATTACAAAAATGGGTACCTCTATCACTTATTAAAGCTTTTGGTGTTCCAAAACGAGAGAATAATCTTTTCAGAAATCTTACCACGACTCTTCCATCCTTGGTTGGAAGTGCCTCGGCCCATTTAGACAAGTAATCTACCGCAACAAGTATATATTTGTTTCCTTTTGACGGTGGGAAAGGTCCCATAAAGTCGAGTCCCCACACATCAAAAATTTCACAAACAAGAATGCCATTTTGTGGCATTTCGTTTTTGGAAGAAATATTACCTGTTCTTTGGCAAGCATCACATGTCTTGACAAGACTTTGGGAGTCTTTGTAAATGGTTGGCCAATAAAATCCTGAATCAAATACCTTTCGTGCGGTACTAGCGGCACCATGATGTCCTCCGTATGGACCTTCATGACAATGGCGGAGAATCCTTCTTGCTTCACTACCATGTACGCATCGTCGGATGAGCTGATCGGCACACATTTTGAAAAGATAAGGATCTTCCCAAAAATAATGCTTCACATTGGCAAATAATTTTTTTCTTTGATGATGTGGCCATCCTTTGGCGACTATACCGCTAGCTAAGTAGCTAGCATAGTCGGCGTACCATGGTTCTTCTCTGTATTCCACCATTTCCAAGGACTCCGTTGGAAAATTTTCATTGATTTGTTCATCCCTGGTTGCCTCCAAAGTTGGGTCTTCTAAGCGCGAAAGATGATCTGCTGCGGTGTTTTCTGCTCCTCTTTTGTCTTTGATTTCAATATCAAATTCTTGGAGGAGTAGAATCCACCGAATCAAACGCGGTTTAGCATCCTGTTTCTTGAAGAGATATCGAATGGCTGCATGATCTGTATAGACTATTGTTTTAGAAAGAACAAGGTAAGAACGAAATTTATCAAAAGCAAATACCACAGCTAGTAATTCTTTTTCAGTTGTTGTGTAATTTTCTTATGCATCGTTAAGTGTTTTACTAGCATAATAAATTGGGTGAAAATGCTTTTCTTTTCTTTGTCCCAAGACTGCTCCAACTGCAAAGTCACTTGCATCACACATGGTTTCGAAAGGTAATTTCCAATCAGGCGCTATAATGATAGGTGCATTGACTAGCATTTCCTTGAGTGCTAGAAATGCTTGATTGCAATCCTTGTCAAAGATGAAAGGGGCATCTTTTTCAAGCAATTTTGTTAGAGGTCTTGAAATTTTAGAAAAGTCTTTGATAAATCGCCTATAGAATCCGGCACGTCCTAAGAAACTTCTGATAGCTCTAAAGAAGGATGGGGGTGGTAATCGAGAAATAGTGTCTATCTTTGCTCGATCAACATCCATTCTTTCGCTCGAGATCTTATGACCGAGTACTATTCCCTCTGTTACCATGAAATGGCATTTTTCCCAGTTAAGGGCGAGGTTGGTTTCCTCACATCGGGATAGCATTCGTTCAAGGTTATCGAGGCATTGGTCGTATGAATCTCCAAAGATAGAAAAGTCGTCCATGAAGACTTCCATTGTCTTTTCTATCTTGTCATGGAAGATGGCCACCATGCAACGTTGAAAGGTTGTAGGGGCATTACATAGACCAAAGGGCATGCGTCGATAAGCAAAAGTTCCATAGGGACAAGTGAAAGCTGTATTTTCTTGGTCTTCGGGTGCTATCGGTATTTGAAAGTAACCTGAAAAACCATCCAAGAAACAATAAAATTTATGACCGGATAATCTTTCTAACATTTGATCAATGAAGGGCAAAGGAAAGTGATCTTTCCTTGTTGCTTCATTTAATCGCCTATAATCTATACATACCCTCCATCCTGTGACGGTTCTTGTTGGTACTAATTCATTCTTTTCGTTAGTTATTACCGTCATACCTCCTTTCTTTGGAACTACTTGGACGGGACTTACCCAAGGACTATCGGAGATAGGGTAAATAAGTCCGGCGTCAAGTAATTTGATGACTTCGTTTTTAACCACTTCTTGGACATTTGGATTTACTCTACGTTGTGGTTGTATTACCGATTTGTAGTCATCATTCATTAAAATTTTGTGCGTGCACATGGAAGGACTTATGCCTTTAATATCTACAAGCTTCCAAGCGATCGCATTTTTGTGTTTTTTCAAAAGTGTAATTAATTTTTCTTTTTCTACCCTAGTTAATTTAGACGATATAATTACAGGTGATTTACCATCTTTGTCGAGACAAGCATATTCCAAACCTTTTGGGAGTTCTTTGAGCTCAAGAGGTGGGTCTTTAGGAGACTCCTTATTTGGTTGCTCATTTCGATCAAGAGCTACAAAAGTTTGTTCTATGGCGACCTCTTCTTCAACAAAGTGGTCAATTTCTTCTCTTGTATCGGGTGGTTCATCTTCATTTTCAATTAGGGGGTCATTATTGCCGAATGGATATTTCATTGAACGCTCAAGATCGACACTCTTTTTAAATGCCCCTAATTGAATAGATAGATTGTTGCGCTTCCGGTTTTTCAAAGCTTCGTGGGTTTTTACAAAGGGCCGTCCCAACACTAGAGGAGCGTCATCAAGGATGACAAAGTCGGTTGGGATTACCATTTGATTTGTTTGAACCAGGACATCCTCAACTACACCGATTGATTTTATTACTTTCCGATTGGATAGAAAAATGGATATTTGAAGTGGAGAAAAATCACCAATACTTAATTTTTCGAAAATGTAGTTTGGCATTATGTTAACACAAAGATCTTTATCAATTGTGATATTACTAATAAATGAATTTTGAAAAAAACATGGAACCGGTGTAATGTTAATTTCAAATGGGTCTTCTTTTATTAGCGAAGTTTGATCATTAGTTAACTTAACGCTTACCGTTTCGTCAATTTTAGTGTTAGTGTTTAACTCTTTTAAAAACTTAGCATGAGTGGGAACTAAACAATGATTTTCGAAAGAAGGTGGTAAGAAATTAATTTCTTCAAAATTAGACTCTTATTTAATTTTAACGTTATCGGACTCACCCTTTTCGTTGTTTAACTCATGTGTCGGTTTTTCACTTATTTGTTCTTCCATTTTTGCATTTTCAACTATCTCTTTTTTATTTAATTATTCTATTGTGCGGGACTCCTCTTCCCTTGCACGAGTTTCTAATATGTAACGTTCGATAGTTTTAATTTTTTCTATTATCCTATCGGCTATATCGGTGATAGAGTAAGGATCGGGATCCTCAAAGCTCGAATCCGGTTGTTCGATCCTGTGTTTCTCATAATACTCATAGGAAGTAGATGGTTCACACCATTTTCCTTCATTGTAAGCATATGATGAATAAGGGTCATAATTTTGTTCTTCATAATACTCATACGAGGTGGGTTGTTCACGTCATGGTTCCTCATAATAAACATATGAAGGTGGTTGCTCATATTGTGGTTCCTCAAAGTATGAGTATGAAGGCTCATACCTTGGTTCATCAAAATATGAGTATGAGGGAGAAGGTTCATACCTTTGGTCTTCATAGGATGTGTATGAAGTTGATGGCTCATACATGGGCTCCTCATAGTAGGTGTATGAAGTGGATGGTTGAAATAAGTCACAATATTGAACCGAGTGCGGGTTACCACAATTAGTGCAATAGTCTTCCCTATAATCATCCTCCTCATAGGTGTAGTTGTAGCCTCCTGAGTATTGATCCATGAGAATCACTCAGCAGACCACAACAAAGTCTCGAGACCAGAAAACAAAAATAAAAACGGAAACAGAGGCTGGACCCGTGTTCAGTGAGCACGGCCCGTGTTCAGATTCTGTATCTGGGCGTTTTAGTTAAAGTTACTGATTTCGTTGAGCACGGGGGCGTGTTCAGTGAGCACGACCCCGTGTTCAGACTCTGTTACTGGGTGTTGTTAAAAAAAATGCAGCATGGCCCCGTGTTCAAGCTACTGTAAATGCAAAAACTAACTAAAATGCACAAAAATGCACGCGTTTTAAAAAGGGTTTGAAAAACTGATTAGGCCGTCGATTTTAAGCTTTCTTAAAATCCTTGTGTCCCCGGCAGCGGCGCCAAAAACTTGATGTGCGTGTAGTGTTATAGATTTTTAATGTATATTTTAAGCCCTTTAACGCTTTTTAGCCAAGTTTTAAATTTATAAAACACGATATTTACTAACACTAAACACACATATGGGCAAGTGCACCTATCGTGAGCGTAGTATAGTGTTGGTAAGATACCGAGGTCGTCCAAGGACACAAGAGCTTTTAGTACCGGTTTATCCTCAACGTCTAATCAAATCAAAAGTTTAGAAAAAGGTTTTAAAGTAGAAAAATAAAACTAACTAAAATGCTGAAAAATAAAATAAAAATAAAAAACAGATAGACAAGATGAATCACTTGGATCCGACTAGTGTTTAGTGTAACCTTTGATTATTTCCGCACTTTTGCACTTTTTAAGAGATTATCTTAGTTATTGTAGTAGGCCCCTCTTCTGAAGGTGACGTTACCCTCAACCCAGTAGTTTGAGTCAGCAAGGATACAATCCTAAAGGGTTGGATTATTGAAAGATAATTAATTAAGTTATTAATGCATATTGTGGTAGGCCCCTCTTCTGGAGGTGACGTTACCCTCGGCTAAGTAGTCTGAGTCAGCAGGGATACAGTCCTAAGTAGCCGGGTTAAAGTTTTAATAGTAGTTTACATATGAGGGGATCAAGGAGTTCGGACCCCCGCCATCCAATACCAGTGGGTATTGAAGGAGGTCCTACTAAAGTTGACCCAGGTCCTTGCAGGATCTATACACTGAACAAGGCAAGACTTTTACCAAACCGTTCCCTTAACCCCCGACCAGGTAGCCAACATACCTCCATATAGACCGTGGAGATATGAATGGTGAAAATCTTTTATTTTATATAGACAGTAAAATAATGCCAAGACACCACGGACAAACGATAAGGAAGACTCACCTTCAACATAAGAAACTAGTTATTAAAGTCATTAATACATAACTAAATAAAAAGTGCGAAAAGATTAAAAATAAAAAGTATTACACTAGACACTTCTCTTCACCAAGTGATGTAAGAGACTTAGGCAAACATGGCCTTTGATTGTCAAGAACTCTTACGATCAATCTTGGATCCCGAGACTACTCACACACTCTATGATGGATGATGGTGGTGGGTGGGTGAAGTGTGAGAGAGGTGGTTTGCCAAGGGATGGTTTGCAAATGAGCCAAGCACCCCTATTTATATCCTGCACAGAAGCCCGGACACGGCCCCGTGTCCACCCGTCTTCTCTTCCTTCATTAAATACAGTTTGTCTGCATTAGTTGACCACGCCCCCGTGTCCGCTGGGCACGACCCCGTGTGCTGAAGTATCTGTACTATCAAGATTTCCTCAGATTCTGCGAATCTTAGAGTTGACCACGACCCCGTGTCCACTGGGCACGCCCCCGTGGTGGGTGATAGAAGCTTCTACAGCTTTGTCTTTTCTGCAAACACTTGGGCACGCCCCCGTGCTCATTGAGCACGGGGCGTGTTCAGCCTTCTGTTCTCTTGTTTTGCTTGGGAAGATGTTGTCGAGGGTCGGGCATGCCACGTTTATTCCTTTTCTTGTATTTATGTTAGATTTAGCTGTCTTTTTGCTTGTTTTATTCATTTGAGCTCATTTAATCCTGAAAATACAAAAGGAAGACAAAAACATACTTTTTCCAACATTAATACTAAAAATGGGTTAGTTTAATGCCACATTTGATGTAATTTATATGTTGCATTTTGCGCACATCACCTTTATAGCAATCTAGAAAACACTTCCATCTAAACGGCGCGAAGGAGTCTATCTTTTTATCGATCTCTGGTAAAGAGTAGCAGTCCTTTGGGCACGCCTTGTTAAGATCGGTGTAATCAACACACATGCGCCATCCGCCCGTGGACTTCTCAACCATCACAGGGTTTGCAACCCAGCTTTGATAGCGCACCTCGCGCAATATGCCTGCTTTGAGTAATTCACAAACTTGCTCATTCATGGCTTTTGTTTTGTCTGACCCAAGGCTGCGCTTTCTCTGGACCTTTGGTTCGACAGATGGGTACGCATTTAAGCAATGCTCTGTTATGTCGCGCGGGACGCCTGTCATATCCGACGGGGTCCAGGTGAAGATGTCCATGTTTCTGAATAGCAATTGCTTGAGGTGTGTTCTGATCGTTGCTGAAATTGCGTGACCAATTGTCACCGTTTGTTCTGGGTACTTGCGGTTCAAGACCCATTTTTCTGGCTATGTTGTTGAGACTTTAGCTGCTTTGACTGGTCGCTCCTCCTCTGCTGCCATTACTTCTTTCTTTGAATAGATAATTGCTACCCCTGTTTCGGTTGGGAAGCCGATCGCTGAGTGGGGTGTGGAAGTTATCATATTCATTTCACCTTGAGTTTCTCTACCAATCAAGACATCATGTCTTGACTTGACCGGCATCACCATGAAGTTAACTCTCCTAGTTTTTGAATGCTTCCCATCAGACAGTGTGACTGGGAAGCTGATATGGCCCAACGGGAAGATTGTCTCATTGCAAAATCCGGATAAAGGATAATCGATAGGTTCGAGGCGCGCTTTGTCTTCCAGATCAAATTGGTTGAAGCACTGTTCGTAGATAATATCGGCTGTGCTTCCTGGATCAATGAAGACGTATTCTGGTTCATAGTGGCCAATAATGTCTGTAATGACGATGGGGCGCGTGGCACGTGGTCCCCCGCGTACCACCGGAAAAATGACCTGTTGCTCCTGCCATGCTGGTTCGAAGGGGCGCTTGCCTTTGCTCTTTCCGCTAAGCCTTGGTCCATTAACCATATGAGTTTCCAGGCGCCTGACTTTCTTCTGGTTTCCGTCATCATTTCTTTGGATCTGGCGCGTCTCTTTGCGCACGTTTTTAACCAGATGGCTTAGCTTTCCGCTCTTCAGAGCCTTCTCGATTTCTTGCTTAAGAATGATGCAGTTGTCTATCAAATGACCCGTATCCTTATGAAAATCGAAATAAAGATTGGGGTCTTGCCCCTTCTTGTTGGTCATAGGCTTTGGTGCCCTGAAATCGTGGTTCTCCGTCATGAGCACCTATTTGGGTGTTTTAATGAGCGGAGTCCAGTGCTTTTCATGATTCTCGTTCTTGACGGTCTTTAGGTAGCCGATTCTGTCAATTGTTTCTCGCACGTCTTCTTTGTAGCGCGGTCGTTCCTCATAACCACTGGATTGTCCAGACTTCCACCCATGGTTTCTGTTCTTGTTGCGCTTGCCATAGTCGCGCGAATTGCCTTTCGAAAATCGATCCTCGGTGTAAGAGCTCTTTGTTCTAGCCAACGATTCTTCAGTCTGAGCTATAATTTTTGCAGCTGCCATCAGTTTGTCCCATTCTTTGGGCATACCGTCTTTTCCAGTGATAGTCCTAATTAGACTATCACAACGGATTGCCTTTTTGAAGTGGGCGCGCATTAACTGCTCGTTTACACCACCAATCTCTAAGCACTCCTTGTTGAAGCGAGTGATAAAGTCTTCTAGCCCCTCATTTTCTCTGCGCCAAATGTCTGATACTTCAAACGTATCGCGTTGATAGCGTCTCTATTGGCTAAAATGGGCTACAAATTGATCCCTGAAGTCGATCCAAGACTTGATTCTTCCAGCTAGAAGGCTATCGAACCAGGCGCTAGCAGCCCCTGTGAAAGTTTGAACGAATAGATGGCACCACATTGGCATGGTCCATCATCGGGATCCGTGAGCCTATTGAATTTCCCAACTGTTGGTGGCAACTTTGCTTTCTCTAGCGTGGCTAGAGCGATGTTTCTGATGAATTTCGATTGCTCAGCAGCTTCTGCTGGTCTATAGACAAGGCTGAAGTCGCGCTCCGCTTCCTCGTTGTAGGCGACGCGTGACCTTGGTCTATAGGACTCATGATTTCTTTGCAGACGGTTGAAAACTGACGAACCTTCGTCATCTTGCCAAGTAGGATCATTCGGGTCTGTGTCATCCCATTCATTGTTCATGTTGCGCGGCCCTAGCCGGCTATGAACTGGACGTTTGTGTTGGGCATAGGATGGGTGGTCACAGTAAGTGCCTGATTCTTCGTACGTGTCGCGCGTGTCGTGCACGCTCATCCTTCTTTGTGGAGGAGGTCTGTTAACTTGCCCTTGAATATTTTGCTGAGGGGGTATCTGGCGCGCCCCCTGAGTTGAACCCGAAGGTGTAACCAAAGATGGTTCTGCTTGCAAAATCGCTTGTTGTGCGCTCAAAGACTGATACGCAACATTTATAGTGGCAATTTGCTTGGCGTACCAAGAGGCTAAGGTTTTGCCCTATGGTAGCCCTAATAGCGCTGAAATGTTCAGATTTGGAGTTGGGTTTGACGGACCAGCAACATTACTTCCTAGGGTGCCCGTTTGAGTGATGCGAGTGACACTCGCGCGGGGTCCCCCGGTGTTAGTTCCTTCTTCTTCGACGATCTCGTCAATGGGGTGGAGTTGGACATGCGAGTTGTCCTCCCCCGCTCCCGCATGAGAGATAGTGCCGAAACCAAAATCCGGAATTATCCCTTGACCAGCCATGATCAAGAGGACAGAAAAAACTCAGAAAAAAGAAGATGACGTGATTGTAAAAATCGGTGGGCGCCAATGAAGAAACACGTATCTAATTTTGGGGTTAATTAGGTGGTTTATGTTTCAAACATGAGGGTTAATCTTCTTTAACTTTCATGAGCTCCGATGTGATTCGATCTTCCTGCAAAACAGCAACACTGTTAGCTCGTTAAGAGGGGAATATGAGGGTTTCCCTCTTAACCAGGCTCCGACGTGAGAATAAGTAACTGCTTTGAGGATAATTAAGTGTGTGTTAAGAGTGAGAGTAGAGAAAACGGAATGTTTAACCTGTGTAATAAGGTCTATATTTATAGCCGGAGAGGTGTAAGAGGAGATGGGCTGATGGGCCTTGGGCCGAAAGGCGACGACCAGGAATATCCTTCTTGTCTCATTGGTCTCGACCGTTAATGGTTTCTAGAAGTTCTCCAGTGCTGGCGCACCTTGATTGGAGCCACGTGTCCAGTTGTCGGCCTTGTTGTCCGTCTGCCATCAGCAGGTGAGTGGAGATCATGGGGCAGTTGTCGTCGCCCCCTGATTGGTGCCACGTAGGCGTCCTTGTGTACTCTCTGTTTCCTGCATGTCAGAAGATCGTGGAGCATGATAGAGCACAACATGGTGGACGCTGATTGGCCACTCGTACCTTTGGTACTATCTGAAGTGGCCATTCGCCGTAACTCCTGCGCGACCCTTGTTGTGCACGTAACTGGCCTGCGCAGGGCTGCAGGAGCTGAAGGCTCTTATTCAGAATACTAAGTGTCAAACTGATATTGTTCCTTGCATGGACCTCGCGCGAGGTCAGGTTTTACCTAAGCAGCCCGCGCGAGGTCTATAGATTGATTAGTTTATTGATTAAGGAGTATGGTCCAGCGCGCGACCTGATTGGACTGCGCGGCTTTTTGGGACCATACCACTTCAGAATATTAAACTGATTGTGAAATCAAGTTTAATGTGACCAAGCTCTGATACCAATTGTAGGATCTGAGTTTGATATTTGTGATTTATAAGCAAATTAGGAACATTCAGTTTATAAATTGAAGAACAATTAACGTGAACACACAATCAGGAAGATATATCAACAAGTGTTTTTCATTGAAATCAAATGTTTACAATTACGATATGATGATTATACAATCTCCCCCTCAACCTGATCACTCACTTTACTGTTCGCACAAAAGGAATGAAAGTGATAATTAGATCTCTAACAGGTAAGATCTATTTATACAAATACGAAAGCTCTGTTTGTGATCGGCCGACGTCATCCTGATAGTGACATCTAACATTCCTATCAGAAAAGATTCCATAGATGTTTGCAAACATCCGTGGGAATATATTATCTGATCCAAGACAGGAAAACCTTGTTACAAGTAAAATATTGTTACATAGATGAAATTGCTGATCTTCAAACCGCTGTTGCTTCATATCAAACATCTGTTTGCCCTAAACAGATGTTTGGTCTTCTTGAACAGATCCTTGCTTCAATAGGGCTTTGGCCTTAATCAGTGCTTGGTTCTTCTTCAACAATGGTTTCCAAGGCTTGAACAGATGTCAGCATGTTTTCAACAGATGTTCTTATTAGCGTTCAAGATTCACCATTTTTGGGAGGATACTACTTCATCTACTATTTATTTCTTGATCATTTAGTCATATTTTAGCTTTTGAATATCATCTGTTTTTTGTAGGTCCAACAACTTTTTCTTAGAAATAATATAAAAATCATTTTAAAAAAATAAGGATTACTCACCAACTTTTGTTGACCCAAAATTATTTTTTCACATGGTACACGTACACAAGTTTGAGGGTTTGAAGTTGAAGACACATACCTTAGTAATAAAATTTTGTTTGAATATTGTTGAATATTCCTATGATTATGTGTGACAATTTAAAAATGGATGTGCTTTAAAAATTAAAACTATTATTAGCTGTCATGAGCTATGGACGATCATCATGCCCCGTACCAATCCATTGCGGGTCGGGGTGTGATAGGCGAATGGAAGTTTAACCATGAACTTCAATTGGGTTCGTCTCCTATCCAGTGCAAATGAAACTGTAGAATTGGACAGGCTGTCTGCCCTCGTTGGAGCAGCAACGTTGTCCGCTGCAAAGGATAATTGGGGCTGGGCGTTAGAAGGTTCGCACTATTACACGGTTAAGAGTCTTCGCAAACTGCTGTAGATGGGTGGGAATCCATTGCTTTCGGATACCCACTACTCGAACATATGGATACCTCTTAAGGTGAACTTTTTAACCTGGAGAGTGTTTTTAAACCGGCTGTCAACTAAAGTTCCACTTGCTCAAAGACGCATCTTTGTTCCTTCAATAAGCTACAGCTTTTGTGATGTGTAAGATCATTTATTTACGGCCTGCCAAATGTCTATTGAAGTGTGGGATCAAATAGCTCATTGGTGTAGGCTGCGTACCAGCTTCCTCTTTGAAACGAGAGATGCGCTAAACATGCATCTAAATCTATGGAGTAATAACAGGTGGAAAAAGATTATTTATACTATTACCCAAACTGTTTTTGGTGCCTTTGGAGATCTCGTAATGATCTAGTTTTCAATGGGAAGCGGACTAACGTGGATAGGGTCTTGGGCGAAGCAAAGGTATTGGCTTTCTTGTGGGTGAGAAACATAGCTAGGATGTGGGCATTAACCAGGGAGAAATGGAACGACTTTGACTTAACTTGTATGGGGGTGTAGTGGGTCGTGTGTTGCATCCTTTTCTGTTTTCTTGATTGTTGGTGAAACAATGATGGATGTATTATTTTGGTTAATTAACCATTAGCCTTGTTTATAATATAGTTTTGTAAGCCGTAAAAAAAGTTTAACTTATTTTAGATAAAACGGGATTTTCTTTGACAAAATCCATTAAAGATAACCCAAAAAGAGATTAAATTTGGTGAGAATTCAATCTTAACTTTAGTCTCCTAAAAATGTTTTATCATTTGTGTGTTTGTTTTATTTCTTTTCTTTTATCAGGAATGATTTTGCATATGTTAACATTTCCCCTTAAACCCATTCAACTTTAATTATAGAAACTAAGGTGCTGTTTGTTTTTTCAGATGTAAAACGTCTGTAGTCTGCGGACCACATCTGCAGACATCTGCAGCTGAAGAGGTGGACCAAACCACTGCAGTCTGCAAGAAGAAGACCGTTTGTTTTTTAACTTAACAAAGCAAAGCTCTGCTGAAACTTACAAACAATTCTCACAGTTTAACATGATCAATTTCCGAACAATTCTCACAGTTTAACAAACTTATGAACCTAAATTATAGGGATGATGATCAATCTAGATTATAGAAAACAACAAAAAATTCACTTGACAATTATATAATTCATGACCCTAAATTTATCAAAAAACTAGGAAAAATCAAACTATTTCATCATAAATAAAATAACAGCCACTAATCACAAAAGCAACATCGTTTACCTACCAAAATGATAAAGATTGGCAATGGGTATGAATTATTTGAAGTAAAAAGAAAAAGGGTTGACCTTTCTTGAACTCGTTTATGGTGAATCTTGAAAGAAGATTGGATTTACCCACACCAGAATCACCGATTAGAACCAATTTGAACAAGTAATCATACTCATCTTCGCCTCTATACGCAGACATCTTTGTGAACAAGTATCTGTGAATAATCTTGCTTTAGAACCCTAAAATAATAATGTGAAGAGAGAAGATGATGTATGGTGTGGTGTAGCGGCAAAAAGCAAGCTTCGACGGAGGTGGAGATGGAGATCGATGGAGATGAGCTTTCGATGGCGATGGAGGTGGAGATCAATGGGGGTGTCGGCTGGATGGATGCTAGGGTTATCTGTTTTGAAAGAGCAGAGAGGAAGGAAGAGGGAAGGAAGATCTTGAAGACACTTAGTCTACATCTGTTTGAGGAAGAGGTCTTGAAGACTTTTTTTAATGAAATCACTTCAAGAAAACAAACATACTGCATACTCAAATGTCTGCGTGTGCTCTGCGTGGGGCAGACATAAGAGGTTCTGAAGTGCTTTTGACAAAAAACAAATAGCCCCTAAATAATGGAATCCTAAAAAGTTGCATGCTTTTGTTTTTTTGATTGTTTTTAATTATACTAGAAATTTTACCCGCCGCGCGTTGCGGCGGCCAAAACGTGTGAAAAAACTTAAGTAATTCAATTACGATTTGCTTCATTATACAACGACAACCAAAAATAAAATACCATAGACTTGGAAATATGTCAACAAAATACCCATGGCTCGGTACAATAGGTTCAGAACTTGTGGTGCCCACCCACGAATAAAAAAGCCCCTTCCTTTTACTCGCGATTCGAACCTATTTTTATCCAATCATTGACCTATTCTTTTTTTTCTACTTCCAACTTTCACTACTAAAAAAACGGTTTAAGAAGCCTTACATGATTAACACCAAAAGAAGAATTGAAAAATAACATTATCTTGATCAACTTATTTGAGCATTTCAGGAAGTTGAGTATCTTGCAGACCATCTATGCTAGCTTGTTGATGGTCATCCATGGTTATGTACCCACTTCCATCTGTCAAAAGGGTTAGTTGAGTTGTTGTAAGAAAAGATAACAAACTTGCTAATTATAATGAAAATTAAACCTGCTCGTTGCAATGGAGTAGCTGCAAGAGAGATTGGGGGTACCATATTGCTGTGCGTACCCCACGGAAGAGTTCGCGGAATAATACTGGTAGAGATGGCGTGGTTACACACCATAGTAGCGTAGCTTCCGTGACCACCTTCCGCCAAGTTCAGATACGGGTAGAAAGTGGCGGCTGCACCTGCAACAGTAATCAATCATACCATCACCAGCGGCACCAGCATTTGCTCCATAAAATGGATACTATCCATTTGAACGTCCATATACGTTTTGTAACTCTGCGTACAATAAACCAACCAAATTAAACAAGTCAATTAACACAGTTTTCAATGACTTTTTTTACTTTATAATTTCCAAGCTCCAAATTCAATAAGATACAAAACAACCCCTGAACTTCCTCTATTCAGTTTTAGTTCCAAATGACATCAGAAAGCTAATTTGTATATACAACGTAATTCAAAAGATACAATCATTATTTGGAATTTGTATCATTGCACTACTCCATCAAGCCATCACAAATCAAAAGCTCTCCTCTTTTCTTTCTAACATAAACATACACAATAGCATAAAAGGTTAAAAATTGATCGATTTTCATAGATTTTTTTTATTTAAATTACATTTATAAAAGGCTGGACAATTATAGATCTACGAAGAGAGTTTTCAGAATTGAATGTAACCTAATAAGTTAATAGAGTGGAATTTTTTGTGGGTTAATTGGGGTAACACTGATTTGAGAATTGGATTGGTCAATCTGCTATGAACATAGTACAAACTTCATTTAAACCATCACAATGTGCACATGCCAACTTTGTTCCCTCATATCTAAGCATAATTAGCACTAAGATATTCACCAATTCTCTTCACCTTCACAAAACATACCATAGTTTTTTTAACAAAACAACCAAATATTTTAACTAAACACTTTCCCTTTTCAAAATATACAGTCGCTGTGAGTGATTATTGTTTTTTGAGACAGAAAAGAGAGAAACCCAATACCTTCATTAGAATTTCAAAGTTGATGTACTTCTGAATAGCAGAAAAACCGAATTCTGAATAGCCAAATTGAATAGTGTTGGCCACTATGTGAATACCAAAAACATAGATAAACCACAAACATCCTAAACTTCAGCTGTCATAACAAAATCAGAGATTGATTGCGTTGACCTTACCTTACATGGTCACTACCAGTGGAGGTGGGACCATCCAACCCAAATTGGCATGAATAGCTTCTTTGAATGTCAGATATGCTTTTCCACCATCTAACGTCACCGATTTGGTCAGTGTTGAGACCTATAGCCACAGTTCTCACCCCCGTGTTTGAATGCACAAATGAACGAAAAAATTTCTACAATCCAAGATTATTAACTGAAAATATCTAAACAGTTAATTCTAGAAAAAAGTAGCACCAATAAATTCTCCCCTGTGCCACTGTTGTCTGTGTCCATCACTTTTTATAATTGCTTCAACCCACTAATCTCCTCTTCTAATAGCCTTTCTGCAATAACATGGATAACAATTTGATCAAGTAATATATGTGCAATTATAGAAAATCTTTTTGATTAAACAAATGGTGCATGAAAGGTAAAGGAAAACTATACTATATTACGTAAATCCATCTTCTCAAGTTTCTTCATGGCTGAGAAGTGCTTAAGGCGCGTTATAACTGCAGAATCTAGAGGATTCTGTGGAGCAACTCTATCGTCTACAACCCATGCATGACCTGGTAAAAGTATGATAATTAATCATACTTAAAATGAACAAAATAATTAACAAAATCTATTGCAACTCACCTAGGACTTGATGGGAAATAATTCTTTGTTCTGGTCTCCTCTTAAGCATCCTTTTTATCAAATATTTTCCACTTTCTGAAATATGTGGCCATGGTTTAGAATCAAAATCAAGTTTTCACCTCAAAATCAAGTTCTATTTTACAACATACGATCAACCAAAAGGTTAGCACTTGATTCACTCAAGACCAACGAAAGCGAGCTCGCCACCAACTGGAACCTTGTTCCTAGATGACCCAAAGCGAGTTCGCCATCAACGGTAGCAGCACCATACGCTAGAATTTGTCCCTTTTTTTTTCTAAAGCAACAGAATGCGACTGGCTAATCTTTGTTGTTAACTATCTGAATTCTTGGCTATCAAACCTACTGGAAAAGACAAGACATCAGTTTGCCACATTTGTGAAGTGTGCGTGTGTGTTTTTGGTACAAAGTGAAATAGAGAAAACCGTAGATAGGAAATACACGTGTCCATCGCCGACCAATGAAGACAACAGCTAGTTGCATCTGTAAATCCTGTGGAAAAAAAAAGACATCGAAAGTTGATGGGGCTGTAAGTTGTAATTTAGTATGTATAGTAATTTGTGCACAAAATGTGTTTGGCATAAGAGTTTGTGTTATGTTAGTGGCTTGATAGCCTTGCTGCAAAAGCTTTACAAAAGATTTTCTCTTATCTTTTGGTTGCCTTGTTAGTCCGGGACTCCGGGTACCTAGCGAACACACTAATTTTATTGAATTCATATAAGTTTAGAAAAAAAAACACTATCTGTGTCAATTTGTCCTAACCTATATCATTATAATCTTCACTTACTGAGTAATGCTTGAATATTTTGTCAATGGCAACTAATTACTTATACGTGCACCATATAGAAGCACCATATAATTCTATACCATGTTATGTGGTAGCAATACATAAGTCATAGGAACCTTCAAAAAGGGTTAAATGTCACTAAAGGATGGAAAAATAACTAACCACAATTACAGGGAGTCTTGTTTTGAAAAAAAAATGTCTTCCTGGTTAATGCAAGAATGATGATAAGTTTTTAACAATCTCAATCGTTGTAATTATGAAACAACCAAGGAAAACCCTAAATCATTGTTTAAATAATCAACACCCAAAAAAACAAATAAACCCCACCTCCACCAAAGATACCTCAATTCTTAATTTAATCATTGGCACCAAACCCTAAATTGGCCAAAAAAACTGATGTGAAGAGTTTGAAGGAGGCAAGATTCATACCTCTGTCGGTTCTTAAATCACTTGTACCAGAGAAAAGAGAAGAACGTCTGAACCAAGTCGACCAAAGCTGGTCTGAGGTGGGTGGTCAGTGACACTCCATTCGCTGTTAAACGTGACAACGATACACAGAGCGGCCACCATCGCCACCATCCATCGTCGTCTGAACCAGAGACCTTCATCACTGACCGACGGCCGGAACGCTAGGACGGCGGCGGCGGCGGCGGCGGGCGGCGGATCGGTGTTCATCGGCATTCCATCACAGAGACGATCGCCACTAGCCGACGGCCGTGACGACAGGACACAGGCGGCGGCGGGGCGGTGGATTTCGTCGGCGTTCCTGTGTTTCTGTTTTGCCAAATAAAGGAGATAAAAGGGGTGTGGTGGTATTTTATTGTCCTCATCTCATTCACTGTTCATTGCATTCACTGTTCATTGCGTTTCTTTTCTAACATATAGTAATTATTTCATTAAATGGTTTTTTTTATCAAGTTATAACTACCTACTTTTTTTTTATTGAAGCAAATGAAATTCATTGACTAAGAATTACATAAGAATACATTATTAGTTTTAGCATTTTCTGTTTTAAGTAAATTGTATCGAACTTTATAGAAAATTTTACTTTATATATTAGATTTTAATAACTTATATTTAACATATTAATGACCCATAATAATCTAATAAATCCATCTTATTTTTTTAATTTGCTATTAATAAATGTTTGAAATTTTAGGATATCACAATATCGGTATCATGTTGATTCTAACCAAACATCGATATCGACGACGATGCTATCAGAACCGTTACCGATATTCATTTTCACAATATCTGTACCATGGGGATTTTGAGTGAATAACATCGATACCGGTAACGGTACTATCCGAACTGTTACTGATATTCGTTTTATAGTTTTTAATCGATGTGAAACACATGTCGACATCCTTTTGGGTATACCACACTGTTTTTTGGATTCTCTCTTTCAGTCATTGTACGGATGCCAGTACCGTAATGATACCATAACAAGACAACCGTTACTTATCCAACAACTCGCTGCATCGCGCAGGGATATTTAGTAGTTTATAGGGCTGTTCATAAAGCTCGTGACTCGTAGCTCAGCTCGTAGCTCGCTCGAAAGAAGCTCGAGAAAAACTAGCTAAAAAAACTCAATTTGAGATAATGTGAACCAAGCTGGCTCATTTTGTAACCAAGACCGGCTCGAGCTAAGCTCGGCTCGGCCCATGGCTCAGCTCGTTGGCTCGTTCTTAGGCTCGTTTAACTTCGACGTAAAACTCAAGCCAAGGTTAACCGCCTAAATTAATTTCGAGCTTGAGCTCGACCCCACCCTAGCTCGACTCGGCTCGACTCGTTTATTGAACATTTGGAAGGTCACTTTGAATCTTGACTCTTGTAAACTAGCAAGCCTGATATGTACAATTTTAAGAATCAAGGGGGCTATTTCAACAAGAAGTTGTTAACTAAGGGACCTAGCATGTATATATGAAATATTGACCCCCAAACCAATAAATTGGAAACATCAGGAAGCAAAAGAGCCACCGAGCACGGAGGAGCAGCCATGGACACCGGCGAAGGTACAGAGAACAACAGCAACAACGGAATTGAACAAAGCACCAGTAGCAAAGTACTCGAGAAGGTCGGAAACGTCGTCGTTTCGATCAACGAAGCAAAAAACGTTGATCAAGTTATATACGCACTTCACTCTTTCGCCGTTCGTCTTTTTCCTCTCGATTCTCGCACAATCGCAGGTTAATTATGTTAATTAACTCGTTATTCAATCGTCATAGTTATCTGTATGGAATAAATTATGGTATTTTTGTTTTGATTAGGTTTAATTTGAACATAATATACACTTGGTGTAAACTAGGGCTTTTTTTATTATTATTTATAATTACTGAAGGAATGTTACTAACTGGTTTAGTTTTATGACTTTGCAGGTAGCATTGACAAACAGTACAGAGATGAGGTTTGTGATATTTTTCTTATTGTTTGTATTTCTTAGTTGTTGCTCATGTAGTTCCATAAAAAAGTCCAATAAACAATTTATTAAGCTCATAATTTAATTTATTAAAAAATGGAAACTGCATTGTTATAAAGAACAGGTCCTGCAAATTTATACATATATGTTGTTTTACATGTAAACATGTTATATAGTTTGTCTAGCCTTTAGGTTTAGCCCCTTGCCTTAGTGCTGAGTGATGTCTAGCTTGCAGACCTTTTTAGGGGACTGTATAGGGGTTAGTGATGTTTTTCCGTCTCTTTGCGTTTTTATCAGGCCTGGCAAATTTGACCTACCGTCCCATAATTGGGTTGATATGGGTGGCTTTTTAAAAGTTTTGGGTTGATATGGGTAGTTGTTTCTTATTGAACCGGTCAGAATGGGTGTAACTGAGACAACTCTTTCTAATGAAATGGGTCAGAATGGGTTGGTGTTATTTTTCAAACGGGTCAGCATGGTTTGGTGCTATTTTTCTAACTGGGGAAAACAATGTATTTCATCTGCGCACATCAATTAATAAGTTGAGATAGAAGATAGCAACATCCATACAAATCTAATGTCGCAACCTGGTACCTGCGTAACCCGGCGCCGGTCACTCATGCATAGACGATTAGCTGCGTTGAATGCTGGGTTAAGTGTGTATCGAAGCTGGGTTACGCGCGTTACGTGGGTTTAATAACGCGTAACCAACACCTCGCACATAACCGACACCTAAACGTGTGAAACGACACCGGAATGCACGTAACAGGCATTAAACACACGTAACCAAGGGCACCCTCGTAACTGGCGTCGGTTACTCGTGCAAAGCCAGTTTCGTGTCGAGTGCTGCGTTAAGCGCTTACCAGGGCCAGGTTACGCACGTGTCCCAGATCGGGTACGCGTAACCAGAGTAAAAACGCGCAACAGACGCCGTACGCGTAATTGATGCCTGAATGCGCGTAACCGACGCCGGTTACGCGTCATGCGGTTGGTTAATTGCGTGCCGGGGCGGAGTAACATGGCGCCAGACGGGCGGTTGGTTAATTGTGTGACGGGCGCTTCCAGATCCTGGTACGTGTAACCGGCTCCACATGCGTAAAACGAGACATGATCGCGCGTAACAGATGCCGAAAACCAGAAAGTCAGAACTTAGAAGTTGTACACTAATATTCAAATTTCAAAATAGCCATTTTTAAACAAATCCATCCCGACCCGAAACCTGTTCTGACCCAAACCAAAAAACCCTTTATTAGATCAACCCGCTTTGATCTGATCCGCAACCCAACCCCGCACGACACGACCCGTTTGCGAGGCCTAGTTCTATTGTGTAAAATTGAGGTTATCCAACTGGATAGAAGCTGTTGACTTTAAATGGAAATTAAGTCCGCAAAGTAATTATTTTTTAGCTCATCTTGACCCAAATCCATCCTGACCTAAACCCATCGTGACCAAAACCTATCCTGACCCTTTTCTTAATCAGCCCATCCTGACCCGGCAACCAACCCACCCATTTTGCCACCTATAGTTTTTATATGTAGCTATTATATTTAACTCATCACTGTATGTTAGCGGTAGTTTTAATCTTCCACTATTAGTACTTTTGTTTGGTTGTTTACTCTTATCCTTTTAGCCACATTTCTTTGTTATCTAGATTAATATACCGTATACTGCACATGTAAAAATAAAAGGTTTATTGGGTCGGGTACGTATGTTGTTGTAGATTATATGAGTTGTGTTTGTCTCTTGTAAGATGATACTTTTGATCTTTAAAAGAGGAGATGATTAATTTAGGCTTTTTTTTTGGCAGCAGAGTTAATTTTGTCATTCATTATATCTTTGTGGTGTGCATAGGTTATTGGAGCAGAAGTTCCTTCAGAACATGAAAGAGATAACTGGTGGCAGGTGTTCTATCAAAGTACTGCATTTCCAACACTAGCTAGAGTGTTGTTAGTTGGTAATCACTAAACTCCACATCTTCTTTGTACATAAAGCTAGTGACTACGAAGAAAACTTTTCATATGTGTCCTACAGTTTGTAAGAATTTGACTTGCTTTCACTATGTAAAAACTGAATCACATGTCTGTACTAATTTTAGGTGTTATGATATGCAGATGTTGCTTTGAATTGGTTAACATGTTTCCCCGTTTCTGCAAAGAAACACTTGTATGATGTATTCGTTTTAAGAGGCCGTGTATCCGAGGTTGTACAAACTCTAGTTCCGTATTTACAACATCACTTAAATGGGAGACTTGAAACAAGTATATGCTCAAACACTGAGAGGTACTGCCAATGATTGTGTTTCATATATTGTGGAAATTATATATATGACAACTTTTTAGGATTTATATCTTCGATCTAACCTTCATATTTATGACAGATTACTTGCATTATGCTTGCTTGAAAACGATGGGGTGCTCCAGTTAGTTAGAGAATTTTCTCACCAACCAGGAAACAATAATCTTGAGCGGCGCAAGTTTGATATCTCTAAAGTGTCACAACTTGTTACGTCTGTCCCTGACAAAGCACGATTGGGAGCTTCAACCTTACTTTCATCACAGTATCCTTAACATTATCAACAGCAAAGAAGATACGTGACAGTTATTATTATTACTTATCATCATGTTGGATTTTGTTTTGTCTTGACGGGAATTTATCAGCTTATACATCAAAAGGATAACAATTCAACTAATTCAAGGAGCAGAAGAGTGGAATAAAAACTATTATGATCAAGCAACTAACTTCAATAGAAGTGATTTGGATGGTTCTATTTTATTTATTGGGGATGCATTTGCTCGTATTTGTCGTCGAGGGTCTACAGGTATGTTATGATATCACAACCATGAGAACTTTAGGTTTCTTTGCATTAATCCGATTAAGGATAAGGTTTGGTAACCAACACATATTGCAATATCCACTATATATATCTGGTAATGTAATCAGAATCCAAATATTATTTTTTTGGCTTGAATAAGTCTTTGTTCTCGTGGCATGCAGATGTGCTTCTAAGCGAAATGGTTCCTCGAATTGTTACTCAAGTTCAAAGCCTTGTGCAGCCCGGGAGTGATTTGACCGTTTCCGAGGCTTTTAAATCAAAGCCTGGTTTGCAGTTTTGGTCAAAGATAATGGAGGCAATTAAAGATTCGTATGCTGTAGAAAGAATATCTGAGCAGCTTTTACATAGACTAGCAACTCAAAGAATAAATGATGTCGAAGGTTACTGGATTCTTTGGTTGTTGTTCCACCAGATTTTTGAGCTCCAATCATCCATCAGGTATGATATGGTTCTTAAACCTTATGATTTTTCTAGGTATGTTCTTTGTGTTCTTTGTAATCGAGTACAATACAATTGCACAAGACTTGGGACTTGAGGACAGGCGGGTTGGTTTCTGTGTCAGTATGGGTCCCAGTCAAAATGTATACTTTTTGTGTGTGGGTCGAAACAGGACCGGTCAGATTGGGCCCGGCAACACTTTTTGTTGGTGTATTTTATATGATTAAGAAATATATATAATATTGCTGTTGAGAATCAAAAGAAAATGTAATAGTAATATAATATTTTTTTTTAAATCAAATAATTTAGGATGTTGTAAGCATTAGAAAACACAATAGACAACTTTTTGACCCTTTTCAGTTTTACCTACCTTTTATATTTTACCTGTTGGCCCATTATCAAAGTATCAAACAAATATAACCTGGATTGATCTGCTTTCATATAAGTTAGTTGGATTGAGCACCTCTACTTGAGACATAATGTATCACAAGGGATTTATTAATGGGACTATCACCAAAATGTAATAAATGAAGAAGCAATTTACAAAATGTCAAATTTTGACACAATTTTAACAAAATGTGTCCCTGCTTTGTCATTTGTTTTCATTGATAAAGAGGACTGCCGGATAAGATTTATAGTGGGTTGCATTTTTTCTGGATACATTCTTTGGCTGATTTTGTTAAATAATCCTTCATTTTTGACATTTTGGTGGCTTTCCCTTGTTATTGAATGTGTATAAAACACACCGGTACACAGTTATGCGATTCGATACCAGGAATCCACAACCTTTTTTTGAAATATGTTAAACCCATTGATTAAAGCGTTGCGTATATGTGTGATTAAAGTATATTTGGTAATTTATTGAACAAAGTAAAAACATGGTATTGGAGTTTTTATGGCTATAAATTAATAAAATGTTAAGTTTTTTCATCCTTCTAGAAGCTGGAATTTATAAGATGTAGAATGAATAATGAAGGAATTAAATTCCGAAGACTATTAAAGTTTCTCTATGTGATGGTATCAGATATTGTGGACTTATCACTTGATTAAGAAACAGAGTCCATATAATAGGACTATTTCATTTAACAAAAAAAAGGTTTAGGGTTTTCTAGCAAAGAAAGATATAAAATTTTATAACATTGTGCTTAAGTTCGATAAGAAGAAGCAATTGCTCATGGAAAAGTCAACTCTCAATGACCCTATATGTAGTAGACTAATGTTATTGGGTTTTTTACTATTAGTTTAGTATCTATTTGTCTACATCCCACCCTCCCCAAACCCTATAAGTAACTTTGCTATGTGCTGGATTTACTAGGTATGGTTGTTGTTGTTTATCTATTTGTAGTCAGTTCTAACTTTGTTTGACATGCCAATAAGAAATGTAACACAGCAAAAGTTATATTCAGCAATTATATGCTCAACTACAAAGCACTTTTGTGGAATCAACAAAAAATACATTACTTGTTGTCTAGCATGTTTTGTGGAACATATGGATCCAGCCAAAAAAAAAAATGCTGAGCAGGGTGACATTTTGTGATTCATTAAAACATTTTAGTGATTTTCCCTTCATTCATTTATCCTTCTGAACATTCACTTCCACTGGAAAAAGACATTACTAAAGTTTTCATGATGATGGGAATGTTTTACATGGCAAGCTAATGTAACAGATAATATTGCAGGTCTATGTTTACAGAAAGATTTTTACTCTGGAAATTGTTCCCAGTGTGTTGTCTGAGATGGATTCTTCAATTTTCAGTTCTTCAATGCCCTCCTGATACCGTGTTCAAGGTCAAAAGTCAAAATAATTGCAATCTATTGGATACCACTGGACGTCTTCTTGCAGTATGGTCCAAGCGAGAGTTTGTACAGTCAGCACCAATAGAGCAACAAGTTTGTATCCTTTTTCATTTCTTTCTTACCATTAACAAAATTTGAACCGATTGTCTTTTTTTCCTGTTGTATGTTCATTTTACACTTACGCCATCTCTTTTATAGTGATTACTTAACTTGAGATTCAGATTTAACTGCGGCAGTTGGTCTTTGCTTAGAAAAGCTAAATAAAGAAGATTTAGATGCTACCAAGGATGCAATGCACTTGATTCTTCAAGGAGTTAGCTGTATATATCTCGTTTCTTTAATTGGTAACTTAGAGTAAAATGTCATTTTCGTCCCTGAGGTTTAGCCAGTTTTGCTACTTTGGTCCAAAGGTTTGTTTTTTCCGCATTTGGATCCAAAAGGTTTGAAATCTTGCCATTTTCATCCGGCTCGTTAACTCCATCCATTTTTCTCCGTTAAGTCAGAGGTATTTCCGTCTTTTTTGTTAACTTGAAGGGCAATTCGGTCTTTTCACTTTATGTACAAGCATTTAGCATAATGTACAAGTATTAAAAATACCCTTAACGGAGAAAAAAAGACGAAAATACCCCTAACTTAACGAAGACAATTTAGATGGAGTTAACGAGTCGGATGAAAATGGTAAGATTTCAAACTTTTTGGATCCAAATGCGGAAAAACAAGCCTTTGGACGAAAATCGCAAAACTAGCCAACCCTCAGGGACAAAAATGGCATTTTTACTCGGTAACTTATAATAGTGATTTTTTTCCTATTCATTTTAGTCTTTTGCTTTGTGATGTCAGGTAGGCTGGAGAGCCCTTCACATTTGGTTCGACGAATGGCCAGCAGTATTGCTTTAGTCTTTTCAAAAGCGATTGACCCGAGTAATCCTCTTTATCTCGATGAAAACTTCAAAGAGGAGACTATTAACTGGGAGTTCACATCGGCAAATGCTGACATGGCAGTATCGGCAATATCAGATGGCGAGGAAATGAATATAAACCAAGACAAGAGTTATAAAGATGCAAAGATTAAGAATGTTGATAAAGAATTGATGGAATTAACATTGGTTGATCCAGATGAGGTTATTGATCCTGCAACGTTGAATAATGAAGCTGCTTATGATGTAGACAACGATGATGACGATGATGATGTGTCGGAAACATCGAGTGAATCTTCCTTACAACCGTATGATTTGTCTGACGATGATACCGATTTGAAAAAGAATTTTTCACAGTTGGTTGATGTTGTTGGTGCACTAAGGAAGTCTGATGACGCTGATGGTGTAAGTCGTTTTCATTTTCTTATAGAGTCATCTGAAATCAACTTTTAGTGTTTGTTTAATATTATTTTGGCAGGTTGAAAGAGCTTTAGATGTTGCGGAAAAGCTTATTAGAGCAGCTCCAGATGAACTTGCGTTTATCGCAAGTGATCTAGTCAGAACCCTAGTCCAGGTTCGTTGCTCAGATTCAACTATAGAAGGAGAAGAAGAATCAGCTGAAGAAAAAAGACAAAAAGCCCTAGTTGCCCTAATTGTCAACTGTCCACTAGGAAGTCTAGATCCAATAAACAAGTTACTATATTCACCTAACGTAGACACCAGCCAACGGATCATGATTCTTGACGTCATGACCGATGCAGCACTTGAACTCGCTCATGCAAAAACCGCTAGACAAAAGCACCCTACAAGACCCCAAATATCGACCACTGCCGAGACACAACCATGGTTCATGCCAAGTAGCATCGGGCCCACTGGTTCAAGTATCTGGAAAGAGATATCAGGAACCGAATCTCCATTGAGTTTGACTTATTCTTATGAGAGAGACCTCCCGAGCAAACCAGGTCAGGTCAAAAGAGGAAAGTCAAGGCGGTGGAGTGTTAAGTCAATGAATGTAGTGCAAGATGATCGGGTGGAATGGTCCCAGAATAAGTTCCCTCCGTTTGCTGCTGCGTTTATGCTTCCAGCCATGCAGGGGTTTGACAAAAAAAGTCACGGGGTTGACTTTCTTGGTAGGGATTTTATCGTTCTTGGAAAACTTATTCACATGCTTGGTATCTGTATGAAATGTTCTGCCATGCATCCGGAAGCTTCCGCTTTGGCACTCCCGTTACTGGATATGTTGAGTACCAGGTATTACAAATCTTTGCATCTAGGCCTGTAAACGAACCGATCGTTCATGACTGTTCGTGAACTTGTTCGGCGGAAAGTTCGTTTATTTAATAAATGAACGAACATGAACGAATTTTTTTGTTCGTTCATTTATGTTCGTGAACGTCCGTTTATGTTCGTTCATTTAAGTAGTTATTTTTATATAAATATAAACATAAAAGTGGCTTTATAACTACTTATATAAATATAAATAATTAGTAATTAGGCATTCTAGTACTAAAAACTAGCTTTACAGTGGAACTTAACGTAATTAATTGTCGTCGTTTATTATTGTCAATTATGTTCATTTGTGTTCATCTATGTCATTTCGGTTATGTTCATTTGTGTTCGTTTATGTTTCTTAAATTTCGTTTGTTTATGTCCGTTTACATTCGTTAATTGTTCGTTTAGTTTTAAACAAATGAACATAAACGAACACGAACATACCCATTTTCTTAATGAACGAACATGAACACAAAAAGTTGTTCGGTTATATGTTCGTGTTCGTTCGGTTCGTTTACAGGCCTATTTGCATCGACTGACTTGTGTAGCTAGAGGTGGTATTTTCAGTCTATCTACATATGAATGGGTCGATCTGGGTTATGCATTATTTCTTACGGGTCAAATGGTTAAATTAGAAAAGTCAGCTTAATAGATTATGGGTCAATTGGGTTTGAACGGCACGAAAGTCCTCAAAGTAATTTCTAACGAGTAAAATCTATTCAAATGGTTAGATTAATGTTGAAGTAATATTATATTTGTCATTGTATTCAGCACACAAAAATGGGATAAAATTGTTTTGGGTCAACCTGATTCGTAAATTAGCACTTGTTTTTACCCTATATGGCATTCTATGGGAAATTGTGAGGTTGGAAGTTGATTTTTTTATTTATTGATGGCGTTAATTGCAGGGAAATAAGCCATCATGCAGAGGCATATGTTCGTAAATCTGTGCTATTTGCAGCATCATGCATATTGTTGGCTCTTAATCCAACTTACGTAGCATCTGCATTGGTTGAAGGAAGCAGTGAACTAGCGAGAGGGCTAGAGTGGGTGCGAACATGGGCTCTCTCTGTAGCTGATACAGACACTGATAAGGAATGCTATACGGTGAGGACACAAAACTTACCTGATTATCAATTCATGTCAAAATGTTGCTTACTGGTAGTTAATTTGTCAGATGGCAATGGCATGTCTTCATCTCCATTCTGAAATGGCCCTTCAAACATCCAGAGCATTGGAGTCGTCAGATAGTGTGATTCAGACAAGAGGCATAAGTCTTCCATCGAATCTATCGAAAGGGAAAATCAGAATCTCGTTCTAATGTCAGAAAATACTGAATCACATACCTGGTATGTTTCTTTTTTTATGCTTCATTTGTATATTTCATTGTTCGGCAGCATTTTTGAATTGTAAAGTTATGATTCAAGTATGTTAGTTATGATTAGATGGGTCGGTAAAAAGTTATGATTAAAGTTGGCAAAATGGGTGGTTCATGTGAGTTGGGTAACGGGTCAACATAAGTAATTTTTCAGAGTTGAACAGTGTTGGGTTGGGTTGGGGCAGTTGGGCCCAAAGCCCCTTTTGAGTTTTGATAAAGTATTTTATATATTTTTTTTAATTGGTTAGTGTGTCATACAATTTTAAAAAAGGTTATATTATTTCAAGAATAGTATGATGTTTATGAATCAAATGATTTAGGAGGTTGTAAGCATTAAAATTGTATGTTGTGACACTTCGACCCATTTGACACATTTTTTTAACGCTAATTTTGAATTTGACTCATTAGAGATTAAATGCAGCCCGATTTGATACATCCATAAGCAACCAGGCAATATGTCATCTTTAAATATGTTTTTTTTTTTTTTTTTTTTTGTATAAAAAGCGTACCACCTTAGTTGTTTGGCTAACCTAGGAACAGTTTCTTCACATACCGTATACCACCCATCCTTGAAGGTTATACAACTACAAAACTAATTGTTGCATTCCTGAATCCATGTGTTAAAACTTTAACAATGTTTTTTATGGGAATCGTTTGGCACGTGTGTACTATATATCGATCGTCCAATGTTTCATGGAATCTGCTTCTAACGTTTTGCTTTGTAAATTTGTTCAGTGTGAATTTGGTGCGACCATCGTACATAGAAGTTGCATGGTTGTCACGGCCCAAGTCCCATGGATGGTGGATGAAAGATCAAGGCTGGTAGAGACACTTCATTAGAAAGGGGAAATTCATAACTATTTCCTGCATGTTTAATTTTCATTTTAGTTTTTACTGGCCTTTCAAAACTGTAAAATATTAGATGGTTAAATTAAATGGCGCGGACATATTTAGGTCTGAGTATCTGACTGACATGACATGCTCAAATCGTGGTATTGTATGTAGTTCGGAATTTCTTTGCTGTGTGCATGTTTTGCACAACGGTAAGCTTGATTTGGCTTAGAGGTTGGATGGTGCGCAGGTCTAGTAACAGATTAAAACAAGTTATGCAATTCATATTATCAAAGATATATTTGTTTGAATCAATTAGATTTGGAGGTTTTATCGCTTTATGCATATAAAGTACCAATGCACAATTGCTATTTGATCAGATTTTTCTAGCGAGACAGAATACGAACCTAATTTTCAATTCATAAAAGGAGTCAAAGCACATGGGCCGTGTTCGCAGCATGGTAGTTCGAAACCGACACAAACTCAAAAATTTACCACAGCTGAATGCCTGAATATGACACAAGCTGAAAAACTATGTCAAGGCAAATGAACTAGAATCTTAAGTTATAAGACTATCTCCAACGCTACGTGTGCCTTTAAGCATCCTTAGCTGCCACATCATCTGACACATCATATCCTTACAAATCCTTAAAAACCTTCATTTCATCTCCAACCTTACAAATATCCTTACTTTTCTAAATTTCCACCTCATCACCTACTCACTACACACAATATTTAAATAATTTTTTTTTTAAAGTCTAGGTCCACCTTATTACCAAAACCAATACAAACATGCATCCATAATTAAGGGCTCTATTGTTAAGGGCTTCAAAGGGCACCATTGCTCCAATGGTAAGGGCATGTAAAGGCTTATAAGGACAAGGGTGTTAAGGATGCATTGGAGATAGTCTAACATAAAATACATTTATCTAAATTAAGTTGGTTTAAAGGTTGACCCAAATACACCGATTTAGCTAAGCATGTTTGTAAGTTGGAACTGAATACACCAAATTAGCAACATGTTTGTAAGTTGGGACTCGAAACTAACTCGGTCTATGAAACTATAGTGTTAAATTGGGTTCACTTGTTTCTTAATACATAGACTAGTGTCACGGGGTTAGTTTTCGACCCCGTGTGGCGTCCCCAAATCCCCAGGACAAGCCAATCCATCCCGCTTCTTTGTGTGGGTCACTGGTACTCATCGGGAGAGCGGCGCCATCTCTTTACATGTGGTGCGTTCGTCGTAAACACGACTAGGCACGTGCACCTCTTCATTGGGACTGACTCCCCCGATAAAATCCAAAACTAGCCAGTAACCCAAACGTTTAAGCACAGCGATGTTCAAATATTTGGCCCATGACACCAGAGACTATATTTCTATAATTCACAACAGAGAAACCCCTGCTGCTAAAACCCTCCTTCATGGCAGCAACAGTTTCTTCTTCTTCTCCTACATCTCTCCTTAACTCTCTCTCCTCCCTCTCTTTCTCCTCTTCACCACCACCACCACCACCACCTACCACCGTTTCTCTCTCATCCACTTCTTCATCAACCAAAACCCTAACAACAATCACTCAACCTCCACTCACTCCATTGATCCATAACGCCTCCAATAATATCCACTCGCTTCTGTATCCTTCTCTTGCGTATTCCCACAAGTTATTCTTCAAAACGCCCTACAACGTGCAGGTGATCGTAGGTCCCGATGAATCCGAAGAGAGCCTGATCGGTCGGTTCCGGCGAGAGGTTTTCAGAGCGAATATTATTCAGGAGTGTAAGCGCAGGAGGTTCTTCGAGACCAATCAGGAGATGCGGAAACGGAAGATTCGTGATGCTGCTAGGCGGAGATCCAGAAGGTGATGATGTTTTTTTTTTTTTTTTTTTAGTATTTATTAATATTATATGAATAATAATATGTGTTATGTTTGATTGTAGAGTGAAATGGATTTTAAGTGTTTTTATTGTGTAGGAACGTTAGGGTTTGCAGTTTTACACAGTGTTGTAAAAATCGCGACTAGGCGGCGACTAGTCGGCGATTAATCGTTAGTCGGCCAGTAACTGAGTAATTTTTTGTTAATTAGTCAATTAATCGCTAGTCGCGACTAGTCGGACCTAGTCGGCCAGCAAAAAATTAGCGATTCCGGCCAAATTCCGGCGAAAAACCCTTTATATTCCAGCCAAAACCTCTAAATTCTGGCCAATTTCCAACCAAACCATGTGAATTCAAAACAATTAATCATGTATACTTAAAAAAATGAGTTGCGTAAAAGTTAAAACATGGCTACTTAAATATTTACCGATAAAAATGTGTATATGTATACATAAAACTGAAAATTACATATAAAAAACCTGATCCGATTAATCATGAGTAATCCCGAGTAGTCGCTAGTCCCCACCTCACCGGCCGACTAGCGACTAGCGAGTTCTCCAACCTTGGTTTTACATAAGATAGTTGTAGAAAATTTAAATTGAAGAGTGAGTTTATATTTTCTTAGGGAGGGGGATGTGTTATTTTAAAGTGATTATTCGAGTTTAATTTTCGGAACTGGAATGGATTTTTAGTAAAGGTAGTAGGTTTAGTTAAGTAGTTGTATGTTTACTCTTGGTTTACTTGAATGAATCGTATGCATTTGATTCGCCGCATTTTTGGAATTGGAAGGAATTTACATAGGAATTTGAATTTGAATTTGAATTTGAAGGATCTGGATTTGGAATTCAAACATTCTAATAGAAATTGGAATAGCTATTCCATTCTTGATATGTTTTGTTGGCAAATGAACTGGAATGGTCGAAGATTCCAATAACTTTACTTGAATTACTACACATTTTGGAAGCATTTTTAATTCCTTTAGTTGAAGGAATTTGACGGGATTCATACCCAGTTCCAGTTATAATTTCTTTGTCAACCAAACACATCAGGAATGAAACTATAAGGTTACGATTCCAACACTTTATGTGAACCAAACACCTTAAGAGTTGGAAATCACATTCCAATTCAAGTAAATCTCACATACTTGGTTTAAAATGCGTGATGCGCCCGATGCGCTGATGAGGGCGCATCGCCACATCTGATGCGTTGCGTTACGTGATGCGATAATATTGCGCGCATTTAGCATAATGCGCTCATCACGTAATGCACTCTGATGAACACAACATTTTTTCTTATGTTTTTTTTTTCAAGATTTTATGAATTGTGTTCGGTTTTTTCAATAGTTATTATCTTAGTATGCTTGATTTGAACTGAAAAGCACAACTCTTATCTTCTTATTACGTCATTTGTTTTACTTAAAGTATGTTTTTATAAGTTTTATGTATAGATAATTTTTTAATATTTTTTATAAAGAGCGCATCATATACGTGATGCGCTCGCATCGCGCATCGGATTTTTGGACCAAGCGCATCGGAGCGCATCACGGAATTTAAACCGAGCTCACATATAACAGTTGCAGAAAACCTGAATATAAGACTGAGTTTACATGGTTAGGGAAGGGGAACGTGTGATTTCAGAGTGATTATGAGAGTTTATCTTTCAGAACCAGAACAGATTTTCATGTAATGATTTGAGTAAGGTAGGTATAGTTAAATGCTTCTACATTTACTCTTACTCTCTTAATTAAACTGATTGCTGCTAGGTATTTAAACACACAATTGTTGCTAAGGTTTCGATTGTTCGTTAGTGAAAACGGCGTCTAAAAGGGAAAAAAACTTGTTGGCAGTTGTTTGTTGACATGCTTGTTCTTTATCTTGTCTATATGAAAATTCCTGACCACTTTGACAAACTGAATTGGTTCAAGAAATCAACTTGTGGCAGATTTAACAAATGCTTGAAGCTCAGCATTCTGTTCAAACTTTTGCATATCATCTTCATTCATCACAAGTCACAACCCAGGATTCTATTGAATCTTCTGATCGTGAATCCTTGAGAATTATAGAATATTCATTCTTGAAGTTAGAAGTACTAAACCAAACCGGCTTTCGCCACCCCAAATCACCTTCAACTAATAGGAATTTACACCAACTGCGATACGTGAGACCCTTGCATCCATCTGAATCTTGAACTTTCTTGTTTCACTGAATTAAGTTTGCTATCTCAATCCTGTTTTTGTACGTTCAACTTTAGAAATACTTGTTATTGATTTTTTTTAAACGAATCCCACTGCTTTGCCACAAGACTAGCCATGTCTGTTGTTTGATTAGCTACTGCACTAGGTAATTGAAAAAGATTGCCAATTTGATGATCTTGTAACAAAGGTGCTTGCACACAAAAGTTTTACAGTCACCTAAAATGGCGGTTGCACACTTCCAGATCAAGTTGGCAACCAACCCTGGTGGGTTAACCATAGTGCTATTGTCCTTGTCAACATTATGGATAAAGAACTAAACACAAACTTCTTTGTTTCAAGTTCTTTACTTGATGAGGCCTACAAAAGTTGCTTTAACTTTAGAGTAGCAAACCGAATGATTTGCAAATTGAACTATAACATTTTCTTATGTTTAAAAGACGAGCTCTACATTGTTTGCTTTTTCTATACAGGCGTCAACGACCAGTGGCCAAAAAGGATGAAATTCCACGAAAGAAGGTCGATGATGAACCTGACAACTGGGAACTCATTGATGTTGAAGTCCCCTATTGTCAATGAGGGCTGACAACCATTCTTTTTTGCTGATTTAACTATGGTTTGATCCTGCGCCCTGACACTATGTGCATTTTTGACTACTAATGACATGGATTTGGCCTCTAAAATGCATTTGCACAAGTGATTCTAGTGTTTAGTTGTAACTATAAAGTTCTCGTGCTACGTCTAGACTTATATTTTTGGGCATGTCCAGTTAAGGATTGAACATTTGATCATGTATTTGCGTCGGTTTGTATTAATTCTGCTACCGTCTGTCAATCCAAAAAGTAGTTTAGTGGTATTTAGCCTGATCCTGGAAACTGCTGCTTTGATGCATTACGAATACTTTTCCGAAACATGTCTCTTAAACTTTCTATAAAATCTTTAACCATTTTCTTGATTATAAAGGCGGTTTTGTCAAACGAGCTTGAATCCGACCTTCACACGCCGAGCTTGGCTAGGCTCGTAAGCCTGAATGAACCAATTATTCAAATAAGTTTAATAATTTCTATCCTAAAAATTTATATAATTACATAATATATTATGGTATATAAATTATGCTATGCAGTTAATAGCGGCGCTATAGCGGTTAGCGGACTCCTGGCATCGTAGCGGTCCAAATAGCGGTTGGGCATAGCGGTTCCGCTAATAGCGGCGCTATAGCCCGCTATTTGGCCGCTATTTGTAGACCTTTATAGCGGCTGGATCAGTGCTTTTAGCGGTCAGCCCAACTTAATAAAACCCATTACAGTAAAAAAGGCCCAATGTTTGATAAAACCTAATACGACCAATTAAAACCTAGATACGACCAATTTATTATGTTCAACGACCAGCGCACACTTGTTTGAGGTCTTGGAAGCAGTTCATCATCAGAGTTCAATTGCTGTTCATCAAAGCCGATAAAAATCGAATCAAAGCTGTTCATCATCATCAGAGTTCGATTGCTGGTCTGATACTCGAATCAAAGAATTTTGATAAAACAATGAATTTTGATATTACTATTAATATTTTTCAAAGACATATTTATATATATATATAAAAGTACATAAATTATGCATGGTATAAAAATTACCGCTATATCACCGCTATACCACCGCTATAACCTATATATCGTATAGCGGACCTTGACCGCTATCCGCTATTTTACCGCTTTAACTGCTTAGAAATTATGACGATAAATATTTATTAAAAAAATATATGAGCCAATTCCAAGCCGAGCTCGGGTTCTGTAAAATTTAATGATTTGAGCTTGAGGTTTGGCGAAATGGACTCGCTCTTTTACACCTCTAGAACCAGAAGCGGCTAGATGGGCAGGTGGGTTGGGTTGGTTAAGTAACAGACAAATGCTTGAAGCTCTGTCATTCTTCTCAAACTTTTGCATATTAACTCTTATGAATCATAACCAAAGCTTCAATTTCATCATCTTATCTTTAAAAGTCATCACTCGAAATGTGGAACCCATTTCAGCCTGTTGGATTCTTTAAATACTTAGGTAATGTCAGTGGTTAATCCGTCGGTGAAGTCTTTACCTATGCCGACGGACTACCGAGATTCCTACTTCACCAGGGGGTAAACAAAGTTGTTGGTGAAAGTCCTCTTATTTGTAGTAATGAATAATCTGTGTACCATCAACCTATTGACTTATTAATCCATTTGACTTGTTTAAATAGACAGGTCATGTTTGGATTACATTTTTTTAAAGGTGTGAATTATTCGCGAATGTCGGGAGGTCTAGCATACGTTGTCTTAACTGGGTCCGCGCTAGAGAGCTCCCTCGCACAATAGATCCCCAATTTAAACCCCTCAATGAGAAACCCCTTATCACCTAGACTCGAACTTGAGACGTGGAGGGGAAAACTCATCCGGAACCACCATAGGTGGAACTTAAATACCCGTGGCCACCACTAGAGCACTAGTGATGGTTTTTTATGTGTTTCAAGCATCTCTTTCACATGTTTCAAGCATGTCTGGGTTAAAATATGGGTTGTGTTTGGGTTCCTTGATTTCAACCTGTCAATCCGACTCGAATGACACCCAAATAACGTCATTCGACTAAGTTAAAACCAGATAAGAAACGAATCAATCAAGAACACCATACTTCAAGAATCCCTCTTAAACATGCTATTGATATGAACCCTATGGCAATGATTCCATCGTCTAATTCGAATCCTAAATGGCTAAATCGATGCTATTGTCAAGTAAGTTTTCTTCAACCGAATCACTGATATTCATTAATAGCATGACTATGAGACAATCCTAGTAGATATTTGATATGAATTACATAAAGTCCTTTTAATCATGCATCTCTTTTCCATTAACATTCAGATACATATATGTACAAAACATCAATAACACATAGAACATACTTTATTTAAAAATAACAAACATCTAAGAAAACATACTTCTATCGACGAATCACCAATGGAACATGCACTCGGTGAAAGTCATCTGATTTGTAGTGTATGTTATTCGTTTGTGAAAAACACGAAGATGAAACTTTTGGTACTTCTGTCAACATGTGGTAGAGCCAACAAATTCTTGAAGCTCAGCATTCTCCTCAAACTTGTGCATATTATCTTTATTCATCACAACATATGCTTCAATCCCATCATCCTTTCTTGAATCCATAAGAACTATTGAGTTTTCATCACTAAAATTAGCATTACCAACATAAACTGGCTTTCCCCATCCAAAATCACTTTCACTAAATCCAAATCCACACCAACTACCAAACTTAAACACCCCTACACCCTCCTGAATTATAAACTTTCTTATTTCCTTAAAGTTACCTCTAGCTATCTCGAACCCCCTTTCGCCCGTTAGACTCTTCGCATACTCGCCATCAATCTTCGAAAACGAATCCCTCAACTTCACCACCCGACTCGCCATGTTCGCGGTCCGGTGAGCTACCGCATTAGCCAATTGAAAAAGATTCCCAAATTGATGATCTTGCAACTCCATTTTCCTTCTCAAGTTTACAGAATGGAAAGCCACTGAGACTTCACAGTCACCTAAAGCCATGGTCCCACACTTCCAAATCAAAGAGGTTACCACCTCGACCCTAGTGGGGTCCACCAGGGTTGTGGTCGTGTTCAGTTCCTTAACCACTTTGCTTTTCAGTTTGCTTATGGCTAAGGAACTGAACACGAACCTCTTTGTCACAAGAGTCTCAAACGGGACAGGAACCGTCGGATCTTTCGGGTTCCGACTGAACGCACACGAGTCTACCGGAGGGAACAAAACTGCCGAGTCGAGAACTGGGCCCGGCATTGGGGTCTGGGACCCTTTAGCCAATGCAAACCAGTGGCTAACAAATGATGAAATACTACAAGCATCCCCTATTCTATGTGACATGGATACACCAACTGCTATGCCACCACAGTCAAACAAGTTGACTTGGATGGCTAACTGATCTTCAACATATGATGATTCCACCTTCACAAGTTTATTCATTTCGTCGATTTTCGGACTTTTGGTTATGTCGAAAAGGTTGGATTCGACTTGGGTTACCAGGAACTGCACCCCTTGATCGGTGCAGTCAACGGTGTTATTGCTGCTGGTCAACCTTCCAGCCAAAGGGTAGAAATGAGTCAAGGTTTTGGAGAGTGAGGTTTTGAGTTTGATGGTTATTTGAGATTGTGTTGTGGTGGTTGATTGATCATCATATGAGTAGTAAAGAATGAGTGGGATGTAATAAGGAGGAATTTGTTGATCTATGAAGGAGAACTTGTAGGTTTTGAGGTCATGAGGAGTTGGAGAAGATGGTACAATAAGCTCTTTTGAAATTACTGTAACCTTCATTTCAGAGAGAGAGAGAGAGAACAAGTATTTTGAGATCAGTGAGATGAGTGCAAGTTAAAGAAGCAAAGTCTTGTTGCTATCTGTTGGTTATGTGAGAGTTGGATGAAGGCAAACCGGCTTTAACTAAAGGTGTAAATGAGCCGAGTCAAGCTAAGCTCGAACTCGAGTCGTTTAAATATCTATTTCTAAAGTTGAAGCTTGGCTCGTGATTAGTTTTTCAAGCTCGACCCTGGCTTGTTAATAACTTATTAATTATTTAATTATTTTATTTCTATATTTTTATAAACATATATATATATATATATATAATATTAGTTAATTATTCTATCATAGTTCATATATAACAATTATTGTTATATAAATATATATTCATTATAGCAAATAAGAATTATATAAATTAAAACCTGTTTAGACTCGCGAGCTGGCTCGAGCTCGGTTTCTAAATGAGTCTCAATAAAAGCGCGATCTCGTTTATTAAATGAGGCTTATTAAAAGTTTGAGCTCATTTAAGCTCGGCGGTTCAAGTTTTGAGCTAGCCGATCTCGAATAGCTCATGAGCAGCTCGGCTTGTTTACACCCTTAGGCTTAAGCTCGTAATTGGCTCCTTTAACATACGAGAGCTCGAGCTAGAGCTTGAACTCGACTTGTTTCAAGCTCTATCGTAGCTTGAGCTCGTCTCGTAAGTAGTTCAAGCTCGAGCTCTGCCTTGTTTATTAATTCAATTATATGTATATTTACAATTAATTTTGTATGTATTTATAATTAAAGTTTTTATTATAAAGTAATATATTATTTAGTTATTTTTACTATAATAATTATATATATATATATATATGTATAATTAATCTAAAGGGTGGAGATACAATAGGAAGTTTATTTGGCTAGGAAGTGATCTTGACCATCCATTTAGTTAATCAAGGGCTAAGATTAAATCAGGGAAATTGAAGGAAAGAAAAGAGGCGCGTGAGTTTGTTTAGGGGCATTCTAGTCAATCCAAGCCAATAGTTTCTCTCTCCTCCAATCCCCCCCCCCCCCCATTTTTTAAACATTAATAACTCTTTCATACGACATTATTTTTTTAAAAAAATTGCACCAAAAAAACGAGTGTTTTTTATCTTTAAAACGAGTATACTATTGCTATATTTTCAAAAAAAAAAAAAAAAAAACCCAGTTGCGTAAAACGCAATAGAAAAACCCTCAGTTACGTAAAACGCAATGAAAAAAAAAACCTAAAAAATGACATTTTCCTAAAACGCAATGCACAAAAAACACAAATAAATGACTTATTTGTAAAACGCAATGGCCAGAAAACACAAAGAAATGTCTTATTTCTAAAACGCAATAGCCTAAAAACTCAAAAGAAAATGTACTTTCTAAAACGCAATGGACTAAAAACACATAAAAATGTGTTTTACCTAAAACGCAATGCACCAAAAACACATAAAAATGTGTTTTACCTAAAACGCAATGCACAAAAAACACAAAGAAATGTCTTATTTGTAAAACGCAATGGCCAGAAAACACTTAAAAATGACTCATTCTAAAACACAATGGACTGAAAACACCTAAAAAATGTGTTTTACCTAAAACGCAATGACTAAAAACACTTCAAAAATGTGTTTTTCCTAAAACGCAATGACTAAAAACACTTAAAAATGTGTTTTTTTTCTAAAACGCAATAGCCAGAAAACACATAAAACTCTCTTATTTCTAAAACGCAATGGACATATAAAACTGTATGGGAACTGTCTGTGACTGTGAACTGTCTGAATTGTCTACGAATTACTGTCTTCGAAATGAGCCAATTTCTGGAAAATTAATTTTTCTGATGATTTTTATTACAGCAATTTAATCAGAAAAAAAAATTAATTTTTCTGATGATTTCAACCCCAGCTAGGGGCTCTGCCCCTTGGACCCCGCCAGAGGCTGCCGCCCCTAGGACCCCGCTACCAGGGGCGCTGCCCCCGGACCCCGCCATGATCGTAAAACGCAATGAGTAAATCAAAAACCCAGATCGTAAAAATGAAATTAAAGAATTTCTTACATGGATCGAAGTGATTTCTTCAACAATTGACGAATTTTGGATGATTGAAACACTTATCAGCACTCGAATCGAACGAATCGAGTGATTATCTCCAAAATCACCGGAAAAAAACGAGATTTTTTTTATGAAATTAAACTGGGTTTTCTTCAAAAAAGCTGAAGAACACGTTGATCGAGTGTTTGAATCATTGATTGGTGATGAAAATCGCACTATAATGTAGTGATTATTGAGATAGAAAGTGAAGAAATGGTTGAAGATTGTGGGTTTTGAAAATGGTGGGTTTTGTAAAGGGAGAAGAAAGGGTTGGATTGACTAAAATGCTCTTTTTTTATTTTAAATGTTGCCACATGTTTTAATCCTATTGCTTTCTACACTTTCTAGCCAAAATAAACTTCCTATTTGATCTTTTCCCTTAATCTAAATATATATTTTAGGCAGGATGTTTTTTTTTTTTTTTTTTTTTCTATTGCAGGGATGTGAATTGTGAAACCTTAAATTGGCAAAAATCTGGTGACAACTGTCCAGACTCTCTTTTTTATGACAAAAAAAAACATATCTAAAGACAAGTAGATTCTGAGTTTGCCAGTTACAAAGCAACATGTGGTTCTTTTCATGGGAAGCACATTACTAAGGGTATCCGGGGCACACTCGGGGAGTGGGTTCGGTGACCACATCCACCGATCGGGATCACCGCCGCCATCCATGCGGGGACCCGAATCGGGGAGTGGATTCGGTGTGGAGGCACCGCGTTGAATGGGCACGAATCTTGAGGAACGGTCGAGTTGGCAACGGTCGAATTTAAAAAAAAAAAATCACTCATTTTTTAAAACATATATAAATAACCACACCATTCACTCATTTTTTATACTCTCAAACCACAACAATTTCACACATTTTTTATACTCTCAAACCACACCCACTTCACTAATTTTTTATACTCTCAAACCACACCCACTTCAAACCGAGCAATGGAGAACCAACCCCGCGAAGCCAAGAAAAAAACTAAGGGACGGGGCAAGCAACCGTCTCGTGGTGGTTCGAGCGGTGCAAGTGCACAATCACAACCCCCTTTCGGATATACTTCACAACCCCCGTTTTTTTTCCAACAACCTTCACACCCCTCCTTTTACAACACCCAAGCAACCAACCTTCAACCCAATTTCGGCTATTTTCAAAATTTGTTATCAATGGATCCACCTCAATCCCCCGCCTTCGACCCATATGCTTTTCGTTCCCCACAAGTTCCATCTGCACGAGGAAATGTTGAACGTCCTCTACCTATTCACGACGACGAGGACGAGGAGGTAGTGCCCGAAACTCAAAATTTGGGCGACGAGTACGAGGACGAGGACGACGAATATAATGTGGATGAAGACGCCGGCAACGAAGAAGATGACGCTCGGGATAAAAAGGGAAAAATGGCGAGCGAAAAATGGACAAAGGTCCAAGAAGAGGCGTTGGCGAAGGCGTGGGTACATTGCTCTACCAACAAAAAGAAGGGCAATCAACAAAACCGCGATAGTTTTTGGCGTAAGATTTTAAATCATTTTAACGCCACCCTCGGTGGAAGTAACCGAACCGTGCATCAAGTACGGTCTAAATGGGGCCCGATGCACACGAAAATAAACTTTTTCAACGGCCTATACCCACAAGCGGTAAAAATTATATTTTTTAACATTGTATATTTTTTAATTTTCTTTACTAAGTTCATATTGTTTTAACACTTATTATTTTATAATATGTAGGATCGCACACGAGGAAGCGGAGTCAAGGATCTCGACGTGATGAAAGTCGCTTTAACAGAATTTAAAGAGAGATTTCCGAACGGTTTTCAACATGTCGAGGCATGGGAGGTCCTTCGAAAACACGACAAATAGGCCCAAGTCCCATTGTTGGGTGAGGAAGGGGAAGGTTCGGGACATAAAAGAAAGCCCGTTGAGGTGGACCCTTCCATACCCGATATGAACGAAGACCCCTCGCCACAAAGAGCACAACGGCGAGACAAGCGTCAAGCGACATCGTCCGAGGGAAGCTCGGCCGAGTTGGCGGAACAATTCAAAGAGTACACCGCCATGAAAGAAAAGAAGCACGCGATTGAATTGGAGGCGATTGAATTGAGGAAGAAAAGAGAGTCACAGGCTCTCGAGCTCATATCGGAACAACGCGAGACGATGAAAAACTACAATTACGATCGAGATATGGAAACATTCATCAAGCCGCACGACGATGCTCCGCCAAATATGTTGCCGTTCATCCTCGCCCGAAAACGCGACATCGCTAACAAGTACGGGTGGCCGTGCGATTTCTAAAATTATTATTTTCTAGTTTTAATGTAATTTTTATTTTCTAGTTTGAATGTAATTTTAATTTTCTAGTTTGAATTTAATTTTTATTTTTATTTTCTACTTTGAAATGTCTTTTGTTAAATTTTATTTAATTTTTATTAATATTTTTTTATTAACATGCATAATTACAACAAATAAAAAAAAAAAAACCCAAGTCCCCTAAGAGGGGAGTGCCGCCATCAAAATGGGGTGTTAGACTAAAGGGTATGGAGAGGATTGGCTTGGAGGGGATGAGCCGCCACGTCAGCGCCACGTTACCGGCTCGTGTGGGATGGGCCTCCTTCATATTTGAGGGGGATGGAGGATGAGGCTACCCCACCTCATTATTTTATTAATTGGGATAAATTACATTTTTCAACCTTTATATTTGTATTGGATTGCAAAGGATAACCTTTACCTTCAATAATTACAGTCACAATCCTTTATTTGGAAAACTTATTACATTTTTCGTCCTTTGAAACTAACAAGGTTAAAATTTTCAGTTAAGTCTATCCACTTAAAGGGCACTTTAGTCTTTTTACTTAATAATATATAGTATAAATAAAATAAAATAAGATCAAATATAAAAACTCATTTTCTCTTTCACTCTCTCACACTCTTTCTCTTCTCAATCTCTCTCCCTCTCTCTCTCTATTCAGCCAACCTCCATCACCACCACTACATCCAGCCACCACCACCGTATCTAGAAACCGCCACCACCAAATCCGTCCACCAAGCACACCAAAGACAAACCCAATGCCATTTATGATACCCTTTCAACTCACAACCAGTCACCACTCACCACATGTGATTGTATCACCAGAGTTCTTAGATCCCCTGCTTCTTTGGGTTCGAGGACTGCTCTTAGCAGAACAAGATTTGGGTTTAGGCGATGAACAATTTGATGTGACCCCATCCCGATTCGCCTACTTTAAGGCCAGCGCAGGAGATTGGTGAGCCGACTCCTTCAGATTAGCTTCCAAATTAACCTGAGACAAATTTTGAGGTGACAAATTCGCAGCAGATTTGAGCAACAAATCACCCACAGGAGCTTCGATTGGAGCTAATACTTCCTTATGTGATATCAAATTAGGAGATTGACCATTGGGGCTTGTTTTTTTTTTTCAGTTGAAAAATAAAAAAAAATTGTAATTTGACTTTGGCTTCTTGGTTTTGGTTTTGTTTATAGAAAATGTCAAAATTGTTATCCTATTTGCTACTTTTGAATCTGTTCAAAATCATCATTTTGGTAAAGTAATTTGACACAAAATTTCAAATCTGTAAATGAGTTTTCATATTCGATTCGAGCTAAACATTTTTAACGATGTGGATACTGGGTGGGTGTAGGAGATGTTGACTTTGATTTGTAATGTTTGATTTTGAAAATGGTGGTTGGATTGGGGTTCTAGCAGCTCCTAGAAGAATAAAGAGAGAAGATGACAAAGAGATTCAGATGAGAGAAAGAGATTATATTATAAGTTTTTAATTTTGTTTTTTTATTTATAAAATGTTTTAACTAGATTGGTATAAAGACTAAACTGCCCTTATATGAATGAACTTAACTTAAAATTTTAACCTGGTTAGAGCCAAAGGACGTACGGTGTAATGAGTTTTCCAAATAAAGGACTGTGATTGTAATTATTGAAGTTAAAGGTCATCCGTTGCAATCCCGATACAAACATAAAGGACGAAAAGTGTAATTTACCCTATTAATTGTCTAACTTTTAATTTATTAACTTGATAAAAAATTTATAAAAGTTAAAAAATACAACATAAATAAAGTCACTTCATAACATAAAAAAAAAATTACATTTCCTAAAAAAAAAAAACATTACCGAAAAAAAAATTACATTTCCTAAAAAAAAAAAAAAAACCTACGACGTCCATTTCACTACTCGTCTTCGTCCTCGTCACCGTCCGCTACGTTAAAGTTGTTCCAAATATGTTCTACCAAATCCTGTTGAAGGTTTGCATGCGTGAAGTCGTTGGTTAGCGAGAACGAGTTTAAATCCTGTTGTGGCGGATTTACCGGGACTGTATTCCCGATAGATGCATTCTCATCATACTCACAAATTGCCCGACCTTCGTCTTCAATAATCATGTTATGGAGCAAAATGCAAGCGTACATACAAAGGCGCAACCTCTTCGGTGTGAACGCACGTGCCGGTTGTTCAAGGATGGCCCATTTTTTCGTAAGACACCAAAAGCACGTTCGATGTCTTTTCTTACAGCTTCTTGACGCTTGGCAAATTTTTTTCTTTTTTCGTCATCGGGATGTGGAATAGTCTTCACAATTGTAGACCAAGACGGATATATCCCGTCAGCAAGATAATACCCACGTCTATACTCAACCCCAGAAACTGTAAAACGGGTGTCCGGACCGGTTCCATTAACGACATCGGTAAAGATCGCCGATTGGTATAACACATTGAGGTCGTTGAGTGAACCAGGGAGACCAAAGAAAGAATGCCAGATCCACAAATCTTGTGATGCCACGGCTTCAAGTATCACGGTTGGATAGCCGTGATCACCGCGAGTATATTGGCCGCGCCACGCAGTCGGGCATCTATGCCACGCCCAATGCATACAATCAATACTACCGAGCATTCCCGGAAACCCGTGCCGTGCTTCATGAGCTTGGTACAACTGCTGAACATCATACACGTTTGGTTTACGCAAATATTTTTTGCTATACAGTTTCACCACATTACGGCAAAACCGATACAAACATTCCCGCGTAGTTCTTGCCGACATTTGTAAGTATTCGTCCAAATCGTCGGCCACTGTCCCGTACGCCAGTTGGCGAATGGCCGCAGTACACTTTTGTAACGTGGTGAACCCTTCATAATTTCGAGCATCGGGTCGTTGCGTGAAAAGCGGGTCTAGCCCTGCCAAATCATCAGCAATCCGTGTGAATAACCGACGACTCATTCGGAATCTGCGTCTGAATATCTCGGCATTGTAAAGGGGTGCATCCGAAAAATAATCGTTCACCAATTTCTCGTGCGCTCCTGTCGTAAAAAATATATAAATACGAGGAAATAAGGATAATAAAATTTATTAATGATAAACCTTGGCGGTCTCTGTTAACCCGTATTCGTGTGGTAATAACGCTTTCAGACGAGACGTCTTCCTCTTCGTCTTCCTCTTCCTCCTCGATAAGAATCTCCGCCGCCCGTAGCACAGCGTTCACGATAAACATCTCCTCTTCCTCATCCGAAGACGAGGACCACCAAGAATTAGATGGCATTGTGGATGAAAAGGTAATTTTTTTTTTTTAAAGTGGAGAGAAAATGGTATAAAAATGAGAGGGTTGTGGGTTGAAAGTGGGGAAAAATGGTGAAAATGGGAGTGTTTTTATAGAAAAATAGATTTTTTTTTTTTTTGAAAAAGAGCCGTTGATAACGTTCAAATTTCGAAATTGGTGAAAGTGGGGCCCCGTCTGAATCGGCGCTGGGGAGTCGTTTGGGCCGAGCCGACCCTCAGGGGGGCGGTGTGGGGGACCGGCGCCGGTCCTAGCCGGGCCTAACCGGCCCCCATACCCTTTAGACTAAAGGGTATGGAGAGGATGGGCTTGGAGGGGATGAGCCGCCACGTCAGCGCCACGTCACCGGCTCGTGTGGGATGGGCCTCCTTCATATTTGAGGGGGATGGAGGATGAGGCTACCCCACCTTATTATTTTATAATTTTCTAACTTTTAATTTATTAACTTAATAAAAAATTTATAAAAGTTAAAAAATACAACATAAAACAACATAAATTGGTATTGTTGGAGTTGTTGAACTTGAGACATTTGTGAGAATGCGTTGGGTGTTTGTTGGAAACCCGAAAAAGGAAATTGCGGAGACCCCCACGATTGATCCATACTCGGAGTGTAAGCGGGGGTCGAAAAAAAGTTAGGTTGGTTCGGGTTGTGATTATTCGGGTTGGGGTTGTTTGGGTTGAAAGGATGCATGATTAGAGAAAATGCTATAAAAAATATGGAGTGTTTTTTATAAAAAAGGAAGAGAATTGGAGAAGAATGGGAGTAGAATGGGATAGAATTGTATAAAAATGGATGAGATATAGGGTATTTAAATCGAAAAATGATTTTTTTTTTTTAAAAGAGCCGTTTGCAACGGCTAGAAAAATGAAGTGGGGCCCCGTCTTATTCGGCGCTGGGGAGTCGATTGGGCCGAGCCGACCCTCAGGGGGGCGGTGTGGGGGACCGGCGCCGGTCCTAGCCGGGCCTAGCCGGCCCCCATACCCTTTAGTCTTATGGGAGTTTAAGAGGGGAGTTGACGTGGCACTATCTGATTGGTGGTGCGTAAGAGAGGGGACTCCCCTCTTAGACCACCCGTAGTGGTGAAGAAAAATAATGCCCCCACCATGGGGCATTATCCGACACGTGTCATCCTAGTCAGCATTGGACTTTATAGCAAAAGTGGTGTAGTGAGGCATTATTCCAATAATGCCCATTCCAATAATTAAAAAGGATTAAAAAAAAAAAAGAAACTTTTTTAAAAACCTTTTTGGTCAGACATGTCAGCCCACTATACTCCTTCCCATTGGCCACACACAAAACTATGTCATAAAAGTGGGGCATTATTCAAAGATGGGGCTTTATTCAAAATTGTTTTGAGCGTTTTAAATATAACGCGAGAGCAAAATTTTTTGAAAAAAAACGCCCGGTAACGCCCTATGTAGTGGAGGTCTAGGCGTTTTCCGGCGTTTTTTTTTTGAATTTAAAAAAAAAAAAACGCCCCATTACGGGGGGACTTAGGGGAGTGCCCCTCTCACCCTAAACCTTTTACATAGAATAACACAAGGTGCAAGCATGAAAATTGACAGTACAACTAGTCAATGGATCTTCTTGCACTGATATTTTTACGGTTAATTATAAAATCCTTTGAGTATTATCTCTTTTGCTTTAATAACTTTAGCTGCTGAGAAATCGATCTTAATCATTAGGGCTGTTTGTTTAGCTCTTAATGAGTATTTTAATGGTTCAGACCTCTTACTAGTTTAGCGTTTAATGGTTCAAACTGTTTGTTTCACCAGCAGATATCTGAATGGTTCAGACATTTGCCTCTGAATGGTTAAGCATTATACTAAGTCTGAATGGTTAAGACCTATAATCTGAATTGGTCAGACATTTGCCTCTGAACGGTTAAACATTATACTAGCTTTTAATGGTTCAACACTTAATGATTCAGACTTCTTACTGGTTCAACACTTAACCATTTAGAAGTTGCCAAACAACCCGTTATTATGGTGTATAAATAGTTAAATTATACGTATTAAACTAACATTAAAACCAACTTTTATATAATTTTTTTTTTTTTTATAAATAGGATGTTAATGTGAGAAAAGTTTTTGTTATAACTTTGTATAAATAATTTTCTTCATTTTAAAATTAAAGAGTTAATTACTGTTTTCGTCCCTGAGGTTTGCCAAAAATAACGGTTTCAGTCCATTAGTTTAAAAATTGCGATTTCAGTCCATTAGTTTCATTTTCGTAACCATTTCAGTCCACTAACTTAACTCCATCCATTTATTTTGTTAACTTTGAGTTAACTAACTAATTCAGGGACGGTTTGCGTCAGTTTTAGAAACACAGGGACTTAAGTGTAAACTCTAAAACATTAAAACAAAAAAAATAGTAAATTCCAAAAAATCAAAAAAATTCCAAAAAACCAAACAAATTCCAAAAAATTCTAAAAAATAAAAAAAATTCTAAAAAATCATAAAAATTCTAAAAAAATCCAAAAAATCCGTTTCGGCGCGAACTGTTTCGAACCCGAACCGTTTCGAGCTGAACCGTTTCGACGCGAACCGTTTCGACCCGTACCGTTTCGACCCGAACCGTTTCGAGCTGAACCGTCCGTACCGTTTCGAGCTGAACCGTTTCGACGCGAACCGTTTCGACCCGTACCGTTTCGAGCCGAACCGTTTCGAGCCGAACCGTTTCGACCCGTACCGTTTCGAAGCCGAACCGTTTCGAGCTGAACCGTTTCAAACCGAACCGTTTCGACCCATACCGTTTCGAAGCTGAACCGTTTCAAGCCGTACCGTTTCGAACCGAACCGTGCCGTTTCGAACCGAACCCTTTCGAGCTGAACCGTTTCGAACCGAACCGTGTCGTTTCGAGCTGAACCGTTTCGAACCGAACCGTTTCGAGCTGTACCGTTTCGAACCGTACCGTTTCGATGCGAACCGTTTCGAACCGAACCCTTTGGACCCGAACCGTTTAACCCGAATCGTTTCGACCCGAACCGTTTCGACGCGAACCGTTTCGAAGCCGAACCGGTACGGTTCGATACGGCACGGTTCGGTTCGAAACGGTTTAGCTCGAAAGGGTTCGGTTCGAAACGGCACGGTTCGAAACGGTACGGCTTGAAACGGTACGGCTTCGAAACGGTACGGGTCGAAACGGTACGGGTCGAAACGGTTCGGTTCGAAACGGTTCAGCTCGAAATGGTTCGGCTTCGAAACGGTACGGGTCGAAACGGTTCGGCTCGAAACGGTACGGGTCGAAATGGTTCGCGTCGAAACGGTTCAGCTCGAAACGGTACGGACGGTTCAGCTCGAAACGGTTCAGATTTTTTGGATTTTTTGGATTTTTTAGAATTTTTTAGAATTTTTATGATTTTTTAGAATTTTTATTATTTTTTAGAATTTTTTGGAATTTTTTTGATTTTTTGGAATTTACTATTTTTTTTTTGTTTTAATGTTTTAGAGTTTATACGTAAGTCCCTGTGTTTCTAAAACTGACGCAAACCGTCCCTGAATTAGTTAGTTAACTCAAAGTTAACAAAATAAATGGATGGAGTTAAGTTAGTGGACTGAAATGGTTACGAAAATGAAACTAATGGACTGAAATGACAATTTTTAAACTAATGGACTGAAACCGTTATTTTTGACAAACCTCAGGGACGAAAACAGTAATTAACTCAAAATTAAAAGATTGCTAGTTTAGTAGTTTTTAGTTGATCTAAGATATAACTAGATATTTAGATTTATTAAATGTTGAACACTTGAACCTTCCCACGTCTAACGCGAATGGTTACTCAAATGATTAAACGAATTAGCCAAAGCATCTTTTCCTATACCCAACCGTGAATTTTAGGTCTGCCTTTAGCAAAATCGGTTAAAAGCACAAAAACATCCTTGGAAAGTAAGGGGCTGTTTGAAAACTTTTGAATAGTTAAGTGCTGAACTAATAAGAGGTCTTAACCATTAAGAGCCAGTATAATGATTAACCGTTCAGAGGCAAATGTCTGACCAATTCAGATTAGAGGTCTTAACCATTTAGACTCAGTATAATGCTTAACCATTCAGAGGCAATTGTCTGAACCATTCAGACATCTGTTCGTGAAACCAACAGTCTGAACCATTAAATGCGGAACCAGTAAGAGGTCTAAACCATTAAGAGCCCAATTAAAATCTAAAGAAACAACCCCTAAGTCGTTTTATATCCTTCTAGTCTACAAATACAAACACCAAAGTGTAGCCATGATTCTTCTAGTGTGGAAGCAAAAACATATTCATTGAGGCAGCCAAGGCCACATACATGAATAACATAATAACTGTGATAACGACCTGTATTTCAATCTTTTTCAAAAGGACTGAATTTTAAAGTTTATTATCATTAAAAGGTACGATATATAGAAGCTTCTTATCTTAAGATAATTTAGCAGATGCCAGGCCGGTCCAAGAATTTTGGGGGCAAAGCGAATTAAAAATTCGAGGTCCTTTTTAATTTTTTTAGGCTCGTAATTTTGGTTTGTATCTGACATGAAATATATTAGAAAGAAACTTATCAAGCACTTAACCATTATATAAACTAGATGATATCCCTAATCAAATAATGTTGGGATCTAATACATAAATCAAATCTAAGTGGGTCAAAAGAGTTTAACATAACAAATAACAATTTACATTATGTGTGAAAGAAATTAAAACATGCTACTTATTTTAAGTATACTATTGTTATTAGTTAGAAATGATTTTTTTTAAATAAATTTTACATGGACGTATCATGTTAAAAATTGTGTGGACAAAATATTTCAGCTTATTAAATTAAGAGAGATGATTAAAAAAGATGAATTTATAACGCTTTATTAAAAAAGTGAGTGAGATGATTAATAATTTTGAAAATGGATAGGAGGTGAGGTTCGAACCCAGCCCTCTACAAAAACCAAATGTTGTTCTTACCACCAGACTACACTTGCATTAATGTTAATAAATATCACTGCAAATATAATATTCTTTTTTTATAAATATAGATTTTTTTTAATTTTGCGCGTTACAACGATAATTTGGTTGTATTGGTTTGTTTTATTACGGTATCAATACAATATCGACACTCTGTAAGCAATAAAAAGAGATAGTGCAACACACGTAACTTTAAAACATGAAACTTAGACGTCGTTGATAACTTTTGTAGCTTGAAGTGCAAAGCGTGTAGGTAATTTTAAAGTTCATGGGTAAATATGTTAAAAAAACGAAAAATATGATTGTATTTAAATTGAGGGATTGTATAATAAACTTATTAAAATTAAGAGATTGTATATATAATTATGAAGTAAAAGACAAAAGTTATTTACTACTCTTAACAATAAGAAGCAAAGTTGTACTTCATGCTTATTAAATTGTAAATCACTATTAATAAAAGTTTATCAATGTATGTTAGTTAATTAATTAATTAATTAATGTCTAATTGTCATTCCTGCTTTGACCGAGTGATAGAAGCTCTTCTCTTTTAGGGAAAATACCAGGGGAGTAGGAGTAAAACATTTGTCGTTCATAAAAAGAAAAAGAAGAACTAATGTGTGATTAACATTTAATAACCGATTAATAATTTTAATAATATTATTAAACCGAAACTGGTTTTATGATATTTAAAGATTCTTGAACATATTCAATCAACTAAAGTGTATTTAGTTAGGTTTTATTTAATGTCATTGTCATTATAATGTAATTATCACAACTTTATAAGAAGAGGTTAGACAAACAAATTGACTAATCCTACATCAAAGTAATACATTAGGGAGATCCGGGACCATAACAACAAGCCAAAAGGCACGAAGATTGTTCTACACACTCAATTAATTAAAGTGTAAAGTTGGTCCCATATGTGTAAGATTAAATAGATTAATAATGTGGTATTTAATCTTGTAGTTATATAATTTATATAATATATAGATCAAATTATATTATACCTATTATATAATTAGTTGGTAATTGTTGATAGATCATATTACTTTTATTGATTAATTAAGTTTTCTTTTGTGTGTATATATAAGGAGATAATTAGAGAGGTTAAAGGTTACACAATTATTATTATTATTATTATTATTATTATTATTATTATTATTATTATTATTATTATTATAGTTAATTACATAGTTAATCCATGTGGTTTGCACAAAATAACATACTTAGGTACTAATAGTTTAAAATCACATTCTAGGGTATTAACTTTTCATTTAGTAACCTTTGGAGGTATTAACATAGTTCGTCCCTGTGATTTGCACAAAATAACATATTTAGGTACTAATAGAATGTGATTTTAATCCTACAAATAACGTTAATACCTCCAAAAGTTACAAAATGAAAAATTAATACCCTAGAATGTGATTTTAAACTATTAGTACCTAAGTATGTTACTTTGTGCAAACCACATGGACTACCTATGTAATTAACTCTTATTATTATCATAACATCATAAACTCGTTCCCCTCTATCTCTCTCTCCATACGAATTCTCAACCCTAGATTTCGGTATTACCATCAAGAACTTACACCCTAAGGAGGAACCAAATCAAGGTGACAACTATGTCGAACTCTATGGCTGCGTCCCTAACTGGATTCTCTGCTGGCCTGTCTGCTGTTACAGGTATTTCTACATGTTTTCCATTATTTTTATACAAAACTGATCAACATATGGTATCAGCGTATATGTTGCTAAATCATTTCTGTTTATTTCCATAAATCTGGAAAAAAAAACTTTATGAAAAACCTGATAAAACTCAAGAACATGGAATTCGATTAAAGCTTAATATTCACGTTTTTATGTTCTAAATAAGATGTTTAATCACATCATGAATAATCACAAACTTGTAATCTGTATAAGCATCTAAAATTCCAGATTTCAGATTTCGGATCCCATAATTTGATTTTATTATTTTTAGGGTTCATCGTGTTCTTATGAAAATTTCGAAAAATTCTCTTATTTTGGAATGAAGGATCAAATGGTATTTATCCTATTTTGATTTAGTTTTATCTATAAAAGTTTTCGAAATCTGTTGGAATTTTAATGGATAAAATCTTTCAAAATATTTAGATAAATATAAATCAACATTAAAACAGGAAACATATCTCCTATGATCCATTAAAATTCGAATTTCAACCTTATCATAACTAACTGCTATAATTAGAGATTCTAATCTTTGAGAACAAGTTTTCGAAAACCATAAGAGATTTCGAGATTTCATAAGACTCGAAATCTCATTAAAATTCGAAAACATAATTTTTTCGAAAACTCATGTTTTTTCGAAAACTCATCTTGTTTCGAAAACTTACCTTATTTCGAAAACCCATTTTTTTTCGAAACCTCACTTATTTTCTCGAAAACTCACTTGTTTTTCTTATACTCAATTTTTTTCGAAATCTAACTTTTTCCGAAATCTAACATGTTCTCGAAATATCAAGATTTTTTTCGAAATCTCATTACTTTATTAGCTGTTAATGTGAATAGAATTTTAGCAAATAACTTAAACAGAATCAGATAACTTTTCACAAAACCAAATAACTTAACTTGAATGACCTTCTGATGTATCACTTCTGCCCAAAGGTGATTTGATACATATATTTATTGTTCAAGTATAATAAGAAGCTATGTTAATTATGTCTTACAAACGTGAATGTCTCATTTATGGCCAAAACTGTTTTAATTCATTCATGTGTAGCATACTTATCAAGTACATAACTAAGGGAACTGTCTCATTTCTGGCCAAAGCTGATCTGTCATAATTACTTTGCACACATGCTTAGATGATTACACTTCTGCCCAAAGGTGATTTGTCTTCTTTTAAGTAGAATTTTCTAATAACTTAGTCTATTATTTTTTATCAGTGGCGGCTTTGATGGTGTGCGGGGAGGACCACCACACAAGGCCTGCGATTTCGAGGGGCATGCGATTTAAAAAATCCGATACGTATATGTTATTTTTTTAAATAGTAAACACATACCACTTCTAATATAGGCCTATTTACAAATCATTTTTATGGTTTAAAATTTAGCCCACTTGGAATTAGGTATATTGAGCGCAATACTAATTTGATTTTTTTTAAATAATAACAAAACATAACGGAAGGGCACATTTTTTCAAGCTCGAACAGGGTACATGAATTCTCAGAGACGCCTCTGATTTTGATGTTAGTAGTAGACAATATCACAGCTTCATAACTAAAATGGTCATTACTTATTCCTGCTTTAGTGTAACATTCCCTTAGATAACATTAAGACTTCTATCTTAGTATCATAATTCACTCATATTATTTCCACTCTCAGCACCCAATTGCGGGATTCCACCATTAACTGGTGATAACTTTGCTGCATGGAAAGACTCTCTCATGCTTACTCTTGCTTTGCTGGATTTTGACTACATTTTAAGGGAGGATAAGCCTGCAGACCTTACCGATAAAAGTACCATTGCTCAGCAGATAACTTTCGAAAAGTGGACTAGGTGTAATCGCATGTCTCTCATGTTGATGAAGCAATCCATTAGCACTGCAATTCGAGGAGCCATTCCAGATTCTGATGATGCTAAAACCTACTTGGCTTCTGTGGAGGAACAATTCAAAGGGACGTCTAAAGCACACACTAGTACTTTAATCCTCAAGCTGGTGACCACTAAGTATGATGGGAGGAGCGGAATCCGTGAGCACATCATGATGATGAGCGACATGACCCATAAACTGAAGGGATTAGACATGGAGATCAGTGATGGTTTTCTCGTACACTTCATTATAATTTCGCTTCCTTCGTCCTATGAAGCATTCAAGATCAATTGCAACACTCAGAAGGACAAATGGACGATAAGTGAGTTGATCGCCATGTGCGTGTAGGAGGAAGAGCGTATGAAGATGGATAGAACTACCGATGTTGCAAACTTTACCACCTCCAGTTCTAAGATGAGGAAGAACAATCACTCAAGGAAGGATGCTTCTAAGTTCCAAAAGCGTAATCCTAATACAAGTGCACCTTCCAGCTCTAAGAACTCCTTAGGCAAACCTACTGCAAGTTCTGCAAAAAGACAGGACATAAGCAGAAGGAATGCCCTGACTTTAAGGAGTGGCTGACTAAGAAAGGTAATGATTTTTTCATGATACTTGAGTTCTATAATTTAAATGTTCCTGCTACTTCTTGGTGGTTTGATTCTTGTTCTATGGTTCATGTAACCAATTCTACTCAGGGATTCCTTTCAATCCGGAGGCTGGGAAGAAACCAAAGAACACTTAAAGTTGGGGATGATCGAGAATTAGAAGTGAAGGCCATAGGAACCTTACAATTATTTATGAAAACTTGTTTATGCATTAAACTTTATGATACCTTATATGTTCCTGAGGTAACTCGGAACCTTGTATCAGGACCAAAGTTATATATAGACGATCCTGTTGTTTCTCGTGGTCATCGCAAACTCTCTATTCTCTATGATTCCGTTGTTTATGGTACCTACATTTTGGATGGTGGTCTCTATAGATTAGAACTAGATGATGATTTTTCCAAATCTTTGTTGTCATATAATATTAATGAATCACTCATAAAGATGAAACAAAAACGAGACTTAGAGACTTCATCCATGTTGTGGCATCAATGTTTAGGCCACATCTCACGAGAATGATTATCTCGACTCGTAAAGGATGAAGTCTTACCTCCTCTCGATTTCACTGACTCTGGAACACGTGTCAAATGCCTTAAAGGTAAAATGACATTATCGAATAAGAAAGGTGCCACTAGGAGCTCTAATTTTTTAGAACTCATTCATACTGACATTAGTGGTCCTTACCAAATCGCTGGCATCACTAGACATACTTCATTTATCACTTTCATTGATGATTATTCTTGTTACATGTACTTGTTTCTAATTAAGGAAAAATCTGAATCTCTTACAACTTTTAAAGATTATAAAGCTGAATTTAAAAACAACTAGATCGTCAAATTAAAGTTGTGAGATCAGATAGATGCGGTGAATATTATGGAAGACACATTGATATGGGTCAAGCTCCTAGTCCATTTTATGAGTTTTGTAAGGGCTAGGGGATCGTGAACCAATACATCATGCCAGGTACACCTCAGCAGAATGGTGTCGTTGAACGTGCAAACCGTACCCTTATGAACATGGTGCGCAATATGTTAGCCAACACTAAATTTACCATTATTCCTCTGGACTGAAGCATTAAAAGCAGTTGTTCATATATTCAATAGAATTCCTTTTAAGTGTATCCCTAAAACTCCTTATGAACTTTGGACAAGAAGGAAACCGAGTCTTGAATATATGAAAGTATGGGGCTGCATTGCTAAACTTGACCCTAAAACAGTTACATGTTTCTTTATCAGGCATCTTGATCATTCAAAGGGTTATCGTTTCTATTATCCTTCCCATGTCACCAGTATTGTTGAAACCAAGCGTGCCACATTCCTGGAGGATTTCAAGGTCAGTGGGAATAGTACTAATTCTTACGAAGAATTGAAAGAAGTATAAGATGCCGGGGGGGGGGGGACTCGTCGCTTACCATAACTCTGTTTACTCCTCTTGTACCCGATGCAACTACTGCACCTGAAGTTACTGCACCAACTTCAAATTCATATCCATCATCAAAACCCGTTATACCTCATAGCGAAGGCACATCAAACGCTCGAAACCAAGACAAGGCTAAACCTGATAATCAACTCAAGAGGTCATCTAGGCCTAGAAGGCCTACTAGTTGGGATGATTATGTTACCTACCTGACTAAAGCTGAAATGGATGTCGTAAAGCTCAATGATCCTATCTCTTATAATGAAGCCATTAACAGTGATAAGTCTTCTGAATGGAATAAAGCAATGAATAATGAGCTTGAATCCATGAAGAAAAACGTCGTTTGGGATTTGGTAGATTTACCCAACGATGTCAAACCCGTAGGATGTAAATGGGTATTCAAAACAAAACTAGATCTGAATGGGAACGTTGAACGCTTCAAAGCGAGATTGGTTGCAAAGGGCTACACTTAGAAAGGGGGAATTGACTATCAAGAGACGTTTTCACCTGTTTCTCGTAAAGATTCATTAAGGATCATTATGGCCCTAGTAGCTCATTTTGATTTAGAGCTACATCAGATGGACGTTAAAACCGCTTTCCTTAATGGAAACTTAGACGAAGATGTTTACATGAAATAACCTGAAGGCTTTAAACCTGAAGGTTAAGAACATCTAGTCTGTAAGTTGAAGAAATCCATTTACGGGTTAAAACAAGCATCACGTCAATGGTATCTTAAGTTTGATGAAGTCATGAAGAAACAAGGTTTTGCAAAGAATCAAGTGGATCAATCTACCTACCTCAAGATGAGTGGGAGCAACTTTACTACAGTTGTCATTTACATAGATGATTGTTGGGATTGAACCCTATCAGAGGAACAGATAATTAAAGCCAAAACTGGATCAGAGCAGTGGATCCAGAATAAGCAGACGATTACAGTTAGTTCATGCAAATCTCTCCCCTTGAAAGTGGCTTTGTATCTGCTGACCTCCTATCTGCTGATCTTACCAAGTGCTGATCCACAACTGCTGCCTTGCATCTACTGCCCAATGTTAAAGACTGATGGAAGACCAAAGCTCTGCTGATTCAATCTACTGCCTTGAGTCAAGTACTGATGATCCGGACAAGCACTGTTGGGTTCACAGCAGTGGAAGGATGCAGCAGCTATTTAAGTGTCTTTTATGTAATGAATTGTAATAGCAGTAGTTAGTACATCAGTGTTTGTATAGATCAGAGGTTAGAGTTTGTTAGGAGGTTAGATGTCACTTTCATGGTGACGTAAGCTAAAGATGCTCAGTAGTTTGCAAGTGCCTATAAATAGTTCAGTACTTTGTACTGTTCTATTAGCTCTTTGATCACATCGTCTTCTTTGCACGAACAAACTACTGAGCTCTGGCTGAGGGGGAGTTTGCATTCATTCATCAATCATTGTAATCGTTGTTGAAACAAATTCAATCTTTCGATTCATTGTGTAAAGATGTTTGATTAAAGTATTACTCTCGTTTGATTGTATGCAAAGTTTGCTTTCATCTTAATTCCGCTGCACAACTCTCTCATTTCCATCTTAATTTCAAACGAAAATACAATAAAAAAGAAACTCAGATCCAACAATTGGTATCAGAGCTTGGACAGTCAAATTTGATTTAACAATCATTTTGACGTAAATAGTTCAGCTCATAACAGTTGATACTGATCGTTTGTTCGTCCGTTGAAAAACAGAGCAAGGATTAATCACCATTAAAGTTGATTTCTCAGTGTCTGTAAAACAACAAGAATGACGTCACAATCTCAGGATGATAAAAACAACATCGGCTCGCTTTTTAAACCACCTATGCTAAAAAGAAATGAGTACAACATCTGGCAGAGGAGGATGGGTCACATCCTCGCTCAACAAAGCACAGGTTGTTGGAAGTCTGTCATTTATGGTCCCCATGTTCCTTCAGTGCCAAGTGCTGAAGATGCTAAAAAGTTCGTTCCAAAACCAGTTGAAAATTATACCGAAACCGATTTTCAAAAGATCGAACTAGATGCTAAAGCGTTTAGCATCGTAGCATCAGCGCTGCCCAATGAGATATATGCTGGACTGTTACATTGTAACAGTGCCAAAGAGTTATGGGACGCACTTAAGGAACAGTTTGGAGGAACTGAAGAAGTCATAGAAAACAATAGGGAAATCCTGAACCAACAGTATGAAACATTTTGCTACGTTAAAGGCGAATCACTAACGCAACAATTTGAGCGTTTCAGTTGTCTCATCAGTGAACTGAGGCTTGTTAACACCACTTTTACAAACTCAACTCAAAATAGCAGGTTCCTCAGGTCATTGCCAGAAAAATGGGACACCATAGCTTTTGTCACCAGAAACTCACCTGAATTCAAGGATCTGACCTTGACCCAACTCCACGGTCGACTCCTGACCTACGAAAGGGAGTTGAACCAGAAAAGGAGGTTACAAGAGTCAGGAAAAGTTACCGATGATTACACTTTCGGTAATACTGCTCTTCTGGGTCAAGAAGAATCTGGGAGCAGTGGTAAGGATCAGGGTTATGATCACTTCATTGACATAATTGCTGGTGCAAATTTTAACAACCCTGATCCTCACTCTGCTAGTTATGCATTCACTGCAAATGAAAACCAGATGTCAGACAATTTAAGTTTTGAACTAAATGATTTGCAACATTTTGATCCCACTGATTTAGAGGAAATGGACATCCTGCACCAACTGGCTTTGCTAAGTGTTAGAACTAGCAAGTTTTACAAAAGAACAGGGCGAAAATTCCCAGGTTTGCATGGGAATCTAAGGGTTGGGTTGGATAAATCGAAAATCAAGTGCTACAAGTGTAATAGGTTGGGACATTTCGCTAGGGAATGTAGGAGTCAGACTACTGGTCCCATAATTACTCATCCTAGCTCAAATCCTAGACCTCAAAACCAAAACACTGTGCACTATGCCCAATATGCCCCAGCAGCTCAAGTGAACACTACTCACTATGCTGCTGCCCCTGTGCCAGTACATTATGTCCAAACTACTGTTCCACAAATCCAATATGTTCAAACCCCTGCTCCACAGGTACAAGTGCAACCTGTTGCACCTCAAACCACTGCTCCAGCAGCAGCACAACCAGATCAACAAAGTTTTTTCACTCAAGGGTTTGTTGACTGGAGCAGTATGCCTGATGATCTTAGTGATGAAAATTTTGCACTCTATGCTTCTAATGATTCTTCACATGATGAGTTTTGTTTGATGGCATTAGAGTCAATACAGGAGGGGGTTGAAACTGAGGAGGAACAGCAGTGCTTTGAAACAGTGGAAGAGGTGACTGAAGCAGTGGTTACTGCTGTGGCTGGTGAACTACTGTTGGGAGAAAGTTCAGGTACCCTGATTGAACCAATGACAGATCCATGGTCCGTAGAGGACAAAGAAGAAGAGAAAGAAGAAAAGGCTGGTGAAAAGAAGGTGAAAGCTGATGATGAAGAAGATCGTCAATGTGATTGTGCAATGATGGCAGCTGCCAAGGTATCTCCTCAAGTTCTTGAAAAACTGTGTTCTGACAATTGCATAATTGCTTTTGCTAACATTAAAGAGGTGAATGAAAACCTTCGGGATAAAATCTTGTCTGATGAGGTCAAATTTGAAAGGTCTTTAAAAGAACTTAAAAACAAATTGACTGAAAAAGAAAAAGAGAACAACTGTCTAAAAGAAGAGCAAAGTATAACCAAAACCCAACTTCAAACTATGGTAGAAAAATACCAAGTTTGCAAAAAGGAGTTGGAGTCCGCCCAGATTACTTGTGAAAGATGGGTGGAATCCTGCAAAGGATATGAGGTTATGCTTGAAAAACAGAGAAAAAGCAATGTGAAATTTGGGGTTGGCTATAGAAAACATGATGATGAAAACACTGCTTTTGAAAAATCTGTTCAAACCACTGATGTAACCACTGAGTTCATCCCCACAAACAAGAATGGCCAAGAAGTGAAAATCACTGACAAACTTGGTAACAAAATCACACTTGACAGACCAATGGAATCCTCTACTTTTGAGGAGCTTGAAGAATACCAGTTTAAACCAAAATGGTCTGATGAGTGTGACATTCTTGAAAATTTCAAGCCAATGGACTTTACATCAACTGATGGTGTCAAGGCTCCAAAAGCTAAAGTCATACCTCTCAAGGACATCCCAGTAGTGGTTAAAACCTCTGCTGCAAAGGAGTCTGAAAAGAGAAAGAAGAAAGAAAAAATTGATAACTTGTTTTGTGAATTCTGTGAGAAAAGGAATCATCTAACAAAAGATTGTTTCCACTTAAAAGCGTATGATTTAAACAGAACAAGTGTCATTGTTTCAGCTGAAGGTTGCATTGTCTGTGGTAAAACAAACCACAAAACTCAAGCATGTGTGTATCTCAAAAACTTTGATGTGAAAAAGAATGAGTACATTGCTAAAACATCCTTGAGTCCATCATCATCATCAACATCTGTCAAATTCACCAAGAAACAACCACTGTTTGTGCCAGTTCAAACAGCTGTTACAAAACAGCTGAACCAAACATCTGTCAAAAGAGATGTTCAGGTTACTGATGCACCCCCTGCCAATCAGTTCAGAAAAGGCAGAGAAAAACAGTCTTACCAAAGGATTCCTCACGTTTATGAAGCCTACAAAAGGCCCTCTAAACCCAAAGTGAACAAGCATCCTTTTGGTTACCAGCAGATGATTGGTCAGGACCCAAAACAGTGGTTAGAGAAACACTGTCCTAAAACAGTTCAAACTCCTGACCTAACCACTGTCCATCATTCTGCATCCATCCCAGACACTGTTGAGACCCCATCCAAAGCCTTGTTGGCTTTGGAGACCTTAATGAACTAATCCTTTTACTTCATGTGCAGGGAGCTTCTGCATGCTTTGATAGTCTTTGGTATGTAGATAGTGGAGGCTCCAGGCACATGACAGGATGTAAAGCCCTCCTCAAAGACTTTAAAATCCATGGAGGGGGTGATATATCCTTTGGGAATAATAGTAAAGGAAAAGTTCTGGGGTCGGGTACAGTGGAGTCTGGAAAAGTAAAATTTGAAAATGTCAATCTAATAGACAATCTAAAATTCAACCTTCTGAGTGTGTCCCAAATGAGTGACAAGGGATTTGGGTCATTCTTCACAAAAGACTGTTGTAGGATTGTTGGACCAGAAATGGTCAAAAAGATTGAAGCAATAATCAACTCTGGTCAAACTAAACTTGTTGCTCAAAGAAGTGGCAATGTTTATGTTGTTGACATGTCAAAAGAGTGTCCCAGAGCTGATGCCTGTCTGTTCTCAGCTGCCTCTAACAAAGAGACAGAGCTTTGGCACAGAAGGCTGGGACACACAAATCTTAAGACAATCACAGAAATTTCAAAAAATGGTTTGGTGAGAGGCCTACCACAAAAATTGTTTTCATGTCCTGAACATTGCATTTCCTGTTTAAAAGGAAAACAACATAAAAGTTCTTTCAAGTCCATTGAAGAGTCCAAAACAACCCAGTGTTTGCAAATGCTACACATGGATTTGTTTGGCCCAGTTCAAGTCATGAGCCTCAAAAAGAAAAGATATTGTTTGGTTATTGTTGATGACTTTTCTAGGTTTACATGGACGTTCTTTTTGCACTCAAAAGATGAAACTGCAGGCATTTTGCAAGACTTTGTAATACAGGTTGAAAAGCAATTTGACCTTCCAGTGAAAAGCTTCAGGAGTGACAATGGCACAGAATTCAAAAATAGGGAGTTGGATGCCTTCTGTGTGAAGAAAGGGATTGTAAGGCAGTACAGCATCCCAAGAACACCAGAGCAGAATGGGGTAGTGGAAAGGAAGAACAGAACTCTGATTGAGGCTGCCAGAACCATGCTTGCAGATTCAGGTTTGCCATTAACTTTCTGGGCAGAGGCAGTAAACACTGCTTGCTATGTTCAGAACAGAGTTTTAATAAACCCTAGGCACAAAAAGACTGCCTATGAAATTCTGTATAAAATTAAACCACTGATCTCATATTTCAAAGTGTTTGGCTGCCCATGCTTTATTTTGAACTTAAAAGATTCCATTTCAAAATTTGCAGCCAAAATTGATTGTGGTTATCATCTGGGATACTCAACCACTGCCAAGGCCTACAAAGTGTTCAATACACGGACCAAGGCAGTGGAGGAGACTTTGAATGTTAAGTTCAATGAACTCTCATCAATGAAAATCCCAGCAAACCCTGCAGATCTGTTTGATCTTGAAAAATTCACTTTTGAAAATACTGCTGTCAAGACTAACAGTGCAGGTCCATCAGAGGATACAACACCAGACTATGGGTATGAAATCATCATCCCTCAAAGGTCTGCCACAAAGGGAAAAGCACCAGCTGTTCAAAACAGTTGTCAAAGCTCAACCACTGCTACCTCAACAGTTGTTGACCAAAGTAGCCCATCAACCACTGCTTCCACATCCTCAAACACTGCTGACAAAAGTCCTCAAACAGTGGATAAAAGTCAGCAGTTGTCCACTTCATTACCTCCTATTCCACCACCTTTTGAAGCCACTGCTGGATCATCAAAGTCCCCAGCAGTGGTTAGCTCAGATGATACACATTTGCAGCCTTCACCAAACAATGCCATCATACCATACCAAGGAGATTTAATCTTCTTGAGATCTCATCCACCTGATCAAATCATTGGCAACATAAATGAAGGGGTGCTCACAAGAAGTCAAACCCAAAACATTTGTCTTTTTGCTGGTTTTCTATCACTCCATCAGCCAGTCAAGTACCAAGAGGCACTGAAAGACAACAGCTGGGTAGAAGCCATGCAAGAGGAGCTCCAACAGTTTAAAAGACAACAAGTATGGGAGCTTGTACCACTGCCAGAAGAGGTTAGTCCCATTGGCACAAAGTGGGTCTTCAAGAACAAAACTGATGAAAGGGGTATTGTTGTCAAGAATAAAGCCAGGCTGGTGGTTCAAGGTTACAGACAGGAAGAGGGGACTGATTATGATGAAACATTTGCCCCTGTTGCAAGATTGGAAGCCATTAGACTGTTCCTGGCCTTTGCTGTCAACCACAATATGAAGGTGTTTCAAATGGATATCAAAAGTGCTTTCCTCTATGGTACAATTCAAGAAGAGGTGTATGTTTGTCAACCTCCAGGTTTTGAGGATCCATTTTATCCAGATCATGTCTACAGGCTAAACAAAGCCTTGTATGGCTTGAAACAAGCACCAAGGGCCTGGTATGAAACTCTTTCCAACTTCCTACTCTCAAATGGTTTCAAAAGAGGTACCATTGATAAGACATTGTTTTTAAAATGGAGAGGGAAGGATTTAATGATTGTCCAGATTTATGTGGATGACATTATTTTTGGAAGCACATGTAACTCAATGTGTGAAGAGTTTAGAGAACTCATGACAGCTGAGTTTGAAATGAGTGCTATGGGTGAGCTGCAATGCTTTCTTGGTCTCCAAGTACAGCAATTGAAAAATGGAACTTTCATTCATCAAAGCAAATATGCTAAAGAACTTTTAACCAAATTTGATATGAATGATTGTAAACCATGCAGCACACCCATGGCAACAAATAAGCTGGTCATGTCTGATGAAAAGGATGAGCTGATTGACCAAACACTTTACAGAAGCATGATTGGGTCTTTATTGTACCTAACTGCATCTAGACCAGACATCATGTTTGCAACATGTGTCTGTGCAAGAAGTCAATCAGCTCCCAGAAAATCAAATCTCATTGCTGTAAAAAGGATCTTCAGATACATAAAAGGTGCTCCCACACTTGGTATCTGGTATCCAGCTAATGGGAACATCAAGCTTTCAGGTTTCTCAGACAGTGACTTTGCGGGATGTCACACCACAAGGAAGTCCATATCAGGAGGGTGCCAGTTTCTAGGTGATTGCTTAGTCTCATGGCAAAGCAAAAAGCAAGCAGCTGTTTCAACATCCACTGCTGAAGCTGAATACATTGCTGCTGCAAGCTGTACAGCCCAACTCCTGTGGCTTCAAAATCAGTTACTGGATTTTAGTATCACTGCCTTAAAGACACCACTCATGTTGGATAGCCAGGCAGCAGAAAATATCATCAAAAATCCAGTTTCCCATTCAACCACCAAACACATCGACATCAGACATCACTTTGTGAGGGATTGCTATGAAAAAGGTTTGATTTCTCTGCATCATGTCCCAACTAAAGACCAGCTGGCTGATGTGCTCACAAAAGCACTTGATACAGCCACTTTTGAAAGCTTGGTCTCTAGAATTGGGATGCTGAACATGGAATAACAAGCAACACCTTGTTTTTCTATGAATAAAAGCAACAAAATGTTTTCAGAAAATCAAAACTCCATCCTTAAAAATAGCTAAAAATGAAAATTTTTCATTAAAATCCTTAAAAGTCTGCCATTAACCACTGATTGTTCAAAAGTCTGCTCTACTTCAAAAGTCTGTCCACTGCTGAAAGTCAACCCCTGCTCTCTCATTACTTTGATAAACTCTGTTGTTCAAAAGCAGTGTCTTATCCACTGATATGCTATCCACTGATAGTGAAAATCATCCACTGCTTTCATACCACTGCCTTCATCTGTCCCTATCACACAAGTACTGTCCTTCACTTTCACCAGGGGTTGTCACGTGGGCAGTACATATTGGTCAGACCTTTTGTAACGGCTGCCACCTCAGCATTCACTTTCTTCCCTATAAAATTCCCCACTCACCACCAAAACAGGGTTTTACTGTCGAATTGAATTCTTAAAAATTCTCTTCTCAAAGCAGTTTTTCTTCTCATCTTTCACAACTTTCTTCGATCATTCATCTTCAAAATGACAAAATCAAAGTCATCCTCAAAACCCTCATCCAAATCATCATCGAAAACAGCCTCTCAAAAGGCAATCTCCACTGAAATTCCACATAAACCATCTCACAATCTCCTGGGTCTTCTCACAAAACCAGGAACCACCAAAGTTTTCGATTCCATCATTGATCTCATGGCAAAATCAAAGTACAAAACTTTGTTCACTGCCGATGCACCAATCTATTTGGCGACCCAAAGGGAGTTCTGGAAAAATGCAACCCTTGAAAAACAAGGAGACACTGCAACCACCATAAACTCTTCGATAAAGGGTAAAGTTGTCCAAATCTCACCACAATCCATTTCAGAGGTCTTTCAACTCGGTGATCAGGAAGGTAAAATTTCTTTCACTAAAAACGAGTTACAAACTGGCTTCATTGAGAGAGGGTATGAAGCAACAATGATGAAGAAAATTACCTTAGAAAAAGGTTATTTTCCGTCTGCAACCAGATTTTTATTTCATACCCTCCTACTATGTGTTTCAAACAAAACCACTTCTTTCAATGAAATCCCTTTAAAGATTCAAAATCTGGGATATGCAATTCTTCAAGGAGAAAATTTTAACTATTCTCGGGAAATTTTTAAAGATTTGGTTAATAATGTTGAAACAAAATCATTCTTACTGTTTCCAAGGTTTTTAAGTTACTATTTTTCAAAGAAATTCAGTAAGGATGATTTAGCTGTAATAAACCAAGGTGATTCTACTCAAATAAACAGTTTAACAACTGAAACTTTTTCAAGAATGTTAGCACCTTGCAAAACACAAGCAGAGGTGCCTGAGCAGATTTTAGCAGTTACAACTGCTCCTCAGGTATCTGCTGCTGAGCCCACTGCTCAAGGTGATCAAAGCAGCAGCACAACTGTTTTGAAACCCACACCTACAATCACCAAAAAGCCAACAAAAAGAAAAACACAAAAACCCCCCAAAACCATCAAAAAGGCATCTCTGGAGGATGAGATACCAGAGCTCCTGCCAGTGACAACACAAAAGTCACAAGAAACCATTGCTGCTACTTCCTCACCGCAGTTGGTACAAATATCTCAACCCATAACCGAAACTCCTCCTGTTTCTTCACAAAAAGAACAGGTTGTACAAATAGGGTCTCCACATCATGATGCTCTGGAAACACTCGTTTCTATCACCCACAGTCCAATGCCCGGGACACATCCTATTTCTACACCAATCATCACATCCACAATTCCCTCACCAATAAAACCACTGTTGGATGCAATTGATTTGAACCAGGCATTAACCAGTTCTTCTCAATCACCTGATAATGAGAATATACCTCAACAACTGACTGGGTCTGATGTATCAATCTTTGCTAACCCACCAACATAACCTGAGGAGGTTACACCCCATGAGTTACAAGTAACTCTTGGTGGTAATCCAAGTGAAGCAGCCACTACAACTGTTGAACCTACAGGTCTACAGTTGGACAGTGGTTACATTAATAAGACTTCCTTGGAGGCAATTCCTTTTATAGCACCTCTGCCAACCACCAGTGGATTTATTTATCCTACTGGCAACATCAAAAGGTTGTCAAGTGTTGAAGGAAGAAGACCCCAGTACCAAGAAAAAGGGGCATCAGTGGTTAATGTTTGGAGTATACTCCCTACATCTACCACTGATAAAACCACTACTAGTGGGAAATCAGATGATCCCATTAATTTGGGTGATGGTTTAAAGTACCAGAAATTGACGGATCGTATTGCAAAGCTTGATAACTCTGTTGCAGAACTCAAAGATATGCTACAACAGGTGTTACAAGTTCAGAAGGTACAATCAACTGTTATTCCACCTCAAGCACCTGCTCCACAAAGGACACCTGCTACAAATGAGCTCTGGAATCTATTTCAATCTTTTCTCCAACAACAAGCACAATTAGCAGATCAGCAACATGAAAAACATGTACAACAGCTGAGAAATGCAATGGAGTCACGGTTCAAGAACACTCAGGCTGATTTAAAGGCTCTCAAAACTCAGATCTTGCACACCACTGGCACTGCTCCTCCAAAAGTACGCTACATTTATCAACTCCCAGAAGATAATGCCAAAAAGGGGGGAGAAAATTAAGGAGTGGAAAAAGAAGGGTATAGAGGATGGTCTCTATCTTGAACCAGAAAATTCAAACATGACCAAAAAGATCCCTTTGCCAGATGGCAGCAAGAAAATTGATGTGACAACAAATGCACTAGCAGAAGCAGTTGCAAGTGTAAAAAGGGATAGAGAGGCCAAAAGGAAAGCCAGGGTGGACAGAATGGATCATCCAGATCAGGGTACTTCTGGGTCAAATGATCATGAAAATCCTGTTGAGGAAAAGAAGAAGCCTACTAGAAAAGTAAGGCAACCCAAATCCATTCCAACCAGACGTTCAAAGTCTGCTAAAAAACCACCATACAAAACAGCTGATGCACCAGGAGTTACAAAAACTACTGCTTGCCAAACAGTTGTTCCATCAACACACACCAATTCAACACACACAACATCCACTGTTTTACCATCATCACCACCAAAAACAACACCTGCTGACATACAGCAGAAGACAGCAGATGTTATAACATCTGTTGTAATGACAACAGTGGTTAAAACACCAGTTGTTTCAACAGCTGTTAGTCAATCACAATCCACTGCCACTACATCTACCACCACTGTTCCATCCAAAACATCATCAGTCCCTCCTACAAAAAGGAGAAGACTAATTCTCAAAGATGATGACAATTCACCACCACAAACATCTTCAAAATCTTTAGCACTTGTCACAATTCCAAAACCTGTTCCTCTCTCTTCAGTTAAAATGTACAAGCCCTTACCTCCTGCAGGTGTTCAATTTCCTCTTGAATTAGCAGCTGTTAGAGAAGAAATAAAATCTTTTTACTTTGAGGATGACCCTGCCAAAAGGAGTTTGCCATCAATAAAAGGATATCCCTGGCCAAAAAATGTTGATGAATATTTGGAAATCAAGGCCAAGCAAGCAGAGGATATTTCAAAGAAAAATACACAAGGGAAATCTAATAAAGAGATTGCACAGAGAAGTCAATATTTGCTCACACAAGTCAGATCCCTAGAGCAATTTGCAAAAAATGTTAGTCAACAAATTTCTGAAAGAGCAGCTAAAACTCTGAAGAAAGACTACATTGAAAGCATCATGGCTCACAAGAAGTACAAAGGAGAGAGATACATGTACAAAGAGTGGACTATTCCTGAACTTGAAAATGAAGCAGCAAGAATTCAAGACATGATAAAAAGGAATGTCACTCACACTCCTCCTAACCGGGCAAAGTTTAGAAAGAATGTACCTGACAAACAGGAAAAGCTGAGGAGAATGAAAGAGGAATTGGTAGCAGCTGATTATGGAAACAAAAGACAAGTTGCTAGATGGAAAGAAGATGTGGTCAGGGCTACTTACAAAAAGTTGGAACAATTAAGAAAGAAAGATCCCACAGTTCCTCAAAAGCCTGACTATCCTGAAGCAGCGGTTTCAAAAAGACCATCAAAGCTGCAAATCAGGAGATCCACAGCTCCAGTTGGTGCTGCCATCTACAAAAGAAGGCCACAGAAACAGCTGATTGCTGAAACCATCAAAGAGTTAATGGAAGGTGAAGACCTTGGAAAAGAGGGTATAAAGAAAATGATCATGGAAACTCTTGGTTTGGATCAAACTGCAAGTACTGCTCAGCCAGTCATGAATAGGCCAGCCTCTCCAAATACTTCTGCAAATAAACATCTCCCAAGAAATCCACCAGGCTCAAAAATACAAAAGTGGGAAACTGACAAACAGACCTGCGTATTGACTTTGCTCAGGTCTGGTGGAGAAGTGGAGAAAATATCAAGGGGACAAGCTCTTGGCCTGAGTCTTGAAGATTTGCAGGATCTCCTTGATCTTCCACTTAGCAGGGATGATGAAGATACAGATGCCCTAGACTTTGAATTACAATTTAAAGGTCAGATAAGGGAACTGTTGATGAGGCAATAAAGATTTCCACAAATAATGAAGAGTTTTGGCATTATCTGTTCCAGGGGGAGATTGTTGGGATTGAACCCTATCAGAGGAACAGATAATTAAAGCCAAAACTGGATCAGAGCAGTGGATCCAGAATAAGCAGACGATTACAGTTAGTTCATGCAAATCTCTCCCCTTGAAAGTGGCTTTGTATCTGCTGACCTCCTATCTGCTGATCTTACCAAGTGCTGATCCACAACTGCTGCCTTGCATCTACTGCCCAATGTTAAAGACTGATGGAAGACCAAAGCTCTGCTGATTCAATCTACTGCCTTGAGTCAAGTACTGCTGATCCGGACAAGCACTGCTGGGTTCACAGCAGTGGAAGGATGCAGCAGCTGTTTAAGTGTCTTTTATGTAATGAATTGTAATAGCAGTAGTTAGTACATCAGTGTTTGTATAGATCAGAGGTTAGAGTTTGTTAGGAGGTTAGATGTCACTTTCATGGTGACGTCAGCTAAAGATGCTCAGTAGTTTGCAAGTGCCTATAAATAGTTCAGTACTTTGTACTGTTCTATTAGCTCTTTGATCACATCGTCTTCTTTGCACGAACAAACTACTGAGCTCTGGCTGAGGGGGAGTTTGCATTCATTCATCAATCATTGTAATCGTTGTTGAAACAAATTCAATCTTTCGATTCATTGTGTAAAGATGTTTGATTAAAGTATTACTCTCGTTTGATTGTATGCAAAGTTTGCTTTCATCTTAATTCCGCTGCACAACTCTCTCATTTCCATCTTAATTTCAAACGAAAATACAATCAAAAAGAAACTCAGATCCAACAATATTCTATTGGCAAGTAATAGCTTAGGCATGTTGCGTGAGTCGAAGTGGTTACTCTCGCATAACTTCGACATGAAGGATCTCAGAGATGCTTTTGATGTCATTGGCATCGAAATTCACTGAGACAGACACAAAGGGATCTTAGGATTATCTCAAAAGGCCTACATAGACCGTGTCGTTACACGTTACAACATGCAACAGTGCAAACCCTCAGTCCCTCCAGTAGTTAAGGGATATGTTTTAAGTTCATTCCAATGCCCAATAACAGAGGTTGAAAAGGAGCAAATGAGCCAGATACCTTATGCGTCAGTAGTCGGGAGGTTGATGTATGCTCAAGTCTGTACTCGCCCAGATATCGCTTATATTGCTGGAATGTTAGGCCGTTATCAAACTAATCCTGGCCTAGATCACTGGAAAGAAGCTAAGAAAGTACTTCGATATCTTCAAGGGACGAAAGACTATAAACTGACTTATAGAAGAAGTGATCATTTAGAAGTGGTAGGCTATTCTGATTCTGACTTTGCCAAATGAAAGATAACAAGAAAACCACTTCGGGCTATATCTTTATGTTAGTAGGCGGACCTATTTCATGGAAGAGCCATAAACAACAGTTAACCACAACTTCCACAATGATGGCATAATACATTGTTGTTTATAATGCAACCTGTCATGGAATGTTGCTTAGGAATCTGATCACTGGACTCAAAATCGCTAATTCCATTTCTAGACCATTGAAGCTTTACTTTGATAATTCAACAACCGTTAGTTTCTCGAAAAGTAACAGTTCGAATAGAGCTGGTTTATATCTCGATACAAAGTATTTGTTCGTACGTGTACGAGTTGAGGAAAATAACCTTTGTATTGAGTATATAAGTACTAAGAATATGCTTGCTGATCCGATGACTAAAGGTCTCCCACCTAAAGTTTTCGAAGAATATGTTTCGAATATGGAATTTACTAACGACCTTAACTAATAACATATTGTACTTACTTATGTTTTAATTAATGGAATTTCCTCAGTTTTGATTTTAATGCCTCTAACATATGTTCTAACGGTATAATGACATATAGATAAATATAAATACAAATCAAACGTTAAAGGGCTTACTTGCATATTTTGATCATAACCGTTAGGTTTTAAGTTGAGGCCGTAGTATGAATAATGGGGTCCTGAGTCGAATGATGATTCAACGGTTGTATTTCTTTGCTACGGTTCTTGGTTTACAGCTAAAATGAGTATTAACTCCTGATCAGGCTTATCTAACGCTCATGACAAATGATTACTCGGCTAAGTGGAAGAATGTAAGACTAAATATATTAATAATGTGGTATTTAATCTTGTAGCCATATAATCATTTATATAATATATAGATCAAAATATATTATACCTATTATATAATTACTTGGTAATTGTTGATGGACCATATTACCCTTATTAACTAATTAGGTTAAGGAGATAATTAGAGAGGTTAAAGGTTACACAATTATTATTATTATTATTATTATTATTATTATTATTATCATAACATCATAAAATCGTCCACATCTATCTCTCTCTCCATACGAATTCTCAACCGTAGAATTCGGTATTACCATCAAGAACTTACACCCTAAGGAGGAACCAGATCAAACTGACAACTATGTCGAACTCTATGGCTGCGTCCCTGACTGGATTCTCTACTGGTCTGTCTGCTGTTACAGGTATTTCTACATGTTTTTCATTATGTTTATACAGAACTGATCAACATGTGGTATCAGAGTATATGTTGCTCAATTAGTTCTTTTTGTTTCCATATCTCTGGTCATTGATATTTAAGATCTCACATTCTCTATGAGCTTAATATCTCTCATGTCCACAACCAATATAGGATTTCTTAACATGTATGCTGCATAAAGACTTTAGTGTTTGAAGGTAGTTAATACGTAAATGATCCTACTCACAGGGAATAGTTGGTTAACATTTTTACTTTACTTGAGTTAAACTACTAAATACTAATTAGTAAAGGATAAATAAAATATTGTATCAATAGAATAACTGGTTATCAGTTTTAGTTTGTTATCAAAAAGTGTGTGGCCTACAGTATTAAGGTGTGTGAAAAATATCTCTTTCATATAGGTTGAAGGTTCTAGTCTCGTTCTCGAGAGCTATTAACCTTTTCCACCTATCACATATGGTGATGTATAATTGTATAGCCTTTTCCACGTATGATCACATATGGTGATGTATACTTTTATATATATATATATATATATATATTATCAAGTATTCGATACATGATTATTAACTAGTATACTCACTTATGTCGGGGTACATATTAGTCATGCAATTACCAGTGTGGGGTTTATGCACTAGAAATAATTTTTGATATAATACGATAAAGAATAGTGGTAAAGTACGGTTTCATCACATGTATTTCCTACATAAGATATCTTATTATATTACAGTTACAACTTCATACAATTATGTTACAAAATTTTAATGAATGTCTCGCATGATCATGCCTTTTATTGTATAGCTAGCTCTATGGCTTTCAAAGAGGCGTGTATGGTTCATTTTCATTTGATTCATTTTTACTTTATGACTGACCCATAACCAAATGTGTCGGCATGATAATATAATATAACTGACCCATTCGGTTATATTCCATGTTCATTATACGGTTAACGACATCTAATTAACCACTTGGGTTGTGGTACAATTAACCAACTATTTGGGCTTGACTAAATTGATAAAAAAATAAAACAAATAATGTAACTTTGTAGATTTGACCAAAGGACAACCAATGCATGAAATATGAGTTTGTATTAACATGAAGAGAACAATTGAAAAAGATAAAGACAAAAAGACGATAATGTGGATGACGAAGCCTCCTGAGCCAAAGAGTAGAAGACACACCGGTAGTGGAATAAACAATCTTAAGAAGAGCGTGGAGTTGCGAAAGACGAAGAGAGTAATAGAGCCCGAGAGGATGATAAATGGTGTAGACTCGTCCTTTACAACAAAAAGGAATAGTGAAATTAAAAAAAACTGTTATCTAAGCAAAAAAAGTTAACTGGTAATTTTTTTTTGATGTCATGAACATGAAATATGTCAGATTTAAAAAAGATTTTTTTGAGAAATGAATTTTGAAAGAACCAATATGAAGAATAGGAACACATCATCACTACCATGAAGGAAATCATTACCATGGTATGCCTCTAAAGGTCAAGCTTGCTAAATTAGATGTCACATGATTGTTGGCTCCTGTGTCTGGTTACCAAGTAGTGCGTGCAATGGGTTGTGCATCTGCATAGTTGGTTGGTGGACGAGCACGAATGGTTGACGGGTCACGGTTGGGGCGGTTTGAAGGAATGTGACCAATTCCACCACGATTGTAGGTACTGTACACTATATTTTGAGTTGATGCATTAGATAATTGACTATAGTTATCTCATCGACTACGTCCTCTGGTGGTTTTAGTGTAGTAGTAGTTGTTGTAACCACCATGATATGACCCATGTCGTCTATAGTATTGCTACCTTGATTATTGCTAGGACGAGCATTATTAAAATCTAAGGATGTTGGGAGAGTTGTAATGCTTGGCATGGGCTGATAACCAAGCTGGGGTGTCATTTGTTGAAGGGCCAGAAGTTGTTGTTATGATAAGAAAGAGCCATGGTAACAACAAAGGCATTAGCTGTAGTTTGTTATCGACGCTTTCTCATCATGTAGTCATGGTTACTTAGAAAACCATAAAGCTCATTGAATGTCAGAGGAGATAAACGGGCAAGTATGGTGGATTTGAGGCCATTGTATTCTTCACGAAGACCTGGGGTGACATAAAGCACAATGTCCTTAACCTGAACTGGCTTGCCATTGTTGGTTAGGTCATTAGCATATCACATCCTTGTACACGACTTAAATAGGGAAGATGTGTTTCATCTCTTTTCATTTGAAGCTTAAGAAGTTGTGTCTTAAGCGTGTATTCTCAAGAAGTATTGCGCGGAGCATATGTCTATTCAAGAGATAGCCAAAGTTCATGAGATGTGGTTCCCTAAAGATGAGCAAATAAGGCTTCTGAAACTGTAGAGATCACAATTATGCATACATGGGCATGATTGGTTATCCATATGAGAAAATTAGGATTGACAGTAATGGCAATAAAAACATTAGATCCAGTTACTAGGTATTGATTAAGACAATTGAGCCATCAATGTAACAAAAAAAATTGTAATTAGATCAATCATTATTTTCTAGTAGCCATAGTTTGTTGGGGGAAAATGTGAAGGCAAACTTGTGAAAGTTGTGAGATGCCCTTTCAATTGATGTAAAAGCAGTTAGGCTTTTCATAGTGTTGTGACAAGGCTATGAAAAAACTATTGGGCTTTGCGAAAACTTGGACTATGCAAAAAGTTTAAGCAATCCGAAAAGTAGGCTATGCGAAAACTATGGTATACGAAAAGTTTAAGCTAAGCGAAAAGTAGACTATACGAAAAGTTCAACAATGTAACTCTAATCTATGGCAGCAATTGGGCGATGTTGTGTAATCTGAAGAACGAGGTAATCCGAAAATCGATGTAGGCGATGCTAATGAAACTGTAGATCGATGTTGGCAATATTGTCGATCCGCGGAACAAGTGGGAAGAAGAGCAACTATATGCTCTGATCAGAATCATATTAGAGGGATTGTGACACTTGATGACCATGGGCGTTATGTGCTTTAGCGACCCTGGTTGTACGATTCAATGAGGCAAAAAAACCAAGAAAGCTTTGATACCATATTGAGTAAAGACAAAAGGAATGTGTGGTGCTTATGATTGATTGTAGCGGTGTGCACTGGGTCAGTTTTGGCCCAAAACCTTAACCGATCAGTTATGGTGGTTTTGATTAATCGGTTTTGAAGGTTATAAGATTGGTTAACCATGAATTTTGGCTTGGATAAAAATAGCTCAAAACAATATAATTATGCATTATTTAGTCTTGAAAGTTTGGGCTTGAAATATTTTAACCATAGAGTAAATTGATATTACACATCTGTACATATACTCTATGATTATATATATATATATATATATATATATAGTGAACACTAATGTATTTGTGAACTGAGTGAACAAATTTTGGCCATTTATTTACACATGTGGATGGCTAGGATTTAATCATCAAATCGTAAAATACACTGGTGTATTTTATCATCAAATCATGGCCATTGATCTACACACATGTATGGCCAAGATTAGTTCGCTCAGTTCACAAACTACACTAGTGTTCACTCTTGAACCTAATCCTATATATATATATATATATATATAGGGAGCCGCTAGAATGAGAACCACCACGAGTTATGAGAACCGCGAGAACCACGTGCCACGGAGGGGCGTTGACCACGATTTTTTTTTTTACAACTAGATCCGTATATTTTAACAACATTCATAAAAAAAAAATTTCAAATGGCGCGCCCGAGTGGGTAGTTTTTTACACCCAAAGTTTGGTGTTTTTATTATTTTTTTGTTTTTTCTTTTTTTTTTTACAAACTTTGGGTGTAAAAAACTACCCCCTCGGGCGCGCCGTTTGAATTTTTTTTTTACGAATGTTGTTAAAATATACGGATCTAGTTGTAAAAAAAAATCGTGGTCAACGCCCATCCGTGGCACGTGGTTCTCGCGGTTCTCATAACTCGTGGTGGTTCTCATTCTAGCGGTCCCCTATATATATATATAGGGTAGGGTTCCAGCGTGAACAACCTCCCAAGAGTGAACTGCGTGAACACATCTGGACCCTTGATTTCCTTTTTAGTTGTTAAGGGTAGGATTGTAATTATATAAAAAATTAGATTTAAATCATTATTTTAATAATTGAATTAAGTTACATATTTCCTATTTTAAATTCATTATCCAAATTATGTTTTATTTATTAATAAGATAATTATCAAAACAAACAACAAATCACGAGATTTCAATTTTAATTTTTATTTCAGATTTCATCACCAGAATTCAAATTTTGATTTTTAAGATCCACGTAACCTTCATATTTCAACGGTATACACATGGGTACTTGGACATGAATAGAACAGTACGCATGTATACTCAGCATCGTACATATGTGTACAGTAATTCACAAGTGTACATCAACAACTTTACACATTCAATACAAAAAAAAATCTGAGATATCACAAAAAACAGATGATATACACATGTGTACATCGCATTAAAAACAGAGGAAAATCAAAATACACATGTGTACATCGCATTAAAACAGAGAAAAATCAGAATACACATGTGTACATCACATTAAAAAACAGAGCAAAATCAAAAAATTGAACAAAAACACTCAACAACTAATTTCGTCGGATCAATGCCGGAGAGACCAAAAAAACTCAGCAACTAATTTTCAATTCGGATCTGAAAAACAATCTGGCGAAGATCTGAAAACGATCTGAAAAACTCAGCATCGGCGACGAAGATCTGAAAAACTCAGCAAACGATTTGAATCTGGATTTGTTCTTCAACTTCATCATTGGCGGCGAAGACCTGAAAAACTCAGCAACGATCCGGCAAAGATTTGGACCACCGTTGAAGCCTGATTTGTTCGATTCCGGCGATAAAACGGCGAACAACCCCTATTTTTTCTTCGATTCCGGCGGTGAATGTGAGAGAGAAAGTTAGGTTTTTAAGGGTTTCTTGTTTCTTCGATTCGGATTTGAAAACGATCCGGCTGTGAATGTGAGAGAGAAATTCCAGCGTTCGTCATATCGTCGTTTTCACTTTTGTATTGTTGTATATTCTTCTCCGGTGTGAGGGTTCTGCAACAATAGATTGTGTGTGATGTATTGATTGAATTTGGGGATCGATTGGTGAGGATATCTATTTTGAATGGAATATAATTTGGAGGATATCTAATTTGAGGATAGATTTGGATGGTGAGTGGAATCCAGTTGGATCCTCAACGTGGAGTATGATTGAAGAAAAGTGGATTTTGAATTTTTTCCATATGATTGAAGAAAAGTGGATTTTGAATGTTAAAATTGAAAGAAATATTGTCTAGTTAACAAATCGATCCAACGATTACGGGATTTATGCAATCTATTTATAATGGAAATTACACATATACCCTTTTGTACTTAATTAAATGAAAAAATTAACCACATAATTACCATCATGCCACTCATTTTAATCTCAAGATCATAAAAATCAAGGGCCCAGATCAGTTCACGCAATTCACTATTGGAATTTTGTTCACGTTTGAACCTAATCCTATATATATATATATATATATATATAGGACAATGCTAGACAGAAAACTCTCCTTAGGTAGAAAACTCTGGAAACCCAAATCTCCCCCCATTTTTACCCAACCTCCCGACATTTTTTTTAAAAAAAAAATAACACATGTAATATACATGTTTTAGAGTGTTTTGGGCCAAAAAAAACAAAAAAGCGCCGAAGGGATTTTTTTTTTAAAAAAATAAACAAATTTCAGTGCCTAACATGTGTTAGGCACAAAAGACAGAAATTGCTGAAATTTTTTTTTAAATTATCCCTTCGGCGCTTTTTTGATTTTTTTTGCCCAAAACTCTTAGAAACATGTATATTACATGTGTTATTTTTTTCAAAAAAAAAAATGTCGGGAGGTTGGGTTTTCTAGGGTTTTTTATATAGATAGGGTTTTCTATATAGCCCTACCCTATATATATAGGGTAGGGTTCATGCGAGAACCACCTTTATTGCGAGAACCGCGAGAACCAATGTGAACATGGGGCAATTTTGTAAATACCCAATCAACTTTTAAAACACGCGCATATGATCGGACTTCAATTAGAAAATTAACCATATTCAATAATATCATTCACGTCCAACAAAAATCCCCAATCTATCTCCCCAATTTGAATCTGATTCTCTTTCACGATTATCTCAACATTTCACCATCATATTGAATCAGTTCTTCTGTTACAAACAATTACATCATCGACTCAAATACATGATCACATTCACGATCATCAGTTAACCGTTTTGAAGCATTTGGAGTGACATTTTTCTCAGAGATTTGATATTTTACAAGCATATATTTCAGATTTCGTCATATAATTGAGGTTAGTTCCTAAAATTCGTCCATAATGAGTCGTATAATTTATATTAGGAACATAATCATCGATCGTATATTCTTCATCAATTTGTAATTACGGCAACATGATTAAAAACATTGTGGATCTCTATTTCGTTCGTAATTAGGGCAACGGTTTAACATCGATATTGTGCAATGTAACATAGATATTGTAATAGAACTCTGTCATATAACTCAAGTTACTTTGCAAGTCTTCATTATATGATATATAATTTGGCGATTCAAACTTCATTCTGCACTGTGATATATTTTGTTATGCACATGTGCATATGTTTACATCATAGATTTAACTAGGTTTAATAGAATATGTTATTAAGGTAAGTTTGTGTGATATAAGTTATGCACATGTGCATATGTTCATAATAGTTCAATATGCACATGTGCATAGTTCGCGCGAAAGTTTGCAAGTTTACACAATTCGTTCGTACTTCTTTATATTACATATAATTTGTTAATTCAAACTTTGGTGTGTATTATGAGAAATATTGTCATGCACATGTGCATATGTTTACATCAGATGTTTAACAGAATATGTTATTAAGGTAAGTTTGTGTGATATATAGTTATGAACATGTGCAAAGATTGTCATATTAATTTAATATGCACGTGTGCATATTTTGTAATAACATGTGAATAGTTATGCACAAATGTATTTTATGTTAGAATGTGGTAACATGATATTGTGGTATGATATATACATATGTGCACATGTGCATAAACTGACAAAATATGTTACTATGCGTATGCGCATAATTTGTCATACTAGGTTATTAAGGTATTTAACGTATATGCACACGTTCATTGCAGAATTGCAATGGAAAGAAAGTTGGAAAAGAAAATGAAAAAAAGTTATATTGGTATTAAAGTCGAGGGACGAAGGGTCATCATTGTAAGACGCAGTCACAATGGAAAAGTATATGCATGGTAAACAAAAAGGTTAGAATATTTGATTATTTATAATTAATATTTTGGATGTTCATTAATTAAAAGTTATTTCATGCACATGTGCATCATTACATTAATGTTGTTTTGTATTAATATAATTTGTATAAACATATTAAGTTTATGAATGCAGATGTGAAAAAAGTTGTAAAAAAGGACAAGAAGGTGAGGAATAATAAACGGAAACAGGTGGAAACACCAAACAAAGGTGTTGGTGAGGTGCGCATGGTAAAGAACAGAAGGTTATCAACATCTAAAGTTGGTGATAAAGATGACAATGCTGTTGATGGTATGTGTTATTTAGAATTTTTAATCAATATTCAAAATGCACATGTGCATTAGTGTGTACAAACATTTCATACATGTATTAATGTGTTTGCACATAGGTTAAACATAAAAAATTGGAATGGGCAACGAGTGATAATTTCAACGATTGCGGTGTGTTCGCTATGCGACACATGGAAATGTACAAATGGAGCGATGTCAAGTTTGAAAGCGGTTTTAGTACGCAGAAAGATATTCAAGACATGCAACTGAAAAACTTGAGGATGAAGATATCAACAAAACTGTTATTATCAGAGGCAAACATGTACAATGAAACTGTTATGGAACTTGCAAAAGAGAAAACACGTGGTTTGAAAGATGAAAGAATGCAGAAAACGTTAGACAAAGAGGCGATGAAACAAGAAAAATGTTGGAATATGCTTGAGAAATGGAAGAATGAGGATAAGTTTGAGGGTACGAGTTAACACAGCAGATTATTAACTTTAGGAACATATAGTATTTCTGTTTTGTTTGTGATTTATGTTAATGAAACTAGTACTTTGTTTTGTTTTGTTTGTTTTAACACGTCAGATGGTACTTTGTTATGATGTCGTTTATAGTTTTGGTTAAATGTGGTTGGAAGTGGTCTATTATGACACTAATACTTTTGGTTGACAACAGATGGTATAGTAGTTGATATAGTAATCAGTTGGTATTTTAGCTGATATAGTAATCGATGTTTGGAGTTCGTATTGGTTGTTGCTGTTTATGCACATGTGCATTAAAATGGTTAAACTAACAAGATGGTTGGTAATGAATGTTATTAATGATTAAATGTGTGTTAGTAATATATAATGTGTCATAGATGTACACGATTGTTAAAATATGTTATATTATGTTGGTTAATAAATTAAATGATGGGTATGCACATGTGCATAAAATTATATAACGTACAGTGTAGTATGTAATGTATTACAAATGGGTATAGTTATATGTAAGGCATAACAAACGGTTTTATATTAATATTAGTAACAGGTATAATAATAAATAATGGTATATCAATAAACAAGATGATTCAACTGTTAGATACAACTGGTCGATATGTATGCACATGTGCATATTGTAAGTTAGGCATTAATATTAATATTGTAAGTTAAATGGGTAGTAATAAAATTACATTATGTTAAGTGGGTAATAATAAAATCACAAATAGTTACGTGTAATACATAATTGATAACAAACTAGGATGATGCCAATGATGAATATATTAAAAAACGCATAAATAGTCCATTATGAAACATAATCAAAACAAATATTGATATTCATAAGTAGTTAAGTTCGATAATCATAAGTTGTAATAAGTAATAGATAAATCAAGAATCACAAGTCGGGTTGGTTGATTTACGACGTCTGTTCGAACGTCTAAGAGTTTGATCGGGTTCTTGCACATATGTAGGGACTTCAGGGTTATCATCAGAAGAAGAAGAATTCTCATCAGAATACTCATCGGTGTCATTAAGATCAACATCATCAGAACCGGATTCACAGAACCGGATTCAGACGGAGCAGGTAGTACAACAGTAATAGCAACAACACGTTTATCTGCTCGTGCAGCAAGTTTGGCAGCCTTGATTTTTTTCGCAGTTGCGTGAATCATGGCCGAAAACATATTTGTTACATTTGTTGCATAAACGTGCGGCCTTCTTTCGCTTATCGGCTTTCTTTCGCTTATATTTAATTTTCATGATGGTGTTTGGTATAGGATATGTAGATTACAATGTTGTATGGTGTATGGTATAATATATGTTGGAAATGCCCAGACACATATTGATGTGATATAATTTGTGGCATAAATTATGTTGGCAATGCACATGTGCATAACGTAAAGGTAGTAATGTTTAATGTTGCTTGACATAGTACATGGTGGCAATGCACATGTGCATAATGTATATGTTGCAATGTATAATATGTGGATTGAAAACGGAGTACATGCACTTAAAACATAATGCCATTAGAAACAGTGAATCGACAAGTTTAGATGCTACGGTTTAAATGTTGAAAATGCACGCGTTAGGTAATGCACATGTGCATGTGTTGAAACAGTGGACATATTGGTAATTTATGTTAAATGGACATGAATAAAACAATGAATATTACATAATTAAGTAGATAAACAATAAGTATAAACAATAATGTAAACAAAAAACAAGTGATAATCAATATATAAGTAGTTGCGTGTGGAAAATCCAGTTGTTGTATCATAAGTGTTGTACATCATCACAATGTCCTCCTAGTGATTAAACGTTCTATTTAGAGTAGGGAATTCAGCATCAACATCAGTGCCAACCCCACCCATCTTGACCCGTCTTCACTCTGGTGTTTCTCAGCACGCCATAAGATGCATAAACTCCACCATGCCTCCCCGGTTGTCGGCTTGTTCTTCCATTTTTTTTTGTAGTTGTCTGCCACCCAAGACCCTTTGTTTAATGCCATTCTGTACATAATTGGATAGTCATCCATAAGGCACCTGTTCAGAATCCATACATAAACAGAATCCATACATCAACGACATGGTATAATTTTCAACATAATGCACATGTGCATATAAGTTAATACAATATCATTTACAATCAACATGATGCACATGTGCATATAATTTAATACAACATCATTTACAATCAATATAATGCACATGTGCACATCATTTAATACAATATCATTTACAAAAGTATAAACATCGTTTACATTCAACATAATACCTGCTGGAGTGTGCTATATGTAAAATTGAATTACTTACAGCAGCCATCGTCCTGTCATTGCAACTTGTGTCGATTCCAGAACAACCAAATAATCTTTCAAAACGAGATTCGAATCAAGGGCAAATCATAAATTGAAATCATAGCATAAACATCTGAATTGGATTCGAAAACTAAAACCTGCAGATTATGAAGAAAATCGAACAAATCAGTGAATAATGAAGATAATCGAAGCAGAATCCAAAATCGGATGAAAAATAGGTATTCCTGCGTTTGAATGGTATCATATAAATCCAAAACCGATTGAAGAACTGTGTGAGGATTGGCGAAAGATAGAAACAGGAAAACTCAATTGAAGATTATGCTATTCTTTGGATATCAGTCGCCGCTGTAAGATTGCCGTACAGCTTACTGTTTGTTCAGGTATATTGAGCGACACCTGCACATGTGCATAACAAATAAAAACCATTACCCACAATTCCCAAAATCGAAAGAAGTTACCGACCCACTTTTCAACCTACTTTCAAGTTTCAACTTCTAGACATTCTATCAGTTACATACCATCATCCATCAAAAGTTGTAAACTTTCATACATTGAATAATTATAACGTAACAAAAATCAAAACTAACACCAAATATCCTTTCAGATGACCAAATCATATCATCATACTACCTCCCAACAACCATTCAACTACAAAGCAACCATCTTTATAACACAAATCAGAATCAATCAATCAGAATTATTCAATTCACATCAAACAAAACAACTTAAATTCACAATCTACCTAAACAAAAAACTAAAACAAACTACTAACCTAAATGAAACTGATGCCCACATTGGAGCTTTGCCATGGACCGATCGCCGCCATCCGCCACAACATCGAGGCGAATCGAGCATGAAACCGATGCAGCAGCTGCTGCTGCTTTAGATCCTCCATCACCATCATCCACGCCGTCGTGAAAACGTAGAACATCAGTCGCCGCCGTGAATCTGTAGAAATCAGTCGCCGCCGTTGTCGATTATGCAAAATCTCCAACGAAACCCTAGTTTGAAAAAGACAACAGTGAAGATATACCCTGCTTTGAAAACCACGGCAGTGAACAAGATATAAGGAGCGCGTGTTTTTAATTAAATATCATTAATTACAAGTTTGCCACGTGTTCACATTGGTTCTCGCGGTTCTCGCAATAAGGGACGGTTCCTAACGGATCTTTGCCCTATATATATATATATATATATATATATATATATATATATATAATGATTTGGTGCGGTTTTGGGGGGTTTGGAAACCTTGTTAACCATAACCAACCCACTATTATTGGTTTCAAAAAATCATTGAACCAACCCACTATCATTGGTTTTCATAAAATCATTGAACAAACCACTTGATTTTATTATGGTTTTATTATATCAGTTTGGTTTCATTGTTTAATTCGGTTTTGGGTTCCTTAATTTAGTTTTTTCTGCAATCCTAATTGATTGTATTCTAGAAAAGGGTATTACGAGAGGTGTATATATATATATATATATATATAAAGGGAAATTTGATTTTAATAATTCAAACTTTATGCCAGTGGCCGACAATAATTCCAACTTAAGAAATTCCTCACTATAGTCTCAACTTTTAAACTGTTTTCTTCCACCAAATCTTTTCTAACGGGCTGGCGATAATCCATAGAATGAGCCAACTCATATTTTTTATGCGTCCACGTCACCAAGAACTAACTAAGAGACCCAGTTAGAAAAAGCTCGATAAAAGAAAATAGTTTAAAAGTTGGGACTTTCATGGGAAATTTCTTAAATTTGTATTATTGTTGGCAAATGGATTAAAGTTTAGATTATTACAATCTAATTTCCCATATTTGAATAATCTATCATCTACTCTACTTTGACTAATTAAAATGTGTCTAATGTAGGCTTTCTGCAAGAATATGATTCACCCCAACATTTATATCTATCCATGTCTCTACTTTTGTATTTATTTATATCTATTTCTATATCCATTAATAAATGAAAATCTTTAAGAACACCTGTTGTTAGCAGCTTCTGGTGCATTCTCACCCTTATTTTCCAGTCTCCTATAAAATTATAATTTATTTTAATCCTCTCTTCTAATAAATAATAATATTAAATCATAATATATCCACACCTCTTTTATTTCTTTAATCTACTATATCCTTAATTGTTTCCGTTTATTACTGTTTAACTATTTAATATTTTAAAATTCTTCATCCAACTTACAAAAATTAGTTTGTCCAAGCTCTATTTGTAATTAATTCTAGAAATTATCAATTTGATTAAGTTTATTATTTGGTTATTTTCTTGTTCCTAGACCAAATATAATGTGTTGATTATTCCTCATGGACAACAAAGAAAGACAAAATTACATATAGCCTCGTTCGCACAATAGGAAGGAAATTCGGATCCACGAGTTAACATAGAATAGAAAATACAGCAAGAAAAACTTATATACCTAACTTTAACGTTTAACATTTATCGACTACTTGATATTATCTTACTATGATTCCCCGTAGATTATAAAAAAATAAATGAATTTTCCAATATTTTCCATTGGTTAGGATCAAAATATTAAACGGTTAGGATGTAAACAAGCTGGCACGATTCCTATTTTTTAAATACCAAGCATTTATTGTGAGTAACTTTATAATAAGTTTGAGCTCGACTCAACTTCATTGATTTAATTATCATTTAAATATTTTGTATGTTTTAGTTATTATGTTAACTAGTTGATTTTCCGTCCGCGCGTTGCGGCGGAGACCAAATGACTGCAAAACGCGTGTCAGTAACGGCAAACAGATACCGAATATCAAAACATAAATAAAAAAGTCGTGAAAAGGATAGTCACACCATCCTAAAAAAGCGATTTTAAATAACATAATATATAATAATAGGACCCCACACGTCCTACATTGCGGCGGAGACACAATGACTGCAAAACACGTGTCAGTAACGGCAAGCAAATACCGAATATCAAAACATTAATAAAAATGTCGTGAAAATGATAGCCACTCCGTCAAAAAAAAAACGATTTTAAATAACATAATATATAATAATAGGACCCACACGTCCTACACGTTGGAAATTCGGTTGTTTTCAGTTCAGTTATTACGGTGCTAACACGTTAAAATATGGATGAGCTCGGTACCGGTAACGGTACCGAAAGTACCGATCCGGAAAATCATCGAAATTAGGTACCGGCACCGAAAATGGTCGGTACAATACGGTATGGTACTTGAAAGTAAAAATCAATAAATACAGGTATGGTGCTAGACCGGTGTCGAACCGAAAGTAACGATTCTGAAAACGCCAAAAGGTGGGTACCAAATTGGTACCGAAAATGATTTGGTATAGCAAATTTGGTATCGATACGATACCAGTTTGATTACAGGATTTGATACGATTTGCTCATCAATAATCTAAATATCCAAGTTAATTTTAAATGCTACAATTCATTCATTACAGAAAAAGACAAAACTAAAGCAAAATAAGTTGTTGTGTATATAAAACCTCATTCAAACGAAATACAGTTTACTTACTGCGTGTATGAAAAGTAATCTAAACGGTGCAATTACTTGCATTGCTACGTTGCTACATGATTTGATGAGCTCGGTACCAACCGGTACGGAAAATACCGTTACCCAAATCCCCAAAAGTGGGTACCGGTACCGAATATACCTGGTATGGTACGGCTTGGTACCGGTACTGGTACAGCACCGGCATTTGAGGGTAAAAACCAATGAATACCGGTGCCAACCCAGTATCGAAAATACACCCGGTTTGATAAATTTGATACGGTACCCGATATCAGCTCATTCCTTACTATTCATTTAATTCTATTTTTATTACTATATATTCATTAAATTGTGTTTACTGTTCATTCAATGTTGTTTTTAATATATAGATGAATAGGGGATGGTTCAAATGAAAACCACTTTTATCGCGAAAACTCAAAAACTAACTAAAAAAAGCCTAAAAAACACACCATTTTTTACAATATTTTATAAAAAATCTCTAGTTTTTATATATATAAAAAACTTTTTTCAAATTTTTTTTTATAGTACACGTGTGTAATAATACACATGTGTAGTACACATACACATGTGCACTACAATATTTTTTTTTTTTGAAAAACAGTTTTTATATACTTAAAATAGCGAAAATTAGTATGAAAAAAATGTTATGTTTTTTAGATTTTTTTTAGTTAGTTTTCGAGTTTTCGCGTTAACTAGTGGTTTTCATTTGAAACTTCCCCTATGCTAATAAGTATCATTGTTACTGTTATATATCATTTATTTATTATCATTATAGTTAAATGTATAGTGTTTTTTTATGAAATTATATATTATATTATTTTAATGTAAATTCCCTAGTTTGACGAAGCTCAATTAAATTAAAAGCAAATTGATCTTGAGTTTCACTCGATTCTAATTTAGTAAGTCAATCCTGAGCTGTTCTTTGCGTTGTTGGTGCCACAACTTACTTGTAAAGGTAGGTAGTGAACAAAATTACATATGTTTTAGTTTAAAAAGATTATTTTTTTATGAAAAAGGTTTTATGAATGATTTCCTATAAATACATCATGTTGACAAATAAACAAAAATACATAAATGATTTATAAATAGGGTTATCAAATTTGATTAAATTAATCATTACAATATTTTTCACAAAATAATATGATTTGTCTTCTAAAATAATATTTTTGTTGTCATGTTGATATCAAAATTTTATTTGTTTCATGCAGTGTCATATAATAATCTGTATTTATTATTATATCTATCCTATTCTAAGGGTGTCTGGGGCACTTAGCGGGGAGGGGATTGGTGAGCTTAGTCCCCGAGCGGGAACACCGCCGCCGACCCCTCGGGGAGTGTAAGCGGGGAGGGGGAGCGGTGTGTGTTCACCGCAAAAGATTTCATGTTTTAAACGTTGGGCAACGGTCGGATGGAATAAAAAAAAATTCAATTTTAACCTATATAAATAACCAACTTAAATCTAATTTTTTACCACACAAATTCTCAATCTTACTCTAAAAATCTTTCAAATACAACACAAAGCCAAACCGAGCAATGGAGAACCAACCCCGCGAAGCCAAGAAAAAGTCCGTCGGCTCTAACACTAAGGGACGCGGCTCGCAACCGTCTTGTGGTGGTTCGAGCGGTGCAAGCGCACAACTACAACCACCTTTCGGATATACTTCACAACCCCCGTTTTTTTACCAACAACCTTCACACCCCTCCTTTTACAACACCCAACCACAACCCCCTTTCGGCTATTTTCAAAATTTGTTATCAATGGATCCTCAATCCCCCGCCTTCGACCCGTATGATTTTTGTTCCCCACAAGTTTCATCTCCACGAGAAAATGTTGAACGTCCTCTACCTATTCACGAGGACGAGGACGAGGAAGTAGTGCCCGAAACTCAAAATTTGGGCGACTATGAAGATGACACCGGCGACGATGAATATAATGTGGATGAAGACGCCGGCAACGAAGAAGATGACGCTCGGGGTAAAAAGGCAAAAATGGAGCGCAAAAATTGGACAAAATACCAAGAAGAGGCGTTGGCGAAGGCGTGGGTACATTGCTCTACCAACAAAAAGAAGGGCAATCAACAAACCCGCGATGTTTTTTGGCGTAGGATTTTAGATCATTATAACGCCACCGTTGGTGGAAGTAACCGGACCGTGCATCAAGTACGGTCTAAATGGAACCCGATGATGTCGAAAATAAACTTTTTCAACGGCCTATACCAACAAGCTGTAAAAATTATATGTTGGGAGGTCGTTCGAAAACACGACAAATGGGCCCAAGTCCCATTGTTGGGTGAGGAAGGGGAAGGTTCGGCACAAAAAAGAAAGCCCGTTGACGTGGACCCTTCCATACCCGATATGAACGAAGACCCCTCGCCACAAAGAACACAACGGTGAGACAAGCGTCAAGCGACATCGTCCGAGGGCTCGGCTGAGTTGGCGGCACAAATCAAAGAGTACACCGCCATGAAAGAAGCGAAGCACGTGAGTGAGATTGAGGCGATTGAATTGAGGAAGAAAAGAGAGTTGGAGGCTCGCGATCTCATAACGGAACAACGCGAGACGATGAAAAACTACGCGCACGATTGAGATATGAAAACATTCCTCAAGCCGCACGACGATGCTCCGCCGGAAATGTTGCCGTTCATCCTCGCCCGAAAGCGCGAGATCGCTAACAAGTACGGGTGGCCGTGCAATTTCTAAATTTTTTATGTAGTATTGCGATGTAATTTTTATTTTATTAAATGAAATGTAATTTTTTATTTTATGAAATTATTATGTTTTACTTTTTATAAAAATATTTTCTTAATTAAAAAAATAAAAAAACAAGTCCCCTAAGAGAGGAGTACCGCCATCAAATTGAGGGTGTGGGGGGAGTTAAGGGGGGAGTTGACGTGACGCGTGCTGATTGGTTTTTTGTAAGAGATGTCACTCCCCTAAGAGAGAAGTGCCCCTCTCACCCTAATAAATAAAGAACTTGGGTTGCCACATGGCACCCTTGACAATCCAGAAATTTGGAGGGAAAATTTTATAGAATTTTCACATTTATTGTTTAATAATCTAATAGTTAAAAAAAGTTAAAATCTTTAATTATGTAAACTTCAAATACATTCCGCAAAACAAGATTCCTTTTTGACTTTTCCTATTATTCAGAATCCAATTTATTCACTTTCCTTTCACATCCTTTTTAATCTGAGAGTTAGGGTCAACAATCCCTCTTTAATAGTTCTGAATCCTTGTATCATAGTAAAATTGAATCTTCCGCGCTCGATGTAGTCGGATTAACGTGTTCCTCTTCTTCATCACTTTGGGTTTTAAATAGATTTTAGATTTCAATTTCAAATCCCCGTTATTTTTACTTTCTATCCTGCTAATGAGTGAAATATATCTATGATAGATGTTATTACCTCATTATCTACTGCATATGACTTCTCGGAATTGCGAGTATCGGATTAAATTTCAAGTTAGTATTTTTTTATTGTTGTATCAGCCAACTTTCATTTCTTTTTTTTTTGTTCACGCGTTAGAATTTGGATCTTATGTTGATATGTTGTATTGCGTGTGTTGATTTATCACAAGGTTAGGGTTACGTGTTAATTGCATCTTATTGTTAATTGTGTTATGGTTGTATCCATTTATCATGTTGTTCTGTTTCTGTAACCCAAAGCACGTAAACACCATCAATTTATTATATATTTTTTGACTTTTTATTGAAGCTATTTCATACTGAAATAGGGATGAGATTTTTTACCGAAATACCGATACCGTACCGGTACCATACCGGTACCGTACCGATGCCGTACCGTACCGATCATAAACGGTACCTGTATCGGTAATAGATTTTTCAAAATTCGGTATCGGTAAATAACGGTATCGGTACCGGTATTTTTCGGTAAATACCGGTATTAATACCGAATTTAAAATAACTTTGTGTATCAAGATTTATCATTATGCATTCACGTTAATATAGATTTAGCTTTCTATATACATGCTAAAAGTTTTGTGTCTAGTATATAAACTTGACTTTTTTTTTTGAACGGCTAGTATATAAACTTGATTTATTCATTGACATACTGACAAATATATATAGAAAAAATAAGAGATGAAAAATCTGGAATTCTATCACTACAAATAAGCTACAATAAACCTATTAAAATACTATCCAAAAATACGAACATAATTTGAATTTTGAATTATTTCTTTGGAGTGTAACTGTCTTTGTTATTATCTCTAATATCATTTACATAATATATTTATATGCTTTCATACTCATGTTCCAATGTGATCTTGGCAAACTCTTATTCTAATATACAGTTTGTTCTTGTTCAGTTTATACTATTTTGAAGATTTTTTAGGTAAAGTTTTATTCTAATAATATGCTTTCATACATGATATTTTTTATGTAAAACAATGGATGACACCAAAACGGTACCAATGTGGTAAAGTACCGAAAAACCGGTACCGATACCGGTACCGTACCGGTACCGAATCTATAAATACGGTACGGTAATCGGTATCCACATTTCCTCAATTTCGGTAACGGTATTTACGGTATCGGTACCGGTACGGTACCGGTATCATACCGATCTCATCCCTATACTGAAACATTTATCATACTCAAGTTGAAGGTTGCAGTCATTTGAGAACTAAAAGTTAAATTTAGTGATCTCCTAAGTTATATCTCTGGCATATATATGGTCCTCGACTCACAAATCATATTAAGTTGTTAGAAATGAACACACATCTTTTCTAACACGCTCGTTAGAAATGAACACACATCTTTTCTAACACGCTCGTTAGAAAATATATAAAACCATTACAAATCAGCTTAAATAGTTTATCATAGTTAACCCGGTTCTAACCCGCTCGTTAGAAATTAACGATTGCAAATCATTAAATAGTTGGTTATAAGATAAACTAATTCTAATACGCCCATTAGAAAATTAAACGATTATTTATTTCCATAAGCCATTTTTGGTTTATATAAAATAAACGTTTTCTAACCCGCTTGTTAGAAATAAACAATTGATAAAGTCGTTAAATCGTTTCTAACACGCTCGTTAGAAAATAAACAACTATCAAACTCTTTAAATCGTTTCTAACACGCTCGTTAGAAATAATTGATTACAAAATTTGTTTCAAAGTTTATCAAAAAATATAAACTATTTCTAATACGCTCATTAGAAATAAACAAATAAAAATCGTTTAAACATATGTGGAAAAATTACGTTTCTACCTCGCTCGTTAGAAGGTTAATAGTTTAGACGAAACCGTTACAAGGTTTATTATCCAAATAATTGTCTCCAACACGCTCATCGGTAATTATTTGAAATAATAATCTTTTCTAACACGCTCGTTAGAAAATCAAAACGTATTTAAACTATTGTTTCTAAAACGCTCGTTAGAACATCCAACCGTCTTTAAAACATTGTTCATAACACGCTCGTTAAAACATATAAAAAGTTTTAATCTTGTTGTTATTCTTACAACAACGTTTCTAACACGCTCGTTAGAAGATATTAAAACTAGTTATTTTATAAATAATTATTTTCTAATATGCTAATTAGAAAATAAATATATTTCAAGACTTTTAAAACCAACATTAATATCTCAAAAATGGTTACTAAAAGCTTATTATGAATACTTAAACGTTACAAAAACATTAGAAAGGAGTTACAAAATAATTTTTTCTAATACGCTCATTAGAAAAATTTATATTTCAAAACATATTGAAATACAGTTTATTTTGTATATGGTTCGGTTTATCTAAACACGAACACAAGCCATGAAACTCCAAGTCTTGAATCAAAACGACGTTTTGCAACCCGGTATTCGGATTAAAGATTGTACTCCAATCATAAAATTAATCCGACTAATTGTACTAAATAAATATTTCCCAAAAATATTTACAAGATTTTAACAAAAATCCATTAAATATCTTAACTTTCGTGAACCTAAATCCTCGTAGAGAAGGGATTTAAGTTTGTAGCAACAATCTTCACGAAAGTCTGTTTTAAGATTGTAGGAACTAGGTTCACTTTTTATTAAAAATATTAATAAAATAAATGATAACGAGACTCTCGTTATTCGTAGGAAATATGATAGTACAATCCGGTTACAAGACAATATGAACAATAAATAAAATACAAATATATTGTACCAATCTTGATTCAAGCCAACGTCTTTGGACGAACTTCAACCGCACCATCTTGTACGAACCTCCGCTGCGAGAATGAACAAACTATCGTTGACGGTTTTGGTTGAGGATCGTGTTAGACACGGGACCCTTAAAACAGATTTCGCGCCTCCTCTCAGACGGTCTGTTTCCAGGATACAACAACCGAAGCAGTAGTTGTACTGCCGGAGATGACACTCGTGCCCGAGATTACACCGGATATAAATTGGTGTTATTGGAAAATAATGAAGTTGATAAAAGGATAATTTAGAGAGTACTCCTCTCTAAAATTCCATGGAACAAAGAACCTCCTTTTTGTGTATCTCTCTCATATCCCTTTAGAATGAGTCCTCATTCTTTTTATAGTCATACACATAAAGAGCTAATTAAAACCCAATCAATATTGTCATAAGTTAGACAATTAAACAAGATATTAAACCTTGTAATCAATAGGTTTTAATTTCTCATTAATCTTGTACTAAACAAGATATTTAATATTGTAACATACAATATTTAGGTTCAATCAAATGGATTAAAGTGGTCAACTCGAAACGCTCATTTTCATTCATGACAGAATTAAATGAGTTGAAACAACTAGTTTGACCAAGTCCAACTAGCTGTTTTGTTTCCGTTGCAAACCTGTGCGCACGCTAGAACTGATCCGCCAGTCCGCGCGCCATGTTTCATGGATCTCATGCCGCGCCATATGGAGTCGCGCGCCACACGGATGCGACTACGCATACCAGGACGCCACCTGGTCATGCGCCATCTATACTCGTGCGCCACACGGATGCCACTATGTATACCAGGACGCCACCTGGTCATGCACCATCCAAACTTGTGCGCCACTTGCATTCTTCGCCATAGCTAATGACATGTGCCATGCCATGGCATCCGCCTACTCCACCCAAGGGTGCGCCATAAGCGGACCCGCCATGTATCTGACCACGCGCTCATGGACAAAAATACAAAGGCGGTGTGCGAAGTTCAAAGTGCACTACATAGGGCCCATAGCCCATGGCACGCGCGCATATGTGCACGAGTAAGGGTGCTCCGTACCCTTTAGAGTCCCCACTAGTGTTTGCCTTTAAGGAAACAATATACAAGGAGTGCTCCTCCTTATAAACCACTTTAAGTTTTGTCATCCCACCTATGTGGGACAAGTTGACAAAACTAATCCATTTTATTTATCTTTGTTTGTTCCAAACATACAACTTCAAGCTTCGATATCTCATTCATCTTAGCTCTATTTGGACATAGTTTGAACACAAACCATAAATAATTATTTATACAACACATATATAAATATTATTGATGTCCAAAATATTTAGTGAAAAACTCATTTTCACTCAAATTTCCAACAATCCCCCACATGAATGGAGATCGATTAAAACACACAAAATTCCCCGACGAAAACTCGACAGTCGAGTATTGCAGGATAGGTAGGTGTAGCCTTTGAACCTTCCTTTGTGAAGCATACTTAGCCTCCTAGGGTTTTGTAGACGTGATGTCCTTGAACAACCCCCCATTTGTGTAGACGACAATATACATTCACACAATACTTTCCCTAACCGGGCCATCTCCTCATGTATGTCTCCAATAATGGTCATGGAGCACTTTCCTGGTTCTGCGGGAGCTCTAGGAATTATGCCCTAATTCCATTCGAAGCGACCACACTTCTCTCCAACATAGGTGATTTCCCTTTAAATCATTAAAAGCATTATGGTTTACTATGATTTACACAAATCATAAAACCACATATTATGCTTAACCTCACAACAATGTCACTGAATATTATAGGAATGGACTAGGACGTATTTAAACACCCTTTTATAGTTTTAGGGGGATATATGAAACATATAAACTAGCTTATATATAAACATATATATTAGCTATGCCCCCACAATGACTACCCTTCGATTCATGATTAAGTTGGCCTATTGAACCTAGATCTTGGGATCTCCAGTCAACTAGGTTAGGTTTCCCTCATGTCCCTTTATCCATGGCTTTAGTCCCATTCCACAACCTGATCTCTTATCAACCCACTGGTTGTTGGATCCAAAATTATCTTTGACTTCGCTAAGTCACCAACGACAATTTAAATTTAGATCAGTTGTTCTAACGTGTTCTTGACTCGATAGTCACCTTTGCCTTTTAGTCGATTCATAAGACTTATAACTCGTGATCTCAACCTGGATCCAGTTATGTACCTTGTCTTAGAATGACATGAAACTCAATTCATGGCCAAACACGTTTTCACCATGCCTTTGGTGTGTCATGACTGACATCTTACTAGATTTTGAATCTAACCAATTGGCATTCGAGTCCAATCTACTCGATTGACTCCATATAACCATTGTGTACTCCACTTGGTCAAGCGTTTGCAATATATGCAAGTCACCCCCACATTTAAGTGTAATTGGATAGCATCCAAATGGGGCGATGAAAGGTTCTCCCTTTCATTTCGAGTTTGAGAAAACTTCTCAACTCCCATTTCCACATTCAAATGCAAGTCACCCCCACATTTAAGTGTAATTGGATAACATCCAAATGGGGTGATGAAAGGTTCTCCCTTTCATTTCGAGTTTGAGAAAAACTTCTCAAATACCATTTCCACATACCCTAAAGGGTTTGTTTCTTAAATGGCCTCCTCCCCCCACATTGCTTGCATTTAAATGAAGTTATATTTATAGTTTTGTTTAGCACAAAATTCGTTCTTGTGTCATCACATATTTTGAATGTTTAAAGTTAATTTAATCTCCGTCGAGCATATAAATTAACAAGTATTAGTCTAGCATGCTTTAGACCACAATACTCTAGCATGTGAACAGAAGATGCATCATTCTGATTCTTCACAGCCTTAAGAGATAACGCACTATCTCTTCCGAACATTCGTTTCTTAGTTTAGACACAATAATGAAATTTTATTTCACCATTCCAAAACCAACGGTTTTAGGAAGGTCTCAAAACCATAGTATAACTCGTTTGCCTTTTTATCTCCAAGGCTTCACCATTGACTTCCTAAGGACTTAAACATAAGTCTTAATCCAAGTCACTTTGATGAAAAATCTTTGTATAAAATCACTTGAGTCTTGAGATATAGCCAATTAGATTGACTCCCAACAACAAAGCATTCACGTATGCCTATAGTGATATATACATTCACGTTGTTGTTTCATTAATACCATGTATCGGGATACTCTCCCAAATTGAGGACCAAGCCTCCACATAGTTTAAACAACATTGATGGTAGTAGAAGAATCTACAAGTCCATCACTATTGTAAATTTCCGTTAATAAATTTGCTGAATTTATTAAAACCATTTACAATAATAACATATATTTCTTTCATATGTTATATTCTTTGAAAACTTACATGTGCATTTCCATGTTGATGCTCTCAACATTAGATGACATATCTCGTTTTCGTGTATTCCATCTCAAACCATACACCACGTTTCTCACGACACCGTTATGAATTTGATGTTTGATTTGTGACTTATTACATAAGTCATGATCACAACCCGCTCGTTGTGTTTGTGTAAATTACTTTTTACACTTTGTATCAAAATGTGTACCCTTTTGACAACTTATAAGTAGTCCAAAATAACGGATACACCAATGATATCTAAACATCAAAAGCCAAAGTGTTATTATCTTCAACACTTTTTTACCGAAATAAACGCAATTATTTCGTTAGGTGTCATGTTTTGAGGTACTCCCTCAATGGAACGCGTATAACTTGTTTCGTCAGTTGTCCAAAATATAAAGTTGTTTACAATTAACTACTCGCAAGTAGTTGAGCAACTTATTATATTTATAACAACATCGAGTTGTTTTTCACCAAATAGTCACTCCAAGACTATTATATGGTTCAAGACGTTATACTTTGCAAAGACATGTTTTATTCGTTCAAAACATTTCTCATTTTTGCAAGTGTTTTAATATTAAACTATATATTTATGTTTTGATTACAAATCAAGACTATAAACCTTATAATAGTTTAATAAATAAAACAATTTCAAACTCGCTCGTTTGAAAATAAAACGAATACACATCGTTTTAATAAATGGTTTATCATATTCAAACCATTTCTAACCGCTGTTAGATAATAACGATTACCAATCGTTAAAATGAGTGGTTTGTATGATAACCAATTCTAATATGCTAATTAGAATTTAAAAGTTGAACAACATTCGAAATATTCGGTTTTTATAAAGTAAACCGCTTCTAACACGCTCGTTAGAAATAAAACGAATACAATTATTCACTTTTGGTATAAATGAACGTTTTCTAACACGCTCGTTAGAAATGAACACACATCTTTTCTAACACGCTCGTTAGAAAATATATAAAACCATTACAAATCAGCTTAAATAGTTTATCATAGTTAACCCGGTTCTAACCCGCTCGTTAGAAATTAACGATTGCAAATCATTAAATAGTTGGTTATAAGATAAACTAATTCTAATACGCCCATTAGAAAATTAAACGATTATTTATTTCCATAAGCCATTTTTGGTTTATATAAAATAAACGTTTTCTAACCCGCTTGTTAGAAATAAACAATTGATAAAGTCGTTAAATCGTTTCTAACACGCTCGTTAGAAAATAAACAACTATCAAACTCTTTAAATCGTTTCTAACACGCTCGTTAGAAATAATCGATTACAAAATTTGTTTCAAAGTTTATAAAAAAATATAAACTATTTCTAATACGCTCATTAGAAATAAACAAATAAAAATCGTTTAAACATAAGTGGAAAAATTACGTTTCTAACTTGCTCGTTAGAAAGTTAATAGTTTAGATGAAACCGTTACAAGGTTTATTATCCAAATAATTGTCTCCAACACGCTCATCGGTAATTATTTGAAATAATAATCTTTTCTAACACGCTCGTTAGAAAATCAAAACGTATTTAAACTATTGTTTCTAAAACGCTCGTTAGAACATCCAACCGTCTTTAAAACATTGTTCATAACACGCTCGTTAAAACATATAAAAAGTTTTAATCTTGTTGTTATTCTTACAACAACGTTTCTAACACGCTCGTTAGAAGATATTAAAACTAGTTATTTTATAAATAATTATTTTCTAATATGCTAATTAGAAAATAAATATATTTCAAGACTTTTAAAACCAACATTAATATCTCAAAAATGGTTACTAAAAGCTTATTATGAATACTTAAACGTTACAAAAACATTAGAAAGGAGTTACAAAATAATTTTTTCTAATACGCTCATTAGAAAAATTTATATTTCAAAACATATTGAAATACAGTTTATTTTGTATATGGTTCGGTTTATCTAAACACGAACACAAGCCATGAAACTCCAAGTCTTGAATCAAAACGACGTTTTGCAACCCAGTATTCGGATTAAAGATTGTACTCCAATCATAAAATTAATCCGACTAATTGTACTAAATAAATATTTCCCAAAAATATTTACAAGATTTTAACAAAAATCCATTAAATATCTTAACTTTCGTGAACCTAAATCCTCGTAGAGAAGGGATTTAAGATTGTAGCAACAATCTTCACGAAAGTCTGTTTTAAGATTGTAGGAACTAGGTTCACTTTTTATTAAAAATATTAATAAAATAAATGATAACGAGACTCTCGTTATTCGTAGGAAATATGATAGTACAATCCGGTTACAAGACAATATGAACAATAAATAAAATACAAATATATTGTACCAATCTTGATTCAAGCCAACGTCTTTGGACGAACTTCAACCGCACCATCTTGTACGAACCTCCGCTGCGAGAATGAACAAACTATCGTTGACGGTTTTGGTTGAGGATCGTGTTAGACACGGGACCCTTAAAACAGATTTCGCGCCTCCTCTCAGACGGTCTGTTTCCAGGATACAACAACCGAAGCAGTAGTTGTACTGCCGGAGATGACACTCGCGCCCGAGATTACACCGGATATAAATTGGTGTTATTGGAAAATAATGAAGTTGATAAAAGGATAATTTAGAGAGTACTCTTCTCTAAAATTCCATGGAACAAAGAACCTCCTTTTTGTGTATCTCTCTCATATCCCTTTAGAATGAGTCCTCATTCTTTTTATAGTCATACACATAAAGAGCTAATTAAAACCCAATCAATATTGTCATAAGTTAGACAATTAAACAAGATATTAAACCTTGTAATCAATAGGTTTTAATTTCTCATTAATCTTGTACTAAACAAGATATTTAATATTGTAACATACAATATTTAGGTTCAATCAAATGGATTAAAGTGGTCAACTCGAAACGCTCATTTTCATTCATGACAGAATTAAATGAGTTGAAACAACTAGTTTGACCAAGTCCAACTAGCTGTTTTGTTTTCGTTGCAAACCTGTGCGCGCGCTAGAACTGATCCGCCAGTCCGCGCGCCATGCTTCATGGATCTCATGCCGCGCCATATGGAGTCGCGCGCCACACGGATGCGACTATGAAATCCTTAGGAACAGTGACTTAACGGCAGTTATAACGGCACCTACCTACCTTATCTTTCTCCTTTTCTCTGGTTTTCTTCAAAGAATATAAACCCTATTTCAAAAACATTTACAACCGCACACACCGCTCTGTCTTCTCCCTCACTTCACCGGCGACTGGAACCGGGTATCGGCCGGCAGCCCGGCGCCATTCTTCTCCGACAAGCACCCCCAGCCCCCACTTCATCTTATACCCACAACTCGGCCCTCATTTCTTCGAATTCTTCTCACACCCGCACGAATTATGGACCAGAAAGAGAGAGCCGCCGCATACGGCGGCGTCGCAGCGACGAGAACAGAGAGGGAACAGAGAAAGGGAGACGTGAAAGGGAACAGAGAGGAGATGGTGAGTATAGTGACGGTGTTCGTTTCTCTGATTACGCAACGGTGGTGGCTCAGTCGGAGCGTCAGACGACGGTGGCAGTTTGTAGATTAGGGTTCCTTGAAGGTCGATGTCGACCTTAAATCACAGGAGCAATGATCGATCTCCATGGTCAACCCACGTATTTCAAGTTTCAACGGGTGTACGAGACAGAAGGTTAACTATTGTTCAGTCCTTTTGGTTTAGTTTATTTCTTTTGTAAATTTGTTATGAAAAATGTTAATTGTTTGTTTTGTTCATAGTTGAATGCCACAATCAAGCATGGAGTACCGATAGTTTGCAACGGCATAGAGAGGGTTTGTTAGGGTTAAACTAGAAAACACAAGGCGTGAATGAACTCATCATCAGACCACCCTCTTGAGACTCTGCCTAGCACCTTTCCAGCCATCGGTTACGAACACAACAACAATATACATACGCATCCATATCTTAATTAACAGGTTATTTAAGTAAGCCTTCATTTATCGTTTTCCTACTTTGTGATTTATTTCTTTAGAGTATTTGTTTAGTTTGATTTTTATCTTTTAAACATATGTTATGTCTAATTTTTAATTTTTTTAATTGAATTAAGTGCAATTGAATTTGCATTGGACTTTGAATTGAATCAAGTTTAATTCAATATGTGATTTTCATTGATTTATTTGTGATTTCCGTAATTTAGAATTTGTGTTACAGGAGGTCGTGAAATTAGAATCTAGGAGTCACAAATTAGTTGCCAAATTTAAATGGATTGGTCGTTTGTTTATTTTATAATCATGTATTTGATCATCGTTGAAAATTTTAAACAATGGAGGGGTGAATCTATGTGTTTGTTTTGTTATAAAGTGTTGGTTGTTTTTTTTTTTAATGTTTGGTTGCTGCATCACTGTAGTATGTGTAAATTTGCAGATAGAATGGCATCAAAATTAAAGCAATTTCAATTCAAGCAACTCAAAAGTCAAAACCCTATAGAAAGCTAGAGAGAGTTACAACGATGATGAAGGTATTTCGGCATCGCCTCCAGCTGGCCGTTCTGCTCACAAAGAAGACGGTGGCGGTACTCTGTTTTTGTGGTTTTTTGTTTTCCCGAGACTAGGGTTCCGACGGCGGTGTACGGAGAGTGTTGTTAGTAGTGAGGGTTTGGTGGTTGGTTCAACGGCGAGGGCGACGACGAGTGGTGGTTTGACGTCGTGGTGGTGGTGGGTTTTGAAGGTAGTGTTTTAACGTTTGGTAATTTTTCTATTCAAACTCTTAACCTGCACCTTCTTTACATTTTTGGTGCCATTTTGTGGGTAACGACGGTCATTGTCGGTGTGCCGGTTGTTTCTAAAGATGCGATCACTGAGAATCTTAATCGTGGGTCATCGGAAGGTGAGAGACCGGAGCACGAGTTTCAAATTGCACATCATAACCAACGTCTATAACAACATTATCAACAAAAGCCATCTATGGGATTTGATGTGACTTCATCGGGTTCACATATATACTTACTTTTAATACTTCTATGCACCAAATGCTAGGTGTTAAAATCACAGAGAAAAAAATGTGAGCTTTTGTTGTTAATGAAGATTATAATGTTATGAATTGCAGTGATGGTAGTGTAATAAATCCCCTATCAAGACTTAAACCACTTGTGCCATATCAAGAACCAGTTACACAAGCCCAATTTTCTACTAATAACACCATCAGAACTACTGATGCAAGTCAATTAGGTTTCTTAGACAAAATACAAGTTATAACAAATAATTGTCACTGAAATTGTTGGTATTTATGGTACGAGAACAACGCATCGAGTCTTTTTATGATATATTGCGTGAATCTTCTTTGGCTTATACTATTCTACTAATATACTCCCATGGTTGCATGTTTTGATTTTCGACAGATCGATGGTGGCAAAGGTGGTTTCGAACGCTTACTATTTAATTAACCCAGCTTTACCAAGGTAAAATTTACAAAGAGACTAGACATTTGAATCTCTTGTGCTTTCCCAACAATGCTATGCTGTTATTGTTAACATGTATATATACACACGTTAACGATTGAATTAATTTATACATGTTTATGCCTTCATGGGCTTATGGCTGTGTAGGGAATCCTTGCCGGTGGATATTATAAATTCTGAAACTGTTGAGCTTCCTTTGGTCGTTGGTTCAGTATGTGAGGGTAACAGGTCAGCTTTTACAAGCCCGAATTATGTAAATTGTAGCTACTTATGAACACCAATCAGTTTATCATATGGTACTTTTCGTTTCATTTTATGTTATATGTTACTTCTCACGGGTTCCAATCATTGGTAGATATTTGATTTAGAAACGAAGATGATTTACATATTTAAAATTGCTATTGAAAGTGTGTTGTTGTTGGTGGTTTTATTTTTATTATTGTTACTAGGTTAGTTACCCGTGTATTACACGGGCTGAATAAGGTAAATTATATAATAAACAAGTATATAGGTAATCGAAATTAAATATATATATTTAAAACAATACAATATAGAAAATTCTCAAAATTATTCTTTAATCAAGTGAATAGACTGAGATAAAAAGCATACTGTTAACTTGTAGCCCTGCAAATTGTGGCCATTGCATCCCAAAAGAAAGCTTGTCATTCAGAAGCATACATACATACATAACTAATCACATATTGTAGCCTCTAGGCACATATATAAAAAATGATCTATGGTCATCTAGAATAACTAAGAGAAACTATTATGCCTATAACCTGAAAATGACTCAATGGATTCTTGAAGTTGGGGCACTTTATTTAAGCTAACTATACTCAACAGAATACCATCCCTTTAAATTAAGGATTAGACCTGGTTACAACTTTCAACTTGCAAGCAAGGTTTAAAAAGGCTAAAACGGGTATCGAGGCGTTTTCCCTTAGCCTCACGAGGCGTAAGCCTCGAGGCAGGTCGAGGCGTAAGCCTCAAAACATTATTAAAAAAAATTAAAAAAATATATAGATGTCTCATAAAAATCACAAATTAGCATAAAACAAACATCATAAATAGAAAATATTTCAACAAACAAGGTTTAAACATAAAACAAACATCATAAAATAGTTCAAACAACTTAAACTAGTAATGTTATGACATCTAAATATCATAGAACTCGTTCCACTCCGCATCATCATCATCATCCTCAAAGTACCCTTGTATATATGCTATTTTACATGTATATTTAACAAAAACTAATAGTTAGTAGCAAAGGACTTATATGTTGGGTGTGTGAATGAAAGCCTCAAAAGGTGGTAAATACTTTGTCCCACATCGGTGTGTTAACAAAGTTAGTGGTTGTTTATAAGGTAAAGTCTTTACTACTCCATTGTAGCTTTATGACATGTTTTACCAAAAGTCCTACCCGCGCGCAGGGGGGGTGCAAAAAATGAGTTTCTGAATTGAAATTTAATTGAACTCGTGCATGCCCGCACGTCCTGCGGACACGAATGCAGGTCCGCGTGGGCCAGTTTTTGCACAATTTAACCTTTATTTTTTTTGTGTTAAAGCCCAGACGAGAAAACTTTAAGCTAAGATGTTTTTTTATAAAGCCCAGGTCCGCGTTTTTTGCTTTCTGTTCTTCGATTAGGCTTTTTTATAACCTAAGATGTTTTTTTTTTTAAGTTGACTGTTGGACTTGACCACAATTAGGCCCGATAAAAACTAAATGGGCCGAAAAAAAAGTCCAGAAAACAATAAACTGATCAGTTTGCACATGTCTAGTGAGGCTTAAGCCTCACCGCCTCGCCTCACCGCCTCAGACCGCCTCAAACCGCCTCGTTATGACTGAGGCTTAGGTTTCAGTTCCCCCCTGTGAGGCTAAGCCTTTATTGCGATTTTTCACCGCCTCACCTGAGGCGTACGCCTTGAGGCGCGCCTCAAAACGCCTTTTTAAACCTTGCTTGCAAGGAATAAAAAGGGAAGTTTGGCTGGGACATGATCTTCATTAGTATTCTTTTGTTGTAATGGATTCTTTTTACGTATGTTAGGCTGATCTCAGTTGGGGCCCTTGCCCCACCTTGTGCATGTATCTGAACAAAGAGGAAGTGCAACCATCGATTTGAAGGATAAGCCAAGTATCTTTTTTTAATATTAAATAAAATGTAGACTTTATTATTTATGTTGTCGGTAGATTTATGTAACATTTAATTTTTTTTAGTTCTTTACAGCTAGACCACATGCTTGTGATCCTTCAAGTTTGCACCAATATCTTCCTAGCAAAGAAATTGATGCGGAAATGAAAGAAAATGGAGCTAAAAGGTTTGTGCTTTTTAAGTGTGTTCTTAAATTCAACTTTGGCTAATCTGACTCATATGATTCTTGTAGGCAAAGGGAAGCAATAGTGAATTGTTAAAAGCTTGACAAGGAAACTCGGGGACCAAAAGGAGCCCGTGCAGTGTCAACTCATGTAGTTAATATGATTTATGGTGCTAAAACGCAGGTTTTATTTACATGTATTTTAGATACATAGAAGTACTTAAACTTATTCCGCTAATTCTAGGCTCAAGCCTACATATAATATATGATTGTTGTGTATGCATTTTGATGAGTTATCCAGACATCCAAAAGAGATTATGATTGCTGATGTATGCAGTAAGCACTTAGTGTTTTAGGCTTATTTGTAAATGTCTTGAGCAGGTGCCCATGAATTATGGCATCAGCTTCAAGAAGACAAAATGAATACTCAACTTTATGATCACTGGGATAATCCGGTTTCTGGCACCTCTTTTTTCAGTTCTTGAATCATGATGCCGAGTTCATGAAAGTGATCAAAGAGAATGGAAATGATCACACAAAGTGCCCCAACTTCAAGAATCCATCGAGTCATTTTCAGGTTATAGGCATAATAGTTTCTCTTAGTTATTCTAGATGACCATAGATCATTTTTTTTATATGTGTCTAGAGGCTACAATATGTGATTAGTTATGTATTTATATGAGATTGTAAGAGGTTTGCTCATAAGGTCAGTGTAACCATGATGATAACTTGGCGCTGAACAGCCAATTCGACTTAGTCAATGCTTTTTCATCTATAATATGTTTTGACTTGGTCAATACTTCTCATCTATAATATGTTTCAATGTAAACGTAGTTCGGATTCGAATCGGGTACGTCGCCGCAACGCGCGACGGATAAATTTTAAGTTTTAAGTGAAAACATATACACATGTAAAAAAAACGTTAAAATACGTTCCGATCAAAATAATATAATTTTTCATTCCGATAAAAAAATATATTTTTTCACGACCAATTATCAGAATGTAGTGTGCAAAACCTTTAATGTAACATAAAAAGTTCCAAAAAAAACAAACAAACATATAAATGTACATGAACTAATATATATAACTATATAAATACATAAAGAAAAAAATATAGATACCTATAGTTATGTTTTTTCAGTTAATAATTAAATGCATTTCGATTTTTAACAACACTCAGTACCAAACCTCTGGATATCATTCAAGTATACAAAGTCTGAATAATACTCAAGTCTCAAGTATATCAGATTTTTGAATTTTGATTACTTCAGTTTAGATAAAAATAAGTTTAGTTTTAGTTTTTTTTTTTCCCTATCGTGTTCTTTAAATGAATCCTTGTTCAAATTCATTAAGTAAGATTGCTCCAATCCCTCTTAAAATCCATTTTGGAAGCTAAACTTTCGAAAATTGTTATCATTGCCAGCAAACACAATCACCACCCCCTACCCTACTGCGCACTGGACTACCTCGCCATCACTCTCCTCCGCCGCCTCCGACCGACTACCAACGCCTCTAGCACCATACCGCCACTACGGAACAACCACCTAACCATCACGCCCACCGCCACCACAACCACATAAAAATCATGTAACTATCACCTCTCTCTCTCACTTTTTATTGATCGAAAAGCCTACACTCCATAGATTCCGAAATACACCCTGGTTGTTAAGTCATCTTCCCCACGTCGGACCGCCACGAACGCTGCTCCAGAAAACCATCTTCGCCGCTCCCTCCGCTTTGTCCCACCGTTGCCAAACTCAAACCTCAAAACCCCTCTCTGCCTGGACGAAACAACGTTGACGACGGAGGAATTACCTAAATTGCCTTTTGGCATTGTAGCCAAGCATCGATGTGAATTGTTATATTACGAGGAAGAATACAACAGTTTGACGAATTACCATCATTTTGTGTCGGTATTCAACAGGGTAACGATTATATCACCGTTGACACCTCATACTTACGACGATTTGACCATGACGGGATATCTATAGAAAAACGAACCCAAACAAAGAAGTAAAAGTTTTATATTCCATGTTTTTAGTCTACAACTATGCTTTTCTTTTACGAATTTATGAACTTATAATATTATTTTCATACTTATGCATTTACTTAAATAAATATATTAGGTCTCTTCTTAAAAAGGTATAGTTACCTTAAATAAAATATGGACAAATTAATGAATATAAAAATGTATAAATACAGTCATGATACTAATTCAAAACCATCAAAAATTAAAATTCAGTATTATTTTAATTATGTAAATTAACTATCCATTTGTTTTCTCAAACCATTTGTCAGGCTGACACCTATTCAAACCATCAAAAATTAAAACCACTCTTCCTCCTCGCATTAAACACACAAAATAAATCTGGATAGAGAGACACATCTGGTTCTTTTTTATGTACAAAGGCAGAATTTGAAGAAGAACCTTGGAGGGAGGAAGAGCAACATGGTAAAGAGATGCTGCAAGATTCAATAAACTATACCCATAATCCATGGCTACTGTATTTGTGTGTGTGAGAGAGAAATTGAAGAAGACGTAAAAAGATAAAAAAAAAAAACGGAAGGGGAGTATGTAGCGGTGGAGCGCGATGAGTTCAATCGGTAAAAGCAGGTCAGGTATCCAGCCAATTTTAATGGTTTTAGTGATCGGTTTCAAACTAAAAAGGTCACCAGTTGTTGCAGGTCTCAGTTCCGACCAGTTCGGTAAAGGGTTGCGGCGAGTTGAGGATATTCGGTTTCACTCAACTCCGGTGTTTAGTTTCGCCGCCGTAGCTCCGTTGTGGTTCAGCCGCGTCGCCGCCCGATGCGGCGTTCGACACCCCCATTCTCTACAACCGATGCGGCGTAGCTCCGTTGTGTTTCACTCAACTCCTGTTGCAGGTCTCAGTTCCGACCACTACCAGGACGCCACCTGGTCATGCACCATCCAAACTTGTGCGCCACTTGCATTCTTCGCCATAGCAAATGACATGTGCCATGCCATGGCATCCGCCTATTCCACCCAAGGGTGCGCCATAAGCGGACCCGCCATGTATCTGACCACGCGCTCATGGACAAAAATACAAAGGCGGTGTGCGAAGTTCAAAGTGCACTACATAGGGCCCATAGCCCATGGCACGCGCGCATATGTGCACGAGTAAGGGTGCTCCGTACCCTTTAGAGTCCCCACTAGTGTTTGCCTTTAAGGAAACAATATACAAGGAGTGCTCCTCCTTATAAACCACTTTAAGTTTTGTCATCCCACCTATGTGGGACAAGTTGACAAAACTAATCCATTTTATTTATCTTTGTTTGTTCCAAACATACAACTTCAAGCTTCGATATCTCATTCATCTTAGCTCTATTTGGACATAGTTTGAACACAAACCATAAATAATTATTTATACAACACATATATAAATATTATTGATGTCCAAAATATTTAGTGAAAAACTCATTTTCACTAAAATTTCCAACAAGTAAAACATTTATTTAAATAATGAATTAAGAACCCAATCTTCTTGCTACCATTGTTGTTTAAATAAGAACCATGAGTTCGTATGGTGTTTAAGATCCTTATATAATCTAATTAAATATCTAAACTAGATTATTATTTTTTCTCACCCACAATTCAGTGGCTTTAAATAACATTACTCTCATCACTGACCTTGATGTCTTATTGGAAAGCTACACACTCAAGGTGAGAATTATTCGTTTGTGCAAACAAACTGTACACGGAAATCCGAAGGAAGCCTATGCTATTGAAATGGTCCTAATGGGCGAGCATGTATATAAAAAATTAGTAAACACGTAGTTGCTTCAAGTTAATTAGTAAACATTATTTATACGAATTCTGATTTGCGCGTAGGGAAATAAGATTCAAGCTGAAGTTTGAAAACAATGTATTTTATTTAAAATTTGAGAATTTACTTCAAGAAAATGGTGATTTTTACATTGAAAAGCACCACCTTGCTACCAATGCTTATAAGTATGCTGATAATTGCTACAAACTTACTTTTAATGGTTCGGATACTAATTTTGCCTTTGCTATCTTTCTGTCTATTTTGGTAGACGAACCAAAGAAAGACTGCACAATTGGTAAGTATCAAATCTTAAATACAAATTTGTGCTACTAATACATTTGCTATATTTGTTCACAACACTGTTTGACCAAAATAAATTTATTTTATGTTTTTAAGATGTTATCGGTGAAATTTTACAGTATTTCGAGGTGGAGTACCATATGATAAACGACATCAGAAAAAATAAAATTGAATGTGGAAGTCAAAGATCTAGACTGAGAATTCTTTTATTCTTGCATAATTACCTTTTTACAATGATTAAAACCGTAACATGTTTTGATTGTTTTTTTCATCATGCTTATATATGTTACTTCATGGGGAGTCTTTGTTGATCAAATGCAAGATTACTCGCCCATGGCTTTATAGCCTAGTGGCACCTTGGGGGTGGGATAAGGCTTTGGGACCAATAGGTCCTGGGTTCGATTCCCACAAGGGGGTTTTCTCATATTTATTGGGTTTCCTCCTGAATTGGTGTATAGGCATTATGCCTAGTGGAGATGGATATGATCGGGTGGTTCCGCTGGTGGCACGATGATACTCCAGTGGTCCGTCAGTGATCCTAATTTGCCGTTCAGAAAAAAAAAATGCAAGATTACTTGAAAGATAACTCCGAGAAAACACCATGTGTAATCATTCTTCAGTTTGGGAAATTGAAGTGGCATCGAGGTTTTTCATTAAATTATTATGATATTTTTCTTTACAAAGTCTACACATATTATAGTTTTTATTAGTTTTTTCAAGAAAAATAGCAAACACTAAACTACTTTTTTTTTTTTTTTTTTTTTTCTGTTTTCATGTTATGCGTATGTTTCAAATTCTTACTACTATGTACCGTTGATCTATGATTAGACTAAAGAAATTATTGAATATATCAAAAAGTATGAAATTTTGGACTAATGTTTATTTATCTCTAATTTACTGAAATGATTTATAATAATTAGTATTATTCCATTTTTTTTAATAAACGTACTACTTTCCAAAGTTGCTAATGATAGTTCTTCGTTTCAACGTAGCATATCTTCATTGATTATGTATTTCTTGCAGAATGAATTTGTTGTGGACAGTGCTTTCAGCAGTATTAGTTTATCAATAGAAGTTTTTATTTTTTTCAATCTTGAGTTGTATCTAATCTCATAATTTTATTTTACATTCCCTAAGTTTAATTTCCTTTATTGTTCAACCCGTGTAATACACGGGGGTTACTAACCTAGTATACCTAATAAATAAAAATCCATTGCGGACATGTGTTATGATTCTAGATCTTATTGGCTCTTTCTTTTTCTGCCTCTTTCATCTATTAAAAATGATATTACTATTAAAATAATATATTATAGATATTTAATATAAAATTAATTGTGGGTACTTATTTTTTTAATTATGTATAGTAATTATATCGTTAAACAAATGAACTTATATGAAATTAAGTATGGATATTTATAGTTTCTAACTTTACTTATCAATTTGGAAAAATAATTTATATTATGGATAATTTTATTCAATAATAAAAAATGAGGTTATTGGATTTTAATAATTCTAAGTTTCACCTATTGGCCGATAAAAATCACAACTTTAAAAAATGTCTACAATGATCCTAACTTGTAAAAAATTGGCCCCCATTGATATTTTCTAACATATAAGAATTTGACATCCTTAATAGATTCAAGTACACCTGTAGACTCCTTAATTGATTTAAGTGTACCTATGTTAGAAAAAAGATCAATAGGGGCCAAATTCTTACAAGTTGGGATTGTTGAAGGGAATTTTTAAAGTTGTGATTATCAGCCAACATGTGAAACTTAGGATTATTAAAATCAAATAACTAAAAAATGCAATATGTTATATAATAATAACTAGGCAATTTTAAAAGAAATTTAAAGTTTTAGTTCTTAATTGTTTGTATGTATTTATATACTAGTAGGGTGCCCGCGCGTTGCGACGGGAACACCATTAAAGGTTGTTAATGAGCCAGTTCTTTCCATTAGGCTCGAACCAGTTCCAAACCCTACGATTTCTATCATGCTTAAACCAGTGTCTCTCCATATGGGTTGCAAGCCGGTTTCGGTTCACGAACAATTTTGAATCTGCACCTCTATCATCATGGGCTGCAGGCAACATATTTTAAACATTTGGTTGAATTCACCACCGTTAGTTTTAACCATAAACACTTGCAAGCAAAGTAAAACAGGGATTCATCGGAATATGCTATAACAACATAAGAATTATTCAATAAAGCTAGCTTTACATACAAAAAATATCCATATCCTATTTAGGAGTGATCGTTAATTTAGACATAACATCAACAAAATTATAACTATAAGACTTGGCTCGTCCAAGAACTAAAATTTATCACAATCTAACTATTTAAACTTAAATAAAAAAAAACAATTATCAAACATCTAAACCCATTACAATAAAAAAATAACAATCATCTAGATCTCATCAAACAAGAAATAAAAACTGAGATTATTATTCATTCACGAAAAGTAGAGTTTAGACAGCGGATCAAGCCGTAAACGACACCGCATCAGAATCAGAGATCTAATCAGCAACGAAAGTCTATAACTTCCACTTTTAGTCGACCGTCGCGGATTGGCATCACCGGCTAGTTCATTAGGAGTAGAGATTGAAAGGTGATTTGGTTTCTTTAGAATTTGAAATACGATGGAGTGGTGCTATCGTCGTAGAGAAGGCTGCAGTTGTCGGTGGACATGAGCTGCAATGTAGTCGCTAGTGATTGGGTGGTGATATTCGAATAGTTTGCAAGAGACAAATCGTAAGAACAAAATTTGAGATCCAGCCAAGTGATTTTCTTACGGGTTATAGCCACCATATGAATTTGAACACTATATATATTTTTCAATGATGGCCAACGGTTTGACTGTTTCGGAATTCAATTCATTTGGTCGATTGGGAAACCATGTGGAAGAGAACTCTTTGAATTCTTTTTTTTATTGTCATTGGGGGGAGGGGGTGGTTATCACTTGCAAAAATCTCATCACTCACAACATCCAATCAAGTTCCGCAATGTCATCAACCATTATTCCATCACTCACAACTTTTTTTAGTGGTAATGGTCATCACTCACAACACCCAACAATAAACCCTCACACCCCCTCACATCCATTTATCACAGAATGAGCCATAACGCGTGAAGTTTATCACGCTACTTAAGTTCCACGCGTAGAAATTGAGAGGGCGGGGTGGTGTGTTCATTTCCATCACTCTTTATCAAGGGCCATCACGTGCAAACTGTTTACCACCCCGCCTCCCCTTATGGGTTAGAAAACCATGCAGCACGGCTGCACAGAATTCTTTGAATTCTTTTTCTAGTAACATTCAAGTCTATACTAACTCTTTAAATTCTTTTTCTATTAACATTTAAGTCTATACATATATTTTTTAATTTAATTGTATTTAACAACTTCAATTATTAATTTATAACTAGTAAAATCCCGCGCGCGTTGCGCGAGAATTCAGTTGATACCGGTTCAGTTTATTACGTTAATATCTACACTCAGTATAACAACCAGAAAAAAAAAAAAAAAAGAAAACCCAGAAAACAAAATCTTAATATGCTCAAAAGATGTCGCTTGATTCAAAATCCCAAAATAAGCAATAACATGCATTAGCAAATTTTTTACCTCCTGCTTCATGACATGTAAAAAACATTCTTCATGAACACTAAAGACACTCACATGCCCAAGTTGAGTAAATGTGATATTATATATGTAATTAGTCATATAAAATACATTATCACATAATATACGCTTATTTCATATTGAAAATTTAGGAGTTAAAAGTGCATTCATGATTTTTCTTATGTATTTTTATGAATACAGATGTAGAAAATTGCCAAACATAATTATGGTTGTTAAATACAAATGTATCAAACTTATGGTAAATTATGTTACTAAATACAAACAGTATAAATGATTAAATTAACAAAAAAAAATCAATAACTTTTTAGTCAATATTTAATATAATACAATTCAAAAGAAAAAAATAAAATAAAATAAAATAAAATGATTTTCCCATGATTTTTCACTACTTTTGCTGCAGCATCATCATCCTCATGAACCTCATATCACAGCTGAAAAACACCATTATCTTTTGCAAATCCAAAATCACCCTACAATCTTATACTTTTCTGTAAATCCAAAATCACCCTCATTATCTTCGTATTTGAAGATCAAAAAACCACAAATCAAAAACTCATCCCAACAGTGTTTGGTACTTTATCTCTTCCAAAAAAGAACCCTAAAGATAAAAGCACACAATCTGTCATTTACTCACTCTACAAATCAACAGATGAAGCTGGTACATGTAATACCACCCGACACCGGCTGCAACCATCATAAATGACCACCGCCATTACTGTTCACCACCATCAACAGCCACCGCAACTCTTCGCTGGAACCACCATCATCACCCCTGTTCTTTATCAACACCGTTGCTGTCACCTTTACAACCTCAAGCCACCATCTTCATCACCGTACACTTACCCATCGTCATCACCTTCGACCACAACCACCACCATTGTTACCTCATTTAGCCGGAACTGCCGCTATCACCATAACACATACAACCGGCACCATCGTCATAAGCTACTATTTCTATCACTGGAATGAGGAGGAAGATGGTCGGAGGCCATGGCCGACTCCTCTTCCGGCGTCCCTTCACTCTACCCCCTCTCTCTACTTCTGTCTCTCTCTAAACTCAATTTTCTCTTTTCTACCTTTCTGTCGTGTCCCCTTCTCTCTCTATTTTAAGCAACCACCAGCTGGACATAAGTAAATACCTAAAGTGGCCCTTGGCACTGTAGATAAGAATCTACGTGAAATGTTATTATACTAGAAAGATAGCCCGCGCGTTGCGCGGAAATACGATTGTTATCGGTTCGGTTCATTATGGTGTTGGTATAATCTCAGTGTAACAACCGAAAGAAACCTAAAAAATAATTGTTGTAATATGTCGTGTTTTATATGGATTGAATAGCCTGCGTGATACGGTCGATATTTTGTAATATACATCTATAATCTGGCATATTACCAGTAAAACACAATCTTGAAAATACTATAAAATTAATAATAATAATAATAATAATAATAATAATAATAATAAAGATGCAACCCACATCTAAAATAATGATAATAATAATAATTAAAAAACAATTTTCGTTATTTTTATATTTTATTACTGATATATACTTTAATTATATACTCACATTCTTATTTAAACCAATATATATATATATATATATATGTATATTAATACGTATATTATCCATATTATGGTCCTAGAGTAAATTTTGTAAATGCTATAATGAAATATAACAGGAACATTTAGAATTTTATGAGAGTTTTATTAGTATGGGATATTTGGAATTTTATGAGAGTTTAGATATGTAATAAAGTAAATGCTGGGGGTGGTAAATGAAAGAAATACAAAAGCATAACTCTTTTTTTTTTTTACCAGAGCCACCCGAGTCCTCTCTCCAACTCTATCCTAAGCCTAAAACAGCACGACCACCAGCAGCACAAAACATCCATCGGCTCCACTCGGCAATCACAACCACCACAGCCCCATCACGTAACCGTCTCCGTCACTCTTGCTCTTACTCTCTTTCTCCCCTCTCCCCCACTCGTCTATCTCTCTCTTTGAAACCACTGGCGACTTCTAACGGCCTCATGTCGTCTTTGTCGGAACAGCCGCTGCTTCAGCAAGAACTGAATGAGATCCAAAGTCAATCTTCCCATCCATCATCAGATCTGGCTGCATTCCAGTAACCGGCGATAAGGGCGGTTTCGGTGACATGCAGTGACAGATCTAGCGTTCCGGCATGTAATATTCTCACCTCTTTTCGACTTACTTTATTTTTCTTAATAGATCGACAACTGATGATACGTATGGGTGAAAAAAAGCTGAAACAAATTTGTAATTTCTGACATTCTGTAGCTAAGGTTATCACAACTGTACTTTCGGCTTAGGGATTGTGTTAGCATCGGTCAAGTGGGTCTAACGCTTGCAACACATTCCGGCGACAATTTCGGTAGTGGCGTAAGGTGGTGGTGGTCTGGTGGACCTGTGCCTGTACCATGTGCTTCTATGTTTGTTCCTTGATTAAAAAAAGTTTTTAAAAGGACGAAATGGCAATATTGTATGTTTTCATGTACGGCACTTTCGTAATTTCAATAGGCAGCGCAAGTTAGCCCTGGCTACAGCTGGCGGGGAAAAAGGAAAACCTTTTTTTTTTTTTTTTTTTTTTTTTTTCTTATGACGATGGGGCTGGGCGTAGATGTTTTCGGTGGTGTGATGGAAGACCGGCAGATGCCGGTAATAAAAACTTGGAAACGTGAACTGTTCTTAAGAAACTACCGTAAATGTTATATAGAGTAAAGTAATGATAATGATTATTAGTAATTTAATACCATTGTGTGAAAAAAAGACAAATTTATCCTTCAAAAATAATTAATATATGCATTATGTTATAAAAGCAGATATAACTCTACCAAATAAGTGCTTTGGGCAGTTACACAATAACCGTTTTAGAAGTTATTATCTATATCTATTGTTTACACTTGTATACGTATGTATGAACATATGTGAAGAAGATGGCAATTTCAATATTGAATTCCATTTGTTTATATCACGTTATCAGCACGATTGCTCTCCACTAGACATCAATCGGCAATCGGCATAATCCGGGTACTATATTAATTTTTCTGCAATTTTTCCTTTGAACTTTAGAACAAATTAGGATTGCCCTGTCTTTGTGTATTAGGACAGAAACGAAATCGTAAATATCACAATCCTTTAACATCTTTAAGAATCGAATACAAAGAATCAAAATTACATTTTTTTTTCTCGTTTGTCTCTGTTTGATGTTTCCAATTTTTTTTGAGGAAATCAAACCAAAACCATACCTTCATAGTACACAAACACAAAACCGCAAGTCCTCTGCCGGAGTAAACCATTGGTTCTCTTTTGGAGCAAAACGCCGCCTCTCAGCCGACGCCGTCTCAACCGTCGGAGCAAAACGCCGCCTCTCAACCGACGCCGTCTCAACCGTCGGAGCAAAACGCCGTCCTCTCAGTCGTCAGAGTAAAAATTGCGTTGACGGACAATAACCGCCGGCATAACCGTCACCGGTTTCCCTTTTTCTTAACCATCGCCGCCACCGGAAGACCTAGCAACATCCGGAACTTGTTTCTGGAGAAATCGCCGTAACGGTGGTGCGTCCGATGATACCCGCAATCTGGTTACTCTAACTCTAAGGGATTTTGTTTTTCGATTTTTTTTTTGTGAGGGTAACTACCAGGGTGATAACTACCAGATCTTGACTTTTTCAGTAATTTTTCATTCTTGATAGATCTACAAAACACTAATCGTGTATGTTTGTATATGGAGCATGCCTGTATAATTAATGATAGAACAAATGATGGGTTGATCAGACGAATTATCTTGAAACACAAGAAGAAATAAACAATTGAAAAAAAATAGTTAGGGTTGTTTATAGTGTGTATAAGAAGAAGAAATGGAATACAGCTGTTCATCCAAGTTTAATATAATATCTTCCCATATCTAATCATATTATATTTAAGTTGACGTACATGGAAAGTTGAAAATCACATTTAAAAGCAAAACACTTTAATTATTTGATTATTTTCAATTTCACAAAGTTTCATATCATATATTTGATATTTTATCAAAACACAATTTATATTTACAATAGGAAATCATACGAGAGTATCTAATTTCCTACTCTATTATTAAAACGACGTAAAATTTAGAACCTGCAGTTCTAGCAAAAGAGAACCCGAAGTTCTCATACAATATACATTTTCATTGGAAGGCTTGTTTTTAAAATGCCCTATTCTTTCCTTTGTAGATAATATGTCGAACTTATCAAAACTTGAATTTACCGCACTTGACATCTCGGGTAACAACTACCTCCCATGGACTCTTAATGCTAAAATTCATATCAAAGAACGTTTTGATCACCAGAAGTTGGTCTTACTCCCCAAAGCCCGCTATGAATGGCTTTATTTACGACTACAGGATTTTAAAGACCGCTAATGAGTATAATTCTGCCTTGTTCCGCATTACCTCTGAGTTAAATTATGTGGTGAAAAAAAAAATAATAATAATAACCGATGAATACATGCTTGAAAATTTTTCTCAACGTTCCATGCCTTAAATATGCTCCTGTCGCAGCAAGACCGGGAACATCAATTTACTAAATATTCTGAATTGATATCATGTCTTCTGGTCGCGAAGAAAAACAACAAGCTCCTACTCCAAAGCCATCAATCGCGACCCGCCGGTGCAAGCCCATTTCCTGAAGAGAATGTGGCCAATTCTCAAAGCGGACGAGGTAGAGGTAGAGGTCACGGCCCCAGCAGAGGTCGTGGTCGTAGTCGAGGATGGGGATATACATGGCATCAAGAGTCCCAGAACACTAAAAAAATAGCGGTGGTGCATCGAGTCGACATAATACGGGGCGACATTCAAAAGGGAAAAGTAGCGGGAACCAAAGCAACATTTGTTATAAATGTGGGATGTCAAATCATTGGTCCCGCACATGTCGCACCTTTAAACACCTCATTGAGGCATCTTAACATATAATGAAAGAAAAAAGGAAAGAATGCTGAAACTAATTTGATTGAGGATAATGTACCTTTTATGTTTTACTTTTCATTTGAAACTCTTGCAATGTTTCATTTTACTTCTTTGCATTAACTTTTATTTATTTTTATTTCCTGAAGAAATATGTATACTAGCTCCAGTAGAGCTATTATTGGTGATGAATGTCTGGTAGACAGCGGTAGTACTAACACTATTCTCAAAGATATGAAATTTTTCTCTGAGTTGTCTTCGTCAGAGACGCCGATTAGTACTATATCTGGTGTCAGTAAGCTTATTGAAGGCTCCGGCAGAGCACACATAATATTATCTTTGGGTACCCAACTAACTATTGATAATGCATTAATCAAACGTGCAACTGGGCACCCTCTCAAAAACTTAAAAGTTTTGCTACCACAAGACTTAACATGTGCAGCATGCTCTCTGGGCAAACTTATAACTCGCCCCACACAAACTAAGCTAATACATGAAATGTAGCTACTCATCCTCTGTGTGGGCCATTCCGCTATTTCTTGGTCTTAATTGACGCATCCTCAAGGTGGTCACATGTGAGCCTTTTAGCTACTCGAAATGTAGCATTTGCCCGACTTTTAGCTCAAATCATACAATTGAGAGCAAATTTCCCGGATAATCAAATTAGAAACATCCGGATGGATAATGCGAGAGAGTTCACATCTCAAGCTTTAATGACTATTGTATGTCAATCGGGATCAATGTTGAACATTCAGTACCTCATGTTCACACACAAAACGGTTTAGCTGAATCTCTGATTAAACGATCACAAATAATCGCTAGACCACTCTTAATGAGATGTAAATTACCATCTTCTGCATGGGGTCATGCTATTTTGCATGCCGCTGCACTAATTAGATTGAGACCAACTGCTGATCGTGAATACTCCCCATTGCAACTGGTCTCCGGACGAGAACCAAGTTTGTCCCACCTTAGAATTTTTGGTTGTGCGGTATATGTACCAATACCGCCACCACAACATACTACAATGGGACCCCAAAGAAGACTGGGTATCTACATTGGTTTTAACTCCCCATCCATAATTAAATATTTAGAACCAATGACGGGAGACATGTTTACAGCACGGTATGCTGACTGTCATTTTGATGAAACAATGTTCCCAGTCTTAGGGGGAGATAAGGACAAAGAAAGACTGGTAACACAAGAAATAACGTGGAATGCATCATCGCTATCAAATCTCGACCCCCGAAGTGGTCAATGTGAATATGAAGTCCAAAAGATTATACATTTGCAAAGAATAGCGAATGAATTACCAGATGCATTCACAGACACGAATAGAGTGACAAAGTCACATGTACCAGCATCAAATGTACCTGCTCGAATTGAAGTAATCCCAGAAGCGATTACTATACAACGAAAGCGTGGGAGGCCAATCGGTTCCAAAGACAAAAACCCACGGAAACGAAAAGAGCAAAGTAACGCAGTTGGTGAAAACTCACAAAAGATTATAAATGAAACCCCGGTAGAGGTGAATGTCCCGAAAGAGACAACTATAATTCCAGAGGAAAATGAAGTTTCAGAAGAAACACCGGTACCGAACGAAAATGAGATCTCTATTAATTATGTACAAGATAGTACAATGTGGAACCGGAACAAAACACGTGTTGATGATATATTCGCATATGCTATAGCAACGGAGGTAATCAATGAAAATGATTACGTACCTAAAACTTTAGAAGAGTGCATGCACAGAAATGATTGGCCAAGATGGCAAGAAGCCATAAATGCCGAATTAAATTCGCTCAAAAAGCGACATGTTTTCGGACCTGTAGTCCGAACACCCATAGACGTCAAACCAGTAGGTTATAAATGGGTGTTTGCAATAAAGAGAAATGAAAAGAATGAGATTGTACGATATAAGGCTCGACTTGTAGCGCAAGGGTTTTCCCAAATCTCAGGAGTTGATTATGAGGAAACGTATTCCCCTGTAGTGGATGCGATAACCCTTAGGTTCCTAATCGGCCTCACAATCTCTAAAGGACTTCATATGAGACTAATGGATGTCGTCACCGCATACTTATACGGGACACTTGAAAATGACATCTACATGAAAATTCCTAAAGGATTAAAATTGCCTGAAGCATTAAAATCAACACCTCGAGATATGTGTTCTATAAAGCTCCAGAGATCTTTATATGGTCTCAAACAATCTGGTCGTATCTGGTACAATCGACTTAGTGAATATCTCGAAAAAGAAGGATACAAGTCTAATGTAATCAGTCCATGTGTCTTTATAAAAAGATCACTATCAAATTTCACTCTAATCGCAGTCTATGTTGATGATATCAACATCATCGGATCTCCTGAAGAGATAGAGAAAGCTGCTCAGTTGTTAAAGAAGGAATTTGAAATGAAAGATCTTGGTATGACAAAATTATGCATCGGACTACAATTTGAGTATCTATGCAATGGCACATTTGTCCATCGATCAAACTACATCCAGAAGATGTTAGTTCGTTTCAATATGGATAAAGCACATCCGTTTAGCGTACCTATGGTTGTCCGGCCGCTAGATCCACACAAGGATCCTTATCGCCCTCAAGAAGAAGGTGAAGAAGTACTTGGTCCAGAAGTACCGTACTTAAGCGCGATTGGTGCCCTTATGTATCTCGCAAATAACACAAGACCTGACATTGCATTTGCAATTCATGTACTAGCGAGATACAGTTCGAATCCAACACGTAGACACTGGAATGGTGTGAAACATATATTTCGATATATTTGCGGGACACAAGACTTAGGTCTTTTCTATCAGAAAGATCAAAAGTCCCAGCTTATTGGGTATGCTGATGTCGGATATCTATCAGATCCTCACAAAGCAAAATCTCAGACAGGTTATGTATTCACATACGGTGGCAGCAACATCATCAAATCATGCCGAATTAATAGCACTATATGATGCTGGTCGAGAATGTGTGTGGTTGAGATCAATGATTAATCACATACAAGAAGCATGCGGATTAGAACAGATCAAGAAGGAGCCAACAATTATTTATGAAGACAATGCTGCTTGCATAGCTCAGATCAGAGAAGGTTACATCAAGGGTGATCGAACAAAGCACATCTCACCAAAGCTCTTCTCAACTTATGACTTGCAGAAAGAAGGGGAAATTGACATTCGCCAGATCAAGTCAAGTGAAAATTTAGCTGACTTGTTCACAAAATCTTTGCCTAGAAGCAGTTTCGAGCAGTTATCACATGAGATCGGGCTTCGCAGATTAAAAGACGTTAGCTAAATTGAGGGGGAGCATTATACACACTGTACTCTTTTCCTTGACTAAGTTTTGTCCCATTAGGTTTTCTTAGTAAGGTTTTTAACGAGGCAGCATAACTGGTCCTGCAGTATCAGTTTATGATATAGATCCTGAAGTATCGATTTAACATCATCCTGAAGAATGTTGTTAATAGTGTGTAATGAATAGTATGTATATCTGAGGGGGAGTGTTATAAAAGCAGATATAACTCTACCAAATAAGTGCTTTGGGCAGTTACACAATAACCGTTTTAGAAGTTATTATCTATATCTATTGTTTACACTTGTATACGTATGTATGAACATATGTGAAGAAGATGGCAATTTCAATATTGAATTCCATTTTGTTTATATCACATTATGTGTTATATGCTAAGCATCTCTTTTTAGACCTCTTAATTTTTAAGAAGACAAAGTATAGATTTATAACTGTAATGTAATTTTAGTTAATTTTACCATGTTAAAATGATATTTAAAGGTCTATTAACACTTTAATTAAATCAACATTTATCAGTTATATAAAAAAATATGAATATTGGATTTTAATAATCCCAACTATTCGTCGTTGGCCGCCAACAGTACCAACTTAAAAAATAACCACTGACAGTCCCAACTATTGACATATTGGCCACCAATGGACCATGAATAACAAAACCTTAACGTCATTAATCTATGGTCGTCGAAAAACCGTTTTTGGCCAGAAAAAGGTTTCTAAAAGTCCGATCTAAGGTTACAAAAAGGTTTGAGACGAAGATGTTAAGTTTTCCAACCAAAAAGTTGAGTTTTCCGGCTAAAATAAGTTTTCGGGCGAAAAAGGGAGTTTTCTGACGACTTCAATAATTGGGGCTTTTACTAGAAAAAGTTCTTAAAGGTCCATAATAAGGTTACAAAGATGTTTGGGACGGAAATGTTGAGTTTTCCGGCCAAAAACGTTTTTCCGGCGAGCAGAGACTAACGAAGTTAGGGTTCTGTTAGTCAGGGTCTATTGAAGGCCAATATGTTAATAGTTGGGACTGTCAGTGGTTATTTTTGAAGTTGTGACTATTGGCTGCCAACAACGAATAGTTGGGATTATTAAAATCCAATATTCCAAAAAATTAATACCCCGTTGATTTTTTTAAATTAACTTTACAGAATTTATAACAATCACGTTAAAATTCATTTTTAAAGGCAAATTGGAAATAAATAATCCCACCTAACTCAATCTAGCTGATAATAATCTCAAGTCAGTTATTGGCCGATAATAATCCGAACTTGTCAATTTTTTTTTTTTTGTAAAATAGTTCACCGTTAAAATAGCTTAATGAAGTTAAGTTTTTTTTTCCGAATTACAAACCGATGTTTTAGGGCTTTTGATCAGAACGAGGATACGAGTCAATTGATGTAAAACTTACCTCGAAATACTGCCCCAACGCACGAAAACGGTGCTTCAATTCGGGTGTTTAAATTTCTAATCAACAAAAATCAAGCTATTTCTAGCACAATTTCGAGGTAAGTTTTACATCAGTCGACTCGTATCCTCGTGTAAGACCCTAACACGCATTTAGTAAAACGTCGCAGCGGAAATTCGTACCATAAAATTTCTTTCGTTACAAGCGTCTTGACGTTCTTTAAATTCTTTTTAAAGATAACTCTTTTAAATTAAATGCATCAATTAAACTCATTCACAAATTAATAACATAACTTATCTTCAATATATTACATAATCCAACCTCTCCCGTACAATCCGTCCCGCGACTCGGTCTTCGATCTTTACTCCTCGTGATGAGATTCCGTGATTGGTAACGCCTGCACTCACCAAATACAATCATATCATTAGTACACATCATAAATAAAGACAAGATTCATCCTCGTATATTCTTCATTCCGTTATCTCTTTACATTTAAGCATGTCATCTGACCATCAATTCCTGGTGAGACTTCAGCATCATACCTGCATTACATCTTATACCCGAGGTACATTATTAATAACATCGGTATTCAATCATATTGAAAACCTGCATACATACCTACAAATATACAGCCGTACATACATACATACATACATACGTGCATCCCTACTTGCATACATGCCTACCCACATACCTACCTACCTACATACGTATTTACCCTCGTACATACTTACATACCAACATACCTATCTACATACATGCATAAGTTCATACATACCTACTTACATATATAAAAACATATATATACATACACACATACATATCCACATACGTACATAGGTTCATACATACCTACCTACATACATATAAACATACATACTCATAAAGCGTAAGTTAAATTATTCATACGTAGCTTAAAACGCATTTAAACGAGTTCCCAAGACAAAACGAGACCAATAAACAACTTTGGCCAAATTATGCACCGTCGCGTCGCGCGACGGCCACATGGTAACAATCAGCGCCTGGCGCTGATTTCAGCGCACCACAGAAGGAAAATAACAATTAGCGCACTAGGCGTTGTTTTTGGCGCACTGGGCGCTGAATTCCAGGTCTGACTCGCGAATTTCATATTTTTCGCCTAAACGTTCATAACTTACTCAATTTTGATCCGATTTACACGATTTTTTTTTCCTACGTGATCGTAATTTGATTCTCCATCACATAGGGTAAAAATCCCATATTTGGACTACCAAAATTTGGGACTTTTAGCCTTCGGCTTGATGGCCTTTTTACCAAATTTTGACCCGTTCATGCATTTATCAACATAACTTGTTTGTTTGACCTTAACTTCATATGAACTTAATAATTTCAAGGTCATCTATCATAAAAGATTCATTCCCGGATACCTTACACCTTTTCCCACCCATTTTCGCTCAAAATCTTATTTTGACCCGTTAAGGGTATTTGCGCATTAAATGGTTTATGACTTACAAAACCATACTCCCCACTTTCACACTTGACCAAAACATTACACTAATCAAATAGGTTGTTTCTAAACTACTTTTAAGATCGTTTGCCCAATATACCCATCATGGGCGTTTAATCAACTTTAATCCCATCATCTACGACGAAAGACTTCAACACATATTTGACCTCAAGCATCATGTTTAATTAATTAAAACACTATATTACTTAAACAAACTAAGAAGCGATTACGGACATCACTTACCTTATGCATCCGCGTTCCTATCCGCTTCCTTGCCTTCTCTTGACCCGTTAGCCTTTCATGCTTGAGTCCGCCTCGATATGATTCCTATACTTTCATATCACCAACATCGCATTCTCGTTAGCTTACATCATTGTACATGTTAACGATCATATTAATCACATGTTTCACATTTGACTTTCATTAGTCGATTCTAGCTAACATAAAACATATAACCAAATTCATATCCCGTTAAACGCATGTAATTCATCATGTCATTCCATTTAATACGTATCGACATAACAGGTACCATACCACTTCCTATAATCCTACCTTTACGGAAACTAGTCAAATCGTACTTCATATGCGTAGTTGACTTTCAGAAAGTCAACAGTTCATTAATTTAACTTTCAACTTATCATCATATACTCGTAACATAATAATAGACTATACAGACGACACTATATACATTTCATCACACGCTTGATGTGTATACTACCCTCTAAGCATAATGTACAACTAATTTATGCATAATCTCCTAAACTCCTACATAATTCACCAAATCTTCCTACTAATCAACATGTATCATTCACACATAAACATCAAACATATCAACATCTAATTTCTTTCTCTTCCTCTAACAAGAATCCATCATACATATCATAATACATCAATAGTAAACAAGAATTTGGACATGGGTGATCATACAACTCATCATCCTCACCATAACTAACGGGTTTCATTTCTAAACATCGAATTAACCCAAACCACGCATAATCCATGTTCTATATGATGATTCTAACACCTATACATGATCAATTTCATATTAACTCACGGATTAAGACATAACCCACTTCATACAAGATCACCAATCTTAGATTTTAGACATACTTTATGATCCCCATGTGATGGTGATCATTAATCCATGTTCATTCATGAATTTAAGCCTTGATTCATCCTTCAATCTGAAGCTTTTTGAATAACTAGGGTTTGGCTCCTTTGGAGCCCTCCTGATCGTTCCAGAACACACGAGATGTGTGTGTTTGTGTGTGTGTGGTTTGTTATATAAAACATAACTTTCCCCTTGTTCATCTTTGGTCCCTCTAGTTTGTTCCCTTGTTTGTTTTGCTAAACATTTGACTAGGTATAATAACCTAGTTATTACACTCCATTTTATTAAACATGGGGTCACACTAACAAATTTAGTAATTCGAGTTTTGGGGCGTTACACCTCGTTTTGATCAAAAGCCCTAAAACATCTGTTTGTAATTCGGAAAAAACTTAACTCTGTTAAGCTATTTTAGCGGCGGACTATTTTACAAAAAAATTGACCGGTTCGGATTATTATCGGCCAATAACTGACTTGGATTATTATTGGCCAAATTGAGTTAGGTGATATTGTTTATTTCCAATTCCCCTAAAACATATATTGACGACTGTATGTGTTAATAGATTATATTAAATTTTATTCAACCTATTTAATACACGAGTTTATTCAACTAGTGGATCACACGGATTTTTACAAACATGTATTTTTTTATTACTAAGTATATAAAATCATATTTATTCAACATGTGTAATACACGATATTCTAACCTAATATACATAACTAATAATATATAGGTTGTATTATTTGTTACAATTCAATGGTCCAAAACTTTTTTTTCTTTTTCCTTTTTTTATTCACTCATTCGTATTCTGTTTCTTAACTAGTACTTAAGCCCCGCGTTGCGACGTATAACCGTGCTAAGCAGTAAGCAAACGACGACCAAAACCGAGAAAAACCGTAAAATAAAAACTCAAATGTATACCATCAATGATGTAAAACGTAGACAAACAAATGCAAACTTATGCGGCGACGTGGCATAAAATGTAGACAAAGACAAACGCAAACCTATGCGACGACCTAACATAAAACATAAAAAAACTCGAATTTATATTGGAAAAGTTTTAACTTTAAGGAAAAAAAAAACAAAACTTGTTGGAGAAAAATAAAAATGTAAACCATAAATGAAAACAATAAAAAAATTATCACAATAAGACAAAAAAAAATAACAAATAAAAAGACACTGTTCCTAAGAAACTTCATGAATTGTTTATATAATAAAGTAATTGGAAAATAATAATTTCAATCCTCTCTTTTGTCAAAATATTGTTTTATTATTTATAAATCTTATTAACTATTTAATATTTCTTTTATTTAACCCGTATAATAAACGAGTTTATAAACTAATATTATATATATTTTAATGGAATAATGAATTTTAATAATCTCAACTATTAGTAATTGGCCGGCAATGGTTTCAATTTTAAAAATAACCAGTGATGGTCTCATATTTTCACATATTGTAAACAATGGACTTTTACTAACAAAACTTTAATTTCTTTTTGTCCTCTTTTCTTTTTCTATTAGCAAAGGTCCATTGATTTATTATATGTGAAAAAGTGGGACCGCCAGTGGTTATTTTTAAAGTTGGGACTGTTGTTGACCAACAACTAATAGTTGAGATTATTAAAATCCATTATTTCTATTTCAATTTGGTTTCCATGAATAGTAACCATGTCTGTAGTTTTTTGTCATGTGTTGTTACAATTTAAAGAGTTATTGGATTATATCACTCCCAACTATTGGGTTTTGGCCGTTGCCGCTCTCAACTATCACTTTTGACTCTCATTACTCCCAACTTAACACTTTGTGTGTTATGTTACTCCGCGTGTGAACATTTCTTGGTGTTTGACATGTGTTATTAGTGATATTAGGCTAACACTTTATGAATTACTAATGACTACGGGTGAATCTGTTCTTAAAAAACAAATGGGGAGCCAAAAACCACTCAACCGAAGTGAGATAACACACAAAATGTTAAGTTGGGAATAGTGAGAGTCAAAGTAATACTTAGATTGACAGTGACCAATATCCAATAGTTGAAAGTGATAAAATCCAATAACCCCATTTTAAAAATAAAAGGTTGAAAGTTAAACACAAATGCACTTCCACTCTCTAGGTGTGCTCCCTTCCTTCAGAGTAGGTGACATAGGTTCGAGTCCCATGCTTAGTTTTCGACTCCCGCACCCTTTTTCCTTTAGGTTTTTAGCTTTATTCTTATACTAGGTTATATACCCGTGAGCTTCACGGGTTATGGGTTGTGTTAAAAAAATATATATCTATAAAAGTAATTTTTTTGTATGATTTATAACCTGATATCTTTTCATGCTAAAACCCATGTTTGGCAAACCTTACCAAGAAGAAAAAAAAGGTTACTTAAAGTAAATAATATAATATTTAATAGTGTTTGACATATAATTTGAAATGATAAAAACGTTCCATTACTTATGTAACCATTAAATTACAATTACTTATGTAACTATTAAATTACAATGAACTGAAAAAAAAATGAATACGGAAAAAATCACAAGTCGTTAAAACCTATTCCCATTATCATTCTATTATACGTAAACCCATACCCATAGTGATTCCAAGTTACAAACCAATAGCCCCCTTAAACTTCAAGATTCATACCACACTATCCATGAAAACCGCTAACATTTCGGTGTTTATCTTCTCAAATTCAGCATAACGGTCTTTAATTTGATTATCATACAACTGGAATAGAACAAAGAGAGTAATTTTAACAACTATTGTGAAATTCAGTAACTTTTCGACAATGTTTTTGCGACCATTGAAACTTTATATAAAATATATATAAAAAGATAATGGGTCAAACAAATTTAAAGTTGGATGATGGAGAAGAAGACATTTAGGCTATTCAAAGTGTACCCGTTCAACCTAAATGTGCCGAAGTTCTTTTCGCCTATTCGAGCATATACGAACAGAATAAGTCAGAATCTTACTTGAATAGATGAGTAATAATACTGACCCAAAACGCATGTTGGAGTAATCGGGTTTGTTCACGGATTACAACAAAGTTGTAAAGTAGACTGTGAATTTGATCTTGAAAAACAAATCATTAATCGGTTTCAACGTCGCATTATGGCATTAAGAATGATCTTTTGTGAAAAAAATAAGGACAAAAATCAAAGATTAGAGCAGGCCTGCGTGAGTTGTAGTTTGGTTGCAAAGCAAAACTTTTTGACAATTTATGATGGGGTATTAAGGTGATCTTTTCCGTAAGGCTAACAAAAAAAAGATTGTAAAAATTTGAGAACACAAAGCATGGTTCACTAATCAAAATAAAAAAAAAAATTAGAATTGTAGACCTAAACCCCAAAAGTGATTGACAAATTAATTTGAAATTAGCTAAACTAATCAGTGTGCATCACGAATATGAAAGCGATCAAAAAGAAGAAATCACGAATACGAATGGTTGGCAAGTCAGCCGCCTAAAATGCCTTTTTAATACACAATAACCTACTAAATGCACACAACAACATTTGTCAAATTTTGTATCATTGGCCCACTTTGCCATAGCTATAACAATGTTCTTAACACAATTGAAACGCCCCAAATGGGTTCCATTATACACTCAACGCATTTCAATTATACACTCATGTTAGTGAATATAAAAAGTGAATATTTTCTTTGCCAAATTAAAAGGTAATATAACATATAATTTTCTATTTTCAATTTTCAAGTACAATTCGTTGAATAAAGAAGAGAAAAAACATATGAATGATATCATTGTATTGCCATCTGAGAATCCCTAAAGAACACACTAAGTACCCGTGTGTTACACGGGTGGCTTCAAAGTATTTTTTTAACAGTGTTGCATAAACCTTAAAATAAAAGAAACGATACATTACTTATGTATATATTAATTCCATTGAACTAAACTAAATGAATACGAAATGTGTTGCCACAGGTAACCGTCAATGTTCCAGCAGGCGATTCCGTGATTGTTCTGGGCTACTTGTCCATGTAATTGTCATCTAAAACAAACACCAGGAGTTAGCATCATGAATAGGTTGATCTGGGTTCTATTTAATCCCAAAAGAGTCGAACAAAAGATGCTTAAAGGAAAACCAGTCAAAGTGTCAAACATTTGAAGGTCGCTCAAAGGGTATATGGTCGCAAACAACCTCCTAAATCATTTTATTCAAAGATTAAATTAGTATTGTTTTGGAAACCCTTTAAAGAACTTTTTTAAGGAAAAAAAAAGTAATTTTCAGCTCAACCCGAATTATGTTTCGGTTCATATTAAAATTGATTACCCGCTTTGAACTATACCCAAACTACCCATGTGCATGAAAAAAAAAAGATATAACAGAAAAAAATACCTCAACCTAAGCCTTCCAATGTGCTAGGCATGGATAAATAGGAGCCTTCGTGTTTGCAAATTATATTGAATTTGAAATCGCCACCAATTTGGGTTGTAATATAAAAAAACATAGTCAAATGGATAGTAATAGCACTTAAAAGTTAAAACTTTTAGATTATGTGAAGAATATAAATGACGCACGCCATTGTCGATGTGCATGATGAAATTAAAATAGTGTAGCAGCCTAGCAGGTAGATAACGATCACATGAGGATCTTCATGACTGCTGCTAGGGAAAGGAATACATATATTAATCAACTTTTACGTTCCAGATATTATAAAGTAAACAAAGTTAGGACAATAAGTGTGTTTGAGTAAGCCTAACCTGACCTGTTTGGCCGTTTCTAACAATAAACTACTCATTTGACTCGAACATGCTTCCCAACCCACCTAACAGGTCCATCAAGCAACGCTATTGACTTGGTGCAGGTACATTTGGCAACAGTATTGACCTGGTTGATTTGAGTCATTGAAACTCTCCGATCTTATTGATTCTGAATAGTCGTTTCACTCTTCTTTCTCTCTAATGACCTTAAAGAATGCCAGACTTCATAGTTCCTTCATAGTTCTTGCTGACATTTAACACAGAAAAGCATAAAATGAAATGTGGTTAAGTGTTTCTACAATTTTGTTTTGTTGATTACTTTACACCCAACTTATACCAAATCAGTAAATGGATAAAGTCCCAAGTTATAATATGTTTCTAGAAAAGACACCCACACACTTCTACTACCTACCTAAAGTATGATTTTCCATGCTAATAGCCATTTAATCTTGGATCAGGTAACTAAATTGAAGATCGATAATACTAACTTGTACACAAAATAAGTTATTATTTATCACACAAGATGTCTAAGGTCATGCCTAATGAGGATGGAAATTGGTAGAACAACCCAAAAAACCCAAATAATAAGATTTGGGTTTGCTTACTTAATATGGTATCTTCAATAACCGTGTCATGTTCAGATTGTCTGCTTAATACACGGTTTGGCCCATTACACATTCAAATTTAATTTGTTATTTTTTTAAGTAGTAGTACCTAAACATCAAACGAAAAGCAAACAAAAAAATCACAACAACCAAGTTCGTCGTATCGATCACATTGTACAATGCAAACTAAAGACAGGAAACAACTAATTAACAAAGTCGGATCTAACCTGATAGATATCGAGAGTTGACGATCTGAAACCTAAGCCGTTGGAGGCACCTGGAGACTTTCAAGTGTGGTGAATCAAAGAGACGACTGGGATTGAATTAAGCGAAGGCTAGTACTTGTGACTTGCTATAGCTTTTAAGCTTTCCTGAGCATAGAGTTAAATATTGTTTTAAACAATTTTATTAAAAATCAACATAGAAACATATCATTTGAATTGTCAACAAAATAAACATACGTAAAGATTCTAATAAATTACAGTATAGGTACTTACACCAAAAAAAAACACACACACCACAACTTGTTGAACCGAATGCCCCCTGGTGTTAAACAAACAAAGAAACCAAAAATGTGAAGCTGGAATAAGCACAAGACTATCAAAAAATCTAAGCCAGATCCTCACCAGTACCACGTACCCCCACCCCTAAAATATTGTTAGGAAGATGAGTACCAAATAAGAAGAATATAAGTTTAAGTTCCATACCAGGTGAGGGGAATACGGTTTTTTCTACCAGGTCCGGTTAATTTTACCATTAAGGGTGAGCAAATACATGCAAATTCACATAAACTAATCACAGATCTGACGAGATCGAACAAATACATGCAAAATCACATCCCCTTATCCTCCGATTTGGCTTTCAGCTTCCTGAAAAGGACGGTTTTTTCGGTGAAAGGTTCGGTCGCCATTGAAGAAGCTGGTGCTCCGAACAGAAGTGAAATCTTCCATCGTTGTGACCTGGTGTGGCATCTGACTCGTCGGAGGGAACATGTAAAGCTTTAATCAGAATTTCGCCAGAACCCTGGCCGTCTTCGGAGTTCGAGTGGTTGTCTTTGCAGCTTTGTTGCCGTCGCCGGGTCGGTGATTCGCCTGAAATCTCTTTCAACTCTCGTCTGGTCTCTTCTCTCTCTCAGTTTTGGAATTTGTTTTGCGGATTGGGGAAATAATGAATTCAAATTTTGAATGATATACTTGTTTGAGGAAAGCTGGAATGAATTCAGATATGGTGTCTACCATTTGAATGATATTTTGGATTTTTGTCTCATGTGGTTGACTTTAGGTTTAAAAAAAGGATTTAATGAGAGGGGCTTGTTAAGGTGACACGTGTCATCTTAATGTTTTGCTTTATTATAGTAGAAGATTATTATTTTATTTTTTTACTTATTATAATTATAAATATAATAAAATAAAATCTATCTATTAATTAGTTATTAATTATTTATTTGAATGTTAGGAGTAGTAACTTAACTGCAAAGTTAACGGCGTTTTTTCCCATTACCATACTACGTGTCCTCTGACTTAATAAGCATATATGTGTTTCTTTTGTCACTCCACTTCCCTCCCCTTGCCACCTAGCCCTTCACGCTGCTTCAACAACCCCGCTTCACTAGATCTCCTTTAGGTTTTTAGCTTTATTCTTATATTATTATTTTATTTTTTTACTTATTATAATTATAATTATAATAAAATAAAATCTATCTATTAATTAGTTATTAATTATTTATTTGAATGTTAGGAGTAGTAACTTAACTGCAAAGTTAACGGCGTTTTTTCCCATTACAATACTACGTGTCCTCTGACTTAATAAGCATATATGTGTTTCTTTTGTCACTCCACTTCCCTCCCCTTGCCACCTAGCCCTTCACGCTGCTTCAACAACCCCGCTTCACTAGATCTCCATGTCTTGCTTCATTCCCCAATTTCCCATCTCCAGTGGCGAAGCTTGAATTTTTCGGCCGGGGGGCGAAAACGTATATACCCAAAAATTTCTATAGAACCGGGGGGGGGGGGGGGCGCCCCCTCCCCGCCCCTCTTATCCTTCGCCCCATCTCATCTTCTTTTTCTATCTCTCTCTCTCAATCGTCGATTCATCTCTTCATAATCAAATGACGAATGACGGGAAATCATACAACAAAACAACCCATATGACGAAAGACAATTGGTTGCAATTAGCATCAGCGTTGATGAACGATGCGCTGATAGGATTACTGTTGGAATAATCGAGTTCGTTTACGGGTCATGGGTCGACACGTTATCGGGTGAGGATTCAACGGGTCGAACGGGTTACATGTTTACTCGGGTTTGTTCGCGGGTTACACGAGTTACGGGTCATGCAACTGGGTCATGCATGCTAGAATAATTAAATAATATTATGTTGGTTTGAGTTTGAAAAGTTATGTACCTAGTTGTCCTAGTTTGTAGGAAATTGCCGAGTCTTATGTTTAGTGGCTAGTTTTTAGGATAGAATATTATTTTATTCTTTTCTTTATTCGCATGTGCAATTCTTGTTTGTAAGGCTATATATAGCCAGGTGTTTTATTAATATAGGTAACCCTTTTGATATCGAAACAGTAGCTTGTTTACTTTCTCATCTCTGCATATTATATACATACAATCGTGAGTTTTGAGTGTGATTGTGTGTGTAGTGTAGGACCTGAACCAACATTTGGTATCAGAGCCTAGGGCTCGTATCAGGGAAGCCTCCGCCACCGGCGGGTGTGTCGGTCGGTGGAGGGCAAGTGTTAAGAGGGCAGATGTGAAAGATGGGTTCAAGGGAAGGCTGCAGCGATCAGAGAGGTCTCGGTGATTGCAGGTCAGCAGATTAATGGTATTTGTTCTAGCAGGTCAAGTGGGTAGGAGAACGAGTCGTGATTGTGGCCAAATCAGTGGGCTTGTTAACCCAGTTCGTTGATCGAAGAACAAAAGCGAGAAATCGAGTTCGGGACAGCAGGAGGCTGTTTTCGGGTCGTCTTTACAGCAGAATACAGGGGTGGTTCAGGTCAGCTGTTTTCATGGTGAAGAGAGACGGGGGTGACGGGATGAACACCAGTTTTCATGGTTGTATTAAAGAGAAAAACGGTGTAATTATATGAGGTTAGTTTGTGTTATTTCATTTGTCAGATACTCTTTCTAGCCTAGGAGAAGAATTGCAAGGAGTGCAGAATTCTTTGGGTAGAAAAACCAACGGGTGTAGCGCGGTAGAAACGAAACAGCAGGTGGCTGAGATATTCGTTTAGCGACTCGAAGACGGTACAGGTGGTAGGCGTCTAGTTGGTGGTTGATATGCAAGGTGTGCTTATCAAGGAAGAGTTTGACGGAATAATGAAATTGCAAACTGGAGAACGACTTTGGACGGGGCAGAGGTGGAGGCCAGAATGTCCGGGATAAGTCTGAAAAAATCGGGCGTGATCGAGGTGAAGATCCGGTGTCCGGGAAGTGTTGATACAGGTCAAGGTAGAGACGTGTTTCAACGGGGAAGTCGAAGAACATGGGCGTGACCGAGGAGAGGGTCAGGTGTCCGGTATAGTTCGAGGAGAAAATGCAGCAGTGAAGGGCGTAAACAAACCACGATTATGGGGGTGATTGTTGGAATAATCGAGTTCGTTTACGGGTCATGGGTCGACACGTTATCGGGTGAGGATTCAACGGGTCGAACGGGTTACATGTTTACTCGGGTTTGTTCGCGGGTTACACGAGTTACGGGTCATGCAACTGGGTCATGCATGCTAGAATAATTAAATAATATTATGTTGGTTTGAGTTTGAAAAGTTATGTACCTAGTTGTCCTAGTTTGTAGGAAATTGCCGAGTCTTATGTTTAGTAGCTAGTTTTTAGGATAGAATATTATTTTATTCTTTTCTTTATTCGCATGTGCAATTCTTGTTTGTAAGGCTATATATAGCCAGATGTTTTATTAATATAGGTAACCCTTTTGATATCGAAACAGTAGCTTGTTTACTTTCTCATCTCTGCATATTATATACATACAATCATGAGTTTTGAGTGTGATTGTGTGTGTAGTGTGGGACCTGAACCAACAATTACCACATTCGTGGTGTTACTGGGGGTGATTAACTGCGACGACGATAGAGCCTTTTAAGGGAGAGTAGCTCGATGACTTGGAGCATATTAGGGTTTACAGATATGAAGGACTTGGCGCTTTACTTGGCGTAAATAGATCAAACACCGTGTAATTTGTTTATTTAATCGCTTTTTGTTGCTGTGAATCTATCCATAAAGTACAGATCTAATGTTGTATGTTTATTTTTTTTCCTTTTTATGGTGATTTGTTTTGTTTATCATGTTGCTCTTTTTTGGTTCTGTATATGATTACATTAGAGTGAGTTCGTCAAGTAACACACTCTAGTAACAAAAATAAATAGTAAAGATATAAACCATTATATGTCATTTTACACACTTCAAATTTTAAGACCAGATCATTAATACACTTTTCATGAACAAGTACTTTTATCTAACACTTGTATACAACTAACAACTTTATCTAAAAGTTTTGTTTCAACTAACAACAAGAAGATGAGGAAATCAAAACCTACGACTTTGTTTTTCATCACTTTGATCATACTTCCACTATTGTCTATTAGCATCTAAATCAAAGGGGATTCCAAAGCCCAAAGGAGACTTCCAAACCTTGAGGTCTTCATCCCAAACTTTGTTCGCACAATGAAAATAATCAGCAGTGTATTGCAAATTTCACTTAACGTGACGACGATTGTCGATAGCAGGCCCAATGAAATCTATGCACTCAACCAATGCTACAGTGATCTCTCTACACAACACTGCCGTTTATGCTATGCCCAGACGCGCAGTGTTCTTCCTATTTTTATTTTGGGTTATTGGATTTTACCACTCCCAACTGAGCACTTTGTGTGTTTTGTCACTCACAAGAGTTAACCAACCAATAACTTCATTAGTTTTTCTACCATACGTGTCTATTGTATCTAACGTGGCAAGATGACGTGGATCGGAGTTATTATAACCTTACACTTAGTAAGACCCCTCATTGTTTCAAACAAACCACACAATCATTCACTTACATCCGATCAAGCCCTAATCTCTCAATCCAAGACATCGATCCGATTCAAACCATAATCTTTACAAAACAGAGGTACGTTTTAGCTTAGGGTTTATAGCGTTTTGATATTATATGGTGTCACGACCCCCGACCCACCCTGGACGGAATCGGGTGCCGTGAACAGTCCAGCGGTACCGGTGATTATTTTAAAAACGTTGCAGCGGAAATTTCATCAGGACCGTGAGTTAGGAAAAATATCAGAGTTTAGAAAACACCGGATTTTATTTAAAAGAGATGGGATAAACCCATATTTTATAATGTGAATTTTGTTTACAATATTTCTTAATTTGATTTAAATAAAATAAGCCACTTCTTGAAGCCTTTTCAGTGTTGTATCCAGCTCTTATTCCACTTACCTGAAAATGTTTGGAAAAGGTTTTGTCAGCGATAACACTGAGTGAATTCATTCCATTTTTATAAATATATTATTATACCTTACAGTATTAAGGTTTTTATATTTACCCAATTCACTCAGTATTTGTCAAATAATGACAGTTCCAATGTAACAGTAATCATATCAATTATTGACTTCACTTTAGTCGGATAGTGAATTCATCAAATAATTCTAATTGACTATTATTCAATTTATCTGTCACTAGGCGATTCCTGTGACTATAATCATATCAATATTGATTATTCTTTCAATTAATGATTCTGGTCATATCACTGTTGATCATTATTTCAACTAGTGATTCTATAACACTGTTGATCATTCTTTCAACTAGTGCTTTCAGTCATGTCACTGTTGATCATTCTTTCAACTAGTAACTCAGATTATATTACTGTTGATCATTCTCTCAACTAGTAATTTCTATTCATAACACTGTTGATCATTCTCTCAACCCGTGTCTTCAGACATAATGATGTCCCGTGACATTTCTTTGTCAAATATATTACTTTTGGCATAAAACCATTTAATCCAGAAAATGACATATATCAATTTATGTCAAATTAATATAATTTATCACATATGATAATTAAATAATTGTAATATCATTATTTAATATTTTAACGTGACTAAGACTAAAATATAATCTTAGTAAAATACATAATTTCCAATGTTATTGTAATCATGATATATATTAACTAACTTTCTGGCAAATAATAATAAGAATCAACTAATATATAAAATCTTTCATACCAGTAGTTAATATAAAAACTTAATCACTGTAAGTATAACTGGTAACTATTTAGGATTCTGGAAAATCTTTGTAAATATAATTGTTTCACAAAAGGTGATAAAACTTGTGAGAAAATATAATAGACTCACAAACTGTGAGAAAAGAGAAATGAACTCACATTGCAGATTTCTACGGGCAAAGCTTAGTCTACAGATAATCCTTTGATATCTTGCAGATTTAATTTGAGCAGAGCCTAGCCTATTGATTAGCCTTTTTAACCTAATGCACACGAGCTAGGTAAGTAACTTAATATAGCATTTTACGATAACTCACGAGATCATATTCTCACAACAAATGACAAAGTGCAATACTTCATCCATCGAATTAACGATGATCCGTCGAATTAACGACGAACGACAAAGTATAATACTTTACCTATCGAATTAACGACAATCCGTCAAATTAATGACGAACGATAAAGTATAACCCTAATGTGGGCGGCACTTAAACATCCATTGGATATATGGATCGATCGGACAATGAATCGTAATAGCGATTAAGTTAATACCCTGTTCTGCAGCACCCCGCTATGCTTAATTTGAGATTCGTGTGTGTTAATTGAAGTAAACAGACAACAACTCGAAGAATTTGATGAATTCTCTCGTCGTTTGAACACCAGAAAGCGAATGCCAATGTCCTCTATTTATAGGTGAAATTTGGTCAGCCCTGCGCATCGTAGGCCAAAGACACCATACGCATCGTATGGTACCCCTGCGCACCGTATGCATAAAACACCCTGCGCATCGTATGGGTTCTTAAGCTGGCTGCGCATCGTAGGCCATATATAGCCTGCGCATCGTATGGGTTAAAAATAGGCTATATGATTGCCGCGTGTGTTTCTAGCACTGCTGAGTCGACGATATATTAAAATTCAGCTTCTTCAACACGTAAATGTAGATAATCATCAACTAGGGAATACCCCCCCTGAGTTTTAGGGGCCCTAATCCTGATTCTGAAAATTATGAAAATCTTAAGGTTTGCACAGAATCACTTGGGTGTCTCCATTAGGGTTTCCTATTGGTCAAATTAATTTAATAATTATGACTTTTGATGAGAGTCGTTACATTCTCCCCACCTTAATAAAAATCTCGTCCTCGAGATTTACTGAATAAGTAGGAATATATTTTCTTCATCTCAGGTTCCAGCTTCCAAGTGTATTTGGGTTATGATATTTCTTTTAGAATTTATGTCATATTCTAGTCAATAAAAACAATATTAAGGTAGATGACACAGAATCGAATTTTGTACAATAGGTAGGTTTTTCAAAGGGTCAACTGAATTCGTTCAAGAAATGAAAGAAATGAAATGATATAATTTCCAATGTGACTATTTTCAAGTCAAAAGATATATGATCAAATGAATGTAAAGAATTTTTAGAATCAAATAAAAATTCTTTTGTCAAAAGAAAGCTTACTTTGATTGGCAACTAAAGAAGACTCAGAATCAACAAGTTCAAAATGAAATAGAAGCACAAAATATTTTGTCAACCATCGAATCATAACAAGAGAAAAATCAGTGTGTTGACATTATTGAATTTGCAAGGATACACTGGAATACAATAGAATTTAGTGTATCATCGTCTTAATACATAATTGCATCAAGACTATTTTCAAATGATAAGTCAAACGAAATACATACGTGATTTTGAAAGATTCGTATGCTTATGATTAGCTCAAGCTACAAGTTTATAACGACGCCACAAGGTGTCGTAAGGATTGAAATAATTCAATAATTACGGTGACTAAACAATTTCACCGTGTAATCAACTGAAAGCTCTAATGAAGTAATTTTGGATATTCAGTTCGAATAGGATTTTCAAATGATAAGACCAAATGAATATTATAAAATTTTCGATAAATGATGAAAGAAACTTTAAGAGGTACACCGGAATATGATATGAATTTGTGTACACTTATCTTAACACATAATTGTATTAAGATTATTTTAAGATGATGAACCAACAGAATTTAAAATTCGTTCATCAGGAGTGAAAATGAGATTATCTTAAGATTCAAATTAAAGAAAATGCCACCACAAGGTGTCATAGGAATTGAAAATAGTAGCGGTGAATGAAACGAGTTTCACCATGCTTTAAATTAAATGAAGTAAATCCGAATGTTTCAAATAAATCGAGTAAGATTGAAATCGAAATACTTGAATAATGTTTTTTTTTTTTTTTTTTCGATCAAAGATGATAAAACAATAAGGATTACGAAACGCTCGATTGCTGATATAAAAATTCTTTAAGAGATACACTGAAATATGAAATGAAATTGTGTATCATTATCTTAACACATAATTGTGTTAAGATTGATTTTATAGAATAAATCAACAAAACGGATTCAATAATAATGAATAATTAAACCCGTATGCAACGAGATTAGCACAAGCTTCAAATTTTGTGAAAACGTCACCGCAAGGTGATCGTGACCAAATAAATGATTCAATGAAAGTGAAGACCAAACAATTCTGTTATGGTTTTGAATAGATGAAATTCTTGACAGAATATATTTATTTATAACTTTTATTTGTACTAGGGTCAAATAATAACTTAACTTAGATACTACATATCAGCGACTACATCTGGAATTATTTCCGCTTCTTGCGTAGTAAGTACGAATGCTCGCGCGTTCTTCTTGGCTTCGTCTGTGGTTCTGGCCTTGTTGTCAGGTGCTTTGGTTAGTTTAGGGCAATATGGTTTGATGTGTCCTGTTTCTCCGCAATTGAAACAAACAGTAGTTTTCCTTCTACATTCTTCCTCTGTATGTCCGATCATCTTGCAGAAGTTACAGTAGGATGTTTTCCTAAAACGGCATTTTCCTGAGTGCTTTTTGTTACAGCTTCTGCAGATAGGTTGCTCCAATGACGGCTCAGTTCCTGTCTTCTTGTATAATTCTAGGGAAATTTTCTGGGCTAACTCTTTCTTCTTGTTTTCTTCTCTTGTGCGAATTAGTCCATCTGTTAGCATGTTAGCTAGTTCGACTGCTTCTTCAATAGTCTGTGGTCTAGTGGCCTTAACTATGTCTCGGATTTCACTAACTAATCCCCAAATATAACGAGAAATTAGTACAGGTTCTGGCGAAGCCAGAGTTGGTACCATTCTTGCATATTCGAAGAACGTTGTCGTATATTCACGACAATTCACATCTATCATTTTATGATTTAGGAACTTGTTAGCTATTCGTTCCTTTTCATAAGGAGGACAAAATTTCCTTTCTGTCATTTCCTTGAATTTTTCCCAGTTTATGGCATAAGCCATGTCCCTTCCTTTTGCCTGAAGAATTGTATTCCACCATTCTAAGGCTTCTTCCTTAAAGAGATTAGATGCATACATCACCTTATCTTCTTCGGCACATTTGCTGATTGTAAGAACAGCTTCCGTCTTTTCTAACCATCGCAGAGCAGCTGTAGCTCCTTCACTGCCGGCGAACTCATTTGGTTTACAGGCTAAAAATTCTTTGTAGGTACACCCGAGAGTCATCGCCTTCTTTTTCTTGGGAAATGGGGTTTTGATAATATCATCATTACCTCTATTGACACTATGGCTAAAACCATCGTCACGAGTATGCTTGCTACTCACAACTTTGGTAGGTTCTACGGTATTTTTAACAGCTTTAATTATTGAAGGTAAAGCATTAGCTATTCCTTGAGCTATTAAATTTTCTATAGCATTTTTATCCAAAGGATTTTCAATATTAGCATGAACTTCTGGATTTTGTGGTACTTCATTCGACATCTGAATTGTAAACATTTTCACATATTAACATCATAGAAAACAAACAATACTTCCAGGATATTATCTGTGTATATTAACATATATATATATATATATATTCATATAAAACACATATGTTAATTTGTATCATTTTCCTAACTTTATTGTTTAAGTTTAGGTAAAAAGAACACCTAATTAGCTTAAACAAGTGGCTTTTTGAGTTTGGCTCTGATACCACCTTCTGTCACGACCCCCGACCCACCCTGGACGGAATCGGGTGCCGTGAACAGTCCAGCGGTACCGGTGATTATTTTAAAAACGTTGCAGCGGAAATTTCATCAGGACCGTGAGTTAGGAAAAATATCAGAGTTTAGAAAACACCGGATTTTATTTAAAAGAGATGGGATAAACCCATATTTTATAATGTGAATTTTGTTTACAATATTTCTTAATTTGATTTAAATAAAATAAGCCACTTCTTGAAGCCTTTTCAGTGTTGTATCCAGCTCTTATTCCACTTACCTGAAAATGTTTGGAAAAGGTTTTGTCAGCGATAACACTGAGTGAATTCATTCCATTTTTATAAATATATTATTATACCTTACAGTATTAAGGTTTTTATATTTACCCAATTCACTCAGTATTTGTCAAATAATGACAGTTCCAATGTAACAGTAATCATATCAATTATTGACTTCACTTTAGTCGGATAGTGAATTCATCAAATAATTCTAATTGACTATTATTCAATTTATCTGTCACTAGGCGATTCCTGTGACTATAATCATATCAATATTGATTATTCTTTCAATTAATGATTCTGGTCATATCACTGTTGATCATTATTTCAACTAGTGATTCTATAACACTGTTGATCATTCTTTCAACTAGTGCTTTCAGTCATGTCACTGTTGATCATTCTTTCAACTAGTAACTCAGATTATATTACTGTTGATCATTCTCTCAACTAGTAATTTCTATTCATAACACTGTTGATCATTCTCTCAACCCGTGTCTTCAGACATAATGATGTCCCGTGACATTTCTTTGTCAAATATATTACTTTTGGCATAAAACCATTTAATCCAGAAAATGACATATATCAATTTATGTCAAATTAATATAATTTATCACATATGATAATTAAATAATTGTAATATCATTATTTAATATTTTAACGTGACTAAGACTAAAATATAATCTTAGTAAAATACATAATTTCCAATGTTATTGTAATCATGATATATATTAACTAACTTTCTGGCAAATAATAATAAGAATCAACTAATATATAAAATCTTTCATACCAGTAGTTAATATAAAAACTTAATCACTGTAAGTATAACTGGTAACTATTTAGGATTCTGGAAAATCTTTGTAAATATAATTGTTTCACAAAAGGTGATAAAACTTGTGAGAAAATATAATAGACTCACAAACTGTGAGAAAAGAGAAATGAACTCACATTGCAGATTTCTACGGGCAAAGCTTAGTCTACAGATAATCCTTTGATATCTTGCAGATTTAATTTGAGCAGAGCCTAGCCTATTGATTAGCCTTTTTAACCTAATGCACACGAGCTAGGTAAGTAACTTAATATAGCATTTTACGATAACTCACGAGATCATATTCTCACAACAAATGACAAAGTGCAATACTTCATCCATCGAATTAACGATGATCCGTCGAATTAATGACGAACGACAAAGTATAATACTTTACCTATCGAATTAACGACAATCCGTCAAATTAATGACGAACGATAAAGTATAACCCTAATGTGGGCGGCACTTAAACATCCATTGGATATATGGATCGATCGGACAATGAATCGTAATAGCGATTAAGTTAATACCCTGTTCTGCAGCACCCCGCTATGCTTAATTTGAGATTCGTGTGTGTTAATTGAAGTAAACAGACAACAACTCGAAGAATTTGATGAATTCTCTCGTCGTTTGAACACCAGAAAGCGAATGCCAATGTCCTCTATTTATAGGTGAAATTTGGTCAGCCCTGCGCATCGTAGGCCAAAGACACCATACGCATCGTATGGTACCCCTGCGCACCGTATGCATAAAACACCCTGCGCATCGTATGGGTTCTTAAGCTGGCTGCGCATCGTAGGCCATATATAGCCTGCGCATCGTATGGGTTAAAAATAGGCTATATGATTGCCGCGTGTGTTTCTAGCACTGCTGAGTCGACGATATATTAAAATTCAGCTTCTTCAACACGTAAATGTAGATAATCATCAACTAGGGAATACCCCCCCTGAGTTTTAGGGGCCCTAATCCTGATTCTGAAAATTATGAAAATCTTAAGGTTTGCACAGAATCACTTGGGTGTCTCCATTAGGGTTTCCTATTGGTCAAATTAATTTAATAATTATGACTTTTGATGAGAGTCGTTACATATGGTGATTAAATCTGATGGAAGGAATCAAAGTTATGCTTTGGTAAGGTGGGACTATTGAAGTGGGTTTTGGTCCATCTAAGTATATTGGAGGTGACTGGAAGTTGCTGCTCATAAATATTGACCACATTTCGTTCTTTGAGCTAGTAGATTATGCAATGGAAATGAAGTGTTACAAATCTAGGGAAGGGATGCTAATGAGCATATGTATCCCTTGGCATGGGTAGTCGTTGAGGGGGAAAACAATGATAGTTAGAAATGTTTCATGGATGAGCTTTTAGGAATAACTGATGGTGGGGGAATTATGGACATTCATATCTGACCAGCAAAAAGGAGTTATACTAAATCAGAAATTTATTTATTCATTATTAAACTAATGTTTGATTGTAGAAGGGTCTATTGAATGATGTTGCATTGGTGTGGCCTAAAGCAGAGCATAGAAACTGTGCAAGTCACATCTATGCAAACTGGCACAAAACGTTCAAAGATGAAGAGTTGAAGGAGTTGTTTTGGAAAGTAGCTAGGGCATATTGTGAAGCTGACTACATGCAAGCTATTGATGAGATGAGAGCAATGACTCCTAATGCAGTATTGGCCTTACTGAAGCAGGATCCCAAATGTTTTTAAATGTGCTATTTGAACACTCACACAAAATGTATGTAATAATAAACAACATGGCATAAACTTTTAATGGTTATATCATCAATGCAAGGTCAAAACATATTATACGCATGTTAGACGATATCAGGATTCAAGTCATGAGTAGGCTAGTTACAAAAAGAACAGAAATGGCTACCAAAGATGTCATCATATGCCCTAAAATCCATGATAAGCTTGATTTTTCAAAAGTAGGGCTTATATATGTGTGGTATATCCCTTATCATATCATGCTTTCCAAGTTAGAGATTTTGATGATGTCTCTGTGGATTTTGATAATAGAACCTACACATGTAGGAAATAGGATTTAATGGGATATCCATGTAAACATGTGTGTGTTGTGGCTGGATTTTTACATGAGAATGCAGAAGAATATATTGATGAGTTCACAATCCTTCCATTGCCTAGTGAAAGGCATTGGCCAAAAATTCATGATGATAAAAAAAAAACCCAGGAAAACTTACAAAGCATGGGGTGATAATGCCTTTTGGTATTTGTGGGCAAGAGGCCACAACAAGAGAAAGTGTAGTGAAATAGCAAAATGATTGCACATGAACATTTCTTAGTCTTAGGTTTGTGTTTAACTTGTGTTATTGGTGATATAGGGTAACTATCTATACACTTTGTGAATTACTAATGAATTGTCACGGCCCCCGACCCGGTTTAACCCGTTTCAGGAGCCGCGGGACGGAAATCCCGTGGTATTTATTTAATTGAGTTTAACAGCGGAAGTTTACCACCAGGATCTTTTTAATGCTAAAATTTTTCCCGATTATTTTATTTCGCAATCTCGGGATAAAACCCCGGTAATTTACAATCATAAGATTTCACAGAGAAATCTTTATTTTACAAAACATGTTTCTTTATTTTATATTGAGCCACTTCCTTAAGCTTGTAGTGCTTCACGGCACTTTTCTTGGATCACAACAGATCACCTGAAACATGTTTGAAAAAGGTTTTGTCAGCGGGAAATACTGAGTGAATCATTCTTTTTACTAAAACGACTCTTTTGTTATAATTTACAGTATTAAGAGCGATTACAATGTTTCTGATATCCAACCAACTACCCACGGTATTTGTCACTCGACCGGATCTGTGACTATAGTCATATCCCCCATTGGCTGCCCCAATGGTGACGATTATCAAGTAATGTATACAAAACCCCACATACCGGCTGTACGTTTGGTGATTACAAAGACTTAATCCCTGTAATTATAACTTTGAAATAAACATGCTTTTGTAAATAGATTTGATAAAAAGAGAATGACTCACATTGCAGATTTAATTGAGCAGAGCCTAGCCTACTGATTAGCCTTTTAACCTAAATTAATAATAGGCACACAATTCGGTTAGTAACTTAATACAGCATTTACGATAACTCACGAGATCAAACCCTCACATCGAATGACAAAGTGCGATACTTAAACATCCATCGAATTAACGACGAATGACAAAGCATAAACCCTAATGTGGGTAGCACTTAAACATCCATTGGATAGTTTAATCGATCGGACATTGAATCGTATCAGCGATCGAGTTATTACCCTGTATTGCGGCAGCACTTCGTGATTCGTGTGTGTTTTAGGACTGTTTCTACTATAACTCAACGTACAAATTGAATTTGATCGTCGAACGAACGCACAGTATCAAGTCCCACTGCCCTCTATTTATACACAAAATTTGACCAGGCTTACGCACCGTAAGCCTTATCCCTTACGGTGCGTAAGGGACACGAAATCACTATAGGGTAGCCACCTCCTTGACTAGCCTTGATGACTTGACAGATTCGTAAATTTCAATTTTGACAGCGTTTTATTTAGATAATCGTGACTAGGGTTTTACCCCCCCCTGAGTTTTAGGGGCCCTGATCCTGATTCTGATTGTTCTGAAAATTTTAGGGTTTGTGCAGAATCACTTGGGTGTCTCAATTAGGGTTTCCTATTGGATAAAATAATAAAATAAATAGAACTTTTAATGAGAGTTGTTACATTCTCCCCACCTTAATAAAAATCTCGTCATCGAGATTTACTGGAATAATTGAGGATACTTTTGCTTCATTTCTGATTCCAGCTCCCAAGTGTATTCAGCTCCTCTCTTTGAATCCCACTTGACTTTGACCAAAACTAGTTTCTTATGTTTGAGAAACTTTACCTTTCTGTCTTCTATCTGAAGAGGTTTCTCAACAAATTTTAACTTTTCGTTTACCTCTATATCTTGGAGAGGTACTACCAAAGATTCGTCTGATAGACATTTCTTGAGATTGGATACATGAAATACATCATGTACTCCAGCTAACTCTTATGGTAGTTGTAAACGATAAGCAACTGGTCCTATTCGTTGGATTACTGGAAATGGTCCTACATATCTTGGACTTAGCTTTCCTTTCTTACCGAATCGAATGACTCCTTTCCAAGGGGAAACTTTCAACATTACTCTGTCTCCAACTTGGAATTCTAACGGCTTGCATCTATTGTCTGCATAACTCTTTTGGCGATCTCGAGCCGTCTTCAGCCTTTCCTTGATTTGAGTAATCTTATCAGTAGTTTCTTGCACTATCTCGGGACCTGACAATTGACTTTCTCCTATTTCTGCCCAACAAACCGGAGTTCTGCACTTTCTTCCATATAGTGCCTCGAATGGGGCAGTTTCAATACTTGAATGATAACTATTGTTATAGGAGAATTCAATTAATGGTAAATGATCGTCCCAATTCCCACCAAAATCTATCACACATGCTTGGAGCATGTCTTCTAAAGTTTGTATCATCCTTTCACTTTGCCCGTCTGTTTGAGGATGATATGCAGTACTCAGATTTAGTCTAGTTCCCATTGCTTCTTGTAAACTTTTCCAGAAATGCGAAGTGAAACGACTATCCCTATCTGATACAATGGAGAGTGGAACTCCATGTAGAGATACGACTTTATCTACATACAACTTTGCCAATCTTTCCATGCTAAAGGTTTCTTTCATTGGTAGAAAGTGGGCAGATTTGGTTAATCGATCCATAATTACCCAAATCGCATCATTACCTTTTCTGGTTTTGGGTAACTTAGTAACAAAATCCATTGTTATGAGTTCCCATTTCCATACAGGCATTTCTAATTGTTGTAGTAGACCTGAAGGTTTCTGATGTTCTGCCTTAACTTGTGAACAAGTAAGACACTTAGAAACATATCTAGCTATATCCTTCTTCATGCCTATCCACCAGAAATTCTTTCTTAAATCTTGGTACATTTTATTGTTTCCCGGGTTCATGGTATACCTAGACTTATGAGCTTCTTCTAAAATTTTATTTCTTAATTCTCCCTGTTTAGGTACCCAAATTCTGCTTTTGTGAAATCTCCAAATTCCATCAGCTCCTTGCTCTAATTCTATTATTCGTCCTTTCATTCCTTCAGCATCATCCTTGATTGCTGTTTCCTGAACATTCTTTATTTGTTCCATTAAATCTATATGTAGATTTAACCTAAGAGAACGAACTCGCTTTTGCTTTTCATGATATTTACGACTTAAGGCATCTGCAACTACATTTGCCTTTCCTTCATGATATTGAATATCACAGTCGTAGTCACTTAGGATTTCCATCCATCTCCTTTGCCTCATATTTAACTCTTTTTGCCGAAATATATATCTTAGACTTTTATGATCTGTGTAGATAGTAAACTTACTTCCATACAGATAATGTCTCCAGATTTTCAGGGAAAAAATTATGGCTCCTAATTCTAAGTCATGAGTCGTATAGTTTTCTTCGTGCTTTTTCAATTGTCTTGAAGCATACGCAATTACCTTCTTGCGTTGCATTAGCACACATCCAAATCCTAGTTTTGAAGCATCACAATATACTTCAAAATCTTCAGTTCCTTCTGGTAATGCTAGGATTGGAGCATTGGTTAACTTTTGCTTTAAAAATCCTAAAAGCTTCTTCTTGCTTAGGTCCCCATTCGAACTTAACTGCTTTACAGGTTAGCTTAGTTAATGGTACAGCTATCTTGGAAAAATCCTTAATAAACCGTCTATAATATCCAGCTAAACCTATAAAACTTCTAATTTCCATTGCAGATTGTGGAACCTTCCATTTAGTAATTGCTTCTATCTTAGCAGGATCTACGTGAATACCATCGTGATTCACCATATGACCTAAAAATTGCACTTCTTGCAACCAAAATTCACACTTCGAGAATTTGGCATACAAATTTTCTTTTCTTAACAAAGTTAAGAGTGCATGCAAGTGCTGACAATGTTCTTCCTGATTTTTGGAATAAATAAGTATATCGTCAATGAAGACAATTACAAATTTATCCAAATACGGTTTACAGATTCTATTCATCATGTCCATGAATGCTGCAGGTGCATTCGTTAATCCGAAGGGCAAGACTGTAAACTCGTAATGACCATACCTAGTTCTGAAAGCAGTCTTAGGTATGTCTTCTTCTTGTACTTTCAACTGATGATATCCGAAACGTAAATCAATCTTAGAAAAATATCTAGCTCCTTGAAGTTGATCGAATAGATCATCAATCCTAGGTAATGGGTATTGATTCTTAATTGTAACCTTATTCAATTCTCTATAATCAATACACATTCTCATCGAACCATCCTTTTTCTTAACAAACAACACTGGTGCTCCCCACGGAGATGAACTAGGTTGTATGAAACCTTTACTTAGTAATTCATCTAATTGCTTTTTCAGTTCTAACATTTCTGTGGGTGCTAACTGATAAGGTGCCTTGGCTATCGGTATAGTTCCTGGAATTAAATGAATTCTAAATTCTACCTCCATATCTGGTGGTAATCCTGGTAATTCTTCTGGAAATATATCTGGGTATTCTGATACTACTGGTATTTCCTTAATTTCTTTACCCTTAGTGCTAATGATTACAGAAATCATATACACTATTCCTTGCTTTCGTTCATAACTAGCAACTTTCATTACTGATATGAACTTCATGGGCTTACGCGGTTTATCTCCTGTAATCATAATTACTTCTCCGGTGGGTGCCTGAATTTCTATGGAATTCTTATCACAAAGAATTCGAGCATGGTTGGCTATTAACCAATCCATTCCTAACACAACATCGAATTCGGCTAATTTCATAGGTAATAGGTTTGCATGAAACTTATAACCTGAGAGTTCTATATTTTCCTTTTGCAAAACTTTATCTATGCTAACAGAATTTCCTTCTGTCGTTTCGACTGTAAAAATCTGCCTAAGATTGGTTAAGGGTAAATTAAGAGCTTGGCAGAATGAAGTATTTATAAAACTTTGGTTTGCACCAGAGTCAAATAATACTTTTGCGTAAATGTTGTGAACTAAGAACGTACCAGCTATTACATCTGGAATGAGTTCTACTTCTTGAGTAGTTAACTGAAAAGCTTGAACATTCTTTTTAATAGCTCCGTCGGCTGTCTTGGCTTTGTTGTCTGCTGATTTGACCAATTTAGGACATTCTGTTTTGAAATGCCCAGCTTCTCCACAATTGTAACAAATTGTGGATTTCTTCCTGCAGTTTTCTTCACGATGTCCTATAGTTTTGCAAAAATTGCAGGTTATATCGCATCTTCCATAATGTTTCTTTTTGCATTTCCTGCAGAATGACGGAGTTGAAGATTGCCCTGTTCCTCTTCTTCTGAAACTGCTGTTATTACCCGTACGAACTCCTTGGGTAATTTTCTGAGCCAATTCCTTCTTCCTGTTTTCATCTCTCGTGCGTACCAATTCGTCGGTTAGGGTATTAGCTAATTCCACTGCATCGTTAATAGTACGAGGTCTAGCAGCTTTAACGATGTTACGGATTTCACTAATCAGTTCCCAAATATAACGAGAAATGAGTACCGGTTCTGGCGAAGCCAGTGTTGGTACCACTCTAGCATATTCAAAGAATGTCGAAGTATAACCGCGACAATCTACACCCATCATTCGATGGTTTAAGAACTTATTTGCCATTTGATCTTTTTCATATTCGGGACAGAATTTCCTTTCTACAAGAATCTTAAATTCTTCCCAGGTCATGGCATATGCCCTATTTCTTCCTTTGGCTTGTAGTACTGTATTCCACCATTCTAGCGCCCCTTCTTTGAAAAGATTTGACGCGTACATGACCTTGTCATCCTTGTCACATTTACTTATGGCAATTACTGCCTCGGTTTTCTCTAACCAACGCAGTGCCGCAGTCGTTCCTTCATTGCCTGCAAACTCAGTGGGTTTACAAGCAAGAAATTCTTTGTAAGTGCAACCAGGTGTTGCAGTTTTCATTTTCTTAGGGGGCGGAGCTTGCCGTGGTTCCTCATTATGATTAATATGATCATTGCCTCCGTTTACGCTATTACTGAAGTTATCTTCAGAAATACGTTTGCTAGGAACGATTTGTTGCGGTTCGATTGGATTTTTAACAGCAGCAACGATTGCTGGAATAGCATTGGCTATCCCTTGAGCAACGATATTTTCTATATCTTGCCTAGTCATATATTGATCCCCCGGTTGTTGCTCAGATTGATTAACCTCATTAACTGGTTCATTATTAGCGTTTTCCATCTGATAATTTAATTAGTATCAATTAAATAACAATTATACATAAAACAATCATATAATTTCAAATACACACATATAGTCAAAACTATCGATTTCTCGATTTCCATTTTTATATATTTTATATTATGCGTCCATACACACCATTATCTTACAAAGTTTTATTTAGGTTATTTCACAAGATTAGATCATTATTATTGCTATTATACAACCACAGTCTCATAAACCCCTTATTCCTCGTCAACTGATATTTTAATAACGGCGCTCCCTTTCATCATACTTCCAGGAGATCTGTTCTCCTACTTCCCTGATCCTATTTCATGCATCCATTAACTCCTCGCCAAAGTGGCGGAGTTCAGCTAAATTTTCGTTACTCATAGGTGGATTAGGTATTGGTTCAGGGTCGAACTGAGGGAGAAATGAATAAGGACTGTTGAGCAGGTTTTGGAACTGTCAATCATTCGTCCACCACTCGTCCATTCCTAGAGGTTGGGTGTGGATTATAGGTTCTGGGATTGCTGGGTCCAAGTTCATTGGTAGTTGTGTTTCAAGAGAAGGGTATAGATTATTATTAATTGGCCTAACGACATCACAGCTCGCCAATGCCCGATCTAATTCCTCCTGAAAAGGTAACTCCTCAACCTGTCTAGAGCTTTCCCCAACTTCCCTCTCTATTTGCTTAGAATATTCTTCAAATTGTATTCCCATCTGCCTAGATTCTTCCCCGACTTCAATTCCCTTCCCTTTGTCTAAAGGATTTTCTATTTTGGGAAGTCTCTTGGCTGGCTTTTTCCTACGCACACGCCTCCCCCATACATATCTCTTTCTTTTCTGAGGTTTTGGCTTTTTCGGAGGTGGAGCATTAAATTCAATAGGTTCTTCTATACCTGGTATATACCTATTGAAATCTCTGGAAACCTCTATTTTTACCGGATAGAGATTTAAATTCTAAAGGGCGTCAGACAAGTCACTCATGCTGTATATGCAAAATACACACAATTACTAAGTTAAAACTTTATAACAAAATTTCATAGAAAACCTTTAAATATTATTTCATATTGGGTAACTACAAAACAACCGAAAATTAAAAACATACTAGTTTTATTGGAATTTATTTATTTACTGGATGGATTTTCTAGCTTGTAGGTGATAGGGTTGCTAAAACTGAAATAAGTTATTTAAAGATTTTCATTTACTGCTACGGTGGCTAGCATATAAAGATCTTCCCATTTTCATCTAACTTGTCTTCCCAAGGTGATTTACTGGTTAATTCCTGGGTTTTCTATTTAACTTTCTTTTCTCGAGATTTCTTTATTTTCTCTTTACTTTTCCTAATAATCAGACTTCTTTTACTAGAAGAAAGTGGTTCCTCATATTGTGCCTTTCGCACAAATATTCCTTCATCAGGAATTACGGAGTAATTTGAGGATTTTGTTTGGGATGAACTTCCCTTCTCGGTTGATGACCTATCTAATCTAAGATAGATATTTGAAAGCTTTTGCTTACCCATACTGTAACTAACAAATAGTCAGTTAATAAAACACATAATCACATAATGGTAATCAGGAAAAATTAAGTATTTCTAAATACTTAATTAGCTTTACTCAGTGGCTCTGATACCACCTTTTTCTGTCACGGCCCCCGACCCGGTTTAACCCGTTTCAGGAGCCGCGGGACAGAAATCCCGTGGTATTTATTTAATTGAGTTTAACAGCGGAAGTTTATCATTAGGATCTTTTTAAAGCTAAAATTTTTCCCGATTATTTTATTTCGCAATCTCGGGATAAAACCCCGGTAATTTACAATCATAAGATTTCACGGAGAAATCTTTATTTTACAAAACATGTTTCTTTATTTTATATTGAGCCACTTCCTTAAGCTTGTAGTGCTTCACGACACTTTTCTTGGATCACAACAGATCACCTGAAACATGTTTGAAAAAGGTTTTGTCAGCGGGAAATACTGAGTGAATCATTCTTTTTACTAAAACGACTCTTTTGTTATAATTTACAGTATTAAGAGCGATTACAATGTTTCTGATATCCAACCAACTACCCACGGTATTTGTCACTCGACCGGATCTGTGAGTATGGTCATATCCCCCATTGGCTGCCCCAATGGTGACGATTATCAAGTAATGTATACAAAACCCCACATACCGGCTGTACGTTTGGTGATTACAAAGACTTAATCCCTGTAATTATAACTTTGAAATAAACATGCTTTTGTAAATAGATTTGATAAAAAGAGAATGACTCACATTGCAGATTTAATTGAGCAGAGCCTAGCCTACTGATTAGCCTTTTAACCTAAATTAATAATAGGCACATAATTCGGTTAGTAACTTAATACAGCATTTACGATAACTCACGAGATCAAACCCTCACATCGAATGATAAAGTGCGATACTTAAACATCCATCGAATTAACGACGAATGACAAAGCATAAACCCTAATGTGGGCAGCACTTAAACATCCATTGGATAGTTTAATCGATCGGACATTGAATCGTATCAGCGATCGAGTTATTACCCTGTATTGCGGCAGCACTTCATGATTCGTGTGTGTTTTAGGACTGTTTCTACTATAACTCAACGTACAAATTGAATTTGATCGTCGAACGAACGCACAGTATGAAGTCCCACTGCCCTCTATTTATACACAAAATTTGACCAGGCTTACGCACCGTAAGCCTTATCCCTTACGGTGCGTAAGGGACACGAAATCACTATAGGGTAGCCACGTCCTTGACTAGCCTTGCTGACTTGACAGATTCGTAAATTTCAATTTTGACAGTGTTTTATTTAGATAATCGTGACTAGGGTTTTACCCCCCCTGAGTTTTAGGGGCCCTGATCCTGATTCTGATTGTTCTGAAAATTTTAGGGTTTATGCAGAATCAGTTGGGTGTCTCAATTAGGGTTTCCTATTGGATAAAATAATAAAATAAATAGAACTTTTAATGAGAGTTGTTACATGAATGCAGGTGAACCTGCTCCTAAAAGATAGAAGGGGGGAGGGCAAAACAATCAACTGAACAAGCTTTACAAGGACCAACCCACCAGTTAAGTCAGCATTCAACTCAAGGCCCAACCCAACAGTCAATTGAAAAGGGCACAAAAAGGTAAACCGGAAGTGGAAAGACAAAAAGAAAGGTTGTTGTTAATTGGGGAAATGGATTTTATCGCCCTAAACTAATCAAAATTAGCCAATGCCACTCCCAACTTTCATTTTGGCTCCCACCACCCTCTACTTAACATTTTGGTGGCAGTGTCACCCCTTCGTTAAATAATCACTAATTAAGTTTGTTTTTTAATCTTACGTGTCAAGGGACATGTGAGTTGGACTGCCTACGTGGACTCACCCTTTATCATCCCTGTAAACTGAATAAAAACCCTAAATCACTTGCGAGTTCAACACAAACACAGAATCTCCAAATTGCAGAGCAAAATCAATCGAAACTCCTATTCCCCCAAGCCATTCTTGTCCTAATTCCTCTCCAAGTCGTCGAATTCATTACTTGTGCCCCTGGAAACTTTGATTCAAAACGACCTCGTCTTCTACCTCTGTTATAATTCAAAAAACCTAAACTCTTCAAGGTCGATTTGGATGGAAATGCCTACTGCCATCACGACATTGTTGCTGTTCTTCGAGTAGCTGGACTGAAAAGTGAAAGACATGGTGAAGAATTTTATGGCTGCTCTCATTGACATGTAAATTCAATTGTGTTGTAAAGCAGTTGTGTTTTGTAGATAGCCGATTGCAATTCTTTACAGTTGTTGTGTTTTGTAGAGAGGCGATTGCAAATTCTTTTTGTGGAAAGAAGGTGTTGATAACATGTTCATTGAACGTTCAAACGACACCTCAACTCCAGTCATGTTTAAAGACCTGAAGATAAAGAACCTTGAATTACACAATATGCTATTAATAGAGGAAAACAAGAACATGAAAGCAAGGAGATTTGATACAAAGACGAAGTCGAAGAAACCATATGTGCTAACCTTGTTAATTGCAATTGCAATATTGTTGTATTTGTCGAATTAGTATTTAGTGACTGCTGGTTGTATTTGTGTCCATTTGTACCCACGTGTTTTGAAATGGAATTTGCAAGCACCATAATTGAACTTGAACCAATGTTTTGACTTAACTTGTTAATATGTACATCTAACTTAAGCTTTTGTTACTTTAACTCAACTGGACATCTAACTTATGTACACACTGACCATACCTGCAACTGCACTTGAAGCATATTACCAATGTTTGAACCAAAACAGACTCAAACTGTGTAAAGACCATACCAAACTGAAGCATGACCATATCAGACCTGAACCAATGTTGAATCAAACTGCACTTGAAGCATATTACCAATGTTTGAACCAAAATTGACGCAAATTGTGTAAAGCATGACCAATTTTGACTCAAACTGTGTAAAGACCATACCAAACTAAAGTATGACCAATTTTGACTCAAACTGCAACTGCACTTGAAGAATGGCCATACCAAACTGAAGCATGACCATATCAAACCTGAAACAGACTTGAACTAATGTTTGAGTCAACCTGTTAATGTGTACACAATGTCCAAACTAGAACTATGTACACCAATGTGTGACTTAGAAAAGTCAAACAACAAAAGTCAAACAACACAAAATGACCATTATCCAAATTGCACACAAAAAAGGCCATTATCCAAATTGCACACAAAAGTCAAACAACACAGAACAGTCATACAATGACTGATTAATTTGTCCCACATTACTAGAAGGTGTTTTTAGACAAAATATTAGAGTAAATAAGTCTTAAAATAACATTAAGTTGTCCCACAAAGCACAAAAGGTCACATATCCGCATCCATCCCGTACATATAAAAATCCCTACTTTTGTACTGGTTGGTTTCCATGGCATACTCTACTAGCTCAAAGTATGCGAGATGGTCATAATCCATGACCAACAACCTAGATTCACCTCCAATATACTGAGGTTGATCAAAAGAAAAGTCTAAACAACCACCATACCAAAGCATAACATCGATACGTTCCATCAGTTAAATCGGTGTGTAAAATCACAATGCAATCGACCCTAACATAAACCTTACCTCTGCGTTGTATGAATTTTGGCTTCAATCATCAACTTACAAAGACTTATGGCTTGATCGCCATCATCACAGTGGAGTTATGTATACAAGGGTTTGAGATGAAATGCAACTGATTTTAGGGTTTTTATTAACTAAACAGGGGTTGTTTAATGGGTGAGTCCATGTAGGCAGTCCAGCTCACAAATCCCATGACACGTAGGATTAAAAACAAACTGAGTTAGTGATTATTTAACGAAGGGGTGACACTGCAACCTAAATGTTAAGTAGAGGGTGGTGGGAGCCAAAATGAAAGTTGGGAGTGACATTGGCCAATTTTGATTAGTTTACGGTGATAAAATCCATTTCCCCTTGTTAATTAGTCAATGTTTGACTTTTTTGTGCTATCTTGTTGAAAAAGAAAGAAAGATGTTAAAAAACAAAAACCACAAAATCTTATTACCTACTTCTATTTCCTTGACCATTACCAATTAACAATCTTATTAATATAATAAATCAAAGCCAAAAAATCCTAGGTGTCAACATAACAAAGTATCCACGTTTCTTTTTTCTGAGGTGTCAACAAACCAGGCTATCCACATTTGTTTTCCCTTATGTGTCAAATTTTCAGAATTTTTCTTTTTTTTAATAAATTTCAAAGTCAAACTTCATCACGTGTTGAGAGAGGTTGCTGACAAAACCTCTATCTCTCTTCCTTGTCCAAAACCCTACACGCTCAAACCAACTTTATCTGGTTCAAACGTCAGAAAGATTCCACCTTTCCAGTTTCCTCAAACAGTTTCTCATTCAAAATTCAAATTCCTTATCTATAGAGAGAGAACCAGAGAAAAAGAAGAGAGAGAGAGAGAGAGAGAGCGGGGAGAGAGAGCAACGATTCTTCCCTCAAAATCGTTGATGTTCCAGAAATTGTTGTTCAAGTGCTTGATCTGAAACCAACCGGTAATAGATACAGGTATGGTTTGTGTGTTTCATCTAGGGTTTTGGTATTTTGGGTATATCTTTTGATTTGTGTGTTTGATTTTGGGGGTGGTTGAGTGTTTGTTATGATTTAGGGTGACGAAGACATTGTCATCTGGCAATGTCTGAGGAGGTCTTTCTTATTAAATGGATGAAATTGTTCATATTTGAATTATCAAAATTTCCTTGCAGGAACTGGATGCAACTTAAACAACCAAGCTGCAAATTGAACAGTCTGCACCAAATGACGAAGAGTTGGGAGATTCAGCTGGTTTTTCAGTTAAATCAACAGCTGAAGCTGAAGCGCATACCCCAGCGCAAATTTCTTCTTTGCAGGAGAGTTTAGAGAACAAGAAAAAGGAACTGGTTTGTTATAACCTTTTCAATTTTTGTATCTCTTATTTCGATGGCATTCTATTTCTTGTAAACTTGTCCTTACTTCATTCTTGATTTCACGACACTACTGTACACTTTTTGTATCTTGTAGGCTTCTTTGGAAGAGATTGTTCAAAATTTAGAGAGACAATGGTCTAAGGTTCAAGAAGAGTCACTAGAGCAGCCTTCTCCAGGTACCTTGCATATTACTTTGTGTTCCACAAATACGTTAGAAACGATTGACTATAGTACAATAGTTTGTAAAGTTCCCTATAGGTCAAGGTTGCGGAACAATCTATTGCAGTCAAGATTCATATTAGATAAAGATTGATTTTAGATAGAGCTTAAATGATAGTTTGGAATTTTCAGATGATTTGGTATTTTGGTACCTAACCATTAGTTTCCCAAATATGACGTTTGAGAAACTAAAAAGAATTATGTTCTATTTTAGATGTTCAAGTTCAACAGTCTACATAATGTGTATTCTAAACAACTTTTCTAAAGAGGGGTCCATATCAGCTTGAATTTCGTATACACACGTGGCCACTTGCATAATATCAATTTGACCCATTTAGCTTACAAGTTTTATACTTTTTTCATTAAATACAATTATAATACGACCATTATACCATTAGCTTTCTCTGTATGCTCCAAACTCTCGTATCATAATGCATGTTTTATGGGAGGGTATAAATGTCATATCTTTAGAAATGGTTATATTTGTTAACTGATATTATGCTTTTCTGTTGCGTAAGTATATGAAATTATGCCAAAAAGATATGCAATGTTTGACTTGAACATAAAAGGAACTTTTCTAATTTGTATTTGAAATTTTGAACTATGTAAGTAGTTTACATCATTTTATAAATCTTTGTTTTTTTTTTTTAAATTAAGGCATGGTGATTTACATGTATATATGCTTTATAACTACATGCAGCTCAGAGAGAAAAGATGTTGGACAAACAGCTACACAGCCTAATGGAACAATTAGCTGCAAAGCAGGTGCCTGTTTTATAAAGTACTAGCCTTCGCTTACTCCAATCCCTCATCTCTTTAATTGACCACACTTGAAAGTCTCCAGGTGCCTCCAACAGCTTAGGTTTCAGATCGTCAACTCTCAATATCTATCAGGTTAGATCCGACTTTGTTAATTAGTTGTTTCCTGTCCTGTGTTTAGTTTGCATTGTAAAATGTGATCGATACGACGAACTTGGTTGTTATGATTTTTTTGTTTGCTTTTCGTTTGATGTTTAGGTACTACTACTTAAAATAACAAATTAAATTTGAATGTGTAATGGGTCAAAGCGTGTACTAAGCAGACAATCTGAACGTGACACGGTTATTGAAGATACCATATTAAGTAAGCAAACCCAAATCTTATTATTTGGTTTTTTTGGGTTGTTCTAACAATTTCCATCCTCATTAGGCATGACCTTAGACATCTTGTGTGATAAATAATAACTTATTTTTTGTACAAGTTAGTATTATTGATCTTCAATTTAGTTAGCTGATCCAAGATTAAATGGCTATTAGCATGGAAAATCATACTTTAGGTAGGTAGTAGAAGTGTGTGGGTGTCTTTTCTAGAAACGTATTATAATTCAAAGCGGGTAATCAATTTTAATATGAACCGAAACATAATTCGGGTTGAGCTGAAAATTACTTTTTTTTTCCTTAAAAAAAGTTCTTTAAAGGCTTTCCAAAACAATACTAATTTAATCTTTGAATAAAATGATTTAGGAGGTTATTGCTTTTTATGTGATGAGAATGGATGTTATAATATTTTCAGGTTTACCTCTCTACATTTGTGAAAGATGAAGGAGTTTCTAAATTATGATATGTTTTCCTTAACTGACATAGACAGACACTCACAGTCACATGCGTGAATAATTGTTTTATTTTTACTATTTTCTTGACTAATATTGATTTCTTTGTTTCCAATGATTATCGTGACGTAGCATTATTCGATGGCATATGATCACGAATAAATTGACAGCGAAGATGATGAACAAACCAGTTAGACTGAAATTGAAATTCGCCTCTTTGTTTTTCATTCTATCGCATCCAGGTACCTTAATCTTTAGCTATAAGTTATTGTTTTTGTTTATTCATCTCTAAAACATCAACTCTGGCCTGCACACACTTAAAATTACGTGACCTGAAACGACTCCTTAACCCATTTAACAAAACGCGTCAAACGGGTCGTCGTGTATTATTAAACTATAAATGTGTTAATGGGTCTGGTGGGTTGTAATAAATGAGTCCAATGGGTTGTCGAGTTTTTGACATGGTGGGCTGTATCTTGGTGGTTTTTGAACAGGTGATGGCAAATGCAGACACACCTAATGATGCCTTAACAGGTAGAAACAATGGTGCTCAAGAGATTCGACTTTGTAAGACTGAGCATATGGTAAGCTTTTTAGTGTTCTCATCTCCGATATGAACATATTCACATCAACTATAATTGCTAACACATTTAGTTTATGTAATACGTAATAATTTTGTTTTGTAGGTTGTAGCAAACGATGTTGATGTACAACGATGCAATCTTCTTATTCATCAAACAAAAAGAATGTGCACTGCCAACTTGGTAAAAAAAGAGTTAATTATGAAGATTTATTATTTTTATATTTGTTGATTTTTTTACAATTTTTTTGTAACAAAAAAGAGTTAATATAAAAAGAACCATCATATGCTCATAACTTTCACGAAACTTCAGTAATTATTTTTGAAAGCCCAGTATGTAAGTTTTCCACCATTAGAATTCTTAAACATATAATCTTTATAAAGATTTGTAATTTGGTAGGTATATGATTTTGACTTTTTAAGTCAAAGGGTTACATCAAATGAACAAATTTTAAAACAGTATGATAAATCCTTTAGAAATTTGAAATGTATACTCATTAGATTTGTAAAAGATACCGAAAGATCGAATCTTTATATGGAAAAAGTTTGATTATGGCGGACTTGTATGATCTTGTGGCTTACTCAGAAATGAGTTGATTTGGGTTACCATTTATATCTAACGGGTTAAATGAGTTACCGAATTTTCAAGTTCGGTTCGCATATGGAAGGTTCTGCGTTTTGGATTAGTTTTCGCTGCCGGTTAAGTGAGGTTTTGCGATTGAGGTACGGAATTCTTTGATGTTGTTACTTTGATTGTTTGTGTGGTTTGTTGCAGTCGTTTGAATCGATTCTTGATTTCTTTTGACTGGTTGTGTGTATTTGGTGATTTGAGGTTGTTTTTGTTGGATTTTTTAATATTATATATTGCTCATTTGAATGAGTTTTACTTTTCTGGAATTTTTAATATTTTGATGCTCATTTGATTCTCGGTTTAGAGTTTGAGGCAGCGGTGGTTTGACTTGTGAACAACTACAAAAAGAAGTCAGACATAAACAGTTTGATTCATAAATATGAACATTTTGTATCTTTATCAATAATTTTTGCAGTGATTTAACTTCACCTAGGCATTCTTAGGATGTCAAAGATTGGTGACACTTGATGGTGGTTGAGTGGATAGTAGGTTTTAGGACTTGGCACTTTGGCAGTTTGATTGTTTGACACTTTTTTGGGGGGCCTTTGGGCTACAAGTTAGAACAAGATAAAAAGGCCTGATGTAGAGTTTATGGAATCTCCATTGGTAAGTCCCAAGAGTTCTCATCTACAACTTACCCAGGTTTTTTTTGTCTGCTCTCGCACTAAAATTACTATTTTCTTTTTGACCCATCCATTTGCACTGGTTGTGAATGGCCCTTTTAATATTAAATTATAAGTGTGAAACTGGAACAAGGGGCTGCAACTTCATTACTTGAGGAACAGTAACATCATAGTTTTATACTTTAGTTTTATTTATTAGTCTTTTAAAGTTTTATTTATATAAGATGTTTGTTTCAGTGGCTCATATCATTTTTTTAATGTGTTAGTTTGGTTGTATTTTATTTTAGATGGGCCAAATAACAAAATCTAGCAATTAGGAAATGTACCAAATTAACATTAACAATAGGATCATAATTCATGTGTCTTTACATGTGGGTTAAATCGAAAGTAGCTAAAATGTAACACGGGCCGAGAACTTTAGTTGTTTCAAATTTGCCCAAAGGGCATTTTTAACCCATAAAACCCCTTAAAATTAAAAAAAAAAAAGATTATTATTAAAACAATAATTGATAACATCTTTTTTGTGTTACATTTTAGAAACTTGCTTTTTAATTAAAATCTGGCAATATTATTTATATTTAATTCAATATTTTTATGAAATTTCAAAATTTGAAAATAATAGCAATGAAAAAGTTTTAAGTAGGATACGTATTGTTAGTTGCAAGAAGTGAACAACCAAAGAGAAGCCAAAATTATGAGATCTCTAAAATACATAGAGATCTTGTGGTGTCGCTACATAACGCAATGTTCAAGATACTTGAATGGTTGTCCGCCTGCAATTAGGTCTCTGACTTCACTTCCGCCACCATGTTGAAACTGTTTTGATTTAGATCTATTATCTATGATGCATCCTTTTGTTTAGATTTACGTTAGCCTTAAGAAACTGTTTTGATGAACCATTGAATAAGGAGTTTAGATCATTAGCCCCCGAAATGCTACATGCCATACTTAACAGTTTCATTTGTGTTAAATGTTTAACAATCTTGTACTCCTAGCTAATATTGTACTGTATTCCCTTAAATGTTGTACTATTGGTTTCAAAACGTCGCTCGATTCTCAAATTTTGAGAGTTCTAATGAAATTTAGTCATGTTGCAGGTTGCTTTCTTCTAATATATGGAAGGAAGCTTTAAATATCAAATGACATTGACAAGCTTTCAACATCAAATGTTCAGCCTAAATCTATGAAGTAAGTTGATGTTCTATGTGATTCATACGATGATTGCGCATAGAAGAAATGTGCAGATAGCCGCCATTTTAACATTTTGCACACATGTATATGATATTAACTAATTCTCCATATATTCTAATTTCAAATTTTGTAAACATATTTCAATGATGTATGCTTTCACATGTTGGATCTGCTATATGTTGTAGAAAGGGTATGACATGGTTTCATCAACGAGAATGAGACTGAGCTTTATAGCATCAAAACATAGACGAACAAAGTAATTTACGGCGTGTGGCCACTTAATTGATTACCATTAGATTGCCATGACTAAAAGGCAAACTGGTCAAATGGGTCGATCTGGTCCCGGTCGAAAGTCTCCTAAGTTGTATTTTTAAAGCATACAGCTTTCTAAATTGTTTATTAAAGGTTTTTATTATCACTTTAACTATATATTCTTGGAAATTAGAATAATATTTTTAAAGCACTATTTACATAATATATTAGTTCAGCCTGTGTATCGCACGGATAACTAACCTAGGAAGATATCCATCAGTGAAAGTTGGATGATCCGACCAAAAAAAACCGATCCACATTCACTCGGATCCCAAGAGTGAAATACATTCAATCTATGGTACATTTTTTTTGTTGGTAATGTTTGCCAAACATGAATGGTTATCCACTTATAAGAAATCATATAAAAAAATTTATTTTGTAAATATAAATTTTTTTTAACACAACCCATAACCCGTGAAGCTCACAGGTATATAACCTAGTAATCTAATATTCTTGACCTTTGATAACGTCGGTGACCCACTAACTAACAAACATCATACCCAAACCCAAAAAAAAAAAAAAACAAAGCTATGGTTAATAGTAACTAGTTTTCTTATATCTTGCGTTGCGTCGAAACCGAACAAATGATAATGTAAAACAAACGTGATTTGAAAATAAAACATGTTGTTTAGAAAGTCAAACCATTAGAACGATTTAGTTTATTATCGTACCGTTTTATGATTTCAAAAAAATATTTTATTTTGAGTATAACCTCATTTTAACAAAACTTATAACGGAATGTCAGGGAAAGAAATCAAACACAATTACGTACTTAAGTTTTTAGAAAAAAAGTTATAGACGTAACTTATTAAAGAAGTATCAAATTAATCGATAAATTAATATATGTTAAAAAAAGAAAAAAAAAACAATGATTAAAAAAAGGTAAAGGAAATACACGTTTAAAAAAAAGAAAATATGTTATTAAAAGTAAATATAATAATAAACTATTATAATATATTAAATAATAAAAAAACTATATATTATTATAAAAATAAAGTTACTATTCATCGTCCCTCGAAATCAATATATATATAATAGATCACGATAGGCTCAGATCTCCACTATAGCTATAACATAAGTTGCCATGCCAAATATGGAGCATCATCATAGCCTGAATTGCCTAGAAAAACCGACGGCCATAATGATACTAGTCATTTTAAATAGCAAAAACTATTTCGATAAACCGATAAGATCGAGCAATGAAACTGTCCGTTGAGCCTGAGCTCACTATCATTGAGTTAAACACAACACAACGAGGGATAGAAGGCTGCAAAGGTATGCCGCTGCCATAGACGTCCGGATAGCCGCCCGTAACAGCAATGCAACCCCTTCTCTCTTTCTTTATGTTTTAAAGGAAAAATTACCAAAATGTTGGTTGACCAAGAGTGTTTTCAAATTTGTCACCCTCCTGCGTCCTTGGAAGGACTACTCAGCCTCGGAAGCATCCGTATGTTTTGTTGAAGCGTCCATGTCCGAGAAGCTGACACGTGTCCGACATGTTTATGCGTCCTTGGAAGGACCATTCCGGTGCGTCAGCCTGACTCATTAATTGTTTTTTTCTCTCACCTCTCTCTCTCTTTCTCTCTTCTCTTTCTCTCTCTCCTCTCTCTCTTCTCAACAACGTAAACTTTTCTCTCTCTCTCTTATCTTTCTCTCTCTTCTCTTTGTCTCTCCTATCTCTCTTCTCTTTCTCTCTCTTCTTCTAAGAGCATTCACATCCTAACCATCAAATTATGTGAGGAGGGGTTTTTATATTATAAAAGGTATAAAAAGTGGTTGTGAGTAGAGGAGAGAGAAAATGTTACTGTTTATCTATATATTGGGGGGGACACTGTTCACCCGTTATAATTTTTTAATATATTTTGGAAGTGGTTGTAAGTGGAAGTGAGAGAAAAATGTAATGATAATATTATTTAATTGAAAGGAGAGAGAAAAAGTATTTGTTTTTAGTGGAAATATATTGATATATGAGTTGTTTTTTAGTGGAATGTATGTATAATTTGATGGATTGGATGTGAATGCTCTAAACATTTTGTTCCTACCCAGCATCCTTGTTTGCTGGCAATTTAAACTCAAATCTTACAGAAATCACATCCAATTCATTCAAATCACCATGGATCCGGCCACCAGAAACCACGGGTAATCATACGTTTCCGGTGACGTAGAAGATGGGGTGGGGATAATACGTTTGATTTTGTGTTCTCCGGTGCCCATGGATTGGACAGAACGAAAAAAAAACAGCGGAGTTTGCTGCGAAAATCTGCTGGACGGGTAAACGATAGGTTATTTCGTTCTTCATACAACTTTTAAAGATACTTATAGTTTCAATTCTTTTCTTTTCTTTCTTTATTCTGTTGTTGTAAATTTATAATTCAGTTGTTGTAAATTCATAAGTTCGAGACATATAGGTGGATTGGGATCTAAAATTCATGAACTTGTGATAAATTAAACAAAATTTAATTTAAGAAGCAAACAGAGCAAATTTATGTGGAAAATGCTCCGCTTCTGGTTATAAATAAGATTTGTTTAAGAGAGTTCTAGTGCATTACTATGTTTCCGTATGTTGCGTGGGTGAAAAACGAGACTTTGGTGTTTGAATTAACCAAACAATTGGAAACTCAGACCGGGGTGGGTGGTTGCAGGTTAGAGATAGAGAGAGTGTAGGTAAGAGAGAGAAAGAGAAGAGAGAGAGAGGAGAGAGAAAGAGAAAAAGAAAAGAGAGAGGGGAGTGAGAAAGAGAAGAGAGGAGAGTGAAAGACGCATTAGAATTGATATGCTGGACCCACCTGCAAAATGCCACTTGTCCAATTTTTATTGAGTGTTTTAAAGAGTCTGCATATGGACGCATCCAAGCCGGATGAGTCCTTCCAAAGACGCATGAGGGTGACAAATTTGAAAAGTGGTTTGGTCAACCGACATTTTCGTAATTTTCCCGTTTTTAAAACCCCAAAGACAGGTATCTCACAACCGAAACACCAAATAAGCCAAAAGTACAACATCACAATGCGTGAAGCAATTACAGAAAAGAGAGATGTATAGAAGAATGCACAGCTCCGTCGCTACCATGTACGGCCGGAAGGCCGCCAACAACATAAAGCCAACACCCATCTCGCTCAGTTTCTCTCTCTTGAAACCCCATGTCAGTTTCTCTCTCTAGAAACTCTCTACAAAATAAGACCGCATAAGGTCTGTAAATGGCGAGACACAAAAAGTCATCGGAGAATGCATGCAACTTAGAGAGAGATTTCTAGAGAGAGAAAGGACTGAGAAGAAGATGAATAGACAATGGCTTTTTATGAGGGTTTTAAAACCCAAAAGTGACAGCTGTCTCATAAATAGAAGAGATGGACATGCAATAGCTATGTGTCAAAGAAAACACCATATAAGCCTAACATACAACTCAATGCATAAGAGTGTTGAAAATTATAGTATATATAAATATAAATAGACTTGCGTTTGCACAACTTTGTATAATTAAGTTTGATAGTAATGTTAGCAATATGTTCTATTTTATATTTGGGCAGGTGGAAAAATAACGGGTTATATTTGAACTTAAATGGGTTATAATTGCTCCATATACACCTCATCTTGCCACGTTGGATAAAATAGCCACGTAAGATAGAAAAACTAATGTGGTTAATGGCTGGTTAACTCCGGAGTGACACAACACACAAAGTGTTAAGTTAGAAGTTGTGGGAGTCAAATTGATAGTTGGGACTGGTAGCGGCTAATACCCAATAGTTAGAAGTGATAATATCTAATAAGCCTTTTATTTTTATAATATATTCAGGCTTTTTTTTAATTTCTCTTGTAACTTATATATATATATATATAGGGTCAGGATTTAGAGAGAACGTTGAAAAGTGTGAGAACGGTGAGAACGATTTTGGAGTTGACATGTGGCATTGATGCTAAATTACACAAAGGGGTAATATTGTAAAAAAACCCACACACATGAACTGGGTGTTCAAATAAAACGCCATAAAAACACCAAATTCAGAAAAACGCCATGAAAATACCCGGTTAAAACGCCATAAAACACTCAGTTCAGAAAAACGCCATGAAAAACTCAGTTTAAAATGCCATAAAACACTCAGTTCAGAAAACCGCCATGAAAATACCTAGTTAAAATGCCATAAAAACACATAGTTCAGAAAACGCCATAAAAATAAGTAGTCTAAAACGCCATAAAACACCCGGTTCAGAAAAACGGCATAAAACCCATTTCATTTTTTTTTTCGAAAAGTATATCAATAGTATACTCGTTGGAAAGATAAAAAACGCTGAATTTTATGGTGTAATTTTTTTAGAAAAATAATCACGTATAAAAAAGTTATTGGCGTTTAAATATGATGGGGGGGGGGGGGGGGGATGGCATGTGATTAGCATGTGCACCCTTGTTTGGATCTTCCAATTTTACCCCTCCTGGTAGTTATAAGGTTCTCATTATTTACAAAAATGCTACCGCATCATCTTAGCCACAAATCACAAAGATCATATGACTGAAAATCGTTCTCCCAGTTTTCACACTTCAAATCGTTCTCTCATGATCCCGTTCCTATATATATATAGAGAGAGAGAGATGAAGGTTAACATATATTACGGCTTAACGTACATCACGTACGACAGGTAATTACGCACGTTCATTTTAAAAGCACGCATGTTATAACTCAAAAATCCAAAATCACGCATGTTGAAACACAATAATTACGCATATTGAAAACATTAATCACGCATGTTATAGAACAAATCACGCACGTTGTAGTACGTGAAGTACGTTAAGCCGTAATGTACGATATTTATATATATATATATAGGGTAGGGTTCTAGAGTGAACAAGGAGTAACTTGTGAACATAGTGAACAGATCTTGACCACTCATTTGTTAGATGATGAGATTTAATTTAGTAATTATTTGATTAAAAAATAATAAAGAGAAATAATCAATAAGGGTAATAATGTAAAAGTACACCTGTTTATTTTTGGGAAACTGGTAACGTAATTGTAATTGTCTCTTTAGATTATAATCAAATATTTTCTTCCATAATAATTGCTCTTGTTGATTTGGTATCAAAATATCCCTGGTAATAAGAACATCTTCCATATCACTCACCTTCACACGGGACCAGCGATACGAAGTAGGATAATCGGAGTGGCATTCCGCGAGGGAAATCAACGGAAGTTTACAAAACGGTAAGTTTATACTCAGTACATAGATTCTGGTTGTCTATGATCATTAATCCTTCTAAATTACTGAAACAAAAAAAGTTAGGGTTTAGTCCAATCGGTCTGTATGAGATCGTTTTGAAGTTTTACTAGTTGTTTAATCAAAAGTTTATGGTACAAGTTTTTGTTTTGATTGGTATGAATTCGATTACATGAGTAGTTGGTTTGTCGGTTTGAGGTTTGTGATTAAGAGGTTTGTCGGTGCTCTGTTTTTTCCGGCATTGTAATCGGAACGATGGGTTGCAGGTCTGGGATAGTTGGTGTAATGTTATTGTTGTACACTTGTGTATTTATGATGTATATGATTTTTTATTTTATTTTTTGCAAAATGTATAAACATATGTATGGTGTGTACAATAGTTGTAACCTGTGATTTGAAATTTGTGCCATTAATACACATATGTATATATGTGCTGTAAATGTGTATACGTATGTTCTGTGTGTACAATAGTTATAATCTTGTTATGTACACTGTTTATACACATGTGTATATCTTTGTTGTAAAATTATTCACATATGTACATTAGTGTTGTATATGGGTTTTTGGGAGAAAAAATTGTATGTAATGTGCGTTGAAAGGAAAAAAGGTTTGTAAGATAAAGGGGTTAAGTATGTTATATACTAGTATAAGGATTGTATGCCTTATTTTTTGTGTATTAAGTTTTTATAATTGGAAACAGGTGTTCAGATGGTGAATGGTAAAACATATGAGAAAGAATCTGGTGCTGATGGAGCGAATGTTTGTGTTGATCAGGAACTTGAAGAGAAACCAATTACAGACGTAAATACACATGTGTATATCTGGTGCTGATGTTGCTGTAAATGTATATACATATGTGTACATGCAATGACTGTCTTTACGAAAAAACGTGTTGTAAATACATGTGTATATCTGTGCGGTAAATGTATATACATATGTGTACATGCAACTGTTATCTTAATAAAAAAATCATTTACTTCAGTATATATCTGGAAAAAAATATCTATCATACTAGGAATAAACAACTGATTAGGAATTCTATTAAAACTGCACCCGAAAACAATTATTTCTCGACATATAATCAAAGTCAGCATAATGCTTCAATCTCATATTAAAATCAACAATCAGATGAACTAAAAAGCATATTTACGAAATCGTTTACGCTTGCGGCACAAAAAATAAAAAAACAGTTGGACCTGGACGAGACATATGAGATGAACTAAAATGATATCACAGAAACAAAACCTGGACGATTCATGATTGGGTAAAAAACGGGATTGAATTATGTTAAATAAACAAATGATCTGGCAAATACTGGGCGATTTTCTTCGTATGTTAAACAAAGAGATGATTTCGAGAATACTGGGCGATTTTCTTCGTATGTTAAACAAAGAGATGATTTCGAAAAATATTGGATAGAGATGTAATCAAATGAAATCTCCTAGAATTCCAAAAATAACGAACATGTAACTGATAGAATTATTGAAAACGAATTTAAACAAAAAAGATTAATTGTAGAATTACAATCCTAACCTTTTCATCAACTAATCAAATGAATGGTTGAGATTGGTTCACTTTGTTCACAAACAAGGATGTTCTTCACTCATGATCCTAACCCTATATATATAACGAGGAGGGTCGTATATGGTAAAGTTTTACAATACATTAAACCGTCAAAATTAGGTGATAAAATTTTACAAAATTCAAACCGTCAAATTAACTTAAGGTGGATTACAACCAGTCCTAAAATTCCCTATCAATCATAAAAACGGGATACACGGACCAAGGTTCCCTTAGGCCATAAGACCATTAATTGCTAGTTTAAAATTCCAACCCTGCCAGTTTATGTTTTAACCATTTAGAAAAACCTTTTTATAATAAAAGCACCATGTTATCAAAGGATGTCACTGAGCCATGCTTCAATACTTTAAGGGCTTTAGCCCATCATGATTTATAATAAAGGAAACAAAAATAAAATGTTTACCTAAGAACACCAAGAGGATCTTCCAGTCGGAGGATTTTATTCAAACTTCAAAATTTTTACAAGTGGTTAAAACATAAACTGGCAGGGTTGGAATTTTAAACTGGAAATTAATGGTCTTATGGCCTAAGGGAACCTTGGTCCGTGTATCCCGTTTTTATGATTGATAGGGAATTTTAGGACTGGTTGTAATCCACCTTAAGTTAATTTGACGGTTTGAATTTTGTAAAATTTTATCACCTAATTTTGACGGTTTAATGTTTTGTAAAACTTTACCATATACGATCCTCCTCGTTATGGTATCAGAGCCATGGAATCAAAGGAAGTTATTGTATGTCTTGTTTCAATACTTTAATTTTAATCATGTTAAAATTGTTTAGAAAAAAGAGTACTATTAAAAATAGTACTAATGAGGAATATGATATACCTCAAGATCTAGATTTACTTAATAAGTGGACTATTCCTCATATAAATCCAAGGGTTATATACCAAATGGGAAGTTTTGATAATTTAATAAATAAACATGTGGTTAAAACCACTGAAGAATCAGTCTCTATAAAAGATGAAGAAATGATAATAAAACTCTTGAATATGTCTGATATAAACAGACATAAAAAAGACTTTAATTTTATGCATATTGGTTTAGTTCAAGTTGCTTTTAAACCTTTAACATTAAAAGGTTTACCAGAAAGTTTTATAGCGGTGTTACGAGATGCTCGTAACCTAAACTGGAAACAATCATTAATGGGTATAATAGAAACCAGTCTGGCCCATGGTCCAGTTTATTTTAATGTTTATCCTGATGTTCATTTATCTTTAACTGATCAAAATATTGATGATGCTTTAACTTTATATGTTAAAACACATGGTTATAATTATGCTGAAGGATCTGAAGTTATATTTATTTGTTATAGAATATATTATAGATTACTTACTACTATGAATGCTAGATGTAAAAGGATTGATAAATCTAGTGAAGAAACTATTTTGATAGAGACAAATTATGGAAAATCTAATATTTCCATAAGAAGACCAGTTAAATGGGAAGAGATAACCTTTCCAGAAAATTGGGTCATTAATAGGGCTGTAAAAATACCACCACAAATAAATCATAAGTTAAGGAGATTAATAGAAACTCCTGAAGGAAATATAGAAATAGAATTTGAAGAAGAAAGAAAAGATAAAAGGCTTTTAAAATCTATTTCTGCTAGATCATATATTTCACCTTTAGATTATAAAGTTGATTTACCAGAATCATCTAGAGGCTCTACTTCTCAAATAAGAAATAATAGAGTAGAAAATTTAAATGTTGATAATAATTTAGTTTCAGGTATTTACCAACAGGTTAGTGAGGATGATACTGTCTCACAAATGAGTTATAATTTATGATGAATAAGGAGAAACTTGATTTTAGTCCCGGATCTGTCATAAGACAGAAAATATGTGAAAAATATAGACATCCTATTTGGCAACCATTTAAAGATTGGTTTTTAGAGTCATACTCTAGGGAAAAAAGATTTGAAATAGGAAAAGAATTTTATAAAGATTTGAATGATGTCCAAGAGATTATAGAATTTCCTGTTTGGTTTATAAATAAATATTCTTTGAAATATATTTCAGTTATTGAAAAAAATTGTAAACTTATTACAGGAGACATAATAAGATCGGTTTTCCCTCCTCAAAATGATTTTGAGATGACAAAAGAAAATGATATAATTCATTTTGCTGCTTTTAAAAAAGCTTTAAGTAGTGGATTAATGTCGGTTACCATTTCTCATGTTAATCATATTATACAACAAAATAATTATACAAATTTATGTCTTAAACATTTGAATGATAATATGCAAGAAATAAATAATAAAATTGAAAAGGTTTTGAAAAATCAAAATAAGGAAATTGGAGAATCTAGTAATACTAAATTGTCTGAGTCAGAGTCTGTCATATTAGCTAAAGCTACGATTCAGCCTCCTCCAGAGATAAATAATTATAAAATAAAACCTGAAGAAGAGCTTAGGTCTATGGATGACTTAATGGAAATTATAAAGGATAAGTTTTCAAAAGTCCAACTTAATGTTTTGAGTGATACAGAAAACATGGATAATGAAACATATGAAGCTTATGTTACTGATTCTATAAATAAATTTGGAACAGGGAAAAGGCATAAGAGTTATGATAATTATAATAATAAATATGCTGATAGACCTAGGCAAAGATTATATTATTATCCTAGGCCTACCCATCAAGATGTTCTTCATGAGGAACAAGAATTAGAAATAAATAATTCTTATAGTGGTAAATCCATTTATGAATGGAATTTAGATGGTTATACTGATAGACAAATTTATACTATGACTCATAGAATGTTGATGTATGCCACCATAGCAAAAAATAATGGTAATACTGATGAAACAGTCTGTAAAATGATAACTGCAGGCTTTACAGGTCAGTTAAAAGGATGGTGGGATAATAATATAAGTGAAAAACAAGATTAGATTTATAAACATACTAGGCTAGAAGTTGATAAACAAGTTTATGATTCTGTTTACACTTTAATTTTAACTATTATAGAACATTTTACAGGAAGATGGTCTGATAATTCTGAAATCATTAGAACTTTGTTAAATGGTCTTAAATGTCATACTTTAACCTCTTTTAGATGGTATAAGGATGTATTTTTAAGCAGAGTTTATGAGCTCCCTGAGAATAATAGTTCTCATTGGAAGTCCAAATTCATTGATGGTCTTCCGTCCTTATTTGCTGAAAGAGTTAGGAAAGTCCTGAGGGGAAATAATATTCAAATCCCGTATGATGGTTATACTTATGGCAGACTAATAGGAGTCTGTGTGCAAGAAGGTTTAGCTTTATGTAATGAGTTGAAACTAAATCAACAAATTAAAAAGCAAAGTCTAACTGAAAAGAGACAGTTAGGAGAATTTTGTGAACAATTTGGTATGGATTGTACCAAGGATAAGAATTTTGGAAATGAAAAATATTATAAAAAGTATAAAAAAGCTAAAAGGGAAAAATATTTTCAGAAACGAAGGAAAAAAAGAGAAAGGAGAAAAACCCAAAGAAAAGAAAAATGGGTTCCTACTTGCTATATTTGTAAGAAAAGGGGTCATAAGGCTAATAAATGTAGCCAAAGAAAATTTTTTAAAAATAAGGTTAATAATCTAGATATAGATGAAAATATTAAAAATGAATTATATAAAATTTTTGATACTAATACTGAAGAATCCTCAGATTATAGTTCAGAGGAAAATTCTTGTTCTGATAGTTGTGAAGAAAATTGTTGTAATAAAATTGTTTCTGATCATGAAATGTTATATAAAGTTATGTCTCAATTTCAGGATAATAATTTGAATGATAATGAAATTAATGTTCTAGATAGTAATATCTTAGAAAGTGTTCCGGATAAAATTAAAAATCCAGAAGAAAGATTAAAAGTTCTTCATATGTTATACAAAAATGAAGAATCCCAAGAAGTTAAGAAGGATACTAGAATAGAGGAACCTGAAGGTCCCTATTCCATGAAACATGTTCATAATATTTTAAATACTAGAAAAAATTCCTCTACTTCAGAAGATTTAAAAATGGAAATTACTAATTTAAAAGAGGAAGTAAGCTATTTAAAAAAGAAAAATTCTAATTTTGAAAATAGAATTATAAATCTTGAAGGGAAAATTATAAATGAAACTTTTTATAAATCCTATACTCATGAAATAGGAGAAACATCTAATAAACCCCCTTCTCCTATTGATAGTCCTACTAAAAATTATAATAGGGATTTTCCTCCTTTAATTATTAAAAATAAGGGAGAAGAAGAGCATATTAATAAAATTGAAAAATTTATTTCTCAAAAATGGCTAGTCAAAGTGACTTTATTAATAAAAAATACTTTTAAAAAGAATTTTATTGCTCTTATAGATTCCGGAGCAGATTTAAACTGTTTAAGGGAAGGATTAATACCTACAAAGTATTTTGAAAAAACTACTCATATTCTTAGAGCAGCTAATAAGCAAGATATGGAAGTAGAATATAAAATCCCAAATGCAAAGATTTGTAATAATGGAGAATGTATTCCTTTATCTTTTGTCCTGGTAAAAAATATAACAAATGAAGTTATATTAGGAACTCCATTTCTTTCAAAGATATTTCCTTTAAAAGAAGTTAATAAAAAAAGATTTAAAGCTTTTTATAATAATAAAGAATTATATTTTGAGTTTATAACTCAACCCTTTGAAAATTTTTTAAATGAATTTCTTATACAAGCAAAAATCAGTCAAATAAATTTTCTTAAAGAAGAAATTAGTATTAATACGATTGGGGAAAAACTAAAAAATCCTAAGTTAATATTAAAAATGGAGAATTTAAAAAATCAATTTAATATAGAAATATGCAATGATCATCCTAATGCTTTTTGGAATAGAAAACAACATATTGTTTCTCTGCCTTATGAGGATGATTTTATAGAAAGTAATATTCCTACCAAGGCAAGACCTTGTCAGATGAACTCTGAATATTTAGAGTTATGTAAAAAGGAGATAGAGACTTTACAACAAAAAGGATTAATATGTCCTTCAAAGTCTCCTTGGTCATGTACTGCTTTTTATGTTAATAAACATTCTGAGATTGAAAGAGGTGTTCCTAGATTAGTTATAAACTATAAACCTCTGAATAAAGTTTTGAAATGGATTAGATATCCAATTCCTAATAAAAAGGATTTGCTAGATAGATTATACGATGCTTTAATATTTTCAAAATTTGACTTAAAATCTGGATATTGGCAAATTCAAATTGATAGAAAAGACAGATATAAAACTGCTTTTAATGTTCCTTTTGGGCAATATGAATGGAATGTTATGCCTTTTGGTCTAAAGAATGCCCCTTCAGAATTTCAGAAAATTATGAATGAAATATTTATTCCTTTTTCAAATTTTATAATTGTTTATATAGATGATATATTGGTGTTTTCAAAAGATATTGAAACTCATTTTAAACTTTTAGATATTTTTAAAACTATCATTATAAAAAATGGATTGGTTATATCTAGTCCCAAGATGATGTTATTTCAAACATCTATCAGATTTTTAGGTCATATAATAGAAAAGGGAAAAATAGTTCCTATTAATAGAAGTATAGAATTTGCTTCTAAATTTCCTGATAAAATTACAGATAAATAAAGAATCCTAAGCCTTGGGATGATAATCATAAGCCTTGGGATGATAATCATACTCAAGCTATTATAAAAATAGATTAAAAAAGAATCCTAAGCCTTGGGATGATAATCATACTCAAGCTATTATAAAAATAAAGAAGAAAGTTCTAGGTCTTCCTTGTATGACTATTGCTAATCCTAATTGGCCTAAGATTATAGAAACAGATGCCTCAGAGATAGGTTATGGGGGAATATTAAAACAAATTTCTCCTCAAACAAAACAAGAATATCTTGTTAGGTTTCATTCAGGAAAATGGCTTGAAAGCCAGAAGAAATATGCTACTATTGCAAAAGAGATTTTAGCAATATTAAAATGTGTTTTAAAATTTCAAGATGATTTATATAATCAAAAATTTATAATAAAAACTGATTGTAAGCAGCTAAGTTCATGTTTCAAAAAGATTTTAAACATGATGTTTCTAAACAAATGTTTGCTAGATGGCAATCTCAATTAGCTCCTTTTGATTTTGAAATACAATATAAAAAAGGTGAAGAAAATAGTCTTCCAGATTTCTTAACTAGAGAATATTTGAAGAATATATCTTCTTTTTAATTTGCAGGTATTTTAATGTCGAAGATCAAAGGACCCTTGAAAATAGTTTTTAATAATATCCAAAATGAAATTGATGATTATAATGTTTTAATAAGGGTGACTCAATATAGAATTCATGACTTGATGAATAATTATAGTATTCATCCAGCTGAAAGGGTTGATAGGCTTAGAGAACAATTTAATAAATTACATCATTTTAAGAATCAAATAAAGATTCTTGAAGAAAATGAGAAAATAATCTCATCTGCCTGATTTCATATTTTCAGGTATGATTCCTCACAATAGAGGAAAATATCATTCTCCCAATAATAGAGGGAGAGGCAGGGGAAGAGGAAGAGGCCAAGATTTAGTCTTGGTCCGGCAAGGAAGTAGAAGGCTTATAGCCTCTGATATTGCTTCCAGTAGCTCTAATAATAATAGAGGAATTCAAATAAGTCCTAATGATCCTTCATATGACAAGATCATGGCCATAATAAAGGCTCAAGAAGAAGAACAGGCTATTATAAAAGCCCAAGAAGCTGCAAAAGCTCCCTCTTATGCTAATATAGCACAAGAAGATGATGATGATGAATGGGTTATATCCGACAGACAAAAGAAAATAATTCTTCTAAACCAAGAAGATAATAAGTTTTTTGATGATCCTTGGTTTTTAATGCAAAAATATTTGGAACCAGCATCTTATGATGCCGCCTCTTATAAACCAAGGCAATACTATGAAAGTATTGTTCAAGTTTCTGAGTCTGCTGAAATAAGACATTTTTATCCAGCAGATAATAAGAGATCATTTAATTTTAGTAAGATTTTTATAAAACATCTTCTATCTCCTCAAAAATGGGGATTAAGCACTTTAAATGAAAAAGAACTTATAAATAATAACAACCAAGCTTATAAATACAATTACTGGGATTATATTCAAAGTTTTGAAAAATGTTTATTTTATCAAAATCCCAGCAAGAAACACTCATGGTTTATAAAAGTGAGTGACAAGATTTATAAAGATGGAATCCCAAGTTGGTTCCAAAGATGGTTTGTGTTATATGGTCCTTCGGTCCAGATTCTTCCTGAACCATTCAAAGGTCTCTACCAAGAATGGGTAGCAGTTTCTCCAGACCTTATAGAAGCCGAGTATAATAAAACTTGGTTTGAGGGAATAGCCTCGATGTACTTTTTTATAGAATTTTCTATACCATGGATTTGGAAATGGAAACCCACAACAGGTTATACCCTGAGAGATAATATTCCTTGTCTCAAAAGAACTAGTTATACAAAGTTCTGGTCCAAAATGATTAGAGTTAATAACTCTACAAAAGAATTGGAAGGCAAAGATACTATAAATTTAATCACTAATAGAACTGAGTATTATAGAACTCAAATTAATAAAAGACAACAAAGACAGCTTCCGAGTCCTTTTGAACAAATGACAAGAAGGATTCAAGAAAAGCAAGCAGCCTCAATAACATCAAAGGCTGAAATGATGGAATTATACAAGGTAGAAATGAAGAAGGAGTTAAAGAAGGTTTTTGAATCTATTGCAGAAAGCTCCTCCAAGGCAATGTCCATTTCATCTACTAGTCAAGAAGATGAAAATCGATACTCATGTTTAGCAGGAGAATCTCAACCAATAGAAGAAATTCCAGAAATACGTCTGGATGATGATCTTGAAGCATACCTTCAAACGGTGGTAGAAGAACTCACCCCAAAGAAAGAATCAGAGGAAGAAAAGAAAAAAAGACAAATAATTGAGTTGACACCAGGGCCCCACTCATAATGGGCATCCTTGAAAAAATGGAAAAAGTTGGCCATGATACACGACACTTTGGGCAATAATAGAGCCCCGGGCAATAATAGAGCCCCTTTATCTTTTGCTTTTTAAAAAAACATTTGCTTTAACTTTTGCTTTTGCTTTTGCTTTTTCTTTTTGAATTATCGTCCGTTCTTTTTTGGACGACTTTGTTTGTTTGCTTTTTGTCTGTTTACCTTTTCCATTCTATATATGGATGTAATTTAGGCAGAAGGAGGCACGCTTCTCTTTAGCCTTCTTTCTCTCTCTAAATATTCTGTACTTGTAAAATACCACTTGTAAAAATTTTGAAGTTTGAATAAAATCATCCGACTGGAAGATCCTCTTGGTGTTCTTAGGTAAACATTTTATTTTTGTTTCCTTTATTATAAATCATGATGGGCTAAAGCCCTTAAAGTATTGAAGCATGCCTCAGTGACATCCTTTGATAACATGGTGCTTTTATTTTAAAAAGGTTTTTCTAAATGGTTAAAACATAAACTGGCAGGGTTGGAATTTTAAACTGGCAATTAATGGTCTTATGGCCTAAGGGAACCTTGGTCCGTGTATCCCGTTTTTATGATTGATAGGGAATTTTAGGACTGATTGTAATCCACCTTAAGTTAATTTGACGGTTTGAATTTTGTAAAATTTTATCACCTAATTTTGATGGTTTAATGTTTTGTAAAACTTTACCATATACGGTTAGGATCATGAGTGAACAACATCCTTGTTTGTGAACAAAGTGAACCAATCTCAACCATTCATTTGATTAGTTGATGAAAAGGTTAGGATTGTAATTCAAAACGATCAAAACAATCAAAACAAAAACTCGTACCATAAACTTTTGATTAAACAACTAGTAAAACTTCAAAACGATCTCATACAGACCGATTGGACTAAACCCTAACTTTTTTTGTTTCAGTAATTTAGAAGGATTAATGATCATAGACAACCAGAATCTATGTACTGAGTATAAACTTACCGTTTTGTAAACTTCCGTTGATTTCCCTCGCGGAATGCCACTCCGATTATCCTACTTCGTATCGCTGGTCCCGTGTGAAGGTGAGTGATATGGAAGATGTTCTTATTACCAGGGATATTTTGATACCAAATCAACAAGAGCAATTATTATGGAAGAAAATATTTGATTATAATCTAAAGAGACAATTACAATTACGTTACCAGTTTCCCAAAAATAAACAGGTGTACTTTTACATTATTACCCTTATTGATTATTTCTCTTTATTATTTTTTAATCAAATAATTACTAAATTAAATCTCATCATCTAACAAATGAGTGGTCAAGATCTGTTCACTCTGTTCACAAGTTACTCCTTGTTCACTCTAGAACCCTACCCTATATATATATATATATATATATATATATATATATTGTTTTCTTACCTTTCGATTATACTGTTGCGAAGTGGTTAGTTTTATTTGCGCATTCGTATCAAATATAATATATTTTCACTTTTTACTATCAATATAACTTACATTTTATTAATTTTTGAATATACCTTCATAGTGCTTTTGACATAATTTTTATTCAAATAGACCAACGTTTGCACAACTATGTATAGTTGGGTTTGATAGTAATGTTAGCAATATGTTCTATTTTATGTGTAAATCAGATGTGAGGTTGATATTAGCCATACCCAAATAGGACGAGTGAACTTTAATTTCCTTCTATATTTCTTTATTGTGTGGTTGTTTTAGTGATAATAAAATAAAGGGTTATTAGATTTTATCATCCCTCTGGCTATTGGCCGCTGCCACCCCCAACCATCACTTTGACGTCCGTCACCCCCAACTTAACACTTAGTGTGTTCTGTCACCACGTCGTTAACTGATCACTAAATTTTGATCTTGTTACTACACTTTTTGGGGTGTCATAGGGATCTTGGGAATGTTTTAGGGATCTTAGGACATCCCCATAAGTATAGAAACATGATCAAACGTTAGTAATCTGGTGACATAACACGCTAAGTGTTAGGTTGGGGGTGACGGACGTCAAAGTGATAGTTGAGAGTGGCAGCGCCCAACGACCACTAGTTAAGGGTGATAGAATCCAATAACCCTAAAATATAAGTTAAATCAACTTAAACCTTCATATTTTACCAATATAAAACATAATTTGTGGTCGTGTTAGTGACAATAAAATATAACTTAAATCAACTTAAACTTTTATATTTCACCAATATAAAACATAATTTTACTTTGATACCAAATGTTATTTCTCTCACCCCCAAAATCAACGCTCTCACCATTGATATCGGATGCTACATCTCAATAAATCCATGATTAGAGATGAGTTTTTCGTGATCTTATTAAATTTAATGCGATACCCGCCACCTAAAGTCCTCAAGGACTAAGGTTTTATTAGATGCAAAGAAATCCAGCTTAACATTTCCAGCACGAAACCGCCACAATCGGCTTCGATTTCCAACCGAGAACCAAACAACCTTTCTCTTCCACAATAGTGTACCCTTCACAAATGCCGAGCTTTTCGAGCCATTGTTTCGTTTGATTCGTCATTTTGATCGGCGAACCTTGGAACCCAGCCCGACTCATTCTACGCCTCCATTGGTCCACTCGCTCGTGCCTTTCTACCCGGTTTGGCCCTTCACAACTCACAATGTTCTTAATTTCTTCCCCAAAGTAAAACTGTTCGATTTTGGCTCGTTTAGTGTCATATTTTGGTAACATTGCGTCAAGTGAGTCGAAAATGGCTGAGTAATAATGTAGTGCTTCCATAAACCGGCCTAGGAAGAACGGTCCGTTATGGTTTGAGTCTTGTTCCACAAGGATCAAGACTTTGGGGGAAAGCTCGTGGATTATTTGTAGAACTGAGTTTAACGCGCCTCGGCTCTCTTTTACAACACAATGAAGTTGGAGAATACTGTTTACCGCTAAGACCTCATTTTTGTAGGTCTTAATGTCCCCCGGTTTAAGATTCTCCAAACTACTTTCCACAATAGTAAACTCAAAGTCTATGTCTTTTTCTAAGGCATAGGCTTTTAGTTCGTTACCAATGGTAACGAACTGATTGACATAAGGACCAACTGCAACTGCAGTGATCCTAAGGCGGCGTGGGGTGTGAGTCTGACTCAGACTCTCAATTAACCCACGCCATTGATGTCCTTGTTGTAGACCTAGTGTCAAACCTAGGTCCACAACGTGGACATACTTCTCTCCCTCAAAGACTTCCAATATTGTTGCGTTGGCAATAAAATGACCAAATTTAATGTGTAGACATGTCTCATAAACGAGGCGTAACGCCTCGTCCCTTTTGTCTAATGCAATTGTGTTCATGTTTTTTGCAGGGGCTACCAGCCCAACAGCTCCAAGCGGTTGCATGGATGTCAGTCGGTCTGTAAGTCCCTGCATGAAACATGATGCCACCCTCTGGAAAGAAGACCCAAAGACGAGAGCATTACTACCAAGCTCAGCCAACAAATTCGAAGCGTGTGCTTTATCACGACAAGCAACTGCCTCTGCACACGAGACAAGCAGCCGCACAAGATGTGTTCCGTCCTTATTTCCATCATCCTTGGGAGTCCCATTCTCAGAAACCGCATCCTCGATGGCCTCGGCTGCCAAGTATCGTTGCGTATATGTCCAAATATGGTCACGAAACCCAAGTTTCGGTATGCTGCTTGTACTGTTGCTTCGATGTATTGTATCTAACAACCCGTGATCATTGAAACTTGATTCCGGCATGCTTTTTGATCTTTTCATTAAGTTATTGGACAAACATCCAAGCTGCCAAGCGGAATCCGAGTGATCAAAAACCGACATATTATGTCGTGAATAGATGGACGAGATCGATAGATGTTGACCAAGATTTTGAACATCATCTTCTTGATCATCTTTTTCCAGAAATCCAGTAGTACCCAGATCATGAAAAACTTCTGATTTTCGTTTGTTGCCGCCAGCTTTGAATCTTGGATCAATTCCATTGACACCCAATTTAATACGATTCATAAATTGTTCTTTATATAGTGGGTTTGTCAAGAGACCAGGAGCCATTGAGCGATTGAAGTTTGTTCTAGGGTTTTTTCTGTTGGAGGTTTAGAACAGACTCCAAAGGGCTCTGACCAAACCAAAAGCATAGTGATGTGCACTTAAATAGGCAAACTGTTCTTGGTTTTGTCGATTTAAAAAACATTAATTGAGATGATTGGTGACTTACACTTTTGTCTTTTCGAAGGATATTATATGCTTGCATTGTTCAATGATATTGCGCGTAAAAGGTCCCCAAGGTATAGGAGGCACAAACGTTATAGTCTATTGAAATAGTTAATCATCCAAGTTGAGTTAAAATGGTAAGTTGCTTGTGGTATAAGCATAAAAATGTAGTACACGTCTAGAACTTTGCTAGTAACATATGTATACACATGTTGTACCATAATTATAACTCAACATGTCGAATCTGTTTTCTGTGTTTTACAGGTCCACTCATAAATCTATACATATAATAAAAGAAACTAAATGGAGGTCACATATCACTATATGGGGTGACCTTTGTGTGGTTTTCCCACCTAAAAATAAGCGTATCACCGTATCACCTGAATGTAAAAAGTGGAACTCCTTGCAAAACCCATAAAGTGATGATAAATATCAATTTGATTTTATAGTAACCTACACAACAATTACCTTTTAATAGACATACATTTTCTTTCCTCCATTTCCTATTCAAATGATTTGCATAATATATATGGGGATAGATCATGAAAAAATTAGTTTAAATGAGAAAACAAAAAAAATTAACTAAAAAAACCTAAAAAATATACCAGTTTTTTTTTAATTTTTTTAATTAAATTCGCTATATTTAATATATAAAAAAAATTTCAAACGAAAAAAGCCTAAACCTCCCCACCAAAAAAAAAAAAAAAAAAAAAGAAACCTAAACCTAAACCCTAAAAAAACCTAAATCCACCATCCCACCAAAAGCCTAAACCTCCCCACAAAAAAAAAAAAAAGAAAAAAAGAAAAAAAAAAGAGAAACATAAAACTAAACCCTAAAAAAACCTAAACCCCCACCCGCACCCCTCAAAAAACCTAAACCCTCACCCGCACCCCTCAAAGAACAAAGGGTACAATTGTAAAACATTTAATAGTTTTTATCTTATCTCATTTATCATTATCTTTGACTAATTAATTAGTCATAAAAAATATCATCTTCCATACTAAAATTTTTGCCTACACACATCAAAATTTATCCTATACGTTTTGAAATTTATCTTGCACATATTGAAATTTATCGTACAGAACTCGTAATTCATCCTAAACACATCGTAATTTATCCTACACTTTAAATTATTTTTTTCTTCTTTTAAAAAATATATATTTTGAAAATAAGTCTCAAATTTAATGTAGTTTGCTATTAAAAAGGAAGAATACCAATTAATGATCTATCTAAGTTTACAAATATACCCTTACACTAATATTAAATGCAAAAATTAAATGAAGTAAAATAAAGTATTCTTATTGGTTGAAATTTCTTCTTTTTTATTCTTACAAAAAATTCTTCTCATATAAACCTTCCACTATATATATGTGTGTGTATATATATATATATATATATATATATAGGGGGAGGTTCATTTGAGAAGAATCTTCTTGAAAGAAGAAAAATAAATTAATCTAGACCCTTTATTTTTTTGATCAATGGTTGGGAATTAAGATATCAATTTTGTCCACCTTTAATTAATGTTTTAATTACCAAGGGTAATATAGACAATTTGATATAGAATACTAATGAATATTTTAAAGAGTTACTCAAATCTCATTAATGCCACCATAATTTTCTTCATCACCACCATTAATGTGTTGTATCCTACACTAATTTTATTAGAAGTGACAAAATTGTTGGTGCACCTGTGTCTGTACTTTGTCTGTATTTTGTCATGATACAAAACGATGTCTTGTGTTATTCTGAGTTACGTCTTAGGTTTGTTAATATGTGCTTTGATGTAAGTTTGACCAAGTCAACCATCCTCCTGGTTTGACTTGGCCAAACAGTTAGCACATTGTTTGTAACATGTTTGTGTCGAAGGATGGGTCATCGAAGGATTGTTTAGATCCTTCGATGAGCTCGAAAGATAAACCTTCGATGGATGTAGATGGACCTCGAAGGATATCATCCTTCGAGGTATATGTGATCCTTCGGTAGGTTTCAGATCGATAGATGATCTTTCGATCAGTCTATCTGATCCTTCGACCAGACGAGCTGTGTTTGAGTATATATACTCATGTAATGTGTTCACTTCATCGAGGGAGAAGGTGTGTGAGATGTGAGAGAACTTAGTCTTGTAGAGAGCGTATTTTCAGTTTGGTCAAGGGCTGTAACCGTGTCCACTGAAATACAAGAGAAAACTTTGATATCTCGTGTGTCTACATTTCTCTTTGTAGCTTGTGTTCTCATATAAACTACCGGTTTGCATTCTAGCTTGGATTCCGCACTTGCTAGTGTGTTAAACATAACAAGGATTAGGTTTGACCTCATCCTCCGAGGGACCTACAATTGGTATCAGAGCCATGGTGCCCGATTTAGTAAATCTAACCGTTTACTAAGTCACATGTGCTCTAGATCTGTGATTTTAGTGATTTTTGTTCAAGAAGAAAAGTTGGGTGAAAATGAGAAAAACTCAGATCTGGACCCGAATTTTCAGATCTGTGCTGAAACAAGTGTTGGGTTTTATGTTTTTCACCTAAATATTCAAGTTATCATCATCAAAAATTGTATACAAAGTGTTTTCGTCAAATCTGCAAAATTGAACAGAGGCTGTGTTCTTGATGTTCTTGGCGGCTGCTTAAAGAAACTAGGGTTTCTTCATACCCCGAAAGATGAAAAAGGTGCTCGAAAGATGAGACTTTGGGTCGAAGGATCCAGATCTGGATCAAAAGATACCAGATATTTGTGGGAACCCTTAACAACTTCGAAAGATGATCCTCGAAGGATATCTTTCGACCTGATCCATCTTTCGAAAAGTCTGATCAGCTCAAAGGATATCTTTCGACCTGATCCATCTTTCGAAAAGTCTGATCATCTTCTTTTATTTGAAAAAAAATGATAATGGTGGTTGACTCGTTGATGGAAGCTGGGTTTCAGATAGTGAAGGTCGGGTTTTTCGCAATGGATATTTGAATCGAGCTTCAATGTCGAAATTTGTACGGGTTCGGGAGCACGCGGGATGATGCGGCATGATGAAAACAAAAGATGATGATATTTTGAAAATTGTGGGGTAGTCACGGTTACCGATGCAAATGTCAAAAATGGTGACGCGACTATTATGGGCCAAAAACGAAAACGGTATGTTCACTTCCGCACGTCAATGTTTATGATTGTTATCGGTTATTCGTAAATGTTCGAAAGCATTTTGTTTATTGTCACATTCTCGCATTTGAAAACGAACGTATGAACCTAGAATGTCAATACCGGTCCTAACGAGTTCACAAAGTCTTTGGAGGGATACAAGTCGGATCCTACGGGGTACTAGGCGAAATTTCTTTATCAACTAGAATATGCAACGAAGAAATCTTTTTTGTTTATTGTCATATTCTCGCATTTGGTAACGAATGAATGAACCTAGAATGTCAATACCGGTCCTAACGAGTTCACAAAGTCTTTGGAGGGATACAAGTCGGATCCTACGGGGTACTAGGGGACGTTCTTATTCAACTAGAATATGCAAAGAAGAAAGTCGTTTTCGTGATTTTTCGGAACCGAGAACATTCAATGAAGATTGACGACAGTTCCGCTTAGTGGAGGGAATTGGTGAACATTTGACGACAGTTTCTTTGAAGTGGAGAGAATCTGTTAAGGTTTAGAGATTTTACCAAAGAAATGGGGGGATAAAAAATTTTCAAATGTTGAATTTCTTCGGTAAATTTCTAAACGCAATCACAGGTGGTAGAGTTTGTGATTTTCTGGTGATACTAACGGTTCGGCGTGGAATGTTTTGCACAGACACATATTTGAGGATTTTAATTAATTCTCCAGCCAGCGTGAAGGGTTTTGCACGGAAAAATACAGGTTTCTAAAGTCTACAGTAGTTACAAAAGCGCTGTTCACTGAAGACCTGGGGAATCTTTATGAAAGCTGATAGTTCAAGACTGAAGACCTGCAGGATTCGGTTTTGGGTTTGATGTTTCTTTGGGATTTTACAGGGATCTGGGGGTAACTCAATTCGTTGAGTTTGCAAACGATGTACTTGGTCTAGCTGACTTCCTGAGTACTGATGCTAAAGATCCGTAGTGCATTACGTGGTCAACTTCACAAAGGCGAGACAATGAGATCTGGATGTAGTTCAACTAAGCATACTGGTTGAGCTTGCAAGGGATACACTTGGTCTAGCTGACTTTCCTGAGTGTTGATGCTGAAGATTAAAGTGCATTACTTGGTCGATTCCACAAAGACGGTTTACAGAAGACAGTTCACCAGAAATCTCTATCAATGTAGTATGCTTGTATGAAATAGAGTTCTTATGACAAGATTAAGACTTGATGCAGTTCTTAAAGATTGGAACCCTTATCAAATGCCGGTTGGAGTATTGGAAGATCAGCGGAAGATCGGTCAATTGAGGAAATTGCACAACACCCAACACGGATACGCGTACTTTAAGGGGGAAATATTTTACAAGGAGCGTCAAGATACTACTTACCTGGATCATCGGTCAAGGGGGAATTTGTTAACACAGAGAAGATGAATACTTGACTGAAGATCGATTGCAGTTGCATTTTCAGCATTCGATAGCAACGGACAAGGGGGAATTTGTTGATGCAGATTTTGTGTCCGATGCTTGTCGAATAGATTAGTTTTATTTTACGCTGAATTTGTAATAGTTAGTGAAACGGTCTATCGAACGTGTATAGACCCGCTCGTTTGAAGTGGTCAAACGAGAGGGTTATTCGGTTGACTGTGTGTGTTTGCAAGACAAGGGGTGTGACTATAAATAGAAAACCCTTGCCATTTGCAACACGAGGAGATTTTAGGAGGTTGGAGACCTCACCGGGAGAGATCACCACTTGGTCTCTCCCCGGAATGTATACTCCTTTGGTATTAGTTCGGTTATCATGTAATCGGGCCGATTTGTAATGTTTTACTACCGGATTAATACAAAGTTGGTTGTTTATCATCTCTAATCTCTCCCGTCTTGAACCGATCTCACACGAATCACGGTTTCGGTCACGAAACTCGGTCCTACAAAAATTATTTAAAAGTGTTGTCTTCTACACATATGTTATTATGAGTCGCAAAATTATTTAAAAGTTTTGGAATCCTACACATTCTGTACCCTACACCAAAACATTGTTTTACTAATGTAGGAAACGTTGAATATGTAAGATCATGTGCATGATTGTTTTTATTGTGTAAGGTGCATAACTATTTATAAGATAGGATCATTAAATGATTATAATTCATTAATTTGAATAGCAAAAATAATCAATAGACTCATTAAATGATTTGTTCAAATTACCTTTGTATCCTTTATTCTTTTTATTCTTAATTTGTAATTTCTTCTCATTTGAACTCTCCACTATATATATATATATTAGCGAATTTTTATAAAAAAATTGTAAAAAAAACTATCAAGTTTTTTAGTTAGTTTTTTTAGTTTTCTCATTTATATGTAGTTTTCTCATGATCCTCTCCCAATATATATATATATATATATAACCCTATATATAGGGAAAGTGTAAAATACAATATCCCTTAACGTACATTACGTACGATATAGGGAAATCGCATGTTATAAAATAGCATTGATGAAATCGCATGTGATAATTTTTATGAATTCGCATGTTGGTTTTTTGTAACAATTTCGCATGTGATAATTTTGATGAAATCGCATGTTGGTTTTCTGTAAAAATTTCGCATGTGTTAATTTTGATGAAATCGCATGTTAAAAAACAGCATGCGAAATTGTTAAACAAAAACAACATGCGATTTTAACATGGGATGAAGATCTGACGGCTGAGATTAGCGCGTACACATTGTACGATAAGGGCATTTGTACGTTAACCTAACCCTATATATATCACGAGAACCGTAAGAACCAATGAAAAAACCACGAGAACTTGATAACAAACGATGCAAATTCAAATTTTTTTACACTTATCGTTATTATTCGAATACATTGTTAGAAATTTAATTTACACGTTTAAATTTAAGCGAATTCGTAAATAAAGAAAATTTACACATGTTTAAAAAATCTAATAAGAGTGATTTTGAGAGAAGAAATGAATTTTTTGATGTTGTAATTTTTTTTGATGTTGTATCTTATTGCAATGAGGTTTGTATTTAAAAAAATATTTTGATTGGTTTTTTCATTGGTTCTCACCGTTCTCGCAATATTTAGCTTTTTCAAGATAACTTTTCCATGTATATATATATATATATATAGGATTAGGATCAAGAGTGAACAACTTCTTGAGAGTGAACTGAGTGAACTAATCTTGACCCTTGATCATTTTTTAGATTAAAATGGTGAGATTGACATTACCCAAGTATGTTTAATTAAAATCCTTTAATTTTCTTATCTCTTACCTCTCTTTCTCTCTCTCTCTCTCATTTTTAATTATTTCTCCATTATTTTTTTATCCATAGATTTTGTTTTAATTTTAACTTGAATATTGTTTTTCTTTTATTATCCGTATATATAGATATCATAATACATTGTTTTTAACTTTTTATAATTTTCAATAAACATTAAAAAATTTCTCTAAGATTGAAATTGTAATTATTTTTTGGTATTAATTTTTTTTTGAATATGTGATGAAGTTATTTATTTTGCATACATGTGATATGTTTTATTTTCATTAATTTCATTATTTTTATATGAATCTACTCGTGTGCATGCCTAATATACTATATGTTGTTAATATACACATATATAACCATTTCTGAATATAATACACAGATGTATAAAAAACTGTACACATGTGTATAAACTAACAGCTGTGTATATTGTATAAACTGATACTAGCGAGACTGTACGCATGTGTATACACTAACAACTATGAATCTTGTATATACGGAAACTAGCGAGATTTTAGGGATTTTGATTATATTGTTTAATAAATGCAATTTACAAAAGACACAAATACCCTTCTATCATTTATTTTAAAGGAGAGTTACAACATTATAATTACAATCTTACCATTGTTTAAAAATCTCTAGATGATGTAATCCAATGGCCCAGATTAGTTCACACAGTTCACTCTCAACCTACTGTTCACTCTAGAACCCTACCATATATACCTATATATATATATATATATATATATATATATATATATAAAGTGTAAAATACAATACGGCTTAACGTACATCATGTACGACAACGTGTGTGATTATGTGTATAACGTGCGTGATTAATGTTTTCCAACATGCGTGATTTGGGGTTTTTAGCTTATAACGTGCATGATTTTCAGATGAACGTGCGTAATTATCTGTCGTACGTGATGTACGTTAAGCCGTATTGTACGTTAACTTGCCCACATATATATATATATATATATAGGGGAAAGTTCATTTAAGAAGAAATTTAATGTGAGAAGAAAAAGAAGAAAGGGCATATTAGTAAAATACTATTTTATTTATAACTCATATCATTAATTTTTCTCTCTTTAATTAATTAGTCAACTAATCATTAATTATCCTACATATAGTCTATAAAACCTACACATATCAAATTTTCTTACATATACCCTACACATTATAGAATTTTATCCTACACAGTCGAAATTTATCCTACACACCTCGAAATATATCCTACACAACTCGTAATTTATCGTACACTTTAAATTAAATTGTTTTTTTTTAATTTGGAAAAAAGTATATATTTTGAAAAGGAGTTACAAATCTAATTTAGTTAGTTATTAAAGAGGAAGAATACAAATTAATGATTTATATAAATTTACCAATATACCCTTATATTAAAATTAAATACAAATATTAAATGAAGTAAAATGAAGCATTCTTATTGGTTGAAACTTCTTCTTTTTTCTTCTTACAAAAAAATTATTCTTGTTTGAACCTTACAATATATATATATATATATATATATATATATATATATATATATATATATATATAGGGGAAGGATGTATAGAAAACCCACTTTAATTTAGAAAACCCGGGAAACTCTAACCTCCCGATGTTTTTTTCAAAAAAAAAAATATACACATGTTTTTAAGGTATTTGGGCAAAAAAAATCAAAAAAGCGCCGAGTAGATATTTTTTAAAAAAATAAACAAGTTTTGGTGTAACACGTGTTACATTCATCTGACATATTTGTAACACGTGTTACACCAAAACTTGTTTATTTTTTTTTTAAAATATCTACTCGGCATTTTTTTGATTTTTTTTGCCCAAATACCTTAAAAACATGTATATAACATGTGTATATTTTTTTTTTTTGAAAAAAAATTCGGGAGGTTAGAGTTTCCCGGGTTTTCTAAATTAAAGTGGGTTTTCTATAGATACTTACACTATATATATATATATAGTGTAAGTATCTATAGAAAACCCACTTTAATTTAGAAAACCCGGGAAACTCTAACCTCCCGAATTTAAAAAAAAAAAAAATATATACACATGTTATATACTTGTTTTTAAGGTATTTGGGCAAAAAAAATCGAAAAAGCGCCGAGTAGATATTTTAAAAAAAAATAAACAAGTTTTGGTGTAACACGTGTTACAAATATGTCAGATGAATGTAACACGTGTTAGACCAAAACTTGTTTATTTTTTTTAAAAATATCTACTCGGCGCTTTTTTGATTTTTTTTGACCAAATACCTTAAAAACATGTATATAACATGTGTATATATTTTTTTTTTTAAAAAAACATCGGGAGGTTAGAGTTTCCCGGGTTTTCTAAATTAAAGTGGGTTTTCTATACATCCTTCCCCTATATATATATATATATATATATATATATATATATATATAGAGGATCCTGTAAAAAGTCCAACTTTTGTAAGAAGTGTGAGAAATAATTTGGGCATGACAAGTGTCCCTTATCTTAATTAATTCAAAAGGGTATATTAATAATTGTCCATTCTTATCAATTAATTGATTTCCAAAGATAACTGCCAAAAATATCAGGCGATATATTAGGGATGTGATTCGAATTCGATTTGTTCTATACATTTAATTGTTTACGGTAAGTTCTTGTTGTAGTGTTATATTCCCCAGTCAATAGTGTTATATTATGTACATGTATCTTTTAATATCCTTTTCATAGTGTTTTATCCCCATCAATATTGTTTATTCTGTATAGTGTCTTACAGTAAACAGATAGTGTTATATCTTTCTATAGTGTTTTATCATGTAATATACTGTTCCTTTCATAGTGTTTTATCCTCATTAATAGTGTTTTATTCTGTATAGTCTTGAATCATAGATGTTTAAAACACCACACCATGAACAATGTCTCCAGATAAAACACCATGACTTGAATCATAGTCATGATGTTTTAAAATCTGGGAATATTTTTGTATTGATAAAACACCACGCCATGAACAATGTCTCCTGATAAAACACCATGACTTGAATCATAGTCATGGTGTTTTAAAATCTGGGAATGTTTTGTATTGATAAAACACCACGCCATGAACAATGTCTCCAGATAAAACACCATGACTTGAATCATAGTCAATTTATCCAGTTGTTTTAAAACACCACGCCATGAATCTGATTATAGATCTCTTTATGATAACGTATGAAGAATATGCAACCAAAGACATCTTACAATTAAGGTGAATCATTAATTCCGATATTTAAGGAAAAGGAGTGAATGTAGGAGTTTTTAGTTGTGTAGGTTACGGTTACCATATTTCAAACATTTAAAAAGACACTTTTGCCCTTCAATTTTACATAAGGTCCCTCTAATTAAAACACAATTTACATTTTTATACCCTATTAATCTCAACCATTAGATCAAATATCCAATGGTTTAAAACACTTCTTACCCTTCTTACATATATATATATATATATATAGTTCGAAGGTGTTTTTCGCGGATAATGAGTTCAAAATATGAAAATACATTATTTTTTGGGGTGAATTTATATTATAATAAATTTGAAATCTACAACAAAAAATTACAGAATTTGAAGCAGTAAAAGACATTTGAATGTCAGAAACAAATTTTAAAAGTTGAAATCATGTCCAACCACCTATTGGTTCAAATGAAAATGCTTCAATGGACTTTACCGGACTGATTATGCAGTTGGCTATGGTTTCGACCGGTCCGGGTTATTAAAAGAGTAGTGGGTATTAGGGCTGGTCCAACCTTTTTGGAGACTTAAGACGAAATGAAAATTTGGGGCCCTTTCTCTTTATTTGATTATTATAAACAATAATTATTTTTCCGTATTTGGAACCAAACAAAAATCTAACACATCTATAATACATGTGGTTTGCTAGTATAAGAAATCAAACAATCTAAAATAATAATTTGCACTAATATTAATAGTTAATATATTATTATTTTTTAAGTGGAGACCCTATTTTTATTTTAAGAGACCCTAGACCAAAACTTTGGTTACTTATATACTATAGATCTCTCCCTGATGGGTAGATACTAGTTAACTTCATACATGGGCTTGTCATGATCAATTAGCTGGCAGTATACAAAAGACCAATTTTCATAATGAAAAAATTAAACCCTAAAACAAACGGGTGTTCAATATTTTATTCGTGAATTTTAATGTTACCAAGAAAGGAAAGTCATCCTTTAGAATATTACATACAGGTTTACATTCAATAGAAAAACATTATAAACTTAAAAATCGAGAAAACTATAACTAATCAATCAAATTTTCTTATTTTTCCCTTTTTTATTTTTTTTAATTATAAGATTAATATTGTATAAATAAATATAACACTTGGGTATCTTCGTTAGTGCGAATATGAATCCAGTGGCCAATTGGAATATTTTATTTGATATTTTTGAAGCTAGATTATCTCGATGGAAGGCGGAGTGCTTAGCTATAAGGCGTCGGTGACGCTTATTAAGGCGGTGATGGAGAGCCTTCCTAAGTATTATTTTTTGATCTGTGGAGGTTAGTTATTTCAGCCCTTCATGAAAAATATTTAAACATATACTTGGGCTTACATTTGATTAGTCTTTATAATACCTGAAAGTTTGTATCAAACATATCATATAGTCTATCATAATGCTTAAAAGTTCGTAGATTATGTATTTTTTTTGGTAAATTAATTAAAAAATATCATTCGTTATAAATATAAGAGTAAATTGCCAAAATCGTCCCTGAGGTTTGGGTCTGTTTGCCAGTTTCATCCAAAACAATTTTTTTTTGTGCCATATTGCCCTTCACGTTTGGCATTTTTTTTTCTATTAAGATGAGAAACACTTTTGTCTTTTAGCTAACACACAACACATTAAAGCTTGATACAAGTTTTTAATGCACATACATAATCACCACACCACCACCACCCCATCACCGCCACACCACCACTCAGTCACCACCATCACCAGCTCACCAACACCGTCACTACCACAACCCCTCACCACCAGACCACCACTCTGTCACCACCCAACTCCACCCCACCAACACCACTCCATCACCACCGATCGAAGCCCAAATCCAACGCCACCACCGTAATCCCATTTTCACCACCACCTCTACTTCCGGCCAACCATCGCTATCGGACTTCACCACCACCTCTGCTTCCAACCACCACCACCCATCACATGTGTTAAATATTCTTGCTGATTAATTAGTTCCTGTATCTGCAGACGGCATGCCATGAGTGTTGCAAACCTGATACACTATTTGGCTCCCAGAGATGTTGACCAGAAAAAATATGACCTATCTTTAGTGGGACTTATGAACTTGGAGACAATCAATCCATATGTAATTGCAAGCCTTTCTGCAGGAATCCAGATGTTAGAAAACCTAAAGTGTTCTTAAAACAGGCGCCACGATCATTCGTATCAACTGTGCTCATGGTGATCCAAGTGTTTGGCTTGAGATTATCAGAAGAGTGAAGATGAACTCTCATATGCTGGAGAAGCCATGCCGGATTCTCATGGATTTAGAGAGAGAGCGAGAGAGAATGGAGTAGGGGTGGGCGGGATAGAATTTATAATTAGTTTTTTTATTTAAAAGTTAACAAAAAAAAAAAAAAAAAAAACACACACAGTTAGAGGTTTGGATGAAAATGGCAAAAAATGCCAAACGTGAAGAACAATATGGCACAAAAAACTTGTTTTGAATGAAACTAGCAAACAAGCCCAAACTTCAGGGACGATTTTGGCAATTTACTCTAAATATAATAACAAATCAACATATAAAATCTACTTTTTGGTAAGGTTAATTTCAAAAATACCATTATCAGTAACTTTAGGGTTATTGGATTTTATCACCCCCAACTATCGGCCTTTGGCCGTTGCCACCCCCAACTAACACTTTGACACCCGACACCTCCAACTTGACTTTTAGTTTGTGCTGGCACCACTCTGCTAACTCATTACTAACAGAGTTAGTTTCTTGTCCTACATGTCACAATCTTGGTTACGTGGACAAGATGACATGGCGAATCTTGATTACGTGGCACATTATGTCCATATAAAAACTGCATCTTCTTATCCTTTTCTTTCTTCTCAATAAAAACGTAGAACCAATACAAACTCACAAATCAAAGGAGGACTCTTAAAAAAACCTTATCTTTTAGTCTTCATCACCGGTTCGTCTGAAATCAAAGTCCAAAGACCCTTATCTAAACTAGTTCGTCAACTCCAGTCACATTCCGCCGTCGTACCACCACCACCACCATCATCGCCACCAACCGCCACCACCACCATCATCAACCAACCACCACCACAGTCACCATCATCATTATCTCCATCAACCACCACCACAGGCACCGTCATTATCATCTCCACCAACCGCCACCATCATCACCCAACGAAGTTATCCACCATCATTACGGCACCACAATGGCAGCCCCTAGCATAACAGCCTCCAAACATCACCACATCAACCATATTCACCAGAATCCCCACCATAGCTTCACCTTAATCAAAAGCCCCATCAGAGAAGACCATAAAAAGCTTTAATCTAACCCTAACTACCACTAAAAAAGCCCTAATCTAAACGATCTGAACTCACCATAACCACCGTCGTCGTCTCTTCCATCGTTTCATTTGTTTCGATTCGCTATTGAGGTTGATTCGCTGTTCCGATGACTGCTCCGATTTTAAAACGCCGTTCCACTTGTTTTGATTCAATTTGCTGTTGAGGTGGTGAAGCAGGGTGGTTGTGTGTAACACCTCGAAAAATCACGACTAATATAATGAAGACACGTGTCATGAACTTTAAACGTGTAAAGAATTATTTTAGAGGGACTAAAGTTGATAAACAAAGAAAGTAGGTGTGTAACAGGATTCAAAGTGTCAACATTTGATAACTATACCTTTCAACAACCTTACACGATGTTTATACCCTTAAACGAATGAATTATGTATCATATGGAGCCGTTTGTAGAAGAAAGTGAAAGTTTACAAACCGCAAGGGTTAAATGTGTCACCATGTTTAATTTTTACCTCTGAGTGACCTTTTAACGAACCCGAAGCTTTGTAATGATTAATTATGTTCACGAGAATAAATGATAAAAATTTCACAAGGTTTCGATACATATGAGGAAGATACGTTAACATTCGTAAATAAGGGGTTAAAAGCGTCAACGTTGAAATTCAGGACTTGTCGGTGATCGTACAACTAACCGGGAGCTTAACGAAGTTTGTTTATGAGTTAGAGTCCTTGAAAGTCAAGTTTGGGGGTTAAAAGTGCAATAAAACAAGTTAAAATCAAGTTTAGAAGGACCAGGGACCAAATATGCAAATCTGACAAACTTGTGACCGGACTAGACCTTCACGCGGGCCGCGTAAGGCCTCTGCCTTGGCTTACACGGGCCGCCTAAAATGCCCAGTTACAGTTTTCTTGGACAGATGCCTGTTCCAGCCACTTCCACCGCCTTAAAAACCTGTTTTTCGATCCCAGGGGCTGCACCAATGGTTTTTCATGCATAGGGAGACTTGGAATGCATCAGGGATCATGTGTAGACTTTGTTGTAATGATCGTATGCAATTTAAAGTCCTATATAATGAGCTCTATGTTGCAACACTTCACTAGTTCATTTCAAACTCATTTCTAAACCTTCTCTGGAGCTCTCTGGACCTCAAGCAAGCTTCCTTAAGTTTCAAATTCGTGCTAAGGACCATTGTAAGTGTCCTTAACCCCTTAAGTTCAGTTTTAATTAGCTTAATGACCAAAAGTCAAAGCCGTCGTAATTAAGCTTTGACTTAGTGATTAACCACTAATGGTCCAGTCATTTTTCGAATTGAAAGTGGCTATGAGTTGGTAATTATGTGGGTAATAAACCCTTAAAAGGGCACCCTCTGATTTCCACTCTAACTAGGTCAATTGTCGGGTCAAACTTTATTATAAAAAGTCAACAGAAAGCTATTTTGCAAATAAACTCATAATTAACAATGTAGAAGCTATGAAACCTGTTTTAACACTTGTATAACTTGGTAATTAATGTAAGAACATGTCTAAGCATGTTCAACCCGACAATTTTGAGTTTTGGCTCGGTTCGGAACAGAAAGTCGCAAAAGTAGACTTTTGCTTTGACTTTTAGTTCTGAACCGATTTAGTTTAGTTTAGACATGCGTTAGAGTTCCATTAGCACCAGGTTATAGGTTAGTATAACTCTCTGAGGTTATACAACTTGGTTCCTAATTAATCCGATTCATATGCATGTTTCCGTTAATTGCTTAAATGTTGACCATTATGCCCTTTTGACCTTAAAACGATATTTTTGACAATGTGAGAGGACAAAAACCTTTATTACTGATTTATAAACATGTCCTAAAAATTTGACATCAGTTTGAGGTCTAGATTAGGAGTTATGCTCAATAGCATAATTTGAAAGCTTTTTATTAATTAAACGACATTATTAGCATAAAGCCTATTTAAACCCAAGTTTTGACACTAAACCTTTTACCCACTGATGTAATATAATATTTTGGGATTTTTGAAGATTTTTATTTATTTTTAAACAGATCATATCATAGGGTTCTTGCTTTGCTTCGGTAATTGTAGGTTATACCCTTTTCTTGAATAAAATGAGTTTTACATAACATTTTGATACCAAAATTTTTGCTACTGATTTTATATGATAAATAAAATATTTTAAGCCTTCTGGAATGATAAAAATATCAGCTTTTCTTATATAACCCCGAAAATCGCTTAAAAAAAACTTTTACTCGTTTTAAACGCATAGTATGAGTTAAAACTATTTTAAATATATAAGACTTAATACCTACTGATGTTTTAAGTAAATTTTTATACTTTAACAGTAAGAAAAAGTTTTGAACTCAGTTTCCAAATTTGACCTTTAAAGCTTATGTGAAATTACCAAAATGCCCCTACAGTGCATAGTTTGGTTATAAAAGATAAATTTCACATATAGGCAATACCCTACTGATATGACCTGCAAAAATAATTATTTTTACTGATCATATCAGAACTGAACCTCAGATTAATATTTAATCTCTTTTATAACCTTTAAAATGACCAAAATACCCCTAAGGGGCTTAAATTGAGTTTAAATTCGTTTTGGGCATAATGGAAGGTATCCTACTGATATCACAACATATTTAAGGCATATTGACTTAGGAAACCTGTACATGACTCTTTTGATTACCCGTTATGCATTTTTCACGTTCGGTTCGGTGTATGTAACTAGTTTGCATAAATTGACCGAAACGGGTCAAACCTTGTCATTTTTATCTCAAAATCCAGAATGTGTTTAGTTTACCCATATTATAAAAGTCTTTAAACTTGTCGAGTCTAAACCACATTCTAATCCGGTCTTCCCTTAATCGTGTGTTTTGAACCGTATATCTTCCTTTAAAACTAACCGGTCTAAGTTTAGACTTAATTAAGACCCGTTAGGAATCTAATAGGTTATTAAAACCTTCGTTCCATATTTAGGAGACCGGTAAAAGATATCTGCATTTGCCAATTGTATACGAATGGGATAAAATGCATAATTTGCTCAGGTAAATACTTTTAACTTATTTTCCGTTATACGGGCTTGGGATACGGTATTATAATAATACCGCTTGGTCGGGTGTGTAATTATTTAAATCGGATTGTGATTAATATATTTGCATAACCCATTTTAATCTGTTTTGTTTGGTATATGGCTTTTGGGGGGTTAATGACCATGTCCTGGATATCCTCGGCTCATTCATTGAAATGGCCACGACTTAAGCACGGGGTGTAGGCATACACCTGACAGTTGCGTATGTATAAAAGGTACTCCACAATAAGGAAAATTCCTTGTGGGTATTATACCTGTGGTGTGTCAGTTAACCTTGTCCGGCTCTTCTAACCGGACCTGACGGACGGAAAACATATAAATCTGTATACAAGATTATTTTTAAAATAATTGTCCCAAGTTATGAAAGATATTTTGTTCCTTGTGCAAACATTTTCAAAATGAGTCGGTTAATTGTATTTACCAGTGTAAACTTACGTATTTTCCAAAAGGCTAAGTGAAGCTACTAGACGGAATAGGCTGGCTACTCCTAGCATCAATAAAGAGTCTTGCAAGCTTAGATGTTTATAATCTGTTGAACAATGATCCTTTTTTTTAACTTTGATCCGCCTGTGGATCCCTTACAACCATTTTTGTAATAATTGATATTACTTTCATTCGGTTTGTAATGTCTTTATCTTTCGACTTCCGCTGTGTATTAAACTGTGATAAATTGTCTATGATGATATCAACTACGTCACGATACTCCCCACCGGCCCACCGGTAATACGTGGAAATATCGGAGTGTGACAGGTTGGTATCAGAGCCAACATTGAGTGAATTAAACACTAGCCTTTTGTGTTTAATCTCAATGACACAGTTTGCACATTTCTCGACTTCCGAGTCTAGACAAAGAACTTAGGACTAATCCTAATTTATTTTAATTTTGTCCTTTATTTTTTCCGTTGTTGTCCTTTGTTTGTTTTGACAGGTTCAACAAAATGCCACCAAGGTTTCGTAGAGGAGGTAGAGGCAAGGGGCCATTCAATGCCCCCAACGATCACGAGGCCGGACCTTCCCACCGGCGAACACCGTCGGTGACAATGAGCACAAGTCCTCAAGAGGATTGGAGGACACATTTGGAGCCCGCGAGGCGATCTGTCTCACTAAGTTCATCACCCTCGTACCTTCATTCTTTCGGGCCGCAATCGGAGAACGAGCCCGAAGATTCACACCAATCTTTCTTGCCGTTGCGGCGGTCAACCTCGCATCGGGCCTTCCAGGACCCGACCCCATACTTCCAAAGCCGATTCAACCCGACAATTCAAGTTGAAAAACCAATGGGTCATAACCCATTGGGCCCTGAAGACCATTTCCCTGAAGCTCAGGGAATGGATATGGATGATGACCCAGATCCCGCCGAGCCACCATCTGGGACACCTACTCACCCCATCGAGATTTCGGATGGGTCGTCATATCATGGATCACCTTATCATGGTCAAGACAGTTATGAGGCAAGGTTTGCCCAATACGACTGGGTGTTTACTCCCAGTTATAACTCACAGCAGCATCAGCAGGATCCCTCGGAGGATTCACGTTTTGTATCGGTCACTCCTCCGCCACCGCCGCCGGTGCAGCAGCCGCCTCCGGAGCCACCGAGGCGGAGAAGAACAACCGTACGGATGTTCGTGCGAGGGGGAATCCGTATTAGCACCCCCAACCTTCCAGTGGCAGTCACTACCCGCCACTTTATGAAGACCCGCATATGGGTGGGCCTTCAAACCCTATTTCTGAGGTGGATTCTGTACCTGTCGCACCGCCACCAGTGGGTTATGATAACCCAATTCCTGCACACGCCAGTGTAGCGGCGTATAACCCTTTCGAGCAGCCACCCCATACTAACTACAACTACGCCGAGACTGACTCATACCTTGTAGCGGCGAACTACAATGCTCTCCATCCTAAAGGACCCTATGGAGGTCCCTGGCAGACTGGACACTCGGCCTATGGGTACCAATACCTGCCACCTCCTCAACCTCTACAGCCGCAGCCACCGCAAATCCAGCCGCCACAGCAACAGGAGATTTTACAAAGGTTGAGCCAGGTGGAACGGGAGGTTCGAGAAGAGCGTAGAAGCCACCGGGGATTTCTTAAAGGTTTGGAAAGCTTAATCAAGGGAAAGAGCAAAAGGGATCATTAAATTCCTTATTTGTTTATTTTGTATTTCTTTAATTTTCAATCAAGTCCCTGCGTGGACATCTATTTCTGTAACCAGTCCCTGCGAGGACTTGTAGTCTCAGTTTAGCATCTGCGTGGGCAAGTTATTTCTGTTAAAGTCCTGTTTAGGGCAATATGTACTCTTTTAAATTTTAGTGGCATGTTATAATTTAAATTTCATTTTGTCATTATATGCAGAAATGTAATATATATATATGAAATAAATAAATCCAAAATATGTCATTCCTTTTATAAGATCTGCCTTAAAATATTAAATAAGAATCTTAAAGGGTATAACCTAGCCTGCATGTCATTATAAGACCTGGCCATGATGGTAAAACATGTTTAAAAAAGATTCAAATCCTTGTTAACATCTGAAAACATGTTAACACTCCTGGTAGATGTGATTCGTAAAATCACGCATGTCATCCTTATATTGGATTATTCCAATTCCTTTTCTTAATTATAATTTAATCATCCATTAGTGATGAAGTGCCTACGGGCCATAATTAATGTCCTTTGAGACTAAAGACAGTTATAGTCTACGACTCCCTATCAAGAAAAGGTAATGAACTGTGATTCAAGCCTTATTGCCTCGATCCTATAAGATCTTGGCTTATAGTTTAAATTTGTCATTGTGACTTGGCCTTTTGTGCCAATACTATATTTTTAATTATAACTGAGGATAATTATAATGAAAATCCTGAATAAAAATACTTAACAAATTAACCAATATGGTTTATTAATACCATGGTTAATAAATTAATAAGATGACAAATCTATTATAAACCTCTAAGAAATCATTGTTATCATTTTATGTAGCAATCAAGCTACATGGCTGAATCTGAAGAAGTCAACAGTCACCCTCTAGAAAATCATGACAACACCAGAATCAACATAGCTGGTGCAGAACTGCAGGCATTAATAGACAATGCCGTTACTCGAGCTCTGGACAGAAGAGATAATGAATCAAGTGGTACTCGAAGCAAGACCTCATCTGTACCCCATTCCAAATCACAACCTAAGACTCACTCTGAGGCTCATAGTAAGCCACCTCCTAAACATCATGAGTCAAAGAAGGATGATGCTCAACACTCATCAAATCAGCGTAGTATTCCGTCTAAGAAGATTGTGTTTGATAAGGAGCCACGAGCAAAAACCTGTTCTTATAAGTATTTTGTCTCCTGCAAGCCCAAGGATTTCACTGGGGAAAATGAGCCATCGATTGCATGACGTGGCTAGACGAGATGGATACGGTAGTTGATATTAGCGGGTGTGCAGAGCAAGATATTGTTAAGTATGTTTCACAATCTTTCAAAGGTGAAGCACTAGCCTGGTGGAGGTCTTTGATCCAAGCTATTGGAAAGATCCCATTATACAATCTGACATGGGATCAGTTTGTTGCTCTTATCAAGGAGAATTACTGTCCTCAACACGAAGTTGAGAAGATCGAGACTGACTTTTTATCATTGGTCATGAAAAACCTAGGCTATCAAGCTTACCTTACCAGCTTTAATACCATGTCTCGATTGGTTCCTTACTTGGTGACACCGGAACCAAAACGTATAGCCCGTTTCATTGGAGGTTTAGCCCCAGAAATTAAAGCTAGTGTGAAGGCATCCCGACCTGCTACTTTTAGGTCAGCAGCTGATTTGTCATTATCCCTTACTCTGGATGCGGTCAGGCTGAGATCGCTTAAGAGCTCTGAAGAAGGAAAAAGGAAACGTGAGGATGATAACTCACGACGTTCTGATAAGAAGCATAAGGGGAACACTAATCACAAGAAGAATTCTGGGTTTAACAAGGGTAATCAACAAATGGATGAGAAGCCTAAATGCAAAACCTGCCAGAAACGTCATTTTGGAAAATGCAGGTTTGAATCAAAGTCGCAGTCAAAACCGATTGCATGTGGGATATGCAAATCCAAAGAACATAAGACTTTGGATTGCAAAAAGATAAAGGATGCAACTTGTTACAACTGTAACGAGAAGGGGCATATTAAGACAAACTGCCCAAAATATGCAAAGAAACCAGAGGAAGGTAAGAAGACCAATGCTAGGGTCTTCCAAATGAATGCATGGGAAGCAGTTCAGGATGAACAGGTACCTTTCTTATTAATGATGTTTATGCAAGGGTATTATTTGATTCGGGTGCGGATAAGTCATTTGTCGATGATAAGTTTTGTAAATTGTTAAATCTGCCTGTTAAAACCCTAAGCATAAAGTATGAAGTAGAATTAGCCGATGGTACCATAGAAACTGCCTCAACTGTGTTAGATGGGTGCTTTATATCCATTAGGAACCACTCCTTTCCGTTATCCTTGCTTCCTTTGAAATTAGCTGGTTTCGACATAGTGATAGGCATGGATTGGTTATCTCATAACCAAGCCCAGATTGTTTGTGACAAGAAACAAGTGGAGATCAAGACTCCGTATGGTGAGCCACTAACCATACAGGGAGACACTCAGTATGGGTTGCCTAAGCAAGTGTCTATGCTTAAGGCATCAAGGTGTATGAAGAAAGGTTGTGTCATCTATATGGCAAAAGTGACTATTGATGAAACGAAGCCCAAGATTGAAGACATCCCCGTCATTTCCGAATATCCAGAAATATTCCCTGAAGAATGTAACACCCGTCTAATTTTACATGGATTTAATAGTTGTTCATACCATATTATATGAAAATTTCTAAGTTGTGACATAATATTCCATAAGTAGGGTTCAAAAGTAACAACATTTAGTCGACTAACAACTAAATCAGAACATTCAAAGTTGTTTACAATTCACAAACATAGACTATTAAGGATTTAAAACATTGCGGAAGCTTCAAAAACAGTGTTCGGATCTTCGTCATTAGCTTGATCGTCATCCGTAAGTTCACCAACATCACCTAATGTCAAAACCACTTCAAGGGTTAATTTTGACAATAATAAAACACGTATAATCGAAATCTAGCATCAAAACGATTGAAAACAATTAAAATTCTCGGATCAGGGTCGCTCGCGCCCCGCGAGAGATGTTACGCGGGCCGCGAGAACCCCTCACGTGTCGCGGCGCATGTCGGGTCCCCTTCCGCGTGGCGCGGGGGATCGGGTTTTCCAGCAGCTTATGTTTTGTGAGCTGCAATTTCTGCCAGCTCCGGAAAACTCAAATTTTAACTTAAAATGTGCGTATCTTTTGACTCGTAAGTCCGTTTTAGGTGATTCTTTTTCCTATGCGTCTGTAAATTCATTACCGACATGCCTATTACAAATTTCATACCGATCAATTTGTTTACGGACCAAAATATTATATGTCCATTTGCAATTATTCGACCCACTCTAACTTAACCATTTTATTACCATTTAACTAGTAAACCTAAGGCGTTTATTACCCAACTCCGGGGCTTATTGTCACTGGCACTTCATTACCAAACTTATGGCTTCGTGCTCTTGTGACCATTTCCGCCAATTCCTTCTACTTACAATTTTAATACTTACAAAGTATCATTATTCGACCCGTTTGGTCCATCTATGGAAAATCCTCCATTTTGATGACTACCAAACAACTACTAACCAATTCTTATCCTACGAATTTAAGTAACGTACAAGATTGCTACATTCAACATAATTTTTATCAATAACGCATAGTTTAACAACAATTCATCGAATGTAACGGATCAAGTTACATACCTTAGTGTACGCCCTTCAACCGCAAATCACCACCGGCTTGTCCACTCGACGTTCCGGTATCCTTTCCTATAGAGTTCAATTTAAGACATGTTTAGAACTCTCTTTAAACCTTATATCGCATAATACACCGAAACATCATAATTATGCGTTTGAACTTTAAATTTCAGTTTTAAGCCTTCTTTGAGGCATTTTCCCAAACACTTTAAGGGCAGATTTTTACATGATTATATGACAAGTTTCTAGCTTATCACTTAGCCCTAATTTCACATCAATCAACATTTTACATGATTGTTAGCTTCTACATTCCTGAAATCACTTCAAAATTGTCAAATTACACTAGGACAACACCCAATTTCCTAGTGTTCATCGATTTACACATAACCCACTAATCACCTACAATGGTGTTCATAGTTTCCACTAAAATTTCATATGATTTCAACTTGTGTTTGTCTAGGGTTTGTCCCTAGACACTATAGTTGTTCCTAAATCATCATAACACACACATGCAACCATAATTTCAGATTTTCCCAATTTCATGAGAATTTCAAGTTGAGAGTTTTCATCAAATTTTACATACCTTGTAATCCTCTTGTGATGAGGATCAATAATCTATGCTTTATTTTCGATTTCAACTTGGATTGAGCCTTCAATTTGCAAGTTTAGTGAAGTTTTAGGGTTTTGGAGAGTGGGGATCGCCCCTGATCTTCTCCTGTGCGACCAGACACCTTCAAATGGGTGTTTGGTTTTGATTTTTATTAAAATTAACAATATAGTTTCAATTCTTACAACTTTGGCCCTTCCACTTTGTTCAACTTATAGTTTAGTTGCTTTTAACCCTATTATAAGCTATTTTTAGCAAATTAACTAACTAGGTTAAAATTCATAGTTAGTAAATTCTCATTTATTATACTTTATAATTCTAATATAAAGTTTTATATTTTTCGGGGTGTTACAAGTCCACCCCCCTTAAAAAAGGTTTCGTCCCCCAAACCGAAGTACGTACCAAATAATGTAGGGTGGAGACGTCGCATCTCCTCTTCGGACTCCCACGTAGTGTCCGAACCTTTCCTATACTCCCATTTAACCTTGACTTGATTAATCACTTTGTTCCTCAAACTCTTCTCTTTACGATCTAAAATCGCAATTGGTTTTACTGCATAGTTGAGGCTGTTATCCACCTCGATATCATCGTAGTGGATACGAGCAGTTTCGTCTGCTAAACATTTTCGGAGATGTGACACGTGAAATGTGCTATGAATCCCACTTAACTCCTCGGGTAATTCGAGACAATAAGCTACCTTACCCACTCGTTCGGTGATTCTGAATGGCCCAATAAATCTTGGGCTCAACTTTCCTCTTTTTCTGAATCGTATTATTCCCTTCCACGGCGATACTTTCAACATAACTTTGTCGCCAACCTGGAATTCGATTGGCCTGTTCCTTTTGTCAGCATACGCCTTTTGTCTATCTTGGGCCGCTTTCAAGTGTGCCCGAACCATGTCGATTTTCTCATTCGTAGTTCGGATTATATCAGTAGGTGCTAGCCCTCGTGGACCCACTTCTCCCCAACATACCGGAGTTTGACATTTTCTGCCATATAACATTTCATACGGGGCCATCTTAATGCTCGCGTGATAGCTATTGTTATATGAAAATTCGACCAAGGGTAGATAGACATCCCAACTACCCCCGAAGTCAATAATGCAAGCCCACAGCATATCTCCCAACGTTTGTATTGTTCTTTCACTCTGCCCATCCGTTTGTGGATGGTAAGCAGTGCTAATGAACAATTTAGTTCCCATTTGTTCTTGGAATTCACGCCAAAAATTCGAAGTAAACCGAGTATCTCTGTCTGACACAATGGATATCGGTACCCCATGCCGTGCTATGATTTCATTGGTGTACACTTCCGACATCTTCTCGGATGTATAAGTCTCACGAATTGGAATGAAGTGAGCGCTTTTCGTAAATCTATCTACAACTACCCATATAGCATCAAACCCGCGGTTAGTTTTGGGCAATTTGGTCAACAAATCCATGGTGATTTGTTCCCATTTCCAAACCGGAATTTCCAACGGTTGAAGTTTACCGTATGGTTTTTGATGTTCCGCCTTGACTTGTAAACATGTCAAGCATTTTTCTACGTACTTCACCACATCTCTTTTCATCCCGGGCCACCAATAGTTTTGTTTTAAATCATTGTACATTTTGGTCGCTCCCAGATGGATGGAATAACGGGACTTATGAGCTTCATCGAGTAGAAGCTTTTTAACTCCACATGTAATGGGAATCCAAATTCTGTTGAAACGTGTTTTCAAACCATGGTTGCTTACTTCGAGATCTCTAACTTGGCCAACAATTCTTTCTTTTCTCCAGTTTTCCGTCTTTACCGCTTGATCTTGTGCTTCTCGAATTCGTTCGAGTAAGCCTGAGGTCACAATGAGTTGTAATGATCGTACTCGGATCGGAGCATAATCTGTCTTTATGCTTAGGGCATCCGCCACCACGTTTGCCCTTCCAGGGTGATAATGTATTTCATAGTCGAAGTCTTTCACCGTTTCTAGCCATCGCCTTTGTCGCATATTTAACTCCTTCTGATCGAAGAAGTATTTCAAGCTCTTGTGGTCGGTGAATATGGTGCACTTTACCCCATATAAGTAATGCCTCCATATTTTTAATGCAAATACCACCGTAGCCAACTCGAGATCGTGCGTGGGGTATTTCTTCTCGTGTATCTTCAATTGCCTCGAGGCATAAGCTATAACCTTGCCCCGTTGCATCAAAACGCATCCGAGCCCTGATAGTGAAGCATCCGAATAAATCACCATGTCTTCGACTCCGTCCGGCAATGTCAATACCCGAGCTTGAGTTAACTTTTCTTTTAGCGTTTGAAACACTCTTTCTTGATCGACACCCCAAATGAACTTTTCTTTCTTTTGGGTTAGCTTTGTTAGCGGTGACGCAATCTTGGAGAAATCTTGAATGAATCTCCTATAGTATCCCGCAAGCCCCAAAAAGCTTCTAATTTTCGAAGGGTTCTTCAGGGGATTCCATTTCGACACAGCCTCGATCTTTGACGGATCCACCAATACTCCGTCGGCACTTATGACGTGGCCAAGAAATTGTACCTCTCGTAACCAAAAGGCACACTTAGAGAATTTCGCATACAGCCTTTCTCGTCTAAGTGTCTCTAACACTTCTTGTAAGTGGTGTGCGTGTTCAGCTTCACTTTTCGAATACACCAAAATATCATCGATAAACACGATGACCGACTATCCAACATTGGCTTGCAAACCCGGTTCATGAGGTCCATGAAAGCCGCGGGTGCATTTGTTAGCCCAAATGACATCACGAGGAATTCGTAATGTCCGTATCTCGTGCGGAAAGCCGTCTTCGGCACATCTTCTTCCTTGACCTTTAGTTGGTGATACCCAGATCTAAGGTCAATTTTTGAAAACCAGTTCGCACCTTGTAATTGGTCGAATAAATCATCTATCCTCGGAAGCGGGTATCGGTTCTTTACCGTGAGTTTGTTTAACTCCCGGTAATCGATACTCATCCGCATGCTCCCGTCTTTCTTTTTCACGAACAGTACCGGTGCGCCCCAAGGAGACACACTTGGCCTTATAAATCCTTTGTCAAGCAGGTCTTGAATTTGGGGCATCAACTCTTGTAATTCCGACGGCGCGAGTCGGTACGGTGCTTTAGCTACGGGTTTTGCGCCCGGAATCAATTCGATCCCGAACTCTACTTCCCGTTCAGGCGGTATCCCCGGTAAATCCTCCGGAAACACATCTTCATAATCTCGTACTACCGGTACATCTTCAATCTTCCGTGATTCTTTCTCGGGCTCATTTGCGTATATCATGAATGCCTTGCATCCTCGCTTCATAAGCTTGTGAGCTTTCAACATTGAGCACACTATGGGATTACCTCCTTTTTCGCCATAGATGGTGACGTGTTTCCCGTTCGGAGATGTTAGTTTTATCTCTTTACGAAAACACACGACCTTTGCATGGTGTTGAGATAGCCAATCCATCCCAACGACTACTTGAAATTCTCCCATTGACATCGGGATTAGGTCTATCAAGTATTCCTCATCGTCGATGCTTAATTTGCAGCCTCGACAAACATCACAAACTATAAAACTTTTGTTGTCCCCTATTTCAACTTCTAAGGGCACAGATAATTTCGTCAATACAAATGAAGGATGTCGAATAAATCCATGTGAAATGAAGGATTTATTCGCACCCGTATCAAACAATACATGTGCTGGAATTGAGTTAATTGTGAATATACCTAAAACCACATCGGGTTCTGTCTTCGCTTCAGCCGCGGTAAGTTGGAAGGACCTAGCCTTCGCTTTGGGGGCTTCTGTTGGAGATTCTTTAACATCTCTCTTTCCAACTAAGTCCGGACATTCGGACTTTTTGTGGCCGGGTTGATAACATTTGTAGCAAACAGAGACTTTTCCCGGGCATAGCGAGGCCGTGTGCCCCGTCTTATTACATATGGGGCATGGCTTGTCTTTGAACCGACATTCCCCTTTGTGTCCCTTCCCGCACACTTTACAACTTGGCGACCCACCTTTAGCATCCACCTTCTTTCCCGATTCTCCAGTTCGGGCTTTCTTTGTAGGGCTTGGATTCACATCATGTGCCCTTCGCTCACCTCTTTCGACTTGTTTCTTCAACTCGATTTCCCGTTCCCGAGCAACGTTTATGATTTCAGTAAGGGTCTCATATTTTGAAGGAGTCATAAACTCCCTATATTCAGCGCTCAAGATATTGTAGTAGTATTATATTTTCTGTTCTTCGTTTGTCACCAATTCACTACTAAACTTCATTTTATCCATAAACATCGCCGTGATCTTGTCTATGGTTTCACCCTTATGCCTAAGTTGCATGAACTCTTCCTTGATTTTGTTAATGACCGCTTTGGGACTATGATGTTTAAGAAATGGTGTCTTAAACTCTTCCCATGTCATGGCCCTTGCCGCTTCAGCCCCTATTTCATTCTTTTTGTTATCCCACCAATCCTTGGCTTGTCCTCTTAACTGACCTGTTCCGTAAGCAACGAAATCGCTTTCGTCACAATGGGTCCTTTCAAACACCCCTTCAATGTCGTCCCACCATCTTTGACAAATTATCGGGTCGACTTCCCCGTTATAGATTGGCGGTTTACACGCCATGAATTCCTTATATGAGCACCCTTTACGTTCTCCAGTTTTTTCTTTCATAAGGTTGACAGTATCCTCCAACCTTTTAACTCGTTCTTCTACGAGCGACAACACCGTGCTTTGAATCTTGTCTATAAACCCGGATAGACTGCCTTCAATTGCCTTTCCTACTTCCTCGACAATTATTTCTTTCATTTGTTCGGTGCTTGTCGGCACCGGATCATTATTGCTCCCTTTCGGCATCTTGAAACTGAAATGTTTACATTAAACATTAAACATTTCATTCATGACATTGCTTCGTTTGTTTCGGTTTAGCCAAGTTCCTAACTTGCTTTAACCGTTCACATTTAATGCACTTTCCGGGTTTGAGTGTGTTAACACGCTCTTCCCATGCATATCAATTCGTTTCTCAATCCTTACATAAGACATAATTTATTAACATAATAAGTTAATTCTTACCGGACGATCGATCAAGCTTGAACCGAACACTTTGTTGACAACCTTAAGCTCTGATTACCAACTTGTAACACCCGTCTAATTTTACATGGATTTAATAGTTGTTCATACCATATTATATGAAAATTTCTAAGTTGTGACATAATATTCCATAAGTAGGGTTCAAAAGTAACAACATTTAGTCGACTAACAACTAAATCAGAACATTCAAAGTTGTTTACAATTCACAAACATAGACTATTAAGGATTTAAAACATTGCGGAAGCTTCAAAAACAGTGTTCGGATCTTCGTCATTAGCTTGATCGTCATCCGTAAGTTCACCAACATCACCTAATGTCAAAACCACTTCAAGGGTTAATTTTGACAATAATAAAACACGTATAATCGAAATCTAGCATCAAAACGATTGAAAACAATTAAAATTCTCGGATCAGGGTCGCTCGCGCCCCGCGAGAGATGTTACGCGGGCCGCGAGAACCCCTCACGTGTCGCGGCGCATGTCGGGTCCCCTTCCGCGTGGCGCGGGGGATCGGGTTTTCCAGCAGCTTATGTTTTGTGAGCTGCAATTTCTGCCAGCTCCGGAAAACTCAAATTTTAACTTAAAATGTGCGTATCTTTTGACTCGTAAGTCCGTTTTAGGTGATTCTTTTTCCTATGCGTCTGTAAATTCATTACCGACATGCCTATTACAAATTTCATACCGATCAATTTGTTTACGGACCAAAATATTATATGTCCATTTGCAATTATTCGACCCACTCTAACTTAACCATTTTATTACCATTTAACTAGTAAACCTAAGGCGTTTATTACCCAACTCCGGGGCTTATTGTCACTGGCACTTCATTACCAAACTTATGGCTTCGTGCTCTTGTGACCATTTCCGCCAATTCCTTCTACTTACAATTTTAATACTTACAAAGTATCATTATTCGACCCGTTTGGTCCATCTATGGAAAATCCTCCATTTTGATGACTACCAAACAACTACTAACCAATTCTTATCCTACGAATTTAAGTAACGTACAAGATTGCTACATTCAACATAATTTTTATCAATAACGCATAGTTTAACAACAATTCATCGAATGTAACGGATCAAGTTACATACCTTAGTGTACGCCCTTCAACCGCAAATCACCACCGGCTTGTCCACTCGACGTTCCGGTATCCTTTCCTATAGAGTTCAATTTAAGACATGTTTAGAACTCTCTTTAAACCTTATATCGCATAATACACCGAAACATCATAATTATGCGTTTGAACTTTAAATTTCAGTTTTAAGCCTTCTTTGAGGCATTTTCCCAAACACTTTAAGGGCAGATTTTTACATGATTATATGACAAGTTTCTAGCTTATCACTTAGCCCTAATTTCACATCAATCAACATTTTACATGATTGTTAGCTTCTACATTCCTGAAATCACTTCAAAATTGTCAAATTACACTAGGACAACACCCAATTTCCTAGTGTTCATCGATTTACACATAACCCACTAATCACCTACAATGGTGTTCATAGTTTCCACTAAAATTTCATATGATTTCAACTTGTGTTTGTCTAGGGTTTGTCCCTAGACACTATAGTTGTTCCTAAATCATCATAACACACACATGCAACCATAATTTCAGATTTTCCCAATTTCATGAGAATTTCAAGTTGAGAGTTTTCATCAAATTTTACGTACCTTGTAATCCTCTTGTGATGAGGATCAATAATCTATGCTTTATTTTCGATTTCAACTTGGATTGAGCCTTCAATTTGCAAGTTTAGTGAAGTTTTAGGGTTTTGGAGAGTGGGGATCGCCCCTGATCTTCTCCTGTGCGACCAGACACCTTCAAATGGGTGTTTGGTTTTGATTTTTATTAAAATTAACAATATAGTTTCAATTCTTACAACTTTGGCCCTTCCACTTTGTTCAACTTATAGTTTAGTTGTTTTTAACCCTATTATAAGCTATTTTTAGCAAATTAACTAACTAGGTTAAAATTCATAGTTAGTAAATTCTCATTTATTATACTTTATAATTCTAATATAAAGTTTTATATTTTTCGGGGTGTTACAAAGAACTACTCGGTTTACCCCCAGATAGGCAAGTAGAATTCAGAATCGACATTATTCCTGGAGCAGCACCTGTTGCAAGAACACCTTACAGGTTAGGACCAATAGAGATGAAAGAATTGAGGACTCAACTGGATGATTTGTTAGCCAAAGGATTTATTAGACCTAGCTCATCTCCCTGGGGAGCACCAATTCTGTTTGTAAGGAAGAAGGATGGATCGATGCGTCTATGCATCGGTTATCGTGAGCTTAACAAGGTTACGATCAAGAATAGATATCCATTGCCCAGGATCGACGATCTGTTCGATCAACTGCAAGGGGCAAGTTACTTTTCCAAGATCGATTTGAGATCTGGATACCATCAGTGATGCGTGTGTGGTGTATATATAATTTTAAGTATATTTTAATCCCTTTTTACACGTTAGTCAAGTTTTAAATTTATAAAACACGATATTTACTAACACCAAACACACATATGGGTAAGTGTACCCATCGTGAGCGTAGTATAGTGTTGGTAAGATACCGAGGTCGTCCAAGGACACAGGAGCTTTTAGTACCGGTTTATCCTCAACGTCTAATCAAATCAAAAGTTTAGAAAAAGGTTTTAACCTAGAAAAAAAAAACTAACTAAAATGCTGAAAAATAAAAAATAAAAACAGATAGACAAGATGAATCACTTGGCTCTGACTCGTGTTTAGTGTAACCTTTGATTATTTCCGCACTTTTGCACTTTTTAAGAGATTATCTTAGTTATTGTAGTAGGCCCCTTTTTGAAGACGACGTTACCCTCAACCCAGTAGTTTGAGTCAGCAAGGAACAATCCTAAAGGGTCGGATTATTGAAAGATAATTAATTAAGTTATTAATGCATATTATGGTAGGCCCCTCTTTTGAAGGTGACGTTACCCTCGGCTAAGTAGTCTGAGTCAGCAGGGATACAGTCCTAAGTAGCCAGGTTAAAGTATTAATAGTAGCTTACATATGAGGGGATCAAAGAGTTTGGATCCCCACCATCCAATACCAGTGGGCATCTATTTCTGTAACCAGTCCCTGCGAGGACTTGTAGTCTCAGTTTAGCATCTGCGTGGGCAAGTTATTTCTGTTAAAGTCCTGTTTAGGGCAATATGTACTCTTTTAAATTTTAGTGGCATGTTATAATTTAAATTTCATTTTGTCATTATATGCAGAAATGTAATATATATATATGAAATAAATAAATCCAAAATATGTCATTCCTTTTATAAGATCTGCCTTAAAATATTAAATAAGAATCTTAAAGGGTATAACCTAGCCTGCATGTCATTATAAGACCTGGCCATGATGGTAAAACATGTTTAAAAAAGATTCAAATCCTTGTTAACATCTGAAAACATGTTAACACTCCTGGCAGATGTGATTCGTAAAATCAAGCATGTCATCCTTATATTGGATTATTCCAATTCCTTTTCTTAATTATAATTTAATCATCCATTAGTGATGAAGTGCCTACGGGCCATAATTAATGTCCTTTGAGACTAAAGACAGTTATAGTCTACGACTCCCTATCAAGAAAAGGTAATGAACTGTGATTCAAGCCTTATTGCCTCGATCCTATAAGATCTTGGCTTATAGTTTAAATTTGTCATTGTGACTTGGCCTTTTGTGCCAATACTATATTTTTAATTATAACTGAGGATAATTATAATGAAAATCCTGAATAAAAATACTTAACAAATTAACCAATATGGTTTATTAATACCATGGTTAATAAATTAATAAGATGACAAATCTATTATAAACCTCTAAGAAATCATTGTTATCATTTTATGTAGCAATCAAGCTACATGGCTGAATCTGAAGAAGTCAACAGTCACCCTCTAGAAAATCATGACAACACCAGAATCAACATAGCTGGTGCAGAACTGCAGGCATTAATAGACAATGCCGTTACTCGAGCTCTGGACAGAAGAGATAATGAATCAAGTGGTACTCGAAGCAAGACCTCATCTGTACCCCATTCCAAATCACAACCTAAGACTCACTCTGAGGCTCATAGTAAGCCACCTCCTAAACATCATGAGTCAAAGAAGGATGATGCTCAACACTCATCAAATCAGCGTAGTATTCCGTCTAAGAAGATTGTGTTTGATAAGGAGCCACGAGCAAAAACCTGTTCTTATAAGTATTTTGTCTCCTGCAAGCCCAAGGATTTCACTGGGGAAAATGAGCCATCGATTGCATGACGTGGCTAGACGAGATGGATACGGTAGTTGATATTAGCGGGTGTGCAGAGCAAGATATTGTTAAGTATGTTTCACAATCTTTCAAAGGTGAAGCACTAGCCTGGTGGAGGTCTTTGATCCAAGCTATTGGAAAGATCCCATTATACAATCTGACATGGGATCAGTTTGTTGCTCTTATCAAGGAGAATTACTGTCCTCAACACGAAGTTGAGAAGATCGAGACTGACTTTTTATCATTGGTCATGAAAAACCTAGGCTATCAAGCTTACCTTACCAGCTTTAATACCATGTCTCGATTGGTTCCTTACTTGGTGACACCGGAACCAAAACGTATAGCCCGTTTCATTGGAGGTTTAGCCCCAGAAATTAAAGCTAGTGTGAAGGCATCCCGACCTGCTACTTTTAGGTCAGCAGCTGATTTGTCATTATCCCTTACTCTGGATGCGGTCAGGCTGAGATCGCTTAAGAGCTCTGAAGAAGGAAAAAGGAAACGTGAGGATGATAACTCACGACGTTCTGATAAGAAGCATAAGGGGAACACTAATCACAAGAAGAATTCTGGGTTTAACAAGGGTAATCAACAAATGGATGAGAAGCCTAAATGCAAAACCTGCCAGAAACGTCATTTTGGAAAATGCAGGTTTGAATCAAAGTCGCAGTCAAAACCGATTGCATGTGGGATATGCAAATCCAAAGAACATAAGACTTTGGATTGCAAAAAGATAAAGGATGCAACTTGTTACAACTGTAACGAGAAGGGGCATATTAAGACAAACTGCCCAAAATATGCAAAGAAACCAGAGGAAGGTAAGAAGACCAATGCTAGGGTCTTCCAAATGAATGCATGGGAAGCAGTTCAGGATGAACAGGTACCTTTCTTATTAATGATGTTTATGCAAGGGTATTATTTGATTCGGGTGCGGATAAGTCATTTGTCGATGATAAGTTTTGTAAATTGTTAAATCTGCCTGTTAAAACCCTAAGCATAAAGTATGAAGTAGAATTAGCCGATGGTACCATAGAAACTGCCTCAACTGTGTTAGATGGGTGCTTTATATCCATTAGGAACCACTCCTTTCCGTTATCCTTGCTTCCTTTGAAATTAGCTGGTTTCGACATAGTGATAGGCATGGATTGGTTATCTCATAACCAAGCCCAGATTGTTTGTGACAAGAAACAAGTGGAGATCAAGACTCCGTATGGTGAGCCACTAACCATACAGGGAGACACTCAGTATGGGTTGCCTAAGCAAGTGTCTATGCTTAAGGCATCAAGGTGTATGAAGAAAGGTTGTGTCATCTATATGGCAAAAGTGACTATTGATGAAACGAAGCCCAAGATTGAAGACATCCCCGTCATTTCCGAATATCCAGAAATATTCCCTGAAGAATGTAACACCCGTCTAATTTTACATGGATTTAATAGTTGTTCATACCATATTATATGAAAATTTCTAAGTTGTGACATAATATTCCATAAGTAGGGTTCAAAAGTAACAACATTTAGTCGACTAACAACTAAATCAGAACATTCAAAGTTGTTTACAATTCACAAACATAGACTATTAAGGATTTAAAACATTGCGGAAGCTTCAAAAACAGTGTTCGGATCTTCGTCATTAGCTTGATCGTCATCCGTAAGTTCACCAACATCACCTAATGTCAAAACCACTTCAAGGGTTAATTTTGACAATAATAAAACACGTATAATCGAAATCTAGCATCAAAACGATTGAAAACAATTAAAATTCTCGGATCAGGGTCGCTCGCGCCCCGCGAGAGATGTTACGCGGGCCGCGAGAACCCCTCACGTGTCGCGGCGCATGTCGGGTCCCCTTCCGCGTGGCGCGGGGGATCGGGTTTTCCAGCAGCTTATGTTTTGTGAGCTGCAATTTCTGCCAGCTCCGGAAAACTCAAATTTTAACTTAAAATGTGCGTATCTTTTGACTCGTAAGTCCGTTTTAGGTGATTCTTTTTCCTATGCGTCTGTAAATTCATTACCGACATGCCTATTACAAATTTCATACCGATCAATTTGTTTACGGACCAAAATATTATATGTCCATTTGCAATTATTCGACCCACTCTAACTTAACCATTTTATTACCATTTAACTAGTAAACCTAAGGCGTTTATTACCCAACTCCGGGGCTTATTGTCACTGGCACTTCATTACCAAACTTATGGCTTCGTGCTCTTGTGACCATTTCCGCCAATTCCTTCTACTTACAATTTTAATACTTACAAAGTATCATTATTCGACCCGTTTGTCCATCTATGGAAAATCCTCCATTTTGATGACTACCAAACAACTACTAACCAATTCTTATCCTACGAATTTAAGTAACGTACAAGATTGCTACATTCAACATAATTTTTATCAATAACGCATAGTTTAACAACAATTCATCGAATGTAACAGATCAAGTTACATACCTTAGTGTACGCCCTTCAACCGCAAATCACCACCGGCTTGTCCACTCGACGTTCCGGTATCCTTTCCTATAGAGTTCAATTTAAGACATGTTTAGAACTCTCTTTAAACCTTATATCGCATAATACACCGAAACATCATAATTATGCGTTTGAACTTTAAATTTCAGTTTTAAGCCTTCTTTGAGGCATTTTCCCAAACACTTTAAGGGCAGATTTTTACATGATTATATGACAAGTTTCTAGCTTATCACTTAGCCCTAATTTCACATCAATCAACATTTTACATGATTGTTAGCTTCTACATTCCTGAAATCACTTCAAAATTGTCAAATTACACTAGGACAACACCCAATTTCCTAGTGTTCATCGATTTACACATAACCCACTAATCACCTACAATGGTGTTCATAGTTTCCACTAAAATTTCATATGATTTCAACTTGTGTTTGTCTAGGGTTTGTCCCTAGACACTATAGTTGTTCCTAAATCATCATAACACACACATGCAACCATAATTTCAGATTTTCCCAATTTCATGAGAATTTCAAGTTGAGAGTTTTCATCAAATTTTACGTACCTTGTAATCCTCTTGTGATGAGGATCAATAATCTATGCTTTATTTTCGATTTCAACTTGGATTGAGCCTTCAATTTGCAAGTTTAGTGAAGTTTTAGGGTTTTGGAGAGTGGGGATCGCCCCTGATCTTCTCCTGTGCGACCAGACACCTTCAAATGGGTGTTTGGTTTTGATTTTTATTAAAATTAACAATATAGTTTCAATTCTTACAACTTTGGCCCTTCCACTTTGTTCAACTTATAGTTTAGTTGTTTTTAACCCTATTATAAGCTATTTTTAGCAAATTAACTAACTAGGTTAAAATTCATAGTTAGTAAATTCTCATTTATTATACTTTATAATTCTAATATAAAGTTTTATATTTTTCGGGGTGTTACAAAGAACTACTCGGTTTACCCCCAGATAGGCAAGTAGAATTCAGAATCGACATTATTCCTGGAGCAGCACCTGTTGCAAGAACACCTTACAGGTTAGGACCAATAGAGATGAAAGAATTGAGGACTCAACTGGATGATTTGTTAGCCAAAGGATTTATTAGACCTAGCTCATCTCCCTGGGGAGCACCAATTCTGTTTGTAAGGAAGAAGGATGGATCGATGCGTCTATGCATCGGTTATCGTGAGCTTAACAAGGTTACGATCAAGAATAGATATCCATTGCCCAGGATCGACGATCTGTTCGATCAACTGCAAGGGGCAAGTTACTTTTCCAAGATCGATTTGAGATCTGGATACCATCAGTGATGCGTGTGTGGTGTATATATAATTTTAAGTATATTTTAATCCCTTTTTACACGTTAGTCAAGTTTTAAATTTATAAAACACGATATTTACTAACACCAAACACACATATGGGTAAGTGTACCCATCGTGAGCGTAGTATAGTGTTGGTAAGATACCGAGGTCGTCCAAGGACACAGGAGCTTTTAGTACCGGTTTATCCTCAACGTCTAATCAAATCAAAAGTTTAGAAAAAGGTTTTAACCTAGAAAAAAAAAACTAACTAAAATGCTGAAAAATAAAAAATAAAAACAGATAGACAAGATGAATCACTTGGCTCTGACTCGTGTTTAGTGTAACCTTTGATTATTTCCGCACTTTTGCACTTTTTAAGAGATTATCTTAGTTATTGTAGTAGGCCCCTTTTTGAAGACGACGTTACCCTCAACCCAGTAGTTTGAGTCAGCAAGGAACAATCCTAAAGGGTCGGATTATTGAAAGATAATTAATTAAGTTATTAATGCATATTATGGTAGGCCCCTCTTTTGAAGGTGACGTTACCCTCGGCTAAGTAGTCTGAGTCAGCAGGGATACAGTCCTAAGTAGCCAGGTTAAAGTATTAATAGTAGCTTACATATGAGGGGATCAAAGAGTTTGGATCCCCACCATCCAATACCAGTGGGTATTGAAGGAGGTCCTACTAAATTTGACCCAGGTCCTTGCAGGATCTATACACTGAACAAGGCAAGACTCTTACCAAACCGTTCCCTTAACCCCCGACCAGGTAGCCAACATACATCCATATAGACCGTGGAGATATGAATGGTGAAAATCTTTTATTTTATATAGACAGTAAAATAATGCCAAGACACCACAGATAAATGATAAGGAAGAATCACCTTCAACATAAGAAACTAGTCATTAAAGTCATTAATACATAACCAAGTAAAAAGTGCGAAAAGATTAAAAATAAAAAGTATTACACTAGACACTTGTTTTCACCAAGTGAGGTAAGAGACTTAGGCAAACATGGCCTTTGATTGTCAAGAACTTTTACGATCAATCTTGGATCCCGAGACAACTCACACACTCTATGATGGACAATGGATGATGGTGGTGGATGATTGTAGGATCAGTTTGAGACCCAAACGAGTCATTCAGAAGAGATTTTATCAGTTTCAGATGCGGAAAATAAGAAACTGACTGCGAAACAGCTTGAATATCACTTTAAACGTCTTGTGTATTGAAATAACAGAGATTACAATCACAAGGAATACCGGCAGCACTTCGGTATCGAATCTAGTCTTTCTCCCTGTTCGCTTCAAATGAATGGACATGATACATATATATAGTGCAAGCTAGTTCGCTTGAAAGACACATGACAAGTTCAAGCGAATCACCTAACTACATTTCAAGCGAACCTAACTGATTTCTTTTCAAGCGAACATGACATAATCCTGTTTTCATTTGTGCATGTTGTCTTCACGTGATGTAATTGATGATGTCATTGGTATGATGTCATCATCAATAATGATGACATCATCCTTCTTCTGAACCGCAACAAATCCAAGACTTGATATAAGACGAAGTCGACAGATGAATGCACTAACAGACTCCCCCTCAGATGTTGACGAGTCTTAAGTGTCAAGTCTTTACAATCTTCAGTCTTTATCAGTCTGTTCACTTTCTTCAAAATTCTCCATTGTAAGCATCCTCAATCAATCTCTTACTCTTTCTCGTAATCATCAGGATCCGAAACTGGCTCTACTATCTTCAGTCTCCCTCTCGATGTCTTCAGACTCCCCCTTTCACTAGGCTGGGATCGTAGTCTGGAAATCACAAGATTATAACCTGGCTTTCATCCTGCTCTGGATCGAAACCTGGCCAACCTGCATAAACTCTACCCAAAAATAAATTTTTTGATAACCATTTGTGGATAAGATTTTCAAATCTAATTTACCACTTGCAGGAATAACGTTTATATTGCAAAACCTTTTCTCATTTCATTTCAACAATCCTCAAACACTTTCACCCAAACCATTTGTTCATCATGTTTAGCACTCGGAATTTTGAAAATCAGCTCTCCAAAATCAGTTGTCGAAAATCTTTTTGGATTTTTCAAAATTTATGCTAAAACACACTAAAACCTTTTTGGATTTTTGTCTGTAATGAAATGCAATAAAGAAATATTTACAGACAATATTTTTGTGAGTTTGTGTAAGAGGATCATATCAGTTTTTGAGATCAATCACCAACATCGTTAAGCTTTAAACATTTTAAGCTCTAAACAATTCACATTGATTGACGATATTGTTTTCCACTTAAACTCAATCTAAAAACTTTCGAAATGCTTATCGATACATTAAGGTATATTAATTTTGCACTAAGTTCTTATGGACCCCACGATCTCAGCATATCCCCTCATCATGCAATACACTAACTCAAGTAATGCCTTTAAACTTTTATCAACTTTGATTTGTGCGAAAACAAAACAGAATGTTTAAACATTAACAATCAGGTCGATACTTCCGTATACGCAGAGAAAGTCCAATGTTTAAACAAAATAAGAAAAAATAAAACAAGTTGAAGTTGTTTAGGCTTTAACCACCAGGTCGATACTTCCGTATACGCAGAGGAGGTCCAAAGCTTAAACGAAACACCAAAGAAAATAAAGCAGAACATTTAGGCAACAACATCCAGGTCGATACTCACGTATACGCAGAGGATGTCCGATGCTTAAACAAAATAAAGAAATAAAACAAGTTTAAATCTTTGCAAAATGAAATGCACAATCACAGTGACTTTTCAGCAAAGTTGTGAAAGTTCACAAACTTAACCAGTTTTATGTCTTTCGACAATCAGCGATTACTGAGTAGGCACACAGTCAAGAAGGACAAAACTAAGTACTATGCTTTCGACCATGTTTCCCACTAGAACTAGTCTTTTTCATTTAAGTTTGTATCGTTATCGCAAATCTACTAGTCTAGCTGAGCCTATCGTGACATCCTTAGTGAGACCGTTTATCACATTTTAACTTTCCATTTCTTTAGCGTGTTGTGACAGTCCACTGATGTACTATCATTTCCTCTTTTATGCAACAAAAACTCATTTTTCATTTTATCAGGTTTTTGGCTTTTTCAATTTTTCTAATGTTTTTGGATTTTCTGAAAAATATACCCCCCCTAAAATACAAATACATCTAAAGGAATTTGAAAACAAACTGTACAAGAACATGACAACTGATATCGAATTGCCTCAATTCGCCATCCACTTGGCATAAACAATCAGAACTCCCCCTCACAACAAACTATTTTCCCATTATGATTTCAAAACACTTAAGTTTGTTTTAATCAAATGGTTTTTCCGGAAAATAAGTTTTGTTGATTGATTTTAACCATTTGTAGGTTAGGGGATAAACTCATCACATTGTTTACCAACACTTTTAAATGATAGTTAAATCAAGTTCAACTTAATGACCTTGATTAACCACTTGTAAGATCACAAAATCAAACATTTTCAACCAATCATCATCTGTTGGTTGAATTCTCAAGGTGCCGATTCCTACTCCACACTTACCAACCTGGGAGTTCCGGCAATTCACACTTCTCAATTTAAAATTTTCAAAAACTTTTTCAAGAATAATGCCGATTCATGCTCCGCGATTACCAACTTGGGAGCTCCGGCAAGTCAGGTTTTTACTGTTTGAAAAATATATCCACCCAAGCCTGACCTTCCTTGGGTGTAACAACCTCTTCTTCATCTTTACTTTCAACAGACTTGTGAACATTCATTTTGGAAGCATTCTTTAACTCCTTTAACCTTACCATTGACCATTTTTCCAAAAATGTGTTTCACATTTCTGTTGAAAACCTTATCAACATCAAATTTCTTCTTGTCAGAATAAAATTGATTTGAAATTTCAACGTTTCCAACTTTCTTCTTAAAATTTTCAGCTAGCAAAGGTGGAAAATTCACATCATCTACTTTTGGAACTGATTTTTCAATTCTTTCTTCAACACGTGGCTCCTCTGATTTTGTGGAATCAGATTCATCACTAGAACTGTTTCCTGAACCCTTAACAACCCATTTTTGATTTTTCAGATTTTCTTTTCTTTTAACCACATTCTTTGAACATTCACCAATCTCAAAGGTTGAATTTTCAAAGCCTGTAAATTTTCTGGTTGTAAGTTCAGTTTTCTCAACAACTTTTTCTTTCATTTTATCAGAGACTTCCTGTTTTGGTTTGAATGTTTTTGAACAATTTCTAGCAATATGACCAGCAATTTTGCACTAAAAACAGGTTCTTGTCTCAGTCTTCTTCTGAATAACACTTTTCTTCATCTCATCTTGCTTCTTTGCAAGGCATTCTTAATTTGTCTACTTTCTGAATGCTTGCTCTTTCTCATCTTCTAAAGATTTTCCTGAAACAAACACAGTTTTTGGTTTATAAACTTTTTCATTTTTATGATTTTTCTGTTGATTAAATCCTAATCCTTTCTTTTTGAAATTACAGTTATGGTTTGGTTTTTTAGGAATACCAGAACCAGAACTGTAACCCTTTTTCTTGTTTAATCTTTGTTGCACTCTTGAGGTGTAAGGTCTTGGATTTTCAGAAAGATTAATATCTTTTATTTCAGAAATGTTGATTTTTGTTAGTTTGAAAACCTTTTTAATCATTTCAGTTTTAACACCTCTTATTGGAAAAATCTCATTAGAATATAATTTGTCAGAATCTTTCAAAGTATATGCTACTTTGATCGGTTCATCATTCAAATTAGATTTTGATAGCAGAAATTCCTTATCATAAACCCGTTTGTCCTTTTTGATTGTTGACTTTGACTTGTCGGACCCAGACTTTGACTCGGATTTGGACTCCGGTTTTGACTCCTCTATGTCATCTTTGTCTAACACCTGATCGACCACTCTTTTTATCAACTTGGACTCATGATCAGTATCATACGATGTGAACGTAACATCAATATTTTCTGGCAAATTATCCGACGACCCCGACTCCCACTGTAAGTTAATTTCCTTTTTGACTCTTTCAGAATTTGGATTTTGAGACAAATATCCATTTTCGACCGGGGGCGGACATCTATTCTAGACAACACTTGGTTTCTTACCAGAAATTTCTATTTCATCCTCTTCTTTTGTCTCGAACTTCTTTTCTTCCGAAGTCTTCTCTTCTTCAAAAGTCTTCAATCTTTCCACAATTGGATAAATCCTGTCAACAACAAAAGTAGAACATGAGTAACTTTTCAATAAATTGTTAACTCTTTCTGTTTCTATTCTTTGTGTTGCCAGCTTCAATTCCAGCTCAGCACATTTCTCTGTGTAGTAGTTGACATCATCAAGCTGTCTCATGTAAGTTCCTTTGAGTGTATTCAATGCAAGGGATTGTTCACTGTTTGAATCAGTGTACTTGTTAATCGCTCTGTTCAAAGTATCATAAGATTCTTTCAATCTTTTTATGCTGTGTAGCAGCTCGTTGTTTTGCATGATCAAAGAATTACAATTCAAACACTTTTCAGGAACTTTAACTGCTTCAGTATCAACTTTTATTTCAAATTCCAGAACATCTTTGACTGTTCTTTTTGTTTGGAAAAACTCAGCTCTTTTCTTCTTCTTCCTCTTCTTCAATTTTTCTCCATTTTTCCTCTTCAGCTTCCCTGACTTTTCTGTATTTTGCAGCCCATTTTTCATCATAAGCATTAGCAATAGTCATCTCTTTCAAGCGAAATCACAAGAATATACTTTCAAGCAAGATCTCTGTTAGAAGCGGAATCACAAAGTAATTTGGAGCTGAATCAGAATTTTGCAACTTGGAGTCGAACTGGTGAATATTCTGTGTGGAATGAAGGTTGACACACTGTGCGGACTACTATAACCCTGATTAAATTCAAACGACCTGACCTTACTCCAAACTGTGCAGACTTGGTTTTTCGATCAAGTCACACTACACGACAAAATGCTTATGTTGTTTGAACAGGTGGCAGTTGTCTCTTTTACTTCAACTATGAATTTTGATTTTCAATTATTATATCTCATACACACAATGTTCATTCAATCTGACTTCACACGTAGCCATCATCATTAACTAAAATTTCATCTTTGGGCCGATGACATGTTCACATGGGCTGACACAATTGACTTTTAAAAAATTTCCGACAATGTTGATCACCACTCAAATCCCATTGGATCTCAAATGTAGTGGATGAACTTGGGCCGAATATTTTTAAAGCAAGACAATTTCTGATTGGACCGAGATGTATACATATACCATATTAATTCTTGCTGACACAATTCACATGCACTATATCGGTATTTAAACCCAATGGCCGACAACTTTTAAATGTTCAACATGGACTCTTTTAATAAATGATATTGATTGGGCCGCAACCTTGAACAAAAATATTGATCACATGGACTGACATAAATCCACTTATCCGACAAAACGTGAATGCTTTAATGCAAACTGGCACAAACACATGTGATATATTTTCCCAACCTACTGACCACTTCGATTAAAGAATCACACAACTCGATGCACTCTATCACCCGAAATACAATTCAAGCGGTCATCATTTTCAAGCGAAAGATCAATGTATTTTCAAGCGAACAGTCTTTTTCAAGCGGACTTGGTGAATTTTCAAGCGAGAAACCAGTTTCAAGCGGACTCACGGTGTTATGTTCGCTTGAACAGTCAATGACGTCAGCAAAATCGAACAAATTTCAAGCGAAACTATGAATTTAACCAGTTTTAAGTCGATTTACGTTCTGAAACTTTACAGGATTTGTTTAAACATGATTACGTACAATATGTGAAAGTTTGAGCTGATTTTAACCGTGAAAAATTTTAAATTTGAAAAAGAATGGTGGAGAAATCAGAAAAAGTGACGAAACAGGCTGTTTTTGTAAGATCTCTTCCTCCTGAGCTCTGATACCACTTGTCGGATCGGGTTGAGACCCAAACGAGTCGTTCAGAAGAGATTTTATCAGTTTCAGATGCGGAAAATAAGAAACTGACTGCGAAACAGCTTGAATATCACTTTAAACGTCTTGTGTATTGAAATAACAGAGATTACAATCACAAGGAATACCGGCAGCACTTCGGTATCGAATCTAGTCTTTCTCCCTGTTCGCTTCAAATGAATGGACATGATACATATATATAGTGCAAGCTAGTTCGCTTGAAAGACACATGACAAGTTCAAGCGAATCACCTAACTACATTTCAAGCGAACCTAACTGATTTCTTTTCAAGCGAACATGACATAATTCTGTTTTCATTTGTGCATGTTGTCTTCACGTGATGTAATTGATGATGTCATTGGTATGATGTCATCATCAATAATGATGACATCATCCTTCTTCTGAACCGCAACAAATCCAAGACTTGATATAAGACGAAGTCGACAGATGAATGCACTAACAATGATGGTGGTGGATGATGGTGTTGTGATGGTGGTGGGTGGTGGGTGAAGTGTGAGAGAGGTGGTGTGTCAAGGGATGGTTTGTAAATGAGCCAAGCACCCCTATTTATAGCCTGAACAGTAGCTCGGGAACGGCCCCGTGTCCAGTGGGCACGACCCCGTGTCCATCCTCTTCTCTGTCTTCATTAATTGCAGTTTGTCTGCATTAGTTGACCACGCCCCCGTGTCCGCTGGGCACGCCCCCGTGTGCAGAAGCATATATCTACTATCAAGATTTGCCTGGATTCTGCGAATCTTATAGTTGACCACGGCCCCGTGTCCGCTGAGCACGACCTCGTGGTGGGCGATAGAAGCTTCTATAGCTGTCTTTTATGCTAGCACTTGGGCACGCCCCCGTGTTCAATGGGCACGGGGCGTGTTCAGCCTTCTGTTCTCTTGTTTTGCTTGGGAAGATGCTGTTGGGGAGGTCGGGCATGCCACGTTTGTTCCTTTTCTTGTATTTATGTTAGATTTAGCTGCCTTTTTGCTTCTTTTGTTAATTTAAGCTCATTTAATCCTGAAAACACAAAAGGAAGACAAAAGCACAATTTTTCCAACATTAGCACTAAAAAAGGGTTAGTTTTATGCCATAATTGATGTAATTTATATGTTGCATTTTGTGCACATCAAATATCCCCACACTTGAATCTTTGCTTGTCCTCAAGCAAAACTCTTTATAATGTGGCTTTACACTCCCAAATGGAATGGGTAGAAGAGAAGGTTTTTGGGCTTGTCATAGAGTGTCGGGATTTCCAAGATTCTTTATTAAGTTTTTATTTTTATTTATTTACAATCCTATTCGTCATGATTTATTTAAAACTTTTCATAAGATAAATTACTTATTAGGGCATAACATGCCTCTTTAAAATTCTATTTTTATACAAGTTCACATACCACACGGGGGATCACTCAACACTCGGCCGAAGATATATTTTAGTGAATCGCTCGAGAGCGGCATGGAACTTACTCCTACCATAGGCTTGCCAAGCAATCAATCCTCCTCCTTTTTAACTATAAACCTTTGTAAATATCAAGAGGACTTTTGGGTGAAGGGTTAGGCTTGGGTTAGAGGTAGGTGGTTGGGTTAGTGGTTAGTAGAAAAGGGCGAAAAGCGTAAAAAGCATCGGTTTTCGTAAGACTTTTTATTTTTGCAATTTTTTTTATTTTGATGAAGCTATTATTTAAACAAAGTTATTTTTTATGAACTTGCTTGTTTATTTCTTTTGCTTCATCATCAACAATTTTTTTTTTTTGAAAAAGTCATAAGAAAAACCGAGCTTGTTACTAAAACAAAGGGTTAAAAAAAAAATGTTTTGGTGGGTAAAAAGGGTGTTTGTTTTTGGGTTAAGAAATGAAAAGGTTTAGGCTCAAAGGGATTAACTAGGGGGATTTTGGGTATGTGGTAAAAAAAAAATAATGGTGTAGAAATAAAAAGGGTTAGTCCTAATGCCTCCATCATTTACTTACTTGGGTTTAAGTTGGTAAGGACCGGGAATATATCGTCTTGGCAAGTTCTAGAGTCGTAAGAACCAAGCGGCTATTCACACAAGAAACGAAAAATGAGCATTTAGTTTAAAGATATGTATTTGTATGCTCAATAAAGGCTCAAAACTCACTTTTGTGGGAATGGGTTTTTATGTGATCAAGTATATATAATCAAATTTTAACTAAGCTTGTCATGCCGTTTCGTAATTTTCTTATGTTGGTTCTTTTTATCACGACGCTATCGGTTGTAAATTTGTAAAAATATAACCTTTTTAGAACCTGAAATTCCCAAGTTAAACCTAGACAAGTAAAAAAATGAATTTTTTTTTTGAAAAAATTTGGGGTGATTAGCAGTTCCAATAGAGTTTTGTGTAAGGCTTGTAATTAGGACTTGCAAGATTCAAAGTTTTAGCATCCCCCCCCCCCACACACTTAAATTACACATTGTCCTCAATGTGTCCCAAAAATAAGTTTTTAGGTTGATTGAATGTGTAAAAAGGTGTGAAAAAACAAAATTTTATGTTACTAGGCGTCTGGACACGGCCCCGTGTCCGATGGACACGACCCCGTGTAAGAGTGCCAGTAACGAAAACTTACATAAGTTGGACATGGGGGCGTGTCAACTGGGCACGACCCCGTGTCTGGCGAAAAGTCTGCAGAATTAAACAAACAGCAGGTCTGGGAAGTGGGCACGGGGGCGTGTTGGCTGAACACGACCCCGTGTAGACAATTCTGCAAAGTTAAAAACCAGGTTTCTGGCTCCGGTTTTCCTGTCCCGGCTTTAGTAGCACCATGGTTGTAAAAGTCGCTAGGCGCTCCCTAGTCGGTCGACCGGGGAGTTGAGAGTACTCGGCCTAGGCGGAGAGTACTCAGGGAGTACTCGGACATGTAAAATTATAAATAAATTAGTTTTTGGAAATTAAATATATGTCAAATAACATAAATTTACTAATATCTATAACAAAATACGTGAAAATGGTATTCATTCTTTAATATGATAGGCACATAAATTATATTTTATTATTTTTTAAGTCAAATTCGGCTCGAGTTGACCTACTAGATATGATTTTGGCCGAGGTTGACCGTGTTTGACCGATTCCGAGTAATTAGTCGGAGTCAAAGAAAGTCGCCTCGGCAGCCTACCTTGTAGCGACTACTCGGGGAGTACTCGGCCTTGGAAACCTTGTTTTACAACCATGAGTAGCACTAATGTTTAGTGCTCTAAGCCTCGTATGTGCCTGTTTTATCAATAAACACTACACCAAACCATAGCAAACATCCTAAATTACCAAGTTCAACATCCACATCACAAAGTTAAAAAGAAAAAAAAATGCAGAAAGTAAAAAGAGTTAAAGGAAAGTAAATAGTTCAACACACGGCACGCAGGCCGTAAATTGTTCAAGATAAAGAGGTTAACCTGTGAGATCACCAACCAGCTGCTCCTAACTCCGCTCCTCCCGCCTAGTCCATGTCCATGTCCTCGTCCTCATCATCATCTCCTCCTCCATTATGCCCCGCTATGTACTCCCGGATATTCCCAATATCATCTTGGATATCGGATATGTTTCTCTCGATTGCTTCAACCCGGGCATACGTGTTGCTCGCCATGTTATAGGTGTTCCTGGTGCACATGAGGTTTTCCTGCAATAAATCATGTAAACTCTGGAAGTTAGGAAAACCACCTCCTTGTGAGGAGGACTGGCCCGGATCACCGTGGGGCTGGTACTGGTATTGATGATGCTGTGGAGCGTGAAGGACGAGTGCCTCTTGCGGGTTCCATGCATGCCCCTGCATCCTTTGGAAGCTAACTGTCCCGTCTTCAGCTTCATAGATCAAGCTCATGGAGCGGCAGATGTGTATGTCTACTCTTCCCGACCATAGGCTCCTTTCGAAGGACCTAGGCATGTTCACGAAATGCTTGAAGAGACGGTATATCCACCCCCCGAAGAAGATAGGGGTTGGTGAAGTAGCAAGCCGGTTCAGATGCATGTTACGGAGTAGGTGGTACGGAACATCTAGGTGTCTGAGGTTATGAATGCAATGAAGGACCACCAAATCTCTTAACCCAACAACGCCACTGCTATCATGCCTTTGGCTAAGAGAGTAAGCGAGGACCCTATGGATGTAACGGTAAAGTGGGTCCCTCAGCTTAGTGCTCTTAGTGCTGCTCGGGTTGTAGTGCCCTTCTCCAATTTGAGCCCAAGCGACTTGGTGCTCGTTTTCATCCAAATCTCGCACCCCTCTGGTGTTTTCTTCATTACCCGCATCTTCCTCCGCATACAACTCAACTATCGACCCAAACTGTGCCATCGAAATCGAGTATTTGGTCCCCCCCACATCGGAACGATACCCCATCACTGTCAAATGGGTCGCACCTTGAATTGAACACGAAGGTGCTATAGAATTTCAAAGTATATTCGGTGACCGAGCGAAGGCGAGTAGTAAGGGCGACTCTCAGCGGCCCGGTGACTAGGTTGTTGAAGCGGTCAAGTTGGTTCACTAAAGTCAACAGATCCGTGCACACTTGTCTTGGGTATTCCTCAAGTCGGGTTCGAAGCATGTCGTATCTAGCCTTAGCATCTTGCTCACTTGCGTTGAACCTTGTGAATTTCTTCGACATCTGAAAGAATACAACAGAAGTTAGCACGAAACAGTTGAAATTTCAGAGAAAACTGAAATCAGTTAGCTGGACACGGCCTCGTGTTCAGCGGACACGACCCCGTGTCCAGGCGTCTGTTACTCAAAATCTTCATTTTTCGTCCCGGTCCCGAAAACTTGAAAATTTTTGGTCCAATAGGTGCGGTTTCCCCCGAAAATGAAACCCCAAGTGCCGTTTTTTTCCCAAAACAAACCGTTTACCCCTTCAATTTCATCTTTTTCGGTTCAAAAACAAGGGTTTGAGGTTTTTGTGAGAAATCGGGCGAATCTTTGAACAATACAAGTGGATTTACTTCCTATAACACTAATCTAAACTAATGCTAACAGATTTATACAAAAATTTGAGGTTCGATCCGGATGAAGTTCAAGAAACCTAGATTTTTCCCCAAAATTTTGATGTTATAACTACATGCAAATGCTTAATCTAACTACTAATGATGATAGAATCATACATTGGTGTTCTTAGAAGTAGAGGAGACGTCGAAAATCTGTGGAAAATTGCCTTGAACCAGAGCGTTTTCGGGGAAACGGGGCGTGTGGAATGAAGTAACTGTTATGAAAAAAGGGTTTTATCCCGACAGTCGCGCGGACACGGCCCCGTGTCCAGCGGACACGGCCTCGTGCCGAGCAATTATATATATATATATATATATATATATATATATATATAGTGGAGGGTTCAAATGAGAAGAAAAATTTTGTAAGAATAAAAAGAATAAGTTTTAAACCAATAGAAATGCTCCATTTTACTTTGTTGAATATGTGTATTTAATGTTATTAATAAGGGCATATAGGTAAATTTCCAATTGTAATTAATTAGCTAACTAATTAAAATTGTAACTCACTTTTAAATATACTCTTTCAAGATAAAATAATTTAGGATGAAGGACAATTTTCGACATGTGTAGGATAAATTTTAGTATGTGTAGGATAAATTCTTAAATGTGTATGATAAATTTAGATATGCGTAATGCGTAGGTTAAATTTCGGTAAGTGTAAGATATATGTAGGATAAATTTTGAAATGTGTAGGATAAAATTTTATTTGCTTTATTAATGAGAGATAACATAATTAATGGGAGGAGTTATAAATTATTTAATGTTTTACCATTATGCTCTTTCTTCTTTTTCTTCTCACATTAAATTTCTTCTCAAATGAACCTTCCCCTATATATATATATATATAGGGAGAAGATCATGCGAGAACCACCTCTTATTGCGAGAACCGCGAGAACCAATGTGAACACAACCAAAAATGCCTAAAAATAGCTAAAAATCACACAAATTTTTTTTTGAATTTTTTAATATTTTTTATAAAAAAATCGCTACTTTTCGAAGCCAAAAAAAAAAAAAAAATTTTTTGGCTTCTAAAAGTAGCGATTTTAACATAAAAAAATATTAAAAAATTCAAAAAAAAAATTTTAGATTTTTTTTTTGATTTTTTTTTGGGGGCTTAGTTTTTAGCATTTTAGCTTGGGGGTGGGGGGGGGTTTAGGTTTTTGGGGGGTGGGGGAGGGGGGTTTAGGTTTTTTTTTTTTTGGGGGGGGGGGGTGGGGTTAGGTTTTTTTAGGTTTTTTTAGCATTTAGCTTGGGGGGGGGGGTTTAGGTTTTTTTTTTTTGGGGGGGGGGGGGGGGGTTAGGTTTTTTTTTTTGGGGGGGGGGGGGTGGGGGGTTTAGGTTTTTTTTTGGGGGGGGGTGGGGGTGGGGGTTAGGTTTTTTTTAGGTTTTTTTAGCTATTTTAGGTTGTGTTCACATTGGTTCTCGCGGTTCTCACAATAAATGGAGTTCTCGCATGAGCCCCTCCCTATATATATATATATATATATATATATATATATATTTTTAAGTGATCGTGTGAGTGCCCTTGTTTGCCAAAAACTTGGTTAGAAAACTTACCGATTTAGATGTCAACCCATATGAAGTAGATGGTTCACACCATTGTTCTTCATTGTAAGTATATGATGGATAATAGTTTTGTTCTTCATAATACTCATATGAGGTGGGTTGTTCACGCCATGGTTCCACATAGTAAGCATATGAAGGTGGTGGCTCATATCTTGGTTCCTCAAAGTATGAGTAAGAAGGCTCATACCTTGGTTCATCAAAATACGAGTATGAGGGAGGAGGTTCATACCTTTGGTCTTCATAGGATGTGTATGAAGTTGATGGCTCGTACCTGGGCTCCTCATAGTAGGTGTATGAAGTGGATGGTTGATATAAGTTACAATATTGAACCGAGTGCGGGTCACCACAATTAGTGCAATAGTTACTCCTATAATCATCCTCCTCATAGGTGTAGTTGTAACCTCCTGAGTATTGATCCACAAGAATCACTCAGCAGACCACAACCAAGTCTCGAGATCAGAAAACAAAAATAAAAACGGAAACAGAGGCTGGACATGGCCCCGTGTTCAGTGGACACGGCCCCGTGTACAGAATCTGTATCTGGGCGTTTTAATTAAAGTTACTGATTTCGTTGAGCACGGGGGCGTGTTCAGTTGGCACGGCCCCGTGTTCAAGCTACTGTATCTGGGTGTTTTATGAAAAATATGCAGCACGGCCCCGTGTTCAGCGAGCACGGCCCGTGTTCAACCTACTGTAAATGCAAAACTAAACTAAAATGCAGAACAATATGCGCGCGTTTTGAAAAAGTTTTGAAAAACTGATTATGCCGTCGATTTTAAGCTTTCTTAAAATCCTTGTGTCGCCCGCAACGGCGCCAAAAGCTTGATGCGTGTGTGGTGTATACATAATTTTAAGCCCTTATAAAACACGATATTTACTAACACCAAACACACATATGGGCAAGTGCACCCATCGTGAGCGTAGTATAGTATTGGTAAGATACCGAGGTCGTCCAAGGACACAAGAGCTTTTAGTACTGGTTTATCCTCAACGTCTAATCAAATCAAAAGTTTAGAAAAAGGTTTTAAACTAGAAAAATAAAAACTAACTAAAATGCTGAAAAATAAAAATAAAAACAGATAGACAAGATGAATCACTTGGCTCCGACTCGTGTTTAGTGTAACCTTTGATTATTTCCGCACTTTTGCACTTTTTAAGAGATTATCTTAGTTATTGTAGTAGGCCCCTCTTTTGAAGGTGACGTTACCCTCAACCCAGTAGGTTGAGTCAGCAAGGATACAATCCTAAAGGGTCGGATTATTGAAAGATAATTAATTAAGTTATTAATGCATATTATGGTAGGCCCTTCTTTTGAAGGTGACGTTACCCTCGGCTAAGTAGTCTGAGTCAGCAGGGATACAGTCCTAAGTAGCCGGGTTAAAGTATTAATAGTAGCTTACATATGAGGGGATCAAAGAGTTTGGACCCCCGCCATCCAATACCGGTGGGTATTGAAGGAGGTCCTACTAAATTTGACCCAGGTCCTTGCAGGATCTATACACTGAACAAGACAAGACTCTTACCAAACCGTTCCCTTAACCCCCGACCAGGTAGCCAACATACCTCCATATAGACCGTGGAGATATGAATGGTGAAAATCTTTTATTTTATATAGACAGTAAAATAATGCCAAGACACCACAGACAAACGATAAGGAAGAATCACCTTCAACATAAGAAACTAGTTATTAAAGTTATTAATACATAACCAAGTAAAAAGTGCGAAAAGATTAAAAATAAAAAGTATTACACTAGACACTTGTCTTCACCAAGTGATGTAAGAGACTTAGGCAAACATGGCCTTTGATTGTCAAGAACTATTACGATCAATCTTGGATTCCGAGACGACTCACACACTCTATGATGGACAATGGATGATGGTGGTGGATGATGGTGTTGTGATGGTGGTGGGTGGTGGGTGAAGTGTGAGAGAGGTGGTGTGTCAAGGGATGGTTTGTAAATGAGCCAAGCACCCCTATTTATAGCCTGAACAGTAGCTCAGGCACGGCCCCGTGTCCAGTGGGCACGGCCCCGTGTTCATCCTCTTCTCTGTCTTCATTAATTGCAGTTTGTCTACATTAGTTGACCACGCCCCCGTGTCCGCTGGGCACGCCCCGTGTGCAGAAACATATCTGTACTATCAAGATTTGCCTGGATTCTGCGAATCTTATAGTTGACCACGGCCCCGTGTCCGCTGAGCACGGCCCCGTGGTGGGCGATAGAAGCTTCTATAGCTTTGTCTTTTATGCTAGCACTTGGGCACGCCCCCGTGTTCACTGGGCACGGGGCGTGTTCAGCCTTCTGTTCTCTTGTTTTGCTTGGGAAGATGCTGTTGGGGAGGTCGGGCATGCCACGTTTGTTCCTTTTCTTGTATTTATGTTAGATTTAGCTGCCTTTTTGCTTCTTTTGTTAATTTGGGCTCATTTAATCCTGAAAATACAAAAGGAAGACAAAAGCACACTTTTTCCAACATTAGCACTAAAAAAGGGTTAGTTTTATGCCAGAATTGTTGTAATTTATATGTTGCATTTTGTGCACATAAAATACCCCACACTTGAATCTTTGCTTGTCCTCAACCAAAACTCTTTATAATGTGGCTTTACACTCCCAAATGGAATGGGTAGAAGAGAAGGTTTTTGGGCTTGTCATAGAGTGTCGGGATTTCCAAGATTCATTATTAAGTTTTTATTTTTATTTATTTATTAAGGACCACATAACTGCTTTTCTAAGTGATAGATAAAGTGCCGGAAAGTGCCTAAAACCCTCATAAAGTGCAGAATTCTGCATAATTCAGCAAAAATCAGCTTTTTAATAAGCTTGTATCATGCAAAAATATGACTAAATGGTCCTGGATACTTTCCTAAGTGTCGGGAATTAAAAGTGTCACAAAAGGTAACATAATGAACACTAAATGGAATAGTTTGACGCTTTAACGAACCAGTATCTAACCGAACAACAGGACACTATCCGAAACATCAAAATTTACTAGAAGCATTGTTTTAATGTTTCTGAGCTAGTTATGAGCCCCGAACACCCTAACACACTATATAACACATCATACACATGAACACTAACTAATACACTTAAATTCCAACTCATTAACTTAACTATCCATTCAACACCAACTAGACCCCCCCCTATATTTACGGTCACCATATGACCCCACCACCAAGATCTCTTTTGATCTTCCATGATCTCCTAAGATCCACTAAGATTTGTTAGAGATTATGTATTGTACTTAAGTAGACACATGATCCAATGGGTAAAAGCTTAATATAGTTATATGTAGGACTAAAGCTCATTACATCCTTCACACAACTTCTCACCACTCTCTCTCCCTCCCTTGCCTCCATTCTCAGCCGCAAACAACCCCCACACCACCCCCATCATTCATCCAAGTTCAATCCATTCCAAAGTGTTCACAAGGTGCTAGAAGGTGTCTTAAGAAGTGTGGAGCTTGTGGATCTTGAAGGACCTCTTCCATTAGCTTTTATCATCCACATTTGTCATCTACAACATCAAGTGTTCTTCCCTAGCCTTGTGCTAGTAGTAAGGCCCTTATGATCTCTTGATACTTCATATGTTGTTGGTTAAAAGATGATGTACATTGATAAACTTCATGAACACTAAAAGACATAATCATAAATCTCTAACATAAGCTTAGTAACATATGAAATCGTGTTGATTTGTGTTTATTTGCTTCTTGATGATTGATGATTTATGTTAGTGATGTTAGACATCATAAGAAACCTACCAGATTGTGATTAAACACATGATCTAGTAAGTTAAGGTGGTGATCTTGTGAAAGAACAAGATCATCATGCTTTATGTTTTCATGAACTTGAAAAATGAACATGATTTTATGAATGATGGAACATGAAATATGTTACTAGACATAAACTTGAATGATTTCAAAGATAGTTTTCCAAAGAAACCAAGTTAAACCACAAGATTTACAAGAACATTATTTTTAAAGAAACTAACCATGTTTCTAGTGGTGAAACAAGTATAAGAACACTTTGTTTACAAGAAAAATTCAAAAGAATGATTTTTGGAAAAATCATCTAGTAAGTTGTAAACACCTAAATCCTTTAAGAATGAGATTTTTAAGGAGATAAACACACTTTAAAGGGTAACTAAACCTACTAAACGCACCACCAAGTTACTACAAGATTTATGAAAGATCAAGTTCATGATTATTATGAACATAGCTTTGTTTTAGCACTTGGTAAGTGTAGATTGATTGTTGGTTGTTTGTGATGATTTTTGAAAAGAAAATGATATGCTTTGATAGCATGGACACCTCCATTTTTAGGGGAAACTATGACAAAATTTTCTAAATATATAAACACTTAGAAAAATATTTTCTAAACAAATATTTACAAGTGTGTTTTAACTATGGTTTTCAATATAAACTTTGTCATAGACCTTGTTACAAAAATACAAGTATTGGAGGTTGGTTTTTATAAGTAAAAATGGATAAATATGTATTTAGAATATATATTTACATTAAAGACATGATGTGTGAATATTTGTATGCTTTGTGTAGTAGTTGTATTCTTTTAGGGTTAAAATAATATAACTTAACAAAATACCGAGAAATTACAATCCAGAATGTTACAAAAAATCACAAGGAATAATTTCACAAGTTACACACACAATATTGGTAAACCGAACAAGATTGTAACTTACAAAAGATTCCGGAAAATACGTTTATAAATATATTTTTGGTAAATAATATTTTGGATACCGAAAGAATGAAAATGGGATTTTCACAATCATTACAAATTATATCATATTTTTGACGAGAAGAAAATATATTAATTTTGGGAAGTAAAAATATTTTTCTTGGAATTTTTAGAAGATATATGATTTTTGAGAAAAATATATATTTTCTTGGATAAGCTTGGAATACATTATGTTGGATAAAAATAAGTTTATATATATTTTCTGAGTGAGACTTGAAAATATATTGTTTTGGAAATATATTGGATATTTATTAAGAAAATACGTACACACCGAAATACAACACCAATACATGGCAAAATATACAAATACAAATACGAATATACCCATCCTTGGGAAGGAAATACGAATACAAATACTTGAGAAGTATTGTTACAAAATATTGATTCACAATTATCCCAAAACTTAAAAATGTAATCTAAGTTGAAATAATTATTATTTTAACAAGTGATTACAACTTGGAATAATATTGGAGACATAAAGGAAATGTAACTCAAAGGCACTATATAATACTAAGACAAGGCACGACCCATTCGTCTAATAGACGTTAGTACATTGTAGGTAGTCGTGTTTGCTGACGAGATTTGAGTTACGGGTACTGAAGACGTAAAACTGTGACTTCATGTCCCCCTTTTCTTTAAACTATTTTGTTTATTTACTTGGGGGGTGAAATACATGTTACAAAAGTATTACATACAAAACAATTGGTATGGTTAGTCTAGGAAAGAACCATAGATCATGTGAATGGGTAGGCGGATACTTGAGACCATTAATCCTCGTATAAGGACCGAGGGGCATGAGTAATAGATCTATTTGGGTGTAATGAGTCCCACCCCTGAGTCCGTTGAGTGGACCACGTGGTGACTATGTCTTACTGACAAAATCTGCTAGGTTTGAGTCTTCCTGCATCACTTCACACATATCAATGGCCTTGCAAACCATTGGTGATATTTTCCTTGTTGCTTTCATACCGGGACTTATAAACTTACATACATACTTACAATGATTTCAAAGGTTTATACATACACTTAAACGAACATATGAACTCGCTCAACTTTTGTTGATGTTTTCAAACTACATGTATTTCAGGAAATTTGTAAGTGGATCTGGCGGGCGTTGGAAGTTTTTATGTTGCGTTAGAAATAAAGATGTCATCCATGGTCTTTGAGTTTGGTCAGTGTGTCTTATTCCTGGACGAGACATGTCTTCCAAACCTTGGTGTTATTTAATATCTTTTGACGAGTCCTTAATGAACTCATAAACAATTTGTACGGTTTGTAAAACTTGAATTTGAAGTCTACATTTTAAAACAATGTTGTTATGTTTTGAACTTATTTAATGGATGACAAACCTATGGTTTTATCATATAGTTAATGTTATGATTGAATGCAATGATATTAAGAAAGTCACACCATAATCACGCTTTCGCAAAAGTCAGGGTGTGACACAACTGAAGGTTAGGGATGAAGATGTGCACAAGACTGGATTTAGGACTCGTTATGGTCACTACGAGTTCTTGGTGATGCCTTTTGGGCTCACTAATGCACCAGCAGCGTTCGTGGACCTCATGAAGCGCGTTTGCAAACCCTACTTGGACAAGTTTGTCATCGTCTTCATTGATGACATCCTCATTTATTCAAAGAATCAGGCTGACCATGAGAAGCAAATTCGTTGTATTCTTAAAATTCTTAAACATGAGAAGCTCTACGCCAAGTTTTCAAAGTGTGAATTTTTGCTTCGTGAAGTCCAATTCCTTGGACATGTGGTTAGTGAGTGTGGTATCCAGGTGGATCCCGCTAAGATTGAAGCTATCATGAATTGGCAAGAGCCGAAGACGCCCACAGAGATTCGCAGCTTCTTGGGTCTGGCAGGATATTATAGGCGTTTTATTGAGAACTTCTCAAGGATTGCAGCACCCCTAACTTCACTAACTTGCAAGAATATCAAATTTGACTGGGGTCCTAAGCAGCAAGAATCATTTGAGATTCTTAAGCAAAAGCTGAGCAATGCTCCTGTGTTGACATTGCCTGAAGGGATTGAAGAATTTGTGGTTTACTGCGACGCATCACACACTGGCATGGGATGTGTGCTAATGTAGAAAGGCAAGGTTATTGCCTATGCTTCTCGACAGTTAAAGGTGCACGAAAAGAATTACACCACCCACGACTTGGGGTTGGGGGCCGTGGTATTTGCACTAAAGCTATGGAGGCATTATTTATATGGTACCAAGTGTGTGATCTATTCTGATCATAAGAGCTTTCAGCATCTGTTCAATCAGAGGACTTAAACATGAGACAGCGTCGATGGATGGAGACTTTGAATGACTATGATTGTGAAATCCGATACCATCCAGGCAAGGAGAATGTAGTCGCCGATGCTTTGAGCAGGAAGGAAAGAGTTAAACCAATCAGGATCAATGCCAAGAGCATTGAATTGAAAAGCAACTTGAATGAAAGATTGTTAGCCGCTCAGAAGGAAGCTGTGTGTTACACCCGTCTAATTTTACTTGATTTTAATAATAGATTAAACCATTTCGAATAAAATATTGCTTAAGTAACATGACTTTCATTAAGGAAGTTCATAAGTAGCATCAACCTTAGTCAACTAACGACTAAGTTAAAACGTTTCAAAAGTTGTTTGACAATTGTTTACAACCCATACACAAAGTCTATTAAAGATTTAAAACATTGCGGAAGCTACAAAATGTAGTGTTCGGTTCTTCATCATTTGCTTGATCGCCATCCGTAAGTTCGCCAACATCACCTAATGTCAAACCCACATCAAGGGTTAATTTTGACAATAATAAAACACGTATAATCGAAATCTAGCATCAAAACAATTGTAAACAAATAAAATTTCCGGATCAGGGTCGCTCGCGCCCCGCGAGAGATGTTACGCGGGCCGCGAGAACCCCTCGCGTGTCGCGGCGCATATCGGGTCCCCTTCCGCGTGGCGCGGGGGGTCGGGTTTCCCAGCAGCTTATGTTTTGTGAGCTGCATTTTCTGCCAGCTCCGGAAAACTCAGATTTTAACTTAAAATGTACATATCTTTTGACTCGTAAGTCCGTTTTAGGTGATTCTTTTTCCTATGTGTCTGTAAATTCATTACCGACATGCCTATTACAAATTTCATACCAAACAATTTGTTTACGGACCAAAATATTATATGTGCATTTGCAATTATTCGACCCACTCTATCTTAACCATTTTATTACCATTTAACTAGTAAACCTAAGGCGTTTATTACCCAACTCCGGGGCTTATTATCACTGGCACTTCATTACCAAACTTATGGCTTCGTGCTCTTGTGACCATTTCCGCCAATTCTTTCTACTTACAATTTTAATACTTACAAGTATCATTATTCGACCCGTTTGGTCCATCTATGGAAAATCCTCCATTTTGATGACTATAAAACAACTACTAATCCATTCTTATCCTACGAATTTAAGTAACATACAAGATTGCTACATTCAACATAATTTTTATCAATAACGCATAGTTTAACAACAATTCATCGAATGTAACGGATCAAGTTACATACCTTAGTGTACGCCCTTCAACCGCAAATCACCACCGGCTTGTCCACTCGACGTTCCGGTATCCTTTCCTATAGAGTTCAATTTAAGACATGTTTAGAACTCTCTTTAAACCTTATATCGCATAATACACCGAAACATCATAATTATGCGTTTGAACTTTAAATTTCAATTTTAAGCCTTTTTTGAGGCATTTTCACAAACACTTCAAGGGCAAATTTTTACATGATTATATGACAAGTTTCTAGCTTATCACTTAGCCCTAATTTCACATCAATCAACATTTTACATGATTGTTAGCTTCTACATTTCTGAAATCACTTCAAAATTGTCAATTACACTAGGACAACACCCAATTTCCTAGTGTTCATCGATTTACATTTATCCCACTAATCACCTACAATGGTGTTCATAGTTTCTACTAAAATTTCACATGATTTCAACTTGTGTTTGTCTAGGGTTTGTCCCTAAACACTATAGTTGTTCCTAAATCATCATAACACACACATGCAAACATAATTTCATATTTTCCCAATTTCATGAGAATTTCAAGTTGAGAGTTTTCATCAAATTTTACATACCTTGTAATCCTCTTGTGATGAGGATCAATAATCTATCCTTTAATTTCGATTTCAACTTGGATTGAGCCTTCAATTTGCTAGTTTAGTGAAGTTTTAGGGTTTTGGAGAGTGGGGATCGCCCTTGATCTTCTCCTGTGCGAAATTTTACATACCTTGTAATCCACTTTGTTCAACTTATAGTTTAGTTGTTTTTAACCCTATTATAAGCTATTTCTAGAAAATTAACTAACTAGGTTAAAATTCATAGTTAGTAAATTCTCATTTATTATACTTTATAATTCTAATATAAAGTTTTATATTTTTCGGGGTGTTACAAGTCCATCCCCCTTAAAAAGGGTTTCGTCCCCGAAATCGAAGTACGTACCAAATAATGTAGGGTGGAGACGTCGCATCTCCTCTTCGGACTCCCACGTAGTGTCCGAACCTTTTCTATGCTCCCATTTGACCTTGACTTGATTAATCACTTTGTTTCTCAAACTCTTCTCTTTACGATCTAAAATCGCAATTGGTTTTACTGCATAGTTGAGGCTGTTATCCACCTCGATATCATCGTAGTGGATACGAGCAGTTTCGTCTGCCAAACATTTTCGGAGATGTGACACGTGAAATGTGCTATGAATCCCACTCAACTCCTCGGGTAATTCGAGACGATAAGCTACCTTACCCACCCGTTCGATGATTCTGAATGGCCCAATAAATCTTGGGCTCAACTTTCCTCTTTTTCTGAATCGTATTATTCCCTTCCACGGCGATACTTTCAACATAACTTTGTCGCCAACCTGAAATTCGATTGGCCTGTTCCTTTTGTCAGCATACGCCTTTTGTCTATCTTGGACCGCTTTCAAGTGTGCCCGAACCATGTCGATTTTCTCATTCGTAGTTCGGATTATATCAGTAGGTGCTAGCCCTCGTGGACCCACTTCTCCCCAACATACCGGAGTTCGACATTTTCTGCCATATAACATTTCATACGGGGCCATCTTAATGCTCGCGTGATAGCTATTGTTTTATGAAAATTCGACCAAGGGTAGATAGACATCCCAACTACCCCCGAAGTCAATAATGCAAGCCCGCAGCATATCTCCCAACGTTTGTATTGTTCTTTCACTCTGCCCATCCGTTTGTGGATGGTAATCAGTGCTAATGAACAATTTAGTTCCCATTTGTTCTTGGAATTCACACCAAAAATTCGAAGTAAACCGAGTATCTCTGTCTGACACAATGGATATCGGTACCCCATGCCGTGCTATGATTTCATTGGTGTACACTTCCGACATCTTCTCGGATGTATAAGTCTCACGAATTGGAATGAAGTGAGCGCTTTTCGTCAATCTATCTACAACTATCCATATAGCATCAAACCCACGGTTAGTTTTCGGCAATTTGATCAACAAATCCATGGTGATTTGTTCCCATTTCCAAACCGGAATTTCCAACGGTTGAAGTTTACCGTATGGTTTTTGGTGCTCCGCCTTGACTTGTAAACATGTCAAGCATTTTTCTACGTACTTCACCACATCTCTTTTCATCCCGGGCCACCAATAATTTTGCTTTAAATCATTGTACATTTTGGTCGCTCCCGGATGAATTGAATATCGGGATTTATGAGCTTCATCAAGTAGAAGCGCCTTCACCCCACAAGTATTTGGAACCCATATTCTCCCGAATCGAGTCTTCAACCCGTTATTCCCATCCGTCACATCTTTCAACTGACCGATTATTCTTTCCTTCTTCCAATTCTCCTCTTTTACTGCTTCTAATTGCGCCTCTCGAATACGTTCAAGTATACCCGAGGTCACCACGAGCTGCATCAACCTTACTCGTATTGGGACATAGTCCGCTTTTCTGCTCAGAGCATCCGCTACCACATTTGCCTTTCCGGGGTGGTAATGTATTTCACAGTCAAAATCTTTCACCGTTTCTAACCATCGCCTTTGTCGCATATTTAACTCCTTCTGATTGAAGAAGTATTTCAAGCTCTTGTGGTCGGTGAATATGGTGCACTTTACCCCATATAAGTAATGCCTCCATATTTTTAATGCAAATACCACCGCAGCCAACTCGAGATCGTGCGTGGGGTATTTCTTCTCGTGTATCTTCAATTGCCTCGAGGCATAAGCTATAACCTTGCCCCGTTGCATCAAAACGCATCCGAGCCCTGATAGCGAAGCATCCGAATAAATCACCATGTCTTCGACTCCGTCCGGCAATGTCAATACCGGAGCTTGAGTTAACTTTTCTTTTAGGGTTTGAAACGCTCTTTCTTGATCGACACCCCAAATGAACTTTTCTTTCTTTTGGGTTAGCTTTGTTAGCGGTGACGCAATCTTGGAGAAATCTTGAATGAATCTCTTATAGTATCCCGCAAGCCTCAAAAAGCTTCTAATTTCCGAAGGGTTCTTCGGGGGATTCCATTTTGACACAGCCTCGATCTTTGACGGATCCACCAATACTCCATCGGCACTTATGACGTGGCCAAGAAATTGTACCTCTCGTAACCAAAAGGCACACTTAGAGAATTTCGCATACAGCCTTTCTCGTCTAAGTGTCTCTAACACTTCTTGTAAGTGGTGTGCGTGTTCAGCTTCACTTTTCAAATACACCAAAATATCATCGATAAACACGATGACCGACTTATCCAACATTGGCTTGCAAACCCGGTTCATGAGGTCCATGAAAGCCGCGAGTGCATTTGTTAGCCCAAATGACATCACGAGGAATTCGTAGTGTCCGTATCTCGTGCGGAAAGCCGTCTTCGGCACATCTTCTTCCTTGACCTTTAGTTGGTGATACCCAGATCTAAGGTCAATTTTTGAAAACCAGTTCGCACCTTGTAATTGGTCGAATAAATCATCTATCCTCGGAAGCGGGTATCGGTTCTTTACCGTGAGTTTGTTTAACTCCCGGTAATCGATACACATCCGCATGCTCCCGTCTTTCTTTTTCACGAACAGTACCGGTGCGCCCCAAGGAGACACACTCGGCCTTATAAATCCTTTGTCAAGCAGGTCTTGAATTTGGGACATCAACTCTTGTAATTCCGATGGCGCGAGTCGATACGGTGCTTTAGCTACGGGTTTTGCGCCCGGAATCAATTCGATCCCGAACTCTACTTCCCGTTCAGGCGGTATCCCCGGTAAATCCTCCGGAAACACATCTTCATAATCTCGTACTACCGGTACATCTCCAATCTTCCGTGATTCTTTCTCGGGCTCATTTGCGTATATCATGAATGCCTTGCATCCTCGCTTCATAAGCCTGTGAGCTTTCAACATTGAGCACACTATGGGGTTGCCTCCTTTTTCGCCATAAATTGTGACGTGTTTCCCGCTCGGAGATGTTAGTTTTATCTCTTTACGGAAACACACGACTTTTACATGGTGCTGGGATAGCCAATCCATCCCAACGACTACTTGAAATTCCCCCATTGACATCGGGATTAGGTCTATCAAGTATTCCTCATCGTCTATGCTTAATTTGCTGCCTCGAGAAACATCACAAACTATAAAACTTTTGTTGTCCCCTATTTCAACTTCTAAGGGCACAGATAATTTCGTCAATACAAATGAAGGATGTCTAATAAATCCATGTGAAATGAAGGATTTATTCGCACCCGTATCAAACAATACACGTGCTGGAATTGAGTTAATTGTGAATATACCTGAAACCACATCGGGTTCTGTCTTTGCTTCAGCCGCGGTAAGTTGGAAGGACCTAGCCTTCACTTTGGGAGCTTCTGTTGGAGATTCTTTCACATCTCTCTTTCCAACTAAGTCCGAACATTCTGACTTTTTGTGGCCGGGTTGATAACATTTGTAGCAAACAGAGACTTTTCCCGGGCATAGCGAGGCCGTGTGCCCCGTCTTATTACATATGGGGCATAGCTTGTCTTTGAACCGACATTCCCCTTTGTGTCCCTTCCCGCACACTTTACAACTTGGCGACCCACCTTTAGCATCCACCTTCTTTCCCGATTCTCCAGTTCGGGCTTTCTTTGTAGGGCTTGGATTTACATCATGTGCCCTTCGCTCACCTCTTTAGACTTGTTTCTTCAACTCGATTTCCCGTTCCCGAGCAACGTTTATGATTTCGGTAAGGGTCTCGTAGTTTGAAGGAGTCATAAACTCCCTATATTCAGCGCTCAACATATTGTAGTAGTAGTATATTTTCTGTTCTTTGTTCGTCACCAATTCACTACTAAACTTCATTTTATCCATAAACATCGCCGTGATCTTGTCTATGGTTTCACCCTTATGCCTAAGTTGCATGAACTCCTCCTTGATTTTGTTAATGACCGCTTTGGGACTATGATGTTTAAGAAATGGTGTCTTAAACTCTTCCCATGTCATGGCCCTTGCCGCTTCGGCCCCTATTTCATTCTTTTTGTTATCCCACCAATCCTTGGCTTGTCCTCTTAACTGACCTGTTCCGTAGGCAACGAAGTCGCTTTCGTCGCAATGGGTCCTTTCAAACACCCCTTCAATGTCGCCCAACCATCTTTGACAAATTCACGGGTCGACTTCCCCGTTATAGATTGGCGGTTTACACGCCATGAATTCCTTATATGAGCACCCTTTACGTTCTCCAGTTTTGTCTTTCATAAGGTTGGAAGTATCCTCCAACCTTTTAACTCGTTCTTCTACGAGTGACAACACCGTGCTTTGAATCTTTTCTATAAACCCGGATAGACTGCCTTCAATTGCCTTTCCTACTTCCTCGGCAATTATTTCTTTCATTTGTTCGGTGCTTGTCGGCACCGGATCATTATCGCTTCCTTTTGGCATCTTGAAACTGAAATGTTTACATCAAACATTAAACATTTCATTCATGACATTGCTTCGTTTGTTTCGGTTTAGCCAAGTTCCTAACTTGCTTTAACCGTTCATATTTAATGCACTTTTCGGGTTTGAGTGTGTTAACACGCTCTTCCCTTGCATATCAATTCGTTTCTCATTCCTTACATAAGACATAATTTATTAACATAATAAGTTAATTCTTACCGGACGATCGATCAAGCTTGAACCGAACACTTTGTTGACAACCTTAAGCTCTGATTACCAACTTGTTACACCCGTCTAATTTTACTTGATTTTAATAATAGATTAAACCATTTCGAATAAAATATTGCTTAAGTAACATGACTTTCATTAAGGAAGTTCATAAGTAGCATCAACCTTAGTCAACTAACGACTAAGTTAAAACGTTTCAAAAGTTGTTTGACAATTGTTTACAACCCATACACAAAGACTATTAAAGATTTAAAACATTGCGGAAGCTTCAAAATGTAGTGTTCGGTTCTTCATCATTTGCTTGATCGCCATCCGTAAGTTCGCCAACATCACCTAATGTCAAAACCACATCAAGGGTTAATTTTGACAATAATAAAACACGTATAATCGAAATCTAGCATCAAAACAATTGAAAACAAATAAAATTTCCGGATCAGGGTCGCTCGCGCCCCGCGAGAGATGTTACGCGGGACGCGAGAACCCCTCGCGTGTTGCGGCGCATATCGGGTCCCCTTCCGCGTGGCGCGGGGGGTCGGGTTTTCCAGCAGCTTATGTTTTGTGAGCTGCATTTTCTGCCAGCTCCGGAAAACTCAGATTTTAACTTAAAATATACATATCTTTTGACTCGTAAGACCGTTTTAGGTGATTCTTTTTCCTATGTGTCTGTAAATTCATTACCGACATGCCTATTACAAATTTCATACCGAACAATTTGTTTACGGACCAAAATATTATATGTCCATTTGCAATTATTCGACCCACTCTAACTTAACCATTTTATTACCATTTAACTAGTAAACCTAAGGCGTTTATGACCCAACTCCGGAGCTTATTATCACTGGCACTTCATTACCAAACTTATGGCTTCGTGCTCTTGTGACCATTTCCGCCAATTCTTTCTACTTACAATTTTAATACTTACAAGTATCATTATTCGACCCGTTTGGTCCATCTATGGAAAATCCTCCATTTTGATGACTACCAAACAACTACTAATCAATTCTTATCCTACGAATTTAAGTAACGTACAAGATTGCTACATTCAACATAATTTTTACCAATAACGCATAGTTTAACAACAATTCATCGAATATAACGGATCAAGTTACATACCTTAGTGTACGCCCTTCAACCGCAAATCACCACCGGCTTGTCCACTCGACGTTCCGGTATCCTTTCCTATAGAGTTCAATTTAAGACATGTTTAGAACTCTCTTTAAACCTTATATCGCATAATACACCTAAACATCATAATTATGCGTTTGAACTTTAAATTTCAATTTTAAGCCTTCTTTGAGGCATTTTCACAAACACTTCAAGGGCAGATTTTTACATGATTATATGACAAGTTTCTAGCTTATCACTTAGCCCTAATTTCACATCAATCAACATTTTACATGATTGTTAGCTTCTACATTTCTGAAATCACTTCAAAATTGTCAAATTACACTAGGACAACACCCAATTTCCTAGTGTTCATTGATTTACACTTAACCCACTAATCACCTACAATGGTGTTCATAGTTTCTACTAAAATTTCACATGATTTCAACTTGTGTTTGTCTAGGGTTTGTCCGTAGACACTATAGTTGATCCTAAATCATCATAACACACACATGCAAACATAATTTCAGATTTTCCCAATTTCATGAGAATTTCAAGTTGAGAGTTTTCATCAAATTTTACATACCTTGTAATCCTCTTGTGACGAGGATCAATAATCTATGCTTTAATTTCGATTTCAACTTGGATTGAGCCTTCAATTTGCTAGTTTAGTGAAGTTTTAGGGTTTTGGAGAGTGGGGATCGCCCCTGATCTTCTCCTGTGCGACCAGACCCTTCAAATGGGTGTTTGATTTTTTATTTTTATTAAAATTAACAATATAGTTTCAATTCTTACAACTTTGGCCCTTCCACTTTGTTCAACTTATAGTTTAGTTGCTTTTAACCCTATTATAAGCTATTTCTAGAAAATTAACTAACTAGGTTAAAATTCATAGTTAGTAAATTCTCATTTATTATACTTTATAATTCTAATATAAAGTTTTATATTTTTCGGGGTGTTACACTGTGTTAGAAGCCAATTATCCGAATGAAAAGTTGGGAGTAACTGCTAAACAGTTATCTTATGGCAAGGATAGAATCCTAAGATTGAATGGACGAATATGGGTTCCAATCTATGGAGGACTTCGGGATGTTATCCTTCAAGAAGCCTACAGTTCTAAGTATTTTGTTCATCCTGGAAGTGACAAGATGTATAAGGATTTAAAGGCAAATTACTGGTGGATAGGTTTGAAGAAATTTATAGCCACTTATGTGGCCAAATATCTTACGTGTGCTCAAGTTAAAGCAGAACACCAGAAGCCGTCAGGTTTGCTGCAACAGCCTGAACTTCCCACCTGGAAGTGGGAAATGGTGACTACGGATTTTATCACCAAGTTACCAAATACAAAGCGAGGAATTGATACTATTTGGGTCATAGTTGAAAGGTTGACTAAGTCAGTCCACTTCCTACCTATTAAAAAGACACACAGCTCAGATAAGTTAGCTCAGCTGTACGTGGACAAGATTGTATCTCTCCATGGAGTACCAGTATCTATCATCTCGGATAGGGATACGAGGTATACATCGCATTTCTGGAAAAGATTTCAGCAATCCCTAGGCACTCGATTGAACTTCAGCACATCAAATCATCCTCAGAGGGATGGTCAAAGCGAGCGTACTATTCAAACACTCGAAGATATGCTACGAGCTTGTGTTATTGACTTAGGAGCAAGTTGGGATGATCATCTTCCATTAATTGAATTCTCATACAATAATAGCTATCATTCGAGTATTCAAGCTGCACCTTTTGAAGCTTTGTATGGAAGAAAGTGCAGGACGCCCGTTTGTTGGGCAGAAGTTGGAGATGTCCAACTAACAGGACCTGATATAGTCCTGGAGACGACTGACAAGATTGTACAGATAAGAGATCGTCTCAAAGCTGCCAGGGATAGGCAGAAAAGCTACGTAGACAAAAGGCGTAAACCTCTAAAATTCGAGGTAGGTGACAAGGTTCTACTCAAGGTATCACCCTGGAAAGGGGTAATGCGTTTTGGCAAGAAAGGCAAGTTAAGCCCAAGATACATAGGACCATTCGAGATCATCGAATGTGTCAGGGCAGTGGCTTATAAATTAAACCTACCTGAAGAGCTCAGTGGAATCCATAATGTATTCCACATCTGCAATCTGAAGAAATGTCTAGCTGATGAATCACTAGTCATACCACATGCGGATGTGCATATAAATGAGATCCTGGAATTTGTTGAAAAACCTTTGTCGATCGAGGATCGACAGGTTAAGAAGCTTCGAAGGAAGCAGGTACCGATTGTGAAGGTTAAATGGGATGCCCGTAGAGGTCCCGAATACACGTGGGAGGTAGAGTCCCCAATGAAAGAGAAGTACCCTCATTTATTTCAGTAAATCTTAAGGTCGAGATTTATTTTAAGGGGGTGAGGATGTAACACCTCGAAAAATCACGACCAATATAATGAAGACACGTGTCATGAACTTTAAACGTGTAAAGAATTATTTTAGAGGGACTAAAGTTGACAAACAAAGAAAGTAGGTGTGTAACAGGATTCAAAGTGTCAACATTTGATAACTATACCTTTCAACAACCTTACATGATGTTTATACCCTTAAACGAATGAATTATGAATCATATGGAGCCGTTTGTGGAAGAAAGTGAAAGTTTGCAACCGCAAGGGTTAAATGTGTCAACAAGTTTAATTTATACCTCCGAGTGACCTTTTAATGAACCTGAAGCTTTGTAATGATTAATTATGTTCACGAGAATAAGTGATAAAAATTTCACAAGGTTTCGATACCATATGAGGAAGATACGTTAACATTCGTAAATAAGGGGTTAAAAGCGTCAACGTTGAAATTCAGGACTTGTCGGTGATCGTACAACTAACCGGGAACTTAACGAAGTTTGTTTATGACTTAGAGTCCTTAAAAGTCAAGTTTGGGGGTTAAAAGTGCAATAAAAACAAGTTAAAATCAAGTTTAGAAGGACCAGGGACCAAATATGCAAATCTGACAAACTTGTGACCGGACTAGACCTTCACGCGGGCCGCGTAAGGCCTCTGCCTTGGCTTACGCGGGCCGCCTAAAATGTCTAGTTACAGTTTTCTTGGACAGATGCCTGTTCCAGCCAGTTCCACCGCCTTAAAAGCCTGTTTTTCGATCACAGGGGCTGCACCAATGGTTTTTCATGCATAGGGACACTTGGAATGCATCAGGGATCATGTGTAGACTTTGTTGTAATGATCTTATGCAATTTAAAGTCCTATATAATGAGCTCTATGTTGCAACACTTCACTAGTTCATTTCAAACTCATTTCTAAACCTTCTCTGGAGCTCTCTGGACCTCAAGCAAGCTTCCTTAAGTTTCAAACTCGTGCTAAGGACCATTGTAAGTGTCCTTAACCACTTAAGTTCTATTTTAATTAGCTTAATGACCAAAAGTCAAAGCCGTCGTAATTAAGATTTGACTTAGTGATTAATCACTAATGGTCAAGTCATTTTTCGAATTGAAAGTGGCTATGAGTTGGTAATTATGTCGGTAATAAACCCTTAAAAGGGCACCCTCTGATTTCCACTCTAACTAGGTCAATTGTCGGGTCAAACTTTATTATAAAAAGTCAACAGAAAGCTATTTTGCAAATAAACTCATAATTAACAATGTAGAAGCTATGAAACCTGTTTTAACACTTGTATAACTTGGTAATTAATGTAAGAACATGTCTAAGCATGTTCAACCCGACAATTTTGAGTTTAGGCTCGGTTCGGAACCGAAAGTCGCAAAAGTAGACTTTTGCTTTGAGTTTCAGTTCTGACCAGATTTAGTTTAGTTTAGACATGCCTTAGAGTTCCATTAGGACCCGGTTATAGGTTAGTATAACTCTCTGAGGTTATACAACTTGGTTCGTAATTAATCTAATTCATATGCATGTTTCCGTTAATTGCTTAAATGTTGACCATTATGCCCATTTGACCTTAAAATGAGATTTTTGAAAATGTGAGAGGAAAAAAACCTTTATTACTGATTTATAAACATGTCCTAAAAATTTGACATCAGTTTGAGGTCTAGATTAGGAGTTATGCTCAATAGCGTAATTTGAAAGCTTTTTATTAATTAAACGACATTATTAGCATAAAGCCTATTTAAACCCAAGTTTTGACACCAAACCTTTTACCCACTGATGTAATATAATATTTTGGGATTTTTTAAGATTTTTATTTATTTTTAAATTGATCATAGCATAGGGTTCTTGCTTTGATTCGGTAATTGTCGGTTATACCCTTTTCTTGAATAAAATGACTTTTACATAACATTTTGATACCAAACTTTTTGCTACTGATTTTATATGATAAATAAAATATTTTAAGCCTTCTGGAATGATAAAAATATCAGCTTTTCTTATATAACCCGAAAATCGCTTAAAAACGACTTTTTACGCGTTTTAAACACATAGTATGAGTTAAAACTATTTTAAACATATAAGAATTAATACCTACTGATGTTTTAAGTAAATTTTTATACTTTAACAGTAAGAAAAAGTTTTGAACTCAGATTTCCAAATTTGACCTTTAAAGCTTATGTGAAATTACCAAAATGCCCCTACAGTGCATAGTTTAGTTATAAAAGATAAATTTCACATATAGGCAATACCCTACTGATATGACCTGGAAAATAATTATTTTTACTGATCATATCTGACCTGAACCTCAGATTAATATTTAATCTCTTTTATAACCTTTAAAATGACCAAAATACCCCTAAGGGGCTTAAATTGAGTTTAAATTCGTTTTGGGCATAATGGAAGGTATCCTACTGATATCACAACATATTTAAGGCATATTGACTTAGGAAACCTGTACATGACTCTTTTGATTACCCGTTATGCATTTTTCGCGTTCGGTTCGGTGTATGTAACTAGTTTGCATAAATTGACCGAAACGGGTCAAACCTTGTCATTTTTATCTCAAAATCCAGAATGTGTTTAGTTTACCCATATTATACAAGTCTTTAAACTTGTCGAGTCTAAACCACATTCTAATCCGGTCTTCGCTTAATTGTGCGTTTTGAACCGTATATCTTCCTTTTAAACTAACCTGTCTAAGTTTAGACTTAATTAAGACCCGTTAGGAATCTAATAGGTTATTAAAACCTTCGTTCCAGATTTAGGAGACCAGTAAAAGATAAATTGCATAATTTGCTCAGGTAAATAGTTTTAACTTATTTTCTGTTATACGGGCTTGGGATACGGTATTATAATAATACCGCTTGGTCGGGTGTGTAATTATTTAAATCGGATTGTGATTAATATATTTGCATAACCCGTTTTAATCTGTTTTGTTTGGTATATGGCTTTTGGCGGGTTAATGACCATGTCCTGGATATCCTCGGCTCATTCATTGAAATGGCCATGACTTAAGCACGGGGTGTAGGCATACACCTGACAGTTGCGTATGTATAAAAGGTACTCCACAATAAGGAAAATTCCTTGTGGGTATTATACCTGTGGTGTGTCAGTTAACCTTGTCCGGCTCTTCTAACCGGCTCTGACGGACGGCAAACATATAAATCTGTATACAAGATTATTTTTAAAATAATTGTCCCAAGTTATAAAAGATATTTTGTGCCTTGTGCATTCAAATCAATTTTCTTAAACATTTTCAAAATGAGTCGGTTAATTGTATTTACCAGTGTAAACTGACGTATTTTCCAAAAGGCTAAGTGCAGGTACTAGACGGAATAGGCTGGCTACTCCTTGCATCAATAAATAGTCTTGAAAGCTTAGATGTTTATAATCTGTTGAACAATGATCCTTTTTTTTAACTTTGATCCGCCTGTGGATCCCTTACAACTGTTTTTGTAATAATTGATATTACTTTCATTCGGTTTGTAATGTCTTTATCTTTCGACTTTCGCTGTGTATTAAACTGTGATAAATTGTCTATGATGATATCAACTACGTCACAATACTCCCCACCGGCCCACCGGTAATACGTGGAAATATCGGGGTGTGACATTGTGGCAGTGCCAGTAGTGGCAGGAGGAGGTGGTGTTTGCAGGGGGCGGGGGTGGTGATGGTTGTGGGAGTGTCTGTGTTCATCGATTATGTTTAGATTAGGGTTATGAGAAAATGCAGCTTTTTAAAGCATCTATGTGGGATTGTGTCCGTGCCACGAATTCCCCATGTCATCCTGTGTCCACGTAATCAAGATTGTGACACGTAGGATCAGAAACTAACTATGTTAGTAATGAGTTAACAGAGTGGTGCCAGCACAAACTAAAAGTTAACTTGGAGGTGTCGGGTGTCAAAGTGTTAGTTGGGGGTGGCAAGGGTAAAAGGCCGATAGTTGGGGGTGATAAAATCCAATAGCCCTTAATTTTATAAATTAAAGATATATTAAAGTAAGAGGTGTGAATTTTGTGGTAAGGTTTAGTAGGATCTAATCTAACAAGAAGCATTGGTAAATTTAAAAGATATACTTGAAATAGGGACTAATATTAAGATAAAAAATTTAAAATAATCAATATTGTCATTCTATAATATTAGCTCAATTTAAAAAATATTAAAGTATCAATTTCAATTAAAAAGGTTATTTTTTTAAGGATGATATGGTGATGACATGTAACATTTTTTGGAATAATTTAGTAGATGGGAACCCACACTAGGAGGAAACCCGCGCGATGTTGTGGCAACAACACTTTCCAACGTGATAATCATTTTCTGTTATTTATTAATCCTCTCATAGTATATTGTATATTAGTTCTGTAAGTGAGAATTACCCTCATGTTGCTGTTGACATTGAATCGGTATTGGTCTTTTTCTCGTTAACTACATATTTCCTTTTTACAAATTCTTACAACGGGTCATCTATTTTTCGGAAAAGGATCAACAGATGATTAATTTATATTTCATTTTACAGATTCTAACAACTAGTTAATAAAGTACTTATTTGTCGTCTTAGTATTCCAATGTAAGTAATGTTACTGAAAATTACATACAATATTATGTTATAAATTTATAATAGCCTTTAAGCTTCTAGAATCATCTAGGTTCTTTATTTATTATTTCAAAAATAAGACCTAAATTATACATAAAAATATAAACTAATTTTATCATGGTTGACTGTGCGATACAAAGAGGAGCACAACACTTAAAGGGTGCTAAAGAGTCGAGCCATGGCTAAAGATCAAACTCGCTCATCTCAATGTGGCTTGACTTTAGAACTTATTTTATTATAAGAGCCAAACATATAACTTATTCCTGCCAAATAGTAAAAACTAAATCTTTACTTAGCCAAAGAGAATATATAAGTTACATAATTTAAGAGAGTATATAAGTTACATAATTTATTAATTTTTGCAAGGGCTTACCTTGTCTTTAAATTAGGTCACCCTGCCACTTTTATTTCTTCATTAATATGGGACAAATGAACAATGAAATGGATGAACTTTTCAGGTAAGCAAAGGACTCTTTTCTAGTTATTTCTTTAATTGAAAGTTGCTTTGTCATCTGACATGAGTGAGCAAAAATAAGGATTGTATCTTATGTTTTAATACATGTAATTAATTAAAGGGTTATTGGATTTTATCATCCCTAACTATTGGCTATTGGCCGCTGTCTGTCACCCTTACCTAATTTAAAATTTAAGAGAGTATATAAGTTACATAATTTATTAATTTTTGCAAGGGCTTACCTTGTCTTTAAATTAGGTCACCCTGCCACTTTTATTTCTTCATTAATATGGGTCAAATGAACAATGAAATGGATGAATTTTTCAGGTAAGCAAAGGACTCTTTTCTAGTTATTTCTTTAATTGAAAGTTGCTTTGTCGACTGACAAAGTAGTTTTAGTAACTTTAAGACCATGGGTATGGTGGGGTGGGGGTTTGGGGCATGGGTTGACACGTGTAATTTGAAAACTCAATTCACAAACCCATTTTTTATGGGGTATGGTGGGCGTGGCTGGCGTGGCCAAGCCACATCAGTTTTTTTAATATATATATATATAGAAGCCGGTTATCATACAATATTCCTAATCCTACATTACGTACGCTATAACCATGGTCGTCGGATCATCTCAAATCACCCCCGTGTTTACCTATTAAATTAATCAAAGAAAGATATATATAGGTAACCGCCAAGGTTAAAATCGTCAATTACGAAATAAAAAACCCTGATAATCAGCAAACAAAACCTCGAAATCAAAACGTAAGAATCTTAATCAAAACGGTAATCGAAAAAAATAACAATTACTCAAAAATCGATCGATACCTATTCACCATATCCTGCTGCGAATTGAACTTCTGATGAATTTGGAAATTCAGACCTGAAACAAATCGATAGACCGACAATCGAAGAAGATGATGCAGTGTAAAAATCAAATAAGAATATGTGAAATACATAACAAAACTTGCGAAAAAGACAATTCAGACAAAAAGAAAGGGTCTGTTTTTTGTAAAGTATGCGAATTCATGTAACATATATGCGAAAACACTTAGGGTTTAATATAATGTGCGAATTCATATCAATACACATGCGATTTCGCTAAGAGTTAATAATCTTTGAAATTTCGTATAATGTGCGAATTCATGCTTTAATACGTGCGATTTCACATGTTTTTCAAGACATGCGAAATTGTTATGTTACACATGCGATTAAGAATAAAACACTAACAAATACTTCGAAATTACTTTGTCATAAAAATGCAAAAAAAAAAAAAATTGAATCTTAAAAACTAAAATAGTAGTATTTTGTATAAAAAAAAACTTAATTTATTACCGATGTGACTGTAAATTGACATGTAATGATCAATTTTACAATAATAACTACTGAAACTTACCACCCTACCTACATAATAAATTAACTATATTAATATAAAAAACCTAGATATAACTAACTTCCATATTAAGTAATACATAGAAGACGAAAAAAACACACACAAAACAGACAAACAAAAATGGCATCTGATGATTCAGAACAAATAAAAAACATTGCAATCAAAGAGCTATTGTCAACTCGCACGTTGACAGAACTAAGCACTGATGTCAACTCTTCTCATCTGGTTCTTGATGTGCAGGGTAAAATTCTTGAACAAATCAAGAAAAATCAAGATTTATGGGAACGCCTACTTCAAGAACCACCATCAAGCTTCAAGGACAGAGCTTTGGAGCACATAAAGGAGCAATCTAGAGCTGATGACTTAGCCTTCTCTTTCCTGACAGATGCTCTAAACACTGTAAAGGAGAAGATGGAGTTCAGCTCTTCTGAACGTGATAAAATCTTTTGTTCAAGTAACTAAATTATCTTTTTAATCCTTTTGTGGTTGTGGCTGTGTTAGACAATAACAATTATTTTATATTTTAGGTATGTATTTAGGTATGAATTTAGAACAGATATTATGTATTTAGAACACATATTATGCTTGCTTATAAAAATATTAAATCACATGAATGATATTGCCCTGTTTGTCACAGAAAAAACAATATAACTCAAAAAAATCGCATGTAATAAAAGTGAAATCGCTTGTAAGAATTACTATAAAATGAATCATATAAAATCGCATGTGTATACACTAAAAATCGCATGTGAAAAAGATATAAACAGAAGAATATAAATCGCATGTGCTACGTATAATTCGCATGTCTATATATAAAAAACTACTCATCCTCATCATCTTCTGAAACCTCCTCCCACTGATCTTCTTCTTCAGATCCATCATCACTACTGTAATCTTCAAACTCATCTTCCTCTTCTTCATCTTCAACCTCATTCTCTTTAAGAATCTCGCAAGTCCGAATGTCATGACCTTTAACATTGCATGCGCTACATGTCCTTGACCTTTTCCCTATCCGGCTGATCATTTGTTCCTTCTTAGATTTAATCCTTTTATGCGATCCGCGACCTTTGTTTCTTATACCAGCCGACACACGCACAGTAGGAGGAACATTAGTTACTGGTTGTTGATAACCAATCAACTTTGAAAATCGGTCAAATTTTGGATCAAGTTGCTTGGTTATACGACTCTGATCCACTCTCTCTTTGAGCTGCATCATTTGATCCCTCACTAAAACAAGTTGATCGAGGTCGGAAATCAAATTGCTAACCAAATACTCCCATGTGTGGATGATTTCACGAGCAATCCGTTTAGCCTTATGTTGCACATCCTTGCCACCCACATTTAAATTGTACTTCACATTTAACTCATTCGGCACCACATCCTTCGTCCATCTCTTCATAACATACTTGTTTGGTATTTCTTTAACACCAAACATCTTGAAAAGGAAATAGATGTGTTTGCAAAGCAGTCCATACTGCTCAAAACGCAAACAGCTACATTGTGCAGTTACATCATTTTCAAGCTTCTTGAACCAAACCTAGGAAAAACCAACAAAAAAATATATATATTCAAAATTAAAATCGCATGTGTAAGATATCAATTTCGCACGACTTAAAAAACATGTAAATGAATAACTTTTAAAATCGCATGTGTAAAATAACAAATTCGCATGTCTTAAAAACATGTAAAGGAATAACTTTTAAAATCGCATGATAAAATCAAAATCGCATATTGCAAGATCATGATTTGAAAAATAAAGAAATTCGCATGTACGTTATCAAATAATCGCATGTTTGAAATAAATATGCTATAATACCTCCAGTAAACCATTTCCATGGGCTTTAAAGTCCTTCAACAATATCCTGATCTGTGGACCCTCTATTTTGGTGTCCATCGGCAGACATTCATAAATTGTACCATAAATCTCTACTTGCTGGTCAAAGAATATAGACTTGGTGAATCTCTTAGCAGCATCTTTTTCCAAAGAAGTTTCGCTCCAATCAGCATGCTTAGTATATCTTGAAATATGATCATTCTTTCTATGATTAAACCTTTGGATATCCATTGCACGATCAAAACGATTCATAAACTCTACGAAGGTGAGTTGTGAATTAGCCACCTGGCAGAAAAAATGGTTCTCACTCTCAGATCTTGATGTTGTTCTCATATGTCCCGACATTGGCTCGTGCCGGTAAAAAGCCGGAATCCACATGGATCTCATCACAAACATATCATCAATCCATTTGTTTTCTGTGAGACCGAACTCAATCATCACCAACTTCCACTGTCTCTCAAATTCTTCGGGCTCAATTGAATCAGTCCATACAATGTCGCACATCCTCCTTTTAAACTCATCGTTATTGCACAAATCATGTCCAACCTATAACAATAAATGTTTTTTAAATCTATAATATAAAAAACATAACGCTAACAAAAGACAATATAACATGCTATACCTTATCTGCCACTTTTTTCATTATGTGCCACATGCACAATCTGTGTCTGCTGGTATGGAAAACCTCCTCAATAGCCTGTTTCATAGCAGGGTCTTGATCGGTCACTACAACCTTTGGCTGCCGGCCAAGTGACTTTAAGAATGAATTCAGAAGCCATTTATATGATTCAATGCTCTCCGATGCCAACAACCCAGCTCCAAGGGTTACATTTCGACAGTGGTTGTCAATGCCAGTGAACGAAACAAACACCATCTTGTACCTGAACAACACATGCGAATTACACATTGAAAACATGCGAAATAGACAGATATCACATGCGAAAACAAAAAGTATAACATGCGATATACTCAACATCACTTCTTCAACATGTCTGCACATGCGATATTACAAAGCTCATGAAGACATATAACATGCGAAAATTAGTAAAAAAAACATTACCTGTTTGTCTTGAAAGTTGCATCGAACGATATCACATCCCCAAATTCCATATAGTTAAGCTTGCATAAACCATCAGCCCAGAACAAACCAGTTAACCGTTTATCATCATCAACAAAATATTCAAAAGAATAATCAGCTAAATACTGTTTTTTGTCAGTCATCCTATTAATCACCATGTCAGCATTATATTCTCCTATATAGCTGTTAATTCGCTTCCTAAAATTTTTGCAATCATCAACCGTGGCACCAACGTTCTCGAAACCACCATAACGTTTCCTCATTATATGGAAAGCTTTGACGAGACCAAGGTTTAAAGTGCCTAGTTCCCAAACCAACTCCTCCTGGACATCTGACAACTGTCTGTAAGCTGGCAACATGTGAATATCATCTTGACATACAAACTTATGATTATGGCCATCAACAAATCTCTTTACTGTATATAATCTACCATCCACAGTGCAAATCATAAGTTGAGCTTTGCATCCAGTTCTAATAGTCCCCCTGTTCCTTGTTTTGAATTTCTTTTTTGACTTCGAACGGTCATCAATACACAGTGGCTTATGTCCCTCTTTAGAGCAAACAAAATACTTAGTTTTGATTATACCACCACTGTGTACTTCACCACCTTTACGAGTAGAAAACCCCGCTAACTTAGCATATGATTGGTAAAACGCATATGCTTGTTCAATAGAGATAAATTGCATTCCAACAATAGGTGTAGCTGATGATTGAACCTCCGGAGTCTAAAGCCTTTCATCTACATGAATCAAAATGAGAAAACAAAAAACGTGCGAATTACGGGACTAGTTACATGCGAAATCTTAATAACAGCATAATTTCATCATAAAAAAATCAAATGCGAATTGTATAAACAATCACATGCGAAAATGATAATTTTGATTAATTTGTTTTAGATATGCGATTTATAATGCCATAACAAGCGAAAATGCGTAAAGAAAAAAATCAAATGCGAATTGTAATAGTAGTAACATGCGAATTTGTTCATTTTGCTTTCATATCAAAAATTTAATCAACATTCAAACTTCAAAAAACAGCTATAACAATATAAAATCATTGCTACGATTAAACAAAAAACAAGTATACGAACAATTTAGAGATCTGAATTAACATAATTACCATTAAACAACTCGTTTACAGCACTTGTACTTGCAATTGGATTTGGATTTGGATTTGCAGGTGGCGGATTTAATACATCCTCAATCGAAACTCTCTGATATGCAGATAATTGAGCATGATCACCGATCGGTCGAGTTTCTTCAATATCAACCTCTGTTCATCCAGTGCTGCTATGTGGATCCAACGAAAAAAAAACAATTGAATGAAACCCTAACACAGACGAACGAAAACTGCAATTTGAGAATTATGAAAAATTTGAAACTGATTCGAATGATAATTACCGGGATATTAGTGTAACGAACATCTCGCTGATTGAATGAAGAGACGAATTTGCCCTCAGAGATTGAATTAATTGTCTGATTTAACCTTATTAAAGAAAAACTGAATCATGACACGTGTATGGCTAAAAAACTCACGTATGTAATGTACGATAACCATATTTGTACTATACTCCTTACCTATATATATATATAACCATTAAAAACTACATAAAATACAAAATAATTATCAAAATAAAAAACTATCATTCTCCGTCGTCTTCGTCGGTTTCGAACACAGGAATCGTTGAAACATGATCCACCAAATCAGATGGAAGGTTGTGATGTATATCCCTTGACTTGATCAAAAATTCATTTGCCGCTTTATCTTCGTCTGTTACGTTACCTGGTTGTGGGTCATCGTCATCATAGCAAGTAACGACCGCTCTACCTTCATCCTCCAAAATCATGTTGTGAAGAATGATACATGTGTACATCACGTTTCCAATCTGATCCTTGTCCCATAGTCGACAAGGCATTGCCAATATTCGCCACCTTTTCTTCAAAACACCGAATGCTCGCTCGACGTCTTTACGTGCAGCCATCTGGACCCTGTTAAACTTTAATCTCTTTGGATGTGTGGTACCGTGTCTTGTGAACGATTTTATGAAAAACCCCACTCTGGGTAAATCCCATCAACTAGGTAGTACACATACACGTACTCAACCCCGTTTACAAAGAAAGTTCCTTTGGGTCCTATACCATTTACCCGATCATTGAAAAGGGGCGAGTGGTTTATGATGGTAATATCATTATGTGAACCTGGCATACCGAAGAACGCATGCCATATCCAAAGATCTTGGGACGCAACCGCTTCAAGCATGATGGCTGGCATCCCATGAAATCCACACGTGTGAGCGCCTTGCCATGCGGTAGGACAAAGTTCCCAAGACCATTTCATACAATCTAAACTACCTAGCATCCCGGGTAGCCCATGATAATCTGCGTGATGTTCCAATATTTGTTGCATGTCACTAAACGAGGGCTTTCTCAAATATCTTTTCCTATAAAGTTCTAGAATACACGAACAAAAGTTGTGAAGACTTTCTCTAGCTACACGTGCAGAAATTTTTAAATAGTCATCCATAATGTCCGAACTATTGCCGTACGCTAACTTCCTAAGTGCGGTCGTGACCTTTTGCCACGTACTAAATCCTAATTGCCCGGTTACATCCGATTTTTGTTGGAAATAAACATACTTCTCCTCAAGATCTCTAGATATCCTTAAAAATAAGTTTCTGCTTATACGTAAAAGATGCCTAAACATTTTTTCATCATACTTAGGTTCCGCTGAGAAGTAATCGCTTACCAACACATTGTTAGCGGTGTGCCGTTCACGAGCGATGTACATTCTCCCCCGTTTAGGTTGCGGAGTCTCTTCCTCATCGTCTTCGTCTTCCACGATAGCTTTCACCACCGCCGCGATCGTTTGTAGAAATATTTCTGCACTATCGTCAAATGATGATGACGATACACTTGAACTTGAAGAAATCATGGCAATATTGTGTTTTATGTGTTTGATATTGTGTGAGAAAAATGTTAAATATGGTAAGGTATTAATAAAGGAATTTTTTTTAAAACATACCCCAACGGCTAGTTTGATTTGGCCATTGACAGCCCGCCATGTCACCTTGCTTCCCCCGCCCCACGCCCGGCTTCAAACCCAAGCCCCAAGGGCCACTCCCCAACCCAATCCCACCCGGGATGGTGGCTTGGGTGTTTTCCCCCAACCCCTCGGTCTTAAGGAAATAAAAAATCTCTTAGTGTGATAACATAAGATATAATTAATTTTATTATAACTGGTAAAGGGAAACTAAGAAAAGAAAATTGTTGTTTTTTTTATTTGTTTCTCTCTTTTTTTTAATGATAATAACTTTTTAAATGCTTTTGTTTTTTTAATAGTTAATTGGTTTATTTATTTTGTAAAAAAAAATATTATTTCAGTTCATTAGTTTAAAACTTATTAAAATAGTCCCTGTAGTTTCACTTTTGTAATTATTATAGTCGACTTCCAGTCTGTTAGTTTATTTGAAATGACCATAATGCCCCTTTTATTAAAATAAATAAAGAGTTAGTTACGTTTTTCGTCTATATGATTTTTTAAAAATAACCATTACAGTCAATTAGTTTAAAAAAGGGTTATTGGAATTTAATAATCCGAAGTTTCACCCGTTGGCCACTAATAATCCCAACTTCATAAATTCCCTGTAACAATCCCAACTTCATAAATTCCCTGTAACAATCCCAACTTGTAAGATTTTGGCCCCCAATGATCCTTTGCTAACTGGGTTAGTTTTTTATGACGTGGATGCTGACGTGGACGCTGTTGTGTAAAAAAAATAAGCTGATTCATTATGTGGATGATGGTGTGGATATTGATATGAAAAAATATATTTTTTAATTATATATATACATACATAGACACTCATCATCTTCACAACCACCACTCCACTACCTCACTACCACCACAACCACCCAATTCCCACCGCACAACCACCATCTTCAATCCCCTCCGACAACCACCTACCATCCATTCCCACAATCCTTCAATCCCCAATGAAATTAGAACCTCTACAACAACAACAACAATGGAATTAACCCTATTTTCGCTCCACCACATCGACATCCGCTCCACCATATCGACCTCTGCTCCAACAACAACAATGGAATTAACCCTATTCCCACGGTTCTGGATCCTTCATCGGTGACAGTTAGGTCAAGTTTGAGAACTGCCGATACGGGGGTGGTTGTCGGTCAGGTGACGAAGGTGGGGATGAATCTGAGATGGCGATGGTAGGTGGTGGCAGAAATGGCAGTGGTGGTGGGTGGAGATGAGGGCGGTGTTGGTGGAGATGGCAGTGGTGGTGGAGGAAGTGGAGGTGGTGATGGTGGTGGGTGGAGGTGGTCGGAGGTGGTGGTGGTGGCTGGAGGAGATGGTGGTGGCAGTGGATGAAGAGGAAGTGGAGGTGGTGATGGTGCCACATAAGCAGCCAAGTCAACAAATAACAAAGTTGTGTCCGCATCATCAGCCACGTCAGCAAAAAACTAACTGGGTTATAACCCAGTTAGCAAAGGATCATTGGGGGCCAAAATCTTACAAGTTGGGATTGTTACATGGAATTTTTTAAGTTGGGATTATTAGTGGCCAACGGATAAAACTTCGGATTATTAAAATCCAATAACCCTTTAAAAAAATGCCAAAATACTAGTAGTATCCTTCACTTTACTTTCACCTTCAACTCACCAACACCTTCATTTATCTACTATCCTTTACTCTGCTCTTCACTCTGTCTGTTTCCTTAAATCCAGCTGTAAGATTACCTGCTCCGGCTCCACACCCTCTCCACTTCATCCATCTTCGACATCGCCCACCACCACATACACATACCTGAACGATGACCACCTCCACCATCCATTATGCCCACCACCGTCATCATACTATGAACCACCCCTACCCCCACACCCCATGGCCATTCTCTTCAACCAAATCATCGACCAACTCTTTTTCCATCAATAAATTCTACCAATTCACTCATGGTCAGTTGTACGTCGCTTTATCAAGAGTAAAAACCAGAGATGGAGTAATTTCTTTCAATTTAGTGTAATTTAATATTTATGTCACTAATTGAACGTTTCTTTCATTAAAAAAATTATGTCGGTAGTGAAATAATATTTACGTCACCTGTGTAACACACAAGAACTTAAACTAGTAAAGGAAAAAAAATATTATTTAATTGAAAATGAGAGAGAAATATAGTATTTTTTAATGTAATTATAAAAATAAAGATGGTGGATGAGAAGGAAGGGTAAAAGGGTATAGTCAACAATTGTTGAATTTTTATTTTTTTATTATTTTTATACTTAAATAGTATTTTTATGCGTCATCATTTTTTAAAAAAAGTATACCATAAAGTTGAGTATTTTTATACTTGATGTGAATATGATATTACTATATTCTTTTTTATTTCTCTATAGGAACTAACGCTACTCGGTATGGGTGATGCTCATCCTTAGAGGATGACCCTCTACGTCAGCATCACGTTGGATGGGTGTGAGGATGGGGCAAAGATGATGGATCTAAGGAATGGGGGATGGGCCGGAAATATATATGTATATGTTGTATTTATAAGTGTGTGTGAGAAGAAGATGCAACGATTTTGTGATCCTTTACCTCCCGTCTCCAACGTCGCACCCCTGACGTTCAGGACGACGACGAGCCTACCCAGGATGGTGTGGGGGGGCGTCGCCGGGCCTGGACGACCCCCACACCGAGTAGCCTAAGGGTGCATATAATGATGTGTCAACTTATTCAGGAATGTCAGGAACTCGGAATTTTATGTTTCATTGGGCGTATTCTACCCAACACTTGGGGACACGTAACACTTTCTGGTGGCTTAGTTAAAAAAACTTTTTTTAACATATTTTTTCTTATATATATATATAGAAAAAGTGTAACGTACAATAGGGCTTATCGTACGATACGTACGCCATCATCCCAGCCCTACGATCTGGTGCGAATTCAAACTTCGCATGTTATAAAAAGGCAAATGAAATCGCATGGCTTGAAAATGCAATGAAATCGCATGTTTTGAAATCCCATGCAAAGGAAATCGCATGTGAAAAATGACTAGCATGGGGGAATGTGAAAAATTGCATGAGGTGTGTAGATGGACAAAATCATTGGCTTGTATGAAATCGCATGTTTTGAAATCTCATGCAAATGAAATCGCATGTGAAAAAATGGCTAGCATGGAGTAATGTGAAAAATGGAATGGGGTGTGTAGATGGACAAAATCGCATGTGGAAGATTGAATATCGCATAAGAAAAAATGGCTAGCATGAGGTAATGTGAAAAATAGCATGGGGTGTGTAGATGGACAAAATCACATGTGGAAGATTGAATTCGCACCAGATCGTACGGCTGGGATGATCGCGTACGTATCGTACGATAAGCCCTATTTTACGTTAACTGACCTCTCTGTCTCTCTCTCTCTATATATGTGTGTGTGTATGGTGGGGGAGGGGTTTGACATGCATGTAAATTTTTATATATTTAAGATTTATTGTTTAAAATATTGTATTGAAGGTATTTTGCATGTCTAAAATACACTTATGTACATGTATTTACATACGATTCTTGTAGTTTTAACCAAATAGTTTTGAAGTAAAGAAACCAATATCACAAAAATACGCATACACACCGATAAATGAATGTGTCTCTATAATAATCTGTATGCAGTTAAAGTGATAGTTTAATGGTACCTATTGAAGGTTATAGACTATATATTTCTTAACTAGTTGCCTTGCGGCACGGCACTTGTAATGTATATAGTTCTGTGTTATACTACTTCTCTTTAATTAGAGTTTTTCTCTTCTTTTTTTAACAGAACTACTCTTTATGTGTTTCCAAAAATACCTTGTGTACATATATAATAATATTATTTAGGAGACCGAGGTATCTAATAAATTTTTATTTTATGTTCTTAGTTCTTACTCGTTTATTCTCTTTACAAAACCTATTCAAAATCAAACAGACCAATCGAAGCGCATAAATTCTACTTTTTGGATTAATAAACTAAACTAGATAAATCATAGGTGATAATTGCCGTCTCGTATAGACAACGGGAAAATAATAATAAGTAAACAACGAGGTCGCATAGTTGATAGTTGTACACCAACAAGAAGGAAAGCGTCCATTGGATGCCTTTATATTCCTAGCCTTCCTTCACCGTCCTCCCACTAACATCTCTATAATATATCTATAAAAATGTAATGTTCATATTTAGGGTTTCACTAACAAAATTCCTCCGCTCTATGCGGCAGGGCTTCGATCGGTACATTTTCGTTTTCTTACGATATCGGTACGGTAAAGACACTCGATAAAACAACCAAAAGAGAAAATCCAAATTATTTCTCTAATATATATCATAGGTGAAAAGTTCTAAATGACTCTACCAATAATATAAACTTTTAAAATTGAAGTGACTAAAAAACTTTAATGCAACCACGTATTTAATCTTTATAAAAAAGGAACAAATGTAAGTTATAAGAAAAAAACAAAACTACAAGGCAATATACGTATATTATTTATAGCATAAGGTGTGTAATAGAAACTTATAAAAAAAGTCAAAAGTTACTGTTAATGCAAGTTGATAACTGTTATAAACTATATGATTAAAAACAAATATTGTTTATAGTATAAAGTGTGTAATTGAAACTTAAAATAAAAAAAAATTAAAAGAATTTTCAAAGTTACTATTCATAAAACTTAATAATAATTGTTATATATATAATTAGCAATAACTCTTTCATAGAACTATTATCAATAAATATTTAATTTTACCATATTAAGACACTAGTATTAAGCCACTGCATTGCAGCGGTTGTCGTAAAACTGTGCAAATAGTACCAATGCTATACTAGTGTCTGCGACCACCAACACCAGAAAAGTTCGTAAAAACAAAATAAATAAAAAAGGAAAAAAAATAACGTCGAACGAAAAGCAGGCGTAATATTTTTGAGTCATGCACGCTCGTTGTAGAAAAATTAAACGGAAACGTAAAACATAGAAAATATAACTAAGTCAATCAAGGATTCGCGCATTGCAACGATCTTGGTAAACAGAGAAAAACAAATGTGTTGCGACAGGCCAATCAAACTAGTAAAATGTACGAAAAAAATTTTGAACCCCGCACGCACGTTATTGTGCGTTAACTCACAAAATTTAGAACGAAACGAAAGTATTGGGAAAGATGAAAAGTACGGTGGACCAAAATTGAAAATAAAAAAGTTGGGGTTAAATAGCAAAAGATGAAAAGCTTTGAGTTCAAAGTAAAAAAACAAAGAGTCTAAATTGTAAAACAAAAAAAGTTTTGGGTTGGAAATGAAAAAAGAAAAAAAACCCTATACATGAGATATAAAACCATAAATTACAAAAAAAGTTAGAAATTTTATTTTTTGTAAAACTTGAATAAACTATTATGTATTATAGGGATATTTGATTTAAATAACCTCAACTTTCACACCAATTGGCCGATAATACTCCCAACTATCGATTTGTACACCAGCACTCCCAACTTTCAACTTATTTGCCGATAACACTCCCTAACTAACTGAACTCTAACCCAGTTAGCTGATGTCAGCTGCCACATCATCAAAAATGTCATGTCAACTGCCACATCAGCTGCCAGATCATCAAAAATGCACGTTAGCTATCACATCAGCTGCCACAACATCACAAATGCCACATCAGTTGTCACACCATATGCCACGTTAGCAAAACGGGCCACATCAGATGTCACATCAGTAAAAACTAACTGGGTTAGGGTTAAGTTAGTGAGTTTAACAGCCAATAAATTGAAAGTTGGGAGTGCTGGTGTACAAATCGAAAGTTGGAAGTTTTATCGGCCAATTGATAAAAGTTGGGTTATTTAAATCCAATATCCCTATATTATATACTAATAGAGTAAACTTTAGTTGATGCTTAAATGCTTATTTATTATCTGCGTAAGACACGATATTGTTTCCATTTTATTAATGTATTCTTTGATTAATTTAAGGAAAATTGGTTTTTAATAAACCAACATTTGTCCCGTTGGTAAATAATAATCTTACCAACGTAGTTGGTATACAATAATCCTACCTATCAACATGTTGGTACTAAATGAACTTCCGTTAATTTTTTTTAACTGAAGTTAATTCTTAAGTTTTATTTATTACACAAAAAGTCCATGTAATTGTAATTTACTAGTTTTAAGTTAAAACTAGTAAATTACAACTACAGGGACTGTTTGTGTAATAAATAAAACTTAAGAATTAACTTCAGTTAAAAAAATTAACGGAAGTTCATTGAGTACCAACATGTTGATAGGTAGGATTATTGTATACCAACTACATAGGTAAGATTATTATTTACCAACGGGACAAAGGTTGGCTTATTAAAAACCATTTTTCCTTAATTTAATTAATATTTGTGAATTATTTCTTTTGATATTAATTTAAGAGATATTAATAATTTATTAGATATTAGATTTAGATATTAATAATATTATTAAAAGAGAAAATGTCAAGTGACATTAATTGAATTTATTTAATAATCTTAGATAAAAAGGAAAATTGGTATTTAATAAACCAACCTTTAACCAGTTGGTAAATAATAATCCAACCTACAGAATTGGTATATAATAATCCTATCTATCAACATGTTGGTACTCAATGAACTTCTGTTAATTTTTTTTAACTGAAGTTAGTTTTTAAGTTTTATTTATTACACAAACAGTCCCTGTAGTTATAAGTTACTAGTTTTAAGTTTTATTTATTACACAAACAGTCCCTGTAGTTATAAAAAATCATAAAAATCATAAAAATCCTAAAAAATCATAAAAAATTCTAAAAAAAATCAAAAAAATCTTAAAAAATCGAAAAAATTATAAAAAATAAAAAAAATTCTAAAAAATCAAAAATTTATAAACTTACCTTTGTATCATCAGAACTACCATCCCCTTTGGCACCAAAATCCAACACATTATCAAACTATCATATTAATACAAATCAGACAAAATCAAACCACATAACATCAAATAGTGACGGATCTTACACCAGGGGACATCTAGGGCTCCAAAATCCGAATTGAGGTCATCCAAACCGAAGAACCGACTGCAAGAGAGCCGACCGAACGAAGAAATCGACGAAACGCAGAGCAGATCACGAGATTAAACAAAATAGGAGGTAATTAGGAGGATTATTATAGCGGTTGTGGTGATAGGGCAAAAAACTACCTCTCCTTCAACTGAGAATCGATCCTTAATCAACGGAGATGGAGATGAATACTAAAAATCGGCTGTACGGGAATCGATCTGTGGTTATTATGAAGATCTGTACCTCTGCTTCAATTGAATGGATCTGGTGGATGTTAACCCTAAATAGCGATGTTCGAGTGGAGGGGCTGATGTATGTCCAAGGCGGAGGACGTTAACTAGGGTGATGGAAATGATTTGGGGAGGGAATTTGATTTAAGGCTTGTTTGGCTAAGCTTTTCAAAACTACTTATTTGCTTATTTGCTTTTCAAAAAGCAAATAAGCAAATAAGTAGTTTTGAAAAGCTCTATTTTAAAGCTTTTCAAAACTACTTATTTGCTTATTTGCTTTTCTGAAAAGCAAATAAGCAAATAAGTAGTTTTGAAAAGCTTAGCCAAACAAGCCCTTAGTGAGAATCTATGAGGGGTTAGGGTCTCTGGAGATACTGGGTTCAAAGTATGTTTACTGATGAAGGATAGTCCTGTATGAATAATGAACTAGAAGTATATTTGTTTATTTATTGATTATCAATATCAATATATTATTATTATTAATTATCAAATATCAAATGTTAAATTTTATCTAATACGTGAGTTCAGTTAGAATTTTTTTTGATTTTTTATATTTTTTTTATTTTTTAAGATTTTTTTTGATTTTTTAGAATTTTTTAGGATTTTTATGATTTTTTATAACTACAGGGACTGTTTGTGTAATAAATAAAACTTAAAAACTAACTTCAGTTAAAAAAAATTAACAGAAGTTCATTGAGTACCAACATGTTGATAGGTAGGATTATTATATACCAATTCTGTAGGTTGGATTATTATTTACCAACTGGTTAAAGGTTGGTTTATTAAATACCAATTTTCCTAGATAAAAATAAGGATACAGACAAGTGATATCTATATATTAGTTATTATTATTAAAATAAAATATATTAAGCAAATATAAATAAAATTTATGAGGTTGAAGGAGAGAATGCCATGACATTATTTGGAATCTTTTATTAAGTTAGATAATTATATTATATAAAAATGCATTTTGTAAAGGGGATTGGCCTGTAATAATCCCATCTAGACCTTATTGGCCATTAATAATCCTACCTCAGAATATCCTCCCCACCAGTCTCACATTTCACATATTTTTCCTACAATGGTTTCGCTTTAAAAAAAACTTAACGGCGTTAAGCTTTTTTCCAAATTACAAACAGATTTTTTAGGGCTTTTGATCAGAACGATGATACGAGTCCATTGATGTAAAACTTACTTCGAAATGGTGCTCAAAGTGACTTGATTTTGGTTAATTGAAAATTTAAACACCCGAATTGAAGCGCCGTTTTCATCGTTTGGAGCACCGTTTCGAGGCAAGTTTTACATCAATGACTCGTATCGACGTTCTAATCAAAATCCCTAAAAAATCTGTTTGTAATTTGGAGAAAAGCTTAACTCCGTTAAGTTTTAACGTGGTACAATTGTAGGAAAAATAGATGAAAGGTGGGACTGGTGGAAGAATATTCTGAGGTGAGATTATTAATGGCTAATAAGGTCTAGGTGAGATTATTACATGCCAACTTCGCTTTTGTAAATAGTGCGATCAACAACCTCAAATTTTTATTTTACTTATTGAATTGATTAATTATTACGATATTTTATTGTTATCATTGTATAATGAGTTAATTACATAGTTAGTCCATATGGTTTGCACAAAGTAAGATACTTAGGTACTAATAGTTTAAAATCACATTCTAGAGTATTAACTTTTCATTTTGTAACGTTTGGAGGTATTAACGTTATTTGTAGGTTTAAAATCACATTCTATTAGTACCTAAGTATGTTATTTTATGCAAACCATAAGGACTAACTATGTTAATACCCTAGAAGTTAATACCTCCAAACGTTACAAAATGAAAAGTTAATACCCTAGAAGGTGATTTTAAACTATTAGTACCTAAGTATGTTATTTTGTGCAAACCACAGGGACTAACTATGTAATTAACTCTTGTATAATAGTATAATATTTTACTGTTATAATTACTTTAAAGCAAATTTTGTTTTTCGTTTATCATCTTTTAGATATGATGTTTATAAACTTTACATATATATATATATATATATATAGGGAGAGGATCATGAGAAAACTACATCTAAATGAGAAAACTTGAAAACTAACTAAAAAAGCCTAAAAAAAGCTTAAAACATACCAATTTTTTTTTTTACAATTTAAAAAAAAATCGCTATGTTTTATAAATAAAAAAAATTCAAAAAAAAGTTTTTTTTTGTTGTACTGCACATGTGCATTATATTATATGTGTACTACACATGTGCACTATATCCATAATAGTGCACATGTGCAATACAAAAAAAAATTATTTTTTTTTCATGCATAAAAACTAGCGATTTTTTAATAAAAATTTGTAAAAAAAAAAAATCTCTTTTGGTATGTTTTTAGGCTTTTTTAGTTAGTTTTTTGGTTTTCTCATTTAATCTAGTTTTCTCATGATCCATCCCCTATATATATATATGTATATGTATATATATGTATATGTATATATATGTATATGTATATATATTCTCAAAATTGAGTTGTGAATACTAAATAGCAAGTAATCAAAGTAAAAACGTATGTGACAACCCGTAACTTAAGGTTACCACTTTAACTTAACCACAGTTAATTTAGACATACACTCATGGCATTACATTTAACTAGGGTTAGTTAAATGAGTCTGCTTTAGTAATTCGGGGAATTACTGGAACACAGACATAATGACTCTCAAACGTTTGTGACTGACGCGAATAATAATTATAAACGGATGGTTTATACGAAACTTGTGTGCTGCATGTCAAATACGTGAACTACATACTTTAATTGTAAATTACATGTCTTTATGTGCTTCTTGTGTGAAAGTTGTATAGTTAGCGGGTGTTTAGAGTAGTTGTGAAACTATAATAAACTACTCCTATCCCTAAAACCTCCCATAATCACTGTATGACATTTCATTTCTCTTAAATCACTCTTCAATCATTTTGGCTTTGCAAAACAACTCTCCATCCTCAATCTTGATCTTTCCAATTCTCCTAGAACAATCTCTATATCCTCTAAGGTATGTGCTTGTGTTATACTTTATTGATAACTTGTTCTTTTGATTCACACAAACCCTAGATGATTCAAACAATTGATTGTGTGTAATTGATCATGCCAAATAAATATTTAATTGTTGTAGACTGAATGAATGTGTAGTGCTTATTTGATGTTAGTGTTATTATGGACATGATAGAACTGTTAGATTGATTGATTTGATTCCTGACACAGTTGATTTCTGCGACTGGGGTTTTTTGTTCGTGGAAATCTTGAAAAATGGTATTTCTGATTGTCAGACTACAGTGTCCACATTTGTTAACTTAATGAGAGTCCGTATTTGTTGAATTATGATGTACGGTCCGCACTTGTTTATAGGGTCCACATTTGTTAAGATTATGCATGTCCGCATTTGTTAAGTATTATGGGTGTCCGCACATAAGATTATAATTGTGTCAGCACCTGATGAGTCCGCACATAAGATCATAAGGTGTCTACAATTGATGAGTTCGCACATAAGATCATCATAAGATTATAAGTTGTTCACACTTGATGAGTCCGCACATAATATTACAAGGTGTCTGCACTTATTAATGCTCATGATGAGTCCGCACTTATGATTACATGGTGTCCGCATTTATATGTTTGTGTATATGCTCCGTACTTATAATATAATGACCCGAATATATATATCATGATAATGGTCAGAACTTGTTGAATTATATGGAGTCCGCACTTACTTTGTACTAGGTCCGCACGTGTTGATTGTGTAAGGATTTAATTGATAGAGTTTATTTGCAAAAAGAAACCCGGATCACTAAAACACTTAGTTGTTTGGACACTTAGGGTATTGCAAACACTCTACTCGTACACGTACTTAGATTTAACGTACACTAGGTCACATGTAAGGGACCTAACACTGATTTAATGCATAAGGATACGATATCATTTACTGAGCAAACTAAGGTGAGTTCACTACTCTTTCACAAGCATGCGTCCCAGAGGGACAAACAAACTAATATTCCTGGGAGGAATACTTTTAAATTCTTTGGTTTAATTTTGATGTTAGTTAATAAACTTAACTCTTTCACGAAAGTGCCTACTTACATACCGAACTAATTACCTGGGAGGCTACGGGGTATTAATAGCGCTATTAGGCCTGACCAACCTCACACCGTGCTAGGAGTCGGGCGTGAACAAATGACCTTAAACACTTTGATCAATGATGATAAATATTGATGACGACACCAAAAACAGAACAGTCAATCGGTATCGAATTTATTATTTGTCTTTAAACTAAGGGTTAATGGATTTTAATAATCCTAAGTTTCACCAGTTGGCCGATAATAATCTCAACTTTAAAAATTCCTTCCATTGATCCCAATTTGTAAGAATTTGGCCACCGTTGATCCTTTTCCAACATGGGTGCACTTAAATCATTTAAGGAGTCTGCAGGTGCAGTTGAATCTATTGAGAAAGCCAAATTCTTATATGTTAGATAAGGATTAATAGGTGACAAATTTTTACAAGTTGGGATCGTTGGAGGGAATTTTTAAAGTTGGGATTATTATTGGCCAACAAGTGAAACTTAGGATTAATAAAATCCATAAACCCTTAAACTAAACACTTACATGATTTTCGTTAACCAAAACTATGAACTCGCCAAATTTATGTTGACACACTTTTCTGCATGCTTGCAGGTCGTTAGGTAACCTCATGGTCGGAACTTGCAATCGGAGGAGCTAGAGATGTCATGGGTCATGTCGCATATTGAAACGCTTAACGTTATGTGATGCTTTACAAACAATGTATTTTCGAGTATTTAAAACATTTACAAATTTGCTTCCGTTGAACGTATATTGTGTTTAATTTGAAATGCACTTTTCATGTTGAATGAGGTTTGATTTTATTATTTTACTGTTAGTTCAATGTGATTAGTGGCTAGATCCTGGTACGTCACACGCCTTGCGGTGAGATACGCATGTGGTATTATGGGTGTGTGACAGTTTGGTATCAGAACTACTAGTTATAGTGAACTAGGTTTTAAAACGTTTCTATAAAATAAGACTGTAACCGAATCAATTCTGAAACCGACCATGACACTACGCTCCAGATTACAAGGTTCGACTTTTATTGTTGTATACATTATACGTCTAGCATACACATATGCATTGCACTGCATACCCAGCATTACAGTACAATTACATGTGTTATTTGTTTACATTATGATACATCAGTAGTATGACATAATCTCTAGACCTTCGTGATCCTTATGGTTTTGACAACACCTTAGTTTTTAACATTTGAATATGAGGATCTTTTAACGCAAGTTAGGAGGAACTGAGATGAACATGCAAATCACATTATCATTACGGGTGCACACGTATTAATAGTTTGGGGTGCATGTGAGTCCCTGTGAAGCTTAGTGATGTGTGTAAAATGCAACATATAAATTACATCAACTGAGGCATAAAACTAACCATTTTTTAGTACTAATGTTGGAAAAAGTGTGTTTTTGTCTTCCTTTTGAATTTTTAGGAACAAATGAGCTTAAACGAACAAAAGAAACAAATATGCAGCAAAAACTAACATAAATACAAAGAAAAGGAATAAACGTGACATGCCCGACCCCTCGACAGCATCCCCAAGAACAAAAACAAGAAACAGAAGGCTGACCATGGCCCGTGCCCACTGGATACGGGGGCGTGGTCAGATGTCTGCAGAAAGGACAAAGCTGTGGAAGCTTCTATGCTCACCACGGGGGCGTGCCCAGCTCAGCATGGGGCGTGGTCAATGCTAAGATTCGCAGGATCCTGCAAAATCTTGGTAGTAAAGATATGCTTCTGCACACGGGGCCGTGCCCAGCGAACACGGGTCGTGTGGAGTCTAATGCTAACAAATGCAACAAATGAAGGAAGAGAAAGAGATGGCCATAGGGGCGTGTCCAGCGGACACGGGGCCGTGGCCGGGCTTCTGTTCGGGCTATAAATAGGGGTGCTTGGTTCACTTCAAAGGCATCACTTGGCAAACCACCTCTCTCCCACTTTTCCACCACTCCACCACCACTAGAACACCCACATCCATCACCATCATCCACCATCCACCTTAGAGTGCGTGTAGTAGTCTCGGGATCCAAGATTGATCTTAAGAGTTCTTGTCAATCAGAGGCCATGGTTGGCTAAGTCTATTACATCACTTGGTGAAGACAAGCATTTAATGTATTACTTTTAATTTTTAATCTTTTCGTAATTTTTATTTGGTTTTGTATTAATGACTTTAATTACTAGTTTCTTATGTTGAAGGTGAAACTTCTTTATCATTTGTCCGTGGTGCTTGGCATTACTTTACTGTCTATATAAAAAGTAAAATATTTACACCATTCATATCTCTACGGTCTATATAGAGATATGTTGGCTACCTGGTCGGGGGTTAAGGGAATGGTTTAGTAAGGTTCTTGCCTTGTTCAGTGTATAGATCCTGCAAGGACCTGGGTCAAGCTTACTAGGACCTCCTACAATACCCATTGGTATTGGATGGCGGGGGTGCGAATGGCTTGATCCCATCATACGTAAATGTCACACCCCGATATTTTCACGTATTACCGGTGGGCCCGGTGGGGAGTATCGTGACGTAGTTGATATCATCATAGTCAAATTATCACAGTTTAATACACAGCAGAAGCTAAAGATAATAATATTACAAACCGAATGAAAATATCAAGAGTATTACAAACGGAATGTAAAGGATCCATAGGCGGATCAAATAAAAGAAGATAATTGTTCAACAGACTTTTAAGTGATAAAGCTTGCAAGACTTTTATTTATTCACTCAGGAGTAGCCAGCCTATTCCGCCTAGTACCTGCACTTAGCCTTTTTGGAAAATACGTTTGTTTTCACTGGTAAATACAATTAACCGACTCATTTTGAAAATGTTTAAGAAAATTGATTTGAATGCACAAGGCACAAAATATCTTTTATAACTTGGGATAATTATTTAAGGGCTATTGGATTTTAATAATCCTAAGTTTTACCAGTTGGCCGATAATAATCCCAACTTTAAAAATTCCCTCCAATAATCCCAACTTGTAAAAGTTTGGCCGTCATTGATCATTTTCTAACATAGGCGCACTTAAATCAAATAAGGAGTCTCTAGGTGTAATTGAATCTATTGAGAAGACCAAATTCTTATATGTTTGAAAAGGATCAATGGCGGCCAAAGTTTTACAAGTTGGGATTATTGGAGGGAATTTTTAAAGTTGGGATTATTATCGGCCAACCGGTGAAACTTAGGATTATTAAAATCCATTACCCCATTATTTAAAAATAAACTTGTTAAAGAATTACATGTTTATTATACGTTCAGTAGCCCGGGCTGAAAACCGGGTTAAAGATTAATAGAAACACAACATAATATATCCCACGGCGAGTTATTCTCGAATAGGTGGGTATATTATTTTACATACGCACCGGCGGGTGTATGCCTACACCCCGTGCTTAAGCCGTGGCCATTTCAATGAATGAGCCGAGGATATCCAGGACATGGTCATTAACCCCCAAAGGCTTAGAATAAACAAAACAGATTAAACGGGTTATCTCAATAATTTAACCTTCATACGATTAAAAATTCAATACCCGACCAAGCGGTATTTTATATACCGTACCCCAAGCCCGTATAAGGGAAAATAAGTTAAAAGTATTTACATGAGCAAATTGTACAAATTTATCCCAGACGTACAAATCAACAAGTGCAAATATCTTTTACTGGTCTTCTAAATCTGGAACGAAGGTTTTAACTAACCTATTAGATTCCTAACGGGTCTTACTTAAGTTTAAACTTAGACTGGCTAGTTATAAAGAAAGGTATACGGTTCAAAATGCAAGATTAAGCGAAGACCGGATTAGAATGTGGTTTAGACCCGAAAAGTATGAAGAATTGTATAATATGGGTAAACTAAACACATTCTGGATTTTGAAGTGAAAATAATAAGGTTTGACCCGTTTCGGTTAATTTATGCATACTAGTTACATAAACCGTACCGAATGTGATAAATGCGTAACGGGTAACCAAATGAGTCATGAACAGGTTTCCTAAGTTAATATGCCTTAAATATGTTGTGATATCAGTAGGATACCTTCCATTATGCCCAAAACGGATTTAAAAGCAATTTAAGCCCCGTAGGGGTATTTTGGTCATTTTAAGGATTATAAAAGAGGTTAAATATTAATCTGAGGTTATGGCCTTAAATGATCAGTAAAAATATTTATTTTTGCAAGTCATATCAGTAAGGTATTACATATATGTGAAATTTATCATTTATAACCAAACTATGCACCATAGGGGCATTTTGGTCATTTCACATAAGCTTTAAAGGTCAAAATTGAAATTCTGAGTTCAAAACTTTTTCTTACTGTTAGAGTATAAAATTTACATAAAACATCAGTAGGTATTAAGTCTTATATGCCAAAAACAGTTTTAACCCATACTATGCGTTTAAAACACGTAAAAGTCGGTTTTAAACGATTTTCAGGTTATAATAGGAAATCTGAGTTTTTGATCAGTTTATAAAGTTCAAAATATTTTATTTATCATATAAAATCAGTGGCAAAAAGTTTGGTATCAAAATGTTATGTAAAACTCACTTTATTAGTGATTAATAACTAAGTCACTTTCAATTCGAAAAATGACTGGACCATTAGTGATTAATAACTAAGTCAAAGCTTAATTACGACGGCTTTGACTTTTGGTCATTAGACTAATAAAACTTGAATTAGAGAGGCTAAGATTACTCAAAAAGCACTTAGCACGAAAATGAAACTTTGGGAATCTTGCTTGAAGTCTAGAGAGCTCCAGAGAATAAGTTTAGAATGATTTTGTGAATGAGCAAGTTCATGGTTGCAACATAAGGTCCTTATATAGTGATTTAGATGCAACAAGATTACTCCACACAAGTCTAAAAGTGTTTCTTGATGATCCCAGGTGTCCCCTATGCATGAAATACCATTGGTGCAGCCCCTGAATTCGAAAACCATGAATCTAAGGCGGTGGAACCGACCGAACCTGCAACTGTCCATTATTTTCTGCCCAGTTACAGGTCTTACTGACTGTAAGCTTAGGGCCTTACGGTCCGTATCCGCTTTTTAATCTTTATCGCCCAGATCAGCCACCTTACGGTCTGTAAGGTGGTCTCTTTGCGGTCCGTAAGCATTTGATCAGAAGACAAAAACTTGAGAACTTATAACATTTGTCCATGCAACCTATCATATTTCGAATCTCTGATCATTATCAGCAAGAGGGGACCATTAGATCAGTTATGAAAAGTACTTGGGAGCAATGCCATGCAAAACATAGTCTTGGAGTCTTGTGCAAAGATCATGTGAAGTAGAATTGTCGTAAGTGTACATAGGATCCCATTTATTTGATTGTGGAATTTATCATCACAAAAGTTTGACTGGATTATTATGAAATCTTTATTAGATTTTCATGAGAATGTATTTATATTTTATAATAGTTTGAGAACGTTAAAAGGTCACTCAGAGGTAATAATTAACATGTTGACACTTTTAATTCCACAACATATCTTTTAACATAATTCGGGTTTACAACATGTTTAAAGCCCATAACACGTGTCTTTATTATATTGGTTGTGATTTTCACGAGGTGTCATATGCTCACCCCCTTAAAAGAAATCTCGACCTCGAGATTTACTAAAATAAATGAGGGTACTTCTCTTTCATTGTGGACTGTACCTCCCACGTGTACTCTGGGCCTCTTCGGGCATCCCATTTAACCTTCACAATCGGTACCTTCTTCTTTCGAAGTTTCTTAACCTGTCGATCCTCAATCGACAAGGGTTTTTCAACAAATTTCAAACTCTCATCTATATGCACATCCGTATGTGGCATGACTAGCGATTCCTCAGCTAGACATTTCTTCAGATTGCAGATGTGAAACACATTATGAATCCCACTGAGCTATTCAGGCAGGTTTAACTTGTAAGCCACTGTTCTGACACATTCGATGATCTCGAATGGTCCTATGTATCTTGGGCTTAACTTTCATTTCTTGCCAAATCGCATTACCCCTTTCCAGGGTTATACATTAAGTAGAACTTTGTCACCTACCTCAAATTTTAGAGGTTTACGCCTTTTGTCTGCGTAGCTTTTCTGCCTATCCCTGGCAGCTTTGAGACGATCATGTATCTGCACAATCTTGTCTGTCATCTCCAGGACTATATCATGTCCTGTTAGTTGGACATCTCCAACTTCTGCCCAATAAACGGGCGTCCTGCACTTCCTTCCATACAAAGCTTCAAAAGGTGCAGCTTGAATACTCGAATGATAACTATTATTGTATGAAAATTCAATCAATGGAAGGTGATCATCCCAACTTCCACCTAAATCAATAACACAAGCCCTTAGCATATCTTCCAGTGTTTGAATTGTACGCTCACTCTGGCCATCCGTCTGAGGATGATATGCAGTGCTGAAGTTTAATCGAGTGCCCAAGGATTGCTGAAAGTTTTTCCAAAAGTGTGATGTATATCTTGTATCCCTATAAGAGATAATAGAAACTGGCACTCCATGGAGAGATTCAATCTCATCCACGTACAGCTGAGCTAACTTATCTGAGGTGTGTGTTTCCTTAATAGGTAGGAAGTGGGCTGACTTGGTCAACCTGTCGACTATAACCCAAATAGTATCATTTCCTTGCTTTGTCTTTGGTAACTTTGTGATGAAATCCATAATTACCATTTCCCACTTCCAGGTGGGAAGTTCAGGCTGTTGCAGCAAACTTGACGGCTTCTGATATCCTGCTTTAACTTGAGCACAAGTCAGACATTTGGCCACATAAGTGGCTATAGATTTCTTCAAACCTATCCACCAGTAATTTGCCTTTAAATCCTGGTACATCTTATCACAACCAGGATGAACAGAATACTTGGAGCTATGGGCTTCTTGAAGAATCACATCCCTAAGTCCTCCATAAATTGGAACCCATATTCGTCCATTCAATCTTAGGATTCCATCCTTGCCATACGATAACTGTTCAGCAGTTACTCCCAACTTTTCATTCGGATAGTTGGCTTCTAGTACAACTTCCTTCTGAGCGGCTAGCAATCTTTCATTTAAGCTGTTCTTCAATTCAATGCTCTTGGCCTTGATTCTAATGGGCTTAATCCTTTCCTTCCTGCTGAGAGCGTCAGCTACAACATTCGCTTTGCCTGGATGGTAGCGAATTTCACAATCATAATCATTTAGAGTCTCCATCCATCGACGCTGTCTCATGTTCAGATCCTTCTGATTGAACAAGTGTTGAAGGCTTTTATAATCAGAATAAATCACACACTTGGTACCATATAAATAATGCCTCCAAAGTTTTAGTGCAAACACAACGGCACCCAACTCCAAATCGTGGGTGGTGTAATTCTTCTTGTGCACCTTTAACTGACGGGAAGCATAAGCAATAACCTTGCCTTTCTGCATGAGCACACACCCCATACCAGTGTGTGATGCGTCGCAGTATACCACAAACTCTTCTATTCCCTCAGGCAATGTTAACACAGGAGCATTGCTCAACTATTGCTTAAGAATCTTAAAGGATTCTTGTTGCTTAGGACCCCAATCAAACTTTATATTCTTCCTAGTCAGCGAAGTTAGGGGTGCAGCAATCCTTGAGAAATTTTCAATAAAATGCCTGTAGTATCCTGTCAGACCCAAGAAGCTGCGAATCTCTGTGGGCGTCTTTGGCTCTTGCCAATTCATGATAGCTTCAATCTTAGCGGGATCCACCTGGATACCACGCTCACTAACCATATGTCCAAGAAATTGGACTTCACGAATCCAAAACTCACATTTTGAAAACTTGGCATAGAGATTCTCTTGCTGGAGAAGTTTAAGAATACAACGAAGATGCTTCTCACGATCAGCCTGATTTTTCGAATAAATAAGAATGTCATCAATGAAGACAATGACAAACTTGTCCAAGTAGAGTTTGCAAACGCGATTCATGAGATCCATGAACACTGCTGGTGCATTAGTGAGCCCGAACGGCATCACTAAGAACCCGTAGTGACCATAGCGAGTTCTGAATGCAGTCCTGTGCACATCTTCATCTCTAACCTTCAGCTGATGATAACCTGATCTCAAGTCAATCTTAGAAAAGTAACTAGCTCCTTGAAGTTGATCGAACAGATCGTCGATCCTGGGAAATGGATATCTATTCTTGATTGTAACTTTGTTCAGCTCTCGATAATCAATGCTTAACCGCATTGATCCATCCTTTTTCTTCACAAACAGGATTGGTGCTCTCCAAGGAGATGAGCTAGGCCTAATAAATCCTTTTGCCAACAAATCATCCAACTGAGTTCTTAACTCTTTCATCTCAGTTGGGGCCAACCGGTAAGGTGCTCTTGCAACAGGTGCTGCTCCAGGTATAATGTCGATTCTGAACTCCACTTGCCTAACTGGGAGTAAACTAGGCAGTTCTTCAGGGAATACATCAGGGTATTCAGAAATGATAGGGATGTATTCAATCTTGGGCTTTGGTTAATCAATTGTCACGTGTGCCATATAAATGACACAACCCTTCTTCATACACCTTGATGCCTTAAGCATAGACACTTTCTTAGGCAACCCATACTGAGTGTCTCCTTGTATGGTAAGTGGCTCACCATACAGCGTCTTGATAACCACTTGCTTCTTATCACAAACGATCTGAGCTTGGTGATGAGATAACCAGTCCATGCCTATTACTATGTCGAATCCAGCTAGTTTCAAAGGAAGTAAAGACAAAGGAAAGGAGTGGTTCCTAATGGATATAAAACATCCATCTAACACAGTTGAAGCAGTTTCTATAGTACCATCGACCAATTCTACCTCGTATTTTATGCTTAGGGTTTTAACAGGCAGATTTAATAACTTACAAAACTTATTATCTACAAATGACTTATCTGCACCCAAATCAAATAATACCCTTGCATAAACATCATTGATAAGGAAGGTACCTATTATCACGTTGTCATTCTGGATCGCTTCTTGAGCATTCATTTGGAAGACCCGAGCGTTGGTCTTCTTGCCTTCTTCAGGTTTCTTCGCATACTTTGGGCAGTTGGACTTGATATGCCCCTTCTCGTTACAGTTGTAACAAGTTGCATCCTTAATCTTCTTACAATCCAACGTCTTATGCTCAGAAGACTTACAGATCCCACAAGCCCTAGGCTGCGATTGGGATTTTGATTCATACCTACACTTTCCCAGATGGCGCTTCTTGCAGGTCTTTGATGTGTGCTAAACAGACTATTAAAAACAAACTAATTTAGACTCTCTATTCTAGACACTATAAAGCTTTAAATCTAGACTTAACCTAAAACCACACAATCGGCAAGTGTACCGATCAATGTAGTATAACCTAGGAAGTCCGGATATCGAACCACGAGACTCTATGAACCACGTAAACTAGACTCTGACAGACGCTGACAGACACGACTAAAACTTGTTTATTTGTTTGGGGGGTGGGGGGGTTACGGAAAACTAAGGAAATCTATATTAAACTACTAATTAAACTAGAACTAGACTAAAAACGAATAACGAATGTGAACTTTTCTTATGTGAGAACGGGACCACCTAGACAAGAATCCTGGATTGTTTTTAAAAGATTACCGATTAAGTTAAATGCACGAGTTATGGAACCGGGATCTTAAAATACTAAACCTATTAAGAACCAACGAGGCCCCTCGACCCTTCTCAAGGAGAAACCTGTGGCACTACCTAGGCCGTTAATCCTACCGGTTATTAGACTTCTTCCCAGTTGTCTAATTATTGTGTAAGTACCCTAATGTTGACCTATTCTTTCCCAATCCTAGATCTAGGGTAGTTTGAAGTAATAAATTTGACTTGATAGACTAATAAGACCGACAGGTAAACCAAGACATAACCTTTCCCAAGGCCTATCTAAAGCAATTCGTCGGGTAAGACCTACCAATAGCCCCTCACTTCCCAGGTATTAGGACTAGTAGAACACTAAGACTTAGTAAATTATTATAACTTACTTCTAGGGGTTATTGCGCAATTCTCCCTAAAGAGTGAAGGTTTTCTAACGTGATATAGACACTCACCGAAACCCTAAACCCTAATATGACTCTACGTTGTGATAAAGACCGTCACTAAGAATCATATGAAGCAAATAACAATAACAAACCAAATCAAAGCATGCATACACATCAAACCATTACATCAAACCTCTTACTAAACACAATCACCCATAACAATCATGCAAATAACGAAAACGGTAAAATCTTTATTCAATCCATTTATCAAGTCTAGGTGGTTTATGAAATTAGCCAAGCATCTCAGTAATTAAAAACAAAACAAAGATGTCTAAAACATAATTCATTGTAACAAAGTTCCAAGAAAGTAATCGACAAAACAAGGGATTAGAAAACCCGATTGATTCTTCGATTCTTCAACTTCGACTCGTATCAATGATTCCCGTGCCTTGAAATCTCCAATTGTTCGCCAAGTATGCTCCAAAGTTGCTCCAAAGAACTCCAAATTCGTAACTAGGGTTTACAATCAGGTTTCTTGGGAATTAATCATCACAAAACCCTAGCAGCAACATGTTTTCCGAAATCAAGACCCTCGCGCGACGCCTAGGGGGTGTCGCGTCGCGCGGCGCCTCCAAGGTTGACTTTTCTGAATTTTTTAATTAAATTAATTTCCAGCTTCTCCGACGCGCGTACGAATCCCGTTTTTCTTCCGAACTGCTCGTTTTGACTCGTTTTTCAATCCTAAACCCTTATCATGTAAATTTAATTTAAGTGCGGTCAGTCTACCTAGGGTCTCACACTAGAATCTACGGTCCACCTACTCCCACCTCAAGCTTATAGGACTAAAGGAACGATCACTGGACCAATTCCTAACCGTCTTATATCAAAACCAAGAGAGTTTACAATCAACTTTTTTTTTCATTTTTTTTCTTTTCTATTTTTGCTTTTTTTTTTTGCTTTCTTTCGTGAGGCTAGACGATGCTTTCCCTAACCAAGAGGTATTCCGGCTGTAGAGTCGCGATCCCCAACCACAGATTACGTAGGTTTCGGTACTTTTATTCGGCAAGTCGATTTCACACATCCCAGAGGCATTCCGGCTGTAGAGTCGCTATCCCCAACTCGGATTACATAGGCCTGTGTTACTTTCATTTAGTTTCTAGCTCACTTTTTATTCTATTTTTTTTCTCAAGATCACAAACTCTAACGGTTTTAACTTATAACGGTGTCCCTTATACTATTATTGGCAGTTTTAGTTTCCCATATTTCCCAGGCGAGAACCCACTAGCAGACCGACAATTAAGGTATATTAACTCAAAGGGACTTAAAACCAAACCCGGGCCTATCCACATATCCCAAAGTAGACGCAAACTCGATTTATTATAATCTCATATTATTATTATTCGAACCCGAGCAAAAATTCATTTTTTCTATCATTTTCCGCTTTAATTGCAAACTTCTTTTTTATTCAAAAGACATTTTCTGATTTTTCAATTTTTTTTTGGATTTTCAAAAATTTGTTGATTTTTTTGTGTTTTTCATATTTATGACTCACATATTTACAAGTATCCCATCCCCACACTTAGAGATTGCATTGTCCCTAATGCAAGAACGAAAATACGACTCAACAACTACCTAAGAATAGAACTGCAAACGAAATAAATAAAATATACAACAACAACAAAAAGGGAAACGACTTAGCTGGTTAGGACAAAAGTCAGTGCCAGCCGTACGAGTCTTGAATCCCACGAACGATCGTATAGCATTTCATTCGCGATTGTTGCCTAGTCTGCTTGGGTTTCTCAAAATGGCAAGTCCAGAATCACCCGAATGGCAATTGGGTACGGGTGGTACAATCCAAACCTGCACAATCAAAGCAAAACAGAACCCAACGCAGTACCGACTCTAAAAACGACACAAAAACTACAAATTAAGACTCAAAATACGAAATAAAGGACTCAAAATACAACTAAGGGTCAAAAACACGGTTGAGCCGGTTCAAGAAGGCCTCGCGCGACGCTAAACCACCCCTCGCGTCACGCGGCGGGTCAAGAAACAATTACTTTTCGACTGGCAGGCCTCGCGCGACGCTAAGGACCTTGGCGTCACGCCAAGGTCCGTTTTTCACAGAATGTTACGTGATGTTCCCTGCTCCATGCCTTAGAATTTTTTCACAATTTTTTCTCAACCATCCATCACTCCCAAAAGTTTTTCTAAGCATCAAACGTACCTGGAAGCTTATTTTTTTCACGATTCCCTGCAAATCTTCGACAAAGCACTCCTGCAAACGACTCAAACCACAACCAGAGACCCGAAAAACTAGCAAGAATGACCTTTAACTACAAAAAAAAAAAAAAAAACGAAAACAACGAAAATACAAAAGGTACAAACTCTACAAACGAGTATCAACTTCTCCCATACTTATGGAGGATCATGGAGATGCAGCTCACCTCCAAACATACTCTCGCGGGCTGTAGCCCCACTATATGTATCGCCCGAATCAAACTGAACACCCTTATCTCTCTCAAAACCTCTCAACTCCTCATCTAGCGTTTTGAATCTAAATTCTCCATATCGAAATTTATCCCCACACTGAGGTTTGCTCAGTGTCTCAATCCTAGATTCTAAGCGCACCACTCTCTCCTCCAATTCCTCTAATTTCCTATCCGGTGGGTCCCCACACTTGAATCCTAGCACCTTCACTAAACTCGCATCACTCACATCCTTCTCCTCATCTCTCTCGTCCTTCTCACACTCCCCCACTAACGAAACCGCCTCCACTTTATCACTTGACCCTCTCGAATTCGTGACGTTAAAAACTACCGCTTCCTCGCTTGCTCTAAGTGTGATGGTGCCTAAAAAGACATCTATGAGAGCTTTAGCGGTATTTAAGAATGGGCGACCTAAAATTAGCGGTATGTTTTCATCGGCTTCCATGTCTAGAATAACGAAATCGGCCGGAAAAACAAACTTATCCACCTTAACAAGCAAATTCTCAACTATTCCCCTCGGGTGTTTCACGGACCTATCAGCTAAAGACAATGTCATTCGGGTAGGTGAAAGCTCACCTAAGTCTAGCTTCTCATAAAGCGAAAAGGGCATCAAATTGATGCTAGCACCTAGGTCGGCTAAGGCTCTAGTGTTTGTGTTACTACCGAATAGACAAGGAATAGTGAACACATCGGGATCGGTAAGCTTTTCAGGAAACTTATTTGAGACAATGGCTGAACACCCTCCATGCAATGGGACATTAGACAACTCACCTAATTTCTCCTTATTCCTAAGAAGGTCCTTCAAAAATTTTGCATATTTCGGCATGGACTGGAGTGCCTCAATGAAAGGAAGGTTAATCTTCAATTGCTTGAAGATATCTAAGAATTGCCCGTACTCCCTTGAGTATTTTTGATTCTTAAGGCGTGAGGGAAACGGAACATACGCATGATTCACATAGGGTGAAGGTCTAACATCTATGGGCTTTTTCTCAACTTTCTTCTCACTTTGAGACACACCGGGCTGTGCGGTACTTGCTGGGACTATCCTCTTTTGCACTTTGCCGGGAGCCTCCATCTCAATCACTTCATCGATAACATCTCCATCCTCATCAACCTCTCTCTCCTCAACACTAGGATTCCCTACAGTTCTGCCACTACGAGTGGTAATGGCTTTTACATGAGCATTCGGGTTAGGTTGGGTGTTAGCTGCAAACTGACCAGGTAATCTTTCATCTATCTTCCTAGACATATCACCCACAACCCTAGAAAGGTCTTGGACCGCAGCTTGGTGATTCTTAAGCATGAGGTCATGTTCACTAAGTTTCTTTTGGGTATTTTGATCCCTAATAATTAGTTGACTCATCATGGACTCCATTCTTTCCATGCTACCCCCTAAATCGAAACTTGAACCTTGACCTGTTTGAACCTGACTACTCGACCCCCCATCTTTGACTTGCCCATTTAAACCCCCACTGAAAAGCGAACCTAGACCTCTATTTGGATTTTGAACTATTTGAAAACCAGGAGGTCCATTTGAGCGAAAATTGTTATTATTAAAGTTATTATTATTATTTCGCCAACCCGAGCCAAGATTATTACCCCCAAAACCGCTAGACTGACCTCTACCAAACCCTCCTCCTAAATAATCACATTGCTCCTCACCAACTAATAAAGGACATGCACTCGTGTCGTGACCACCTCGACAAAACTCACACTTATCAACCTTAGCTCTAATCTCCTTAAGCTCTCGAGTGATGTTTTCCAAAACAGAGGCTAAACTAGGGTCCATGGTGACATGGTTCACCCCTCAGGCGGGTGCACTAGTAGTGGTATTTGAATTACCACTTTGAGACCTCTGATCGGATCGTGATTGGGACTGAGACTGAGCAAATGCCTCAAAACGCTCTAGACACTCTGCAACTGTAAGAATACCCATCATATGCCCCCCCCCCCCCCCCGCATTAGTATCGAACCTATCTCTAGTCTCTTGGGTAAGACCGTTATAGAATTTCTCACACAAAGCCCAATCAGAAAGACCATGCTGGGAGCAACGAGCACAAAGGTTTTGGAAACGCTCCCAAGCAAGGTAGTAAGGTTCGTCGGGCTCCATGCGAAAGGAGTGGATTTGGTCTCTAAGCCGTGAAGCTTTAGCGGGCGGGAAGTACTTATTCAAAAAGGCTTGACGAAGCCCTGCCCAAGTGGTAAAGGTACCGGTTGGTTGAGAGTCCAACCAAGTAGCCGCACGGCCGGCTAAGGAGAATGAGAAAAGCTGTAGGTAGGTGGCATCGTTGGGTGCACCGTGAAGGTTAAAGGTAGCAAGGATGCGAGAGAAACGGTTTATGTGGGCCGGGGTGTCCTCATCATCTCGGCCATGGAATTGGATGCTATTAGTTATGGCCTGCATGGCATAAGATGGAATCTGCCATGAATGCTCGCTAACTATGGGTGGTACGGTGATGGGTGAAGCAAGGCCGGTGAAATCCTGAGTGGCCTGCTGATGGACGGTTTGCCTAGGGTTAGCCATGTGTTCTAAGTTTTCTAGATTACTAGAGGTACTAGAAGTAGGGCTATCGGGTGGGGAAACCTTAGGTGAGGTTTTGGGTGAATGGTTTGGCGAAGGTGGTGGTGTAGGAGGTGGGGTGGGTAACGGGGTGGAATCGAAATCGGGTAAACGAGATGAAGATGTAGAAGTAACCTGTGGGCCTTCGCCCAATTGAGATGATGACTGCTTGACTGGTGGTGGTGGTCCGTGCGATCGCAGATGTGGCATCCACTACGAGCAAAAACCTGAACACAAGAAAAGCAAAGAATAGTTACTACGACTCAAGATAAAAAGAAAAGACACAAAACAAAGTAAACACGTAGCACGTATTTGTCAAGTAAATCTATCAAAGCTAATGAACGCAATTACCAAGAGTCCCCGGCAACGGCGCCAAAAACTTGATGTGTGCTAAACAGACTATTAAAAACAAACTAATTTAGACTCTCTATTCTAGACACTATAAAGCTTTAAATCTAGACTTAACCTAAAACCACACAATCGGCAAGTGTACCGATCAATGTAGTATAACCTAGGAAGTCCGGATATCGAACCACGAGACTCTATGAACCACGTAAACTAGACTCTGACAGACGCTGACAGACACGACTAAAACTTGTTTATTTGTTTGGGGGGGGGGGTTACGGAAAACTAAGGAAATCTATATTAAACTACTAATTAAACTAGAACTAGACTAAAAACGAATAACGAATGTGAACTTTTCTTATGTGAGAACGGGACCACCTAGACAAGAATCCTGGATTGTTTTTAAAAGATTACCGATTAAGTTAAATGCACGAGTTATGGAACCGGGATCTTAAAATACTAAACCTATTAAGAACCAACGAGGCCCCTCGACCCTTCTCAAGGAGAAACCTGTGGCACTACCTAGGCTGTTAATCCTACCGGTTATTAGACTTCTTCCCAGTTGTCTAATTATTGTGTAAGTACCCTAATGTTGACCTATTCTTTCCCAATCCTAGATCTAGGGTAGTTTGAAGTAATAAATTTGACTTGATAGACTAATAAGACCGACAGGTAAACCAAGACATAACCTTTCCCAAGGCCTATCTAAAGCAATTCGTCGGGTAAGACCTACCAATAGCCCCTCACTTCCCAGGTATTAGGACTAGTAGAACACTAAGACTTAGTAAATTATTATAACTTACTTCTAGGGGTTATTGCGCAATTCTCCCTAAAGAGTGAAGGTTTTCTAACGTGATATAGACACTCACCGAAACCCTAAACCCTAATATGACTCTACGTTGTGATAAAGACCGTCACTAAGAATCATATGAAGCAAATAACAATAACAAACCAAATCAAAGCATGCATACACATCAAACCATTACATCAAACCTCTTACTAAACACAATCACCCATAACAATCATGCAAATAACGAAAACGGTAAAATCTTTATTCAATCCATTTATCAAGTCTAGGTGGTTTATGAAATTAGCCAAGCATCTCAGTAATTAAAAACAAAACAAAGATGTCTAAAACATAATTCATTGTAACAAAGTTCTAAGAAAGTAATCGACAAAACAAGGGATTAGAAAACCCGATTGATTCTTCGATTCTTCAACTTCGACTCGTATCAATGATTCCCGTGCCTTGAAATCTCCAATTGTTCGCCAAGTATGCTCCAAAGTTGCTCCAAAGAACTCCAAATTCGTAACTAGGGTTTACAATCAGGTTTCTTGGGAATTAATCATCACAAAACCCTAGCAGCAACATGTTTTCCGAAATCAAGACCCTCGCGCGACGCCTAGGGGGTGTCGCGTCGCGCGGCGCCTCCAAGGTTGACTTTTCTGAATTTTTTAATTAAATTAATTTCCAGCTTCTCCGACGCGCGTACGAATCCCGTTTTTCTTCCGAACTGCTCGTTTTGACTCGTTTTTCAACACTTTAAGCTACGGGACCTGAAATCAAAGCTTAACGTCAGCAGTATTATAATTCTAACCTAAAACAGACTCGAAACGACTGAAAACTGACCAAAATATACACTATAAACATATGTACTTTTCAGTACATCAGTCTTGCACTTGGGCTTCTCACCCGACTGTTGGTCATCTTTCTTAAACCCTGAACTCTTCTTGTGGTCAGAGTTCCCCTTGTGCTTCTTATCTGAACGGTGTGAGTTATCATCCTCGCGCTTCCTCTTCCCTGCATCAGAGTTCCTAAGCGATCTCTGCCTAACCGCATCCAGGGTAAGAGATAATGACAGATCAGCTACGGACCTAAAGGTAGTAGGTCGAGACGCTTTCACACTAGCTTTGATCTCTAGGGCTAAACCCCCAATAAAACGGGTTTTACGCTTTGGTTCCGGTGTCACCAGGTAAGGAACCAATCGAGACATGGTGTTAAAACTCGTTAGATATGCTTGACAGTCTAAGTTCTTCATAACCAATGTTAGGAAGTCGGTCTCGATCTTCTCAACTTCATGTTGAGGACAAAATTTCTCTTTGATCAAAGCAACAAACTGATCCCATGTCAGGTTATACAACGGGATCTTCCCAGTAGCTTGGATTAACGACCTCCACCAAGCTAGAGCTTCTCCTTTAAACGATTATGACACAAATTTCATGACGTCTTACTCTCCACAACCACTAATATCAACCACAGTGTCCATCTCGTCGAGCCACGTCATACAAACGATGGCTCCTTTCTCCCCTGTGAAATCCCTGGGCTTGTAGGAGACAAAATACTTATAAGAACAACCCTTAACACGTGGCTCTTGATTGAGCACAACTTTCCTAGATGGAACACTCCTCTGATTCGATGAGTGATGAGAATCACTCTTGCGAGTTGTATGAGTCTTGGAGGGTGGTTTTGAATGAGGTACAGACTGAGTTCTGATGCGAGTTCCACTCGATTCATTAAATTGTCTGTCAAGAGCTCGAGTAACGGGATTATCTATTAATGCCTGCAATTCCGCGCCTGCTACATTAATTCTGGAAGTGTCATGATTCTCCCTCGGGTGACTGTTGACTTCGTCTGACTCAGCCATGTAGCTTGATTGCTACATAACATAATGACAATGATTTATTCAGAAGTCCATAACAGAATTGTCTTCTTGATAATTTTATTAACCATGGTATCATTAAACCATATTGGTTAATTTATTAAGTATTTTCATTTAGGATTTTTCATTATGATTATCCTCAGTCATGATTTATTATTATATTATAATGGCACAAAAGGCCAAGTCACAGGGATAATTTAAACTATAAGCCATGATCTTATATGATCGAGGCATTAAGGCATTGAATCATAGTTCATTACCTTTCTTGACAGGGAGTTATAGACTACAACTGTCTTTTGTCTTATATGACAATGATTATGGCCCGTAGGCCCTACATCACAATTGGATGTTTAAAAATAAGAAAGGAATTGCAAGGATCCAATATAAGGATGACTTATGTGATTTTATCAAATCAAATTTGCCAGGAGTGTTAACATGTTTTCAGATGTTAACAAGGATTTTGAATCTTACAAGGAATTACCATCATGGCCTTGTCTTAATACGACACATGGCTAGGTTTTGCCTTCAAGATTTTCTTTAATATATAATGGCAGATTAATCTTTAAAAGGAATGATATTTTATTTTATTCTATATATTATATTTATGCATATAATGACAAAAATGAATTTTAAAATAGAAATATTCCACTAAAATTAAATGAGAGTACATATTTGCCCTAAACAGGACTTTAACAAAAATGACTTGCCCACGCAGGGGCTAAACTGAAAATACAAGTCCTCACAGGGACTGGATACATAAATAGATGTCCACGCAGGGACTTGATTGAAATAAGGAAATTACAATACAAATATATAAATAAGGAATCTTCAATAATCCCTTTTCTTCTTTCCCTTGATTAGATTCGCCAGACCCTTGAGAAATCCCCGGTGGTTCCTACGCTCTTCTTGAACTTCCCGTTCCACCTTGCTCAACCTTTGAAGAATCTCCTATTGCTGCGGTGGCGGTATTAGTGGCGGTTGCGGCGGCTGCTGCTGTGGAGGTTGAGGAGGTGGCGGGTATGGATACCCAAAAGCTTGGTACCCAGACTGGTATGAAGGTGCATAGGGCCCTTCAGGGTGAAGAGCATTGTAGTTGGCTGCTACGAGGTATGGGTCAACATCGGGGGCATTGTAGTAGTTGTACCCCGTGTAGGCAGGCTGCTCAAAAGGATTGTACACCACTGCACCGGCGTATGAGGGTATTGGGTTATCATAACCCACTGGTGGCGGTGCGACTGGCGCAGAGTCCACCTCTGAAATAGGGTTCGAAGGCCCACCCATCTGTGGGTCTTCATATAGTGGCGGGTAATGACTGCCACTTGAATGCTGAGGGGTGCTGAAATGGAAATCCCCTCCTCGCACGGACATCAGTGCCCCTGATCTCCTACGCCTCGGCGGCTCCGGAGGCGGTTGCTGCACTGGTGGTGGTGGCGGTGGAGTGACCGCTACAAAACGTGAATCCTCAGATGGATCCTGCTGCTGCTACTGCTGCGATGGGTTGTAAGAGGGGGTAAACACCCAATCGTATTGGGCAAACCTTGGCTCATAGCTGTCTGGACCACCATAAGGTGATCCATGAAAATATGACCCATCTGAAATCTCGATGGGGTGAGTCGGTGTCCCAGATGGTGGTTCGGCGGGATCCGGGTCATCATCCATCTCCATGTCCTGAGCTTCAGGGAAATGGTCTTCGGGGCCCAATGGGTTATGACCCATTGGTTCTTCAATCTGATTTGCCGGGTTAAATCGGCTCTGGAAATACGGGGTCGGGTCTTGGAAGGCCCGATGTGAGGTTGACCGCCGCAACGGTAATAAAGAGTGGTGTGAATCTTCGGGCTCGTTCTCCGATTGCGGCCCAAAAGAATGATGGTACGAAGGTGATGAACTTTGCAAGACAGATCGCCTCGCGGGCTCCAAATATGTCCTCCAATCCTCTTGAGGACTTGTGCTCATTGTCGCAGACGGAGTTCGCCGGTGGGAAGGTCCGGCCTCGTGCTCGTTGGGGGTGTTGAATGGCCCCTTTCCTCGTCCTCCTCTACGGAACCTTGGTGGAATTTTGTTGAACCTGTCAAAACAAACAAAAGAAACAACAAAAGAAAACAATAAATGACAAAATAAAATGAATTAGGATTAGTCCTAAGTTCTTTGTCTAGACTCAGAAGTCGAGGAATGTGCAAACTGTGTCATTGAGATTAAACACAAAAGGCTAGTGTTTAATTCACTCAATGTTTGCTATGATACCAACCTGTCACACCCCGATATTTTCACGTATTACCGATGGGCCCGGTGGGGAGTATCGTGACGTAGTTGATATCATCATAGTCAAATTATCACAATTTAATACACAGCGGAAGCTAAAGATAATAATATTACAAACCGAATGAACATTTCAAGAGTATTACAAACAGAATGTTAAGGATCCACAGGCGGATCAAATAAAAGAAGATAATTGTTCAACAGAATTTTAAGTGACAAAGCTTGCAAGGCTTTTATTTATTCACTCAGGAGTAGCTAGCCTATTCCGCCTAGTACCTGCACTTAGCATTTTTGGAAAATACGTCAGTTTTCACTGGTAAATACAATTAACTTGGGATAATTATTTAAAAATAAACTTGTTAAAGAATTACATGTTTATTATACGTTCAGTAGACTCATTTTGAAAATGTTTAAGAAAATTGATTTGAATGCACAAGGCACAAAATATCTTTTATAACTTGGGATAATTATTTAAAAATAAACTTGTTAAAGAATTACATGTTTATTATACGTTCAGTAGCCCGGGCTGAAAACCGGGTTAAAGATTAATAGACACACCACATAATATATCCCACGGCGAGTTATACTCGAACATGTGGGTATATTATTTTACATACGCACCGGCAGGTGTATGCCTACACCCCGTGCTTAAGTCGTGGCCATTTCAATGAATGAGTCGAGGATATCCAGGACATGGTCATTAACCCCCCAAGCGGTATTTTATATACCGTACCCCAAGCCCGTATACGATATCTCAATAATTTAACCTTCATACGATACCCGACCAAGCGGTATTTTATATACCGTACCCCAAGCCCGTATAAAGGAAAACAAGTTAAAAGTATTTACCTGAGCAAATTGTACAAATTTATCCCAGACGTACAAATCAGCAAGTGCAAATATCTTTTACTGGTCTCCTAAATCTGGAACGAAGGTTTTAATTAACCTATTAGATTCCTAACGGGTCTTACTTAAGTTTAAACTTAGACCGGTTAGTTATAAAGAAAGGTATACGGTTCAAAACACAAGATAAAGCGAAGACCGGATTAGAATGTGGTTTAGATCCGAAAAGTATGAAGACTTGTATAATATGGGTAAACTAAACACATTCTGGATTTTGAAGTGAAAATGATAAGGTTTGACCCGTTTCGGTTAATTTATGCATACTAGTTACATAAACCGTACCGAAAGCGATAAATGCATAACGGGTAACTAAATGAGTCATGAACAGGTTTCCTAAGTTAATATTCCTTAAATATGTTGTGATATCAGTAGGATACCTTCCATTATGCCCAAAACGGATTTAAAATCAATTTAAGCCCCGTAGGGGTATTTTGGTCATTTTAAGGAATATAAAAGAAGTTAAATATTAATCTGAGGTTCTGGTCTTAAATGATCAGTAAAAATAGTTATTTTTGCATGTCATATCAGTAAGGTATTACATATATGTGAAATTTATCATTTATAACCAAACTATGCACCGTAGGGGCATTTTGGTCATTTCACATAAGCTTTAAAGGTCAAAATTGAAATTCTGAGTTCAAAAATTTTTCTTACTGTTAGAGTATAAAAATTTACTTAAAACATTAGTAGGTATTAAGTCTTATATGCCAAAAATAGTTTTAACCCATACTATGCGTTTAAAACGCGTAAAAGTGAGTTTTAAATGATTTTCAGGTTATAATAGGAAATCTGAGTTTTTGATCAGTTTTTAAAGTTCAAAATATTTTATTTATCATATAAAATCAGTGGCAAAAAGTTTGGTATCAAAATGTTATGTAAAACTCACTTTATTAGTAAAAAGGGTATAACCGACAATTACCGAATCAAAGCAAGAACCCTATGCCATGATCAGTTTAAAAATAAATAAAAATCTTAAAAAATCCCAAAATATTATATTACATCAGTGGGTAAAAAGTTTGGTGTCAAAATTTGTGTTTAGATAGGCTATATGCTAATAATGCCGTTTAATTAAATAAAAGCTTTCAAATTACGATATCGAGCATAACTCCTAATTTAGACCTCAAACTTAGGTCAAATTTTTAGGACATGTTTATAAATCAGTAACAAAGGTTTTTGTCCTCTCACATTTTCAAAAATCTCGTTTTAAGGTCAAAAGGGCATAATGGTCAACATTTAAGCAATTAACGGAAACATGCAAATGAATCGGATTAATTAGGAACCAAGTTGTATAACCTCAGAGGGTTATACTAACCTATAACCTGGTCCTAATGGAACTCTAAGGCATATATATACTAAGCTAAATTGGGTCAGAACTAAAATTCAAAGCAAAAGTCTACTTTTGCGACTTTCGGTTCCGGACCGAGCCTATACTCAAAATTGTCGGGTTGAACATGCTTAGACATGTTCTTACATTAATTACCAAGTTATATAAGTGTTTAAATAGGTTTTAATTCAAAAAATGACTGGACCATTAGTGATTATTCACTAAGTCAAAGCTTATATACGACGGCTTTGACTTTTGGTCATTAGACTAATAAAACTTGAATTAGAGAGGCTAAGATTACTTACAAAAGCACTTAGCACGAAAATGAAACTTAGGGAATCTTGCTTGAAGTCCAGAGAGCTCTAGAGAATAAGGTTAGAATGATTTTGTGAATGAGCAAGTTCATGGTTGCAACATAAGGTCCTTATATAGTGATTTAGATGCAACAAGATTACTCCACACAAGTCTACAAGTGTTTCTTGATCATCCCAGGTGTCCCCTATGCATGAAATACCATTGGTGCGGCCCCTGAATTCGAAAACCATGCATCTAAGGCAGTGGAACTGGCTGAACCTGCAGCTGTCCATTATTTTCTGCCCAGTTACAGGTCTTACGGACCGTAAGCTTAGGGCCTTACGGTCCGTATCCGCTTTTTAATTTTTATCGCCCAGATCAGCCACCTTACGGTTCGTATGGTGGTCTCTTTGCGGTCCGTAAGCATTTGATCAGAAGACAAAAACTTGAGAACTTATAACATTTGTCCATGCAACCTATCATATTTCGAATCTCTGATCATTATCAGCAAGAGGGGACCATTAGATCAGTTCTGAAAAGTACTTGGGAGCAATGCCATGCAAAACATAGTCTTGGAGTCTTGTGCAAGGATCATGTGAAGTAGAATTGTCGTAAGTGTACATAGGATCCCATTTATTTGATTGTGGAATTTATCATCACAAAAGTTTAACCGGATTATTATGAAATCTTTATTAGATTTTCATGAGAATGTATTTATATTTTATAATAGTTTGAGAATGTTAAAAGGTCACTCAGAGGTAATAATTAACATGTTGACACTTTTAATTCCACAACATATCTTTTAACATAATTCGGGTTTACAACATGTTTAAAGCCCATTTACACGTGTCTTTATTATATTGGTTGTGATTTTCACCAGGTGTCACAGTAAACTACTATTAATCCATTAAACCGGCTACTTGGGATTGTATCCCTGCTGACTCAAACCACTTAGCCGAGGGTAACGTCACCTTCAAAAGAGGGGCCTACCACTTTTCGCAGTAATAACTTAATTAATTATCTTTCAATATTCCGACCCTTTGGGATTGTATCCTTATTGACTCAAACCACTGGGTTGAGGGTAACGTCACCTTCAAAAGAGTTGCCTACTACTATAACTAAGATAATCTCTTAAAAAGTGCAAAAGTGTGGAAATCATCAAAGGATACATTAAAGGCGAGTCGGATCCAAGTGATTCATCTTGTCTATCTGTTTTATTTTTATTTTTATATCTGCATTTTTAGTTTTGATTTTTCATGTTTAAAATCTTTTCTCAAAAATTTTAGTTTGATTAGACGTTGAGGATAAACCGGTACTAAAAGCTCTTGTGTCCTTGGACGACCTCGGTATCTTACCAACGCTATACTATGCTCATGATGGGTGCACTTGCCCATGTGTGTGTTTAGTGTTACTAGAATATCGTGTTTTATAAATTTAAAACTTGACTAATGTGTAAAATGGGCTTAAAATATCAATAAAAACATATTACACCCGACACACACCACTTAGCAAGTGTGAAAGGATTCTGACCCATTATCCAACATAATTGGGGATTCAACAATCTACATGAGTCATAGCAATGATTGACTTCTTCTTAATCTTGATCCTTACTTTTACCACTCTTCTTGTGGATGCAGAATCATGAGTGGACGTGCGGGATGCGGTGGTGGCCGCGGCGGTGGACTAGGCAATATCGTCATGACTCAGGCGGAGTTGACGGATCTCATCAACACACATGTGGCTGATGCCTTAGCGGCTTAGCAAGCTGGTACGACATTCACAACAAGATGATTCTTGTTCATTATTCATGTATTCAAACTCTCATTCGTGCGTTGTACGTTCTTTCACATCCAGGTCAACACGTGAACCGGAATCAGAACAATCCGCCCGTCGGCACTTTCAAGACGTTCATGGATTGCAAACTACAAACTTTCAACGGGACTGAAGGAGCAGTGGGACTTCTTCGTTGGTTCGAGAGGGCCAAATCAGCATTTGCTATGTGGAACTGTCTGGCTGGGGACAGGATTAAGTTTGCTTTAGGCACACTGGAGGATGGTGCGTTAACTTGGTGGAACGCCCAAGTTCAGATGCTGGGAATTGACATGGGAAATGCTACTACTTGGGACGATTTCAAGGAATTGATGTGAGAGGAGTACTGTCCTCGTGATCAGATTCAAAAGTTGGTAAACGAGTATTATCATTTGAAGATGGTGGGATCGGAGATTGAATCGTACACGAAATGTTCTCATGAGTTTGTAAATATGTGCCCTAACTTATCGAACCCACCCTACAAGCAGATCGAGCTATATATCAATGGATTAGCGCTGCAAATCAAAAGTATGGTTACTTCTGTGAACCTCGATAACTTACCCCGGATCATTCATTTGGCTCACAAGATTACGGATCAAGAGGTAGAACGTGGTACACTACCGGAGCGTGGTGATGTGACTACTGCTATCGACAGAAAATGAAAATTGAGCGACTCAGACAAGGCCTCCAATCCTAACCAACAGTAGAAGAAGGCTGATAAAAACAACAACTACAACTTCAACCAGTCTTCCATACAAATCAGAACCAGGGCAACAATCAGAATCAGGGTTCATACACGGGCAAACAACCAAAGTGTAACATGTGTAACTACCATCATCATGGGCAATGCACACACAACATGTCAGAGGTGTGACAAAGTGATATAGCGAAGGACTGTAGAGCTCCATTCCCAAGATAGCAGCAGCAGCAACAACCGCAGCAACAACCGAGGCAACAACCGCAGTGTAGAACCGGGGTAACCGAAAGGGGCGCTTTCATTGTGGAAGCGAGGGCCACTTAAGGAAGGATTGCCCAAAGTTGAATCAGAACGTCAACAACAACAATAACAACAACGGCAGGAATCACAACAACAACAATGGTAACAGCAGCATATATGGTGCTCGTGGGAGAGCCTTCACTATTGGCACAAGGGACGCCAGGAACGATGGCAACGTCATGACCGGTACGTTTCTGTGAACAATCTTTTCGCCTCTGTTTTATTCACGTTGGCTGCAAACTCGATCTTCTAGGTAAAACGTTTGACATTGACCTACTTTCCGTCACTCTTCGTATCTTTGACGTAGTCGTCGGCATGGACTGGTTTTTCGAACACCAGAGCTGAAATTCTCTGTAAAGTGAAGATCGTTCGTATTTCTCTCCCTAGTGGAGATTCACTGTCTATTCAATTTCATCAGAGTGGTGCTACGGTTGGCATCATTTCAACTATGAAAGCCCAGAAGTGCATACGGAAGGGTTATCCTGCTATTCTAGCTCTCGTTACCGATACTCAACCTGAGGAACAGAAGATCGAAGACATTCCAGTCATTCATAACTTTTCCGATGTGTTTCCCGAGGAACTTCTAGGACTACCTCCACACCGACAGGTGGAGTTTCATATCAAACTTACACCAGGAGTAGCTCTGATTGCTCGTGCTCCTTATCATCTTGCACCCGGAGAGTTGCAAGAATTGCCTAACCAACTACAAGAACTATTGGATAGGGGATTTATCCGACCTAGTTCTTCTCCGTGGGGAGGCCCAGTCTTATTTGTGAAAAAGAAAGACGGGTCTTTTTGAATGTTTATCTATTACCGCGAACTCAACAAGGTAACGGTCAAGAACCGTTATCCCCTCCCTTGCATTGTTGATCTATTTGACTAATTGCAAGGGTCAAGCTTCTACTAAAAAATCGATATAAGATCTTGCTATCATTAGATAAGAGTCCGAGAGGAAGATGTTCCCAAAACAGCCTCCCGAACGTGGCACGGACACTACGAGTTTTTGGTCATGCCATTCGGGTTAACTAATGCACATGCGGCAATCATGGATCTTATGAACTGTGCGTGCAAAACGTATCTTGATGACTTCGCCATTGTGTTTATCGATGACATTCTGATCTATTCTAAGAGCAAGGAGGATCTGAGCAACACTTGCGTCTTATATTGGAACTCCTGAGGAAGGAGTAACTTTACGCGAAGTTCTCTAAGTGTGATTTCTGGATTCGAGAAGTACACTTTCTTGGTCACGTGGTCAATGAATCGGGAATACATGTTGATCCAGCAAAAATAGATTCTATCATGAATTGGGCGGCACCTAAGACTCCCACGAAGGTGCGGCAATTTCTTGATCTCGTGGGGTAAAATCGCAAATTTGTCAAAGGATTTTCAAAAATCGCTCAACTTCTCACCACTTTAACTCAGAAAGGTGTCACTTATTCATGGGGAGCGAATCAGGAGAAGGCCTTTCAACTTTTGAAACAAAAGCTTTGTAGTGCTCCAAGATTGTCCCTACCTAATGGTACAGACGTCATCGTGGTGTACTGTGATGCTTCTATTCAGGGTCTCGGTTGCGTTTTGATGTAGCGTGAGAAAGTGATAGCCTATGCTTCTCGACAGTTGAAGGTTCACGAGAAGAATTACACGACTCAAGACTTGGAGTTGGAAGCCGTGGTATTTGCACTTAAAATATGGAGGCATTACTTATACTGTACTAAATGCACTATTTATACCGATCACAAGAGCCTTCAACACATTTTCGATCAGAAGGAGTTGAACATGCGACAACGTCGTTGGGTTGAACTCTTGAACGATTACGATTGTGCAATTATGTATCATCCAGGAAAAGCTAACGTTGTAGCCGACACCCTCAGCAAGAAGGAAACCAAACCTAAACGTGTTCAAGCCTTACAACTCACTATTCATTCTAACCTTCCCGACCAGATTCGTTCCGCCCAAACTAAAGCGTTGAAGGACGAGAACCTTCAAGCTGAATCCATGCGGGGCATGGAGAAACAACTCGTAACAAAGTTTGACGGTATCCGCTACTTCATGGAGCGAATATGGGTCCCTTTGCACGGTAACTGACGGGTGGTCCATAGGACAACCCTTAATGGTGTTTAAAGACGAATTTATCCCTCACTTGATCGCGTAATTATCTTGAATTAGATTACTACAATTGCTTATGTTTCAGGTACGTTTTGGAGCTTAAAATGGATAAATCGCTGCTTTGGATGGACTGGAGTGGAACGGGTCAAGCATGGAAGGAAAAAAGAAACAAAACAAAGATTTCAGGGGTCTACCGTAATTTACGGTAGCTACCGTAAATTACGGTAGCCCTGAAAACCCCATTTTTCCACCGTACCACAGGAAAGATCCACCATAACAGTTTGAAGGCTACCGTAACTTACGGTAGCTACCGTAAGTTACGGTAGAGGCGACGAGGAAAAAACATAACTGCTTATTAAAAACTGTTTTCATGTGTCTTTTCAAGTCATTCATGATTGGGAACGTTTCTCTGCACTTTATGGGCGAATTTTGGCTTTGGATATTATTTGGGAACAATTTCTAACATTCCGGTTTAGTTTTCGATTCATATGAACTTTAACTTTGATGTTATGATGATCAACCGAACAATGTCCGGCTAAATTTGTGGTGATCATCTTAGGTGAAGGTTTCTCTACAACTCTTATGTGATTTTCCTTAATTTCTAGAATGATAACTTTGTGTGTTTGCTTTGATTATCATGGTGTATGAATATTTGATTGTAGCTTGTTAATTGGTATTTCAATTCTAGTCTAAATCATACGTTCTTGGTGTCGTTGAAAATCGAGATATCACAGGTAGGGTTAGGGTTGGATATTGATTGATTGATTATCGGGAAACAACCTCGCGTTAATATAATCCGAGTACTTTGTTCCCTTTTATCACAACAAATGTTTGTACATGAGTTATGTCTATGTAACTCTTTCTAGTTGGAATTTTGCATAAGTGTTAAAAGAAACCGAATCCTAAGATGGTCATTGTTCTGATAATCTGAATTAAAATCCAATCTTGATTAGCAATTAGTTGATAACTTAGTTTTTAAATCAAACAATCCAAACTCTTGATCTTTAATTTCTACACATTAGGTTAATTGTAGTTAATTTGCAAGACTATAGAATCAACACATTTTCCACAAACTCCCTGTGTTCGATACCCATTTACTGCTATCTACTAGTTGTAATTTGGATTAAATTTGATTGTGACCACGACATCACGTCAAATTTTGGCGCCGTTGCCGGGGAGTAGTGCGCAACGTGTGTTAGTTTATTAGTTTTGTTTTGTTATTTTCGGGTTTACGCTGGTTGTGTTTAGTGTGCAGGTACTTCAGGTACTTCAGGTGTATGCATACTAGGGGCTCTCACAAGTCATCACAGCTATCGTTTGATCCGGAAATTGAAAGAACGCTAAGGCAAAACCGAGTTTTGGTATGAGAAAAAAAATCATTGGTTCACCCACCTCACCCATTACACCACGAAACATCATGCAAGAAACCCACGTACCACCCACAACGGGTCAAACGACCTCATCATTCATTCCTACTTCCACACAACCCTCACCAAATACCACCGTGCCTAATACCACTACCAATCTTACTCCACCTCATGACGTTACACCAACCAACACCACGCAACCGATACCTACTCAAGTTGATCCCAATCTTACCTTTAGCCCTTCTACCACAATTCCACCACTTTCACACTTTTTACCAATTACTAGTCAATCATCTTCTACTCATTCACTACCACAAGGCTCAACTATCATCCATACTACATCTACATACCGACCATCGAACCAATTGGGCTTCCAATATTCATCCCTTCCATTCGGGCAATCCTCGGGTATTCAAGGGGATGGATGTGATGATGGTTATGAAGAGGATTTTAGAGGGTATGAAGAGGAAGGTTTTTATTATGGGGGTGATGGAGGATATTTGGGACCTTAAGGAGGAGCGGGTCAATAAAGTCAACCGATACAACAATTTCAAGACACGAGTAGATTACCGGTCGGGGTGCAACATATTAGACCACAAGGGCCACAATTGCAACACCCTACACTGCTACATCAAGTGCGTCCACAAAATACACAACCGCAATTTCAAAGGCCAATTCAACAACAACCGCCAATGCATCAATACCAATATCAACCACCATTTGTTCCTCAAGGACCTATGCAAGGGCAAATGGGTCAACCAAGAGCACCATTGGGTGCCCCTCGAAGACATCACCGGGAGGTAGTACGGGGAATCGAAGCTCACTTCCGGCCTATTATCACTAACAATCCATCGCCGGTAGTGATTCCTCATCATGCGGATTTACCCCCAGACTCAGGCTTGCTGGGTGGCGGTCTGCGAGGTGGGATCACCAGCTCGGCGGTTGGGAGGACCGTGGAATATCCCCCCCCCCATCATGCGGATGGAAGAACTTTTGAAGTTAGAACAACCGCCCTCCAAAGTTTACCAAAGTTTAAGGGGTTAGCAACGGAAGAACCTTATTTTCATTTGGAGACGTACAACTCTATTTGCAACACCATTGGAGGTCAAGGTTTCTCTTCGGATGATGTTAAGTTGGTTCTCTTCCAATTTTCTTTGGAAGACAAAACAAAGAGATGGTTTCACACTTTACCCCCCCCCCCCCGCATCGATTTTTACATGGGCCGATATGCAACAGATTTTCTTGGATGAGTTTTACACTTCCCAAAAGACTAATGATGCAAGGAGAGGTTTGAGAAGCTTCCAACAACAATCGGGAGAAATGTTTCACGAAGCGTTTGAAAGGTTCAATATGATGCTACGAAATTGCCCTCATCATGGTATCCAACTTTGGGAATTATTGAACGCGTTTCATGAAGGGTTGAGTTCGGAGGATGCATGTGACTTGATGTCGATTACTAATGGTACTTTCGGTATAAACTTTGAACAAGACAATTGGGCATTTTTAGAACAAATGGCGGTGACTTCCAAAAGGAGGGCCCAATCCTCAAGACGGGCAAGGCATGTGATACAAAGGCCACAAGTGCATGGAGTAGAGAGTGGCAATGTTCAAACCACAAATCAAGTGTACAACGTGTGCACTAATTGCAATGATATAGGCCACACGGCGGAAGTTTGTGTAGTAGGGGTGGTTGATGAGCAAGTAGAAGAAGTGAATGCTATTCAAGGGGGTGGTCGAAATTTCAATATGAACTCCAACACATATCACCCTGGGTTACGAAACCATCCTAATTTCCGCTACGGGAACGCGGTGAACCAAGCTAACCCAAACTTTCAAGGAGCTCAAGGTAACTTTGCACCTCGCCAACAATACAATCAAGGCAACTATAGAGGTGGAAACAATTATGGCTACCAAGGGCAATTTCAACAAACGGGTCAAAGTGGTTCGGGTCAAAATTCATCAAGCGGGAATGAAGTCTTGGATATGCTCCGGGCAATGCAACAAGACATGCAAAAACGGAATCAACTTGATGAAGTTCGGATGCAAAAGGACGAGGTTCGTGACAAAAGCAATCAAACATTAACAACCCAAATGGGTCAATTGGCAAGCGACGTGGCGGAGTTGAAGAAAAACAAAGGTCAACTTCCTAGTGACACCAAGGTAAATCCTTCCCATAGTTCGTCACGAGGTAACAATGTTAATGTTCATTATGTTAGTGTTTTAAGAAGTGGCAAAGAATTCAAAGCCAATTTGTCACCGGGTTTGGTTGAAGGGGTAGTTGAGGATGTCACGGGTAATGAAAGTGACGATGATGAAGTTTCACCGGTTGTATCTAAAGAATCAAATGTTAAAAAAACCGGGGTTGGGTGAAAATAAAAAGAATGAAAAAGATGAAGGTGAACCGAGTCAAGTCCCGTTTCCATCAGTCTTACTTAACCCATGTAGGAAAAAATTTATTGCATCAAGAGGTCCCCAAAAATAAGAATTATGGGACATGTTCAAACAAGTTAAAATTAATCTTCCACTCCTTGATGCAATAAAACAGGTACCCGCATACGCAAAAATTTTAGAAGAATTATGCACACAAAAATGGCAACAAAAGAAGAAAATGCCTAAGCGGGTAGACTTAACCGGGCAAGTGAGTGCGGTGTTGAATGGGGAGCTTCCTCCTAAGCTCCAAGATCCGGGCACGCCATTAATAAATATACAAGTTGGTAATTTTCAAATGGCAAAGGCGTTACTAGATCTTGGAGCCGGGGTGAGCATTTTACCAGGGGGGGCTTATATGACCAATACGATTTTGGTCCGTTAGCAAGGGTAGAGACAACGGTTGTTTTGGCCGACTTGTCTTATAAGCTACCTCGGGGGATGGTTCAAAATGTGATTGTGAAAATTGATGAGTTTTACTACCCGGTTGACTTTTTAGTCTTGGGCTACTCATCGGCGGACCCAAAACAACAATAACAAAATGTTATTTTGGGTCGGCCATTTTTGAGCACCGCGCATGCTGTAATCGATTGTAGATTTGGTACAGTCGATATGACTTTTGGAAATCAAAAAATGTGCTTGAATGTTTTTACTAACAATTCTAATGCGGTTGGTGTTGATGAGTGTTTTATGGCAGATTTAGTCGACGGATGCAACCCGCACGAGTACGTGGAGGATAGTATGGATGTTTGTCTTTGTGATTTTTCTGAACAGGTAGATGCTTGTGCACTAAGGGTTGAAGAGGAGAAACAAGATGCTATGGCATTGAAAGAAGGTCGACCTCCATGGTCCCACCAATTTGAAAGCTTGCCGGTGGAAATAAGCTCGGGTACTAAACCATCACTAGAAGAACCACCCAAGTTAGAGCTCAAAGACTTGCCAAGCCATTTGAAGTATGCTTTTCTAGGGGATAATGACACTCTACCGGTCATTATTGCCTCTAATTTAGAGATGGCGCAAGACCAAGCTTTATTGGAAGTCTTGAAAGAGAACAAAGGAGCAATCGGATGGACGATTGCCGATCTTAAAGGAATCAGTCCAGCAATCGTCATGCACAAGATCATCACCACCGAAGATGCAAAACCGACAAGAGAAGCTCAACGACGATTGAATCCGAACCTAAGGGAGGTAGTAAAGAAAGAGGTAATTAAATGGTTGGATGCGGGAATTATCTATCCGATTTCAGATAGTGCTTGGGTAAGTCCTACCGAAGTTGTACCTAAGAAGGCCGACATTCAAGTAGTCAAGGATGAAAATGGTGAACAAATAGCCACCCGACCGGTCACCGGGTGGCGTGTATGTATTGACTACCGCAAATTGAATGCCGCCACTTCTAAGGACCATTTCCCGCTACCTTTTATTAACCAAATTATTGAAAAATTGTCGGGTCAAAAATATTACTGCTTTTTGGACGGGTACTCGGGTTACAATAAAATAGTAATACACCCGGATGACCAACACAAGACCACCTTCACTTGTCCATATGGTACCTTTTCCTTTCGGCGAATGCCATTTGGCTTGTGCAATGCACCAGCAACTTTCCAACGATGTATGATGAGTATTTTCTCGGACATGGTTGGAGAGTTGCTTGAAGTGTTTATGGATGACTTTTCGATTTTTGGCACTAGTTTTGAATCGTGTCTCAACGAATTACAAAATATTTTAAAAAGATGTGTTGAGAAAAATTTAGTGCTTAGTTGAGAGAAAAGTCATTTCATGGTGCAAGAGGGAATTGTGTTAGGCCATGTAATCTCGGAGAGGGGTATGGAGGTGGATAAGGAAAAAATACGGGTTATATCATCTTTGCCACCACCGAAAAATGTTAAGGGTCTAAGGTCATTTTTGGGACACGCGGGATTTTATAGACGTTTCATAAAAGGTTTTAATGTTATCACCAAACCTTTATGTAACTTGTTGTTAAAGGATGTTCCATTTGATTTTACTAATGAGTTTTTGCAATCCTTTAATGTTTTGAAGGAACACTTGGTGAAAGCTCCCATTTTGCAACCGCCAGATTGGTCAAAGCCATTCGAAATCAAGTGTGACACTAGCTACACTACAATTGGTGCAGTTTTGGGTCAACGAGTTGACAAAAAGCCGGTGGTGATTTACTATGCAAGTAAGACTTTATCCGAAGCGCAACTGAATTACACCACAACCGAAAAGGAGTTATTAGCGGTGGTGTATGCTTTGGATAAGTTTCGTTCGTACATTTGGGGGAGCAAAGTGGTGGTATACTCGGATCATAGCGCGGTCCGGTATTTGATGGAGAAAAAAGACGCGAAGCCCCGTTTAATCCGGTGGGTGTTGTTGTTACAAGAGTTTGATTTAGAGATTCGAGACAAGAAGGGAAGTGAAAACGTAGTGGCGGATCACTTGTCTCGAATTCCGGTGGAAGGGATAGATGATTTGAGCGAGATAAATGAAACGTTTCCCGATGAGCAACTACTAGCCGTGTCCACTTTTGTTGCACCGTGGTATGCCCATTACGTAAATTACTTAGCCACGGGTGCCATCCCAAATCATTGGACCAAGAAGCGAAGACAACAATTTATGGTCTAAGTGAAGCAATATATTTGGGATGAACCGGACCTTTTCAAGACCGGGCCCGATCAAGTCATTCGGAGGTGTGTGAAATCTTGACTCATGCCCACTCATCCGCATGTGGAGGTCACTTTAGCGGGCATAAAACGGGTTATCAGGTTTTGTCGTGTGGGTTTTATTGGCCCACAATTTTCAAGGACACGTGTGAATTTGCAAGAAATTGTGTAAATTGTCAAAGGATGGGAAGCATTTCAAAGAGGGACGAGATTCCATTACAACCAATTTTGGTTGTGGAAATATTTGATGTATGGGGCATTGACTTTATGGGTCCCTTCCCGAATTCTAATGGGTCTCTAAGTGGATTGAAGCTATTGCAACAAGAACAAATGACCATTCGGTTGTTTGTAAATTTGTTCAATCCAACATCTTTTCCCGTTTTGGTATTCCGAGAGTTATTATTAGTGATGGCGGTTCGCATTTCAAGAACTTAAATTTTTGGAAATTGTTGAAGCGGTATAGTGTAAACCATCGGATTGCTACACCTTACCATCCGCAAACTAGTGGACAAGTCGAAGTGTCCAACCGTCAAATTAAAGAAATCCTCATGAAGATGGTTCGAACGGATATGAAGGATTGGTCAAGCAAATTAGATGATGCGTTGTGGGCATACCGGACGGCCTACAAGACTCCAATTGGCACAACACCTTACCGGATGGTGTATGGGAAGGGTTGTCACTTACCAATGGAGTTAGCTCATCGGGCGCATTGGGCAATCAAAACGGTGAATGCGGACTATGATGAAGTGGGGAAGATGAGGAAGTTGTAATTGAGTGAAATAGATGAAATTAGAGACGAAGCGTACGAGTGTGCATCGGCTTACAAAGACAAGCTCAAAAAGGTCCATGATGCAAAGTTGAGAAAGAAAACCTTTGAAGTGGGTCAAAAGGTATGGTTGTACAACTCAAGGCTAAAGATGTTTGCGGGCAAACATAAAAGCAAATGGATGGGCCCATATGTCGTTCGGCGAGTCGGGAGATTTGGTGATGTGGATATCTAAGATGAGCAAACCAACAAACAACAAACGGTGAATGGCCATCGGTTAAAGCCATACTTGGAAGGGAACGACATCAACAACTTAGAGCTTGACAAAGCGGGCTACATCCTACGCCAGGTAGATGATGAACAACCATGAGAGGCCCAGGTTTGGTAGTGTACATAGTTAGTATTTTATTTTGTTTAGTTTGTACATTTACCGAATTCGCTTGAAGCTCGTGTTTGAAACAAGTGTGGGGACGTTCGGATTACAAATAGTTCTAGCATCGTGTTGAGGACAACACGGGATTTTCGAGGGGGTAGGGTATTTTCTCCATGTTTTTGAAAAAATATAAAAAAACACTTAAAATTGAAATTTTGGCGAAGCATGAATGCCCAGAGGCCATCGTAAATTACGGTGTATACCGTAATTTACGGTAGACTTGAAAAACTTAGGGATTTACGGTGTAAACCTACTAGTATTTACTTGAAGGAAGTAGTTTCTAGGCATGGGGTGCCGACCTCTATCATTTCCGATCGCGATCCGTGTTTTGCGTTCGATTTGTGGCAAGCGATCCGCAAATCATTTGGCTCATGTCTAGACATGAGCACCGCTTATCACCCTCAAACGGATGGTCAAAGTGAACGAACCATTCAGAAGCTTGAAGACATGCTGCGAGCATGTGTGACTGATTTTGGTAAAGGTTGAGAAAGACATTTGCCTTTGGTAGAGTTTTCCTACAACAATAGTTACCACTCTAGCATTCAGGCAGCCCCGTTCGAGGTGTTGTACATACAGAAATGCCGATCTCCTCTTTGTTGGGCTGAGGTGGGTGACAGCCAAATCACGGGTCCAGAACTCATACTCAAAACTTCTGAGAAGATTGTTGAAATCAGAAATCAAATGGCGGCAGCACGTGATCGCCAGAAAAGCTACGCCGACAAGCATAGGAAACCTTTAGAATTCGTTGTGGGCGATCGTGTTTTATTGAAAGTCTCACCCTGGATGGGCGTGGTTCGTTTTGGGAAACGCGGCAAGCTCAATCCGCGTTATGTTGGGTCGTTTAAGATTTTAGAAAGAATCGGTAAGGTGGCCTACAGAGTTAAGTTCCCTGATGAACTTGGTAATGTTCACAACGTTTTTCACGTTTCCAATCTAAAGAAGTGTTTTTCCGATGAAACACTTGTGGTACCCTTCCAAGAACTGAAGATCGATGACAAGTTTCAGTTTATCGAGAAACCCGTCGAAATCATGGACCGGGAAGTTAAGGTCCGTAAACACAGCCGTATACCCATTGTGAGAGTTCGTTGGAACTCAAGACGTGGACCGGAGTTCACGTGGGAACGTGAGGACCAGATGATGCTTAAGTATCCTCACTTATTCAAAACTGCTGAACCTAACCCTGATGCAACTAGTGAATTTCGGGAGAAAATTCCCTTTGAAGTTGGGGATGATGTGGTAGCCGAAGAAAAGCCACAGTCATCTTAACTTACCTTTTCACTTCTCTGTGACTACTTATTAAATTTCAGGATGAAATTTCTTTCAAGTTAGGGATGATGTAACAACCCGCAACTTCAGGTTACTACTTTAACTTAACCACAATTAATTTAGACATACACTCATAGCATTACATTTAACTAGGGTTAGTTAAATGAGCCTGGTTTGGTAATTCGGGGAATTACATGAATACACACATAATGACTCTCAAACGTTTGTGAGTAACGTGAATAATAATTATAAACGGATGGTTTGTATGAAACTTGTGTGCTGCATGTCAAATATGTGAACTACATACTTTAATTGTAAATTACATGTCATTATGTGCTTCTTGTGTGAAAGTTGTATAGTTAGGGGGTGTTTATAGTAGTCGTGAAACTATAATAAACTACTCCTAACCCTAAAATCACCCATAATCACTGTACGACATTTCATTTCTCTTATATCACTCTCTAATCCATTTTGGCTTTTCAACACAACTCTCCATCCTCAATCTTGATCTTTCCAATTCTCCTAGAACAATCTCTATATCCATCTAAGGTATGTGCTTGGGTTATACTTTATCGATAACTTGTTCTTTTGATTCATACAAACCCTAGATGATCCAAACAATTGATTGTGTGTAATTGATCATGCCAAATGAATATGTAATTGTTGTAGATTGAATGAATGTGTAGTAATTGTTTGATGTTAGTGTTATTATGGACATGATAGAACTATTAGATTGATTGATTTGATTTCTGACACTGATGATTTCTGCGACTGGAGGTTTTTGGTTCGTGGAAACCTTGAAAAAATGGTATTTCTAATTGTCAGACTTTGTGAAGTCACAAAGTCTGACCTTACAGTGTCCGCATTTGTTAACTTATATGAGTGTCCATATTTGTGGGATTATGATGTATGGTCCGCACTTATTTAAAGGGTCCGCATTTGTTAAGATTATGCATGTCCACATTTGTTAAGTATTATGGGTGTCCACATATAATGGTCCGCATATAATGAGTCCGCACATAAGATTGTGTCAGCAGCTGATGAGTCCCCACATAAGATCATAAGGTGTCTGCAATTCATGAGTTCCCACATAAGATTATAAGGTGTCCGCACTTGATGAGTCCGCACATAAGATTACAAGGTGTCCGCACTTGTTGATGCTCATGATGAGTCCACACTTATGATTACATGGTGTCCACATTTATATGTTTGTGTATATGCTCCGTACTTACAATATAATGGTCCGAATATATATATATATATATATATATATATATATATATGTCATAATAATGGTCAGAACTTGTTGAATTATATGGAGTCCACACTTGCATTGTACTAGGTCCGCACTTGTTGATTGTGTAAGGATTTAATTGACATAGTTTATTTGCAAAAAGAAACCTAGATCACTAAACACTGAGTTATTTGGACACTTAGGGTATTGCAAACACTCTACTCGTACACATACTTACATTTAACATACACTAGGTCACGTGTAACGGACCTAACACTGATTTAATGCATAAGGATACGATATCATTTTCCGAGCAAACTAAGGTGAGTTCACTACTCTTTCACAAGCATGCGTCCTGGGGGGACAAACAAACTAATATTTCTGGGAGGAATACTTTTAAGGCAAATTGGAAAATAATAATCCCATCTTTCTGAAATTGGCCGATAATAATCCCAAGTCAGTTATTAGCCAATAATAATCTGACCTCGTCCATTTTTTTGTAAAATAGTCTGTCGTTAAAATAACTTAACGGAGTTAAGTGTTTTTCCGAATTACAAACCGATGTTTTAGGGCTTTTGATCAGAACGAGGATACGAGTTGATTGATGTAAAACTTACCTCGAAATACTGCCCCCAACCCACGTAAACGGTGCTTCAATTGGGGTGTTTAACTTCCAATAAACAAAATTCAAGCCAGTTCGAACACAATTTCGAGGTAAATTTTACATCAATCGACTCGTATCCTTGTTCTGATCAAAAGCCCTAAAACATCGGTTTGTAATTCGGAAAAACACTTAACTCCGTTAAGCTTATTTTAACGGCAGACTATTTTACAAAAAAAATTGGACGAGGTCGGATTATTATTGGCTAATAACTGACTTGGGATTATTATCGGCCAATTTCAGAAAGATTTGGGATTATTATTTTCCAATTTGCCTACTTTTAAATGCTTTGGTTTAATTTCGATGTTAGTTAATAAACTCAACTCTATCATGAAAGTCCCTACTTACATACCGAACTAGTTGTCTGGGAGGCAACGAGGTATTAGTTGATAGTGCTATTAGTACTGACAAACCTCACACCATGCTGGGAGCCGAGCGTGAACTAATGACCTTAAACACTTTGATCAATGATGATAGAAATTGATGAGGGCACCAAAACAGAACAGATAATCAGTATCGAGTTTATTATTCATAACATGTCTTTAAACTAAACATTTACATGATTTTCGTTAACCAAAACTGTGAACTCGCCAACTTTAGGTTGACACACTTTTCTGCATGCTTGCAGGTCGTTAGGGTCGTGTCGCTTATTGAAACGCTTAACATTATGTGATGCTTTACAAACAATTTATTTTCGAGTATTTAAACAATTATAAATTTGCTTCCGTTGAACGTATAATGTGTTTAAGTTGAAATGCAATTTTGCTGTTGCATGAGGTTTGAGTTTATTATTTTACTGTTGGTTCAATGTGATTAGTGACTAGATCCTGGTACGTCACACGCCTCGCGGTGAGACCCGCATGTGGTATTCTAGGGGCGTGAGAACGTATATGTCTTCTAAGTTGCATTGACATTAAGGTTTTTTATATATAAAGTGGCACTGTTTACGTTTTTTTATTTCACTAATATAACTAGGTTTATCAACGTCGCTGCGTTGCGACAAACTTCTTTTGTTATTTAGTCTGTGTTTAAGTGTGTTTTGAAATCACTACAAGCGCGTTGCGTACGGAGCCGCTGATAAGAATAAAACGAAAATGTAGAAAAAACACGAAAAGATAATCGAAAGAAAATCAACAAAAAAGTTGTATGGTAATGATATTATTTGTATGAAACCCGTGTTCAGAAATGAGCAAATGGTACTGGGTACCGGTATCGAATTTCCCGAACCGAAACATCTTAAGTACCAATTCGGTACCAACCTTTGGTGTTCCTGGTACTGATTCGCCACTGGTTTTTACCTTCATATACTGGTATCATAACCGGTATTTTTGGTACTAGTACCGATTCGGTATTGATTGGCACAGAGCTCATCCCTACCCCTAAACCTAAAAAAATGAAATCAATAAAAGTTGAAGAAAACAACAATAACAACCAGACCCAGTAAATCCCACAAATAGCAGAACTATTGGTAGGGTCTGGGGGAGGTGGATGTAGGCAAACCTTTCCTCTATCTTACAAATAGAGAGGCTGTTTCCTGAGAGACCCCCGGCTCCAAAACAACCAACAGGTAGATAGATGCAAGATGGATAAGTAAATAGCATAGCAGTAGTCAGATAGATCATCAGTAAGCACACATAGGAAAAGATACAAGAAAATCATCATATGTTGGCCTACCTAAAGTGTAAAAGAAATCTAACACCACTTCCAAAGGTAAAGCTATGGCACGTCTATACCCTCACCTACAAGTCCTTAACCTTAATCCTACGTCTCCACGAACTCCTATCATGAACCATGTCCTCAGCGAGGTGCAACTCTACCAAATCTTGCCTAAGTCTTTCATCCCAAGTCAACTTGGGCCTGCCTCTACTCCTCCTTCCTTCCACTGTTATGGTTTCCACTGCTCTAACTGGTTCTGTCAACTGCCTCATCTTCACATGTCCAAACCATCTTAATCTCCCCTCTTTTAACTTGTCTAATATACTAGCTACTCCTAGCCAATCCCTAAAAACCTCGCTTCTTATTCGATCTAACCTCATGTGGCCACACACCACCTCAACATCCTCATCTCCGCTACCTCCATCTTGCGCGCTTGTGTTTTCTTGATGGCCCAACAATCTGTCCCGTATAACATAGCCGGTCTAACTGCTATCCCATAAAATTTCCCCTTCAATTTTGTTGGGACCTCCTGTCACACAATATCCCAGTGGCTGCTCTCCACTTGCACCAGCCAACCTGGATGCGGTGAGATACATCACTATCTATCTCCCGATCCCTTTACACAAATGATCCTAAGTACATGAACTTAGTCGTTTGTGAGACCACTTGACCCTCAATGGTAACCTGAGTGTCCTCGTTATCACCTGCACCGCTGAAATTACAAAAAGGTATTCAGTCTTAGACCGACTAATCCTTAAACCATTGCCTTCTAACGCAGCTCTCCATTCCTCTAGCCTGGCATTTAGGGTTTATCTAGTTTCAGCCACTAGCACTATATCGTCCGCAAAAAGCATGCACCACGGAACTGTCTCTTGAATAGACTTAGACAACTCATCTAAGACAACCGCAAAAAGAAATAGACTCAACGTGGATCCATGGTGGAGTCCTACTTCCACGGGGAAAGACTCTGTATCTCCTACAGGCGCACGAACCCTAGTCACAGTCCTATCATACATATCCCTAATTAAGTCTATATACTTCCCAGGAACTCCCCTACCCTCCAAGCTTTCCCAAATCAGTCTACGTGGCACACTGGCATTTTCCTTTTCAAGGTCAATGAATACCATATGTAGATCTCTCTTTTTCTCCCTGTACTTTTCCATTAAACTTCGTAGAATATGAACCGCTTCCATGGTTGAGTGCCCTGGCATGAAACCAAACAGGTTTACCGTAACCTGAGTTTCTCTTCTAATCCTAGTCTCAATTACTCGCTCTTAAAGTTTCATAGTATGGCTTAGTAGCTTAATCTCTCAGTAGTTCCCACAACACTAGACATCTCCTTTATTGTTATACAAGGGCACTGCATCACTACTCCTCCACTGCTCCGGGATTTTTCCCGATTTGAAAATAAGATTAAACAACTAGCTAGCCATCGAACTCCATCCTCTCTCAAACACTTCCACACCTTTATCGGTATGTTGTCAGGACCAACTGCCTTAGCCATTCCCATATTCTTTAGTGTTGTCCTTACTTCTCCCAATGTAATACTAAATCAACAAAAAAAAGTTGTACGATACTGTTGTTGTTCGTATGGTACCCGTGATCAGGAATGAGCAAATGATACCGGATAGCAGTACCGAATTTCCCGAACTAAAAGAATTTCAATATTAATTCGGTTACTACTTTTGGCGTTTTTTGTAATAGGCTGGTGCCGGTTTTTACCTTCATGTACCGATACCGAACATGACCGTGCCAGAAAAAAACAATAAAAAAAGTTGCCTCGTGGCAACTTCTTAATGGACCAAGCACTATTAATTAGCTTGATTTTTTATATATTTAATTGATAATTATAATAACAATAAAATATTTCATAAAATTTCGAATATACCATTGGCGTGTTCTTATTCTTTATCTATAGTTGGATAAAAGTCTAATATGAACGGGTTCAACATAGTAATTTTTTTTGTTCTTTACTGTGATGAACGTAACCAATACTGTCTTACCATCATCATGACTAGTACATTCTTTGTTCTTATGGTTTTCTTTGCGTATTGCAATACATAGAGTATTTTTGTATTATAAGCAATACGAATATCTGATACCAGCTGAACAACATCGGTACCGGTATCAATATTCGTTCTTTGGTTCTAGACAGATGTAAAACGTGTGTCGAGATCGTCTTGGATATATATTCTTTTGGTTGTTGTACCAAGTATCGAAATCGTACCGGTTGCAATAATCGAAAAAAAGATCATAATAATAATAACTAGTGTATTTGTATGTTATGTATAAAACTAGAAGATAAATAATAATAATAATAATAATAATAATAATAATAATAATAATAATAATAATAGTTGTATTATTGCATTGACATGAAGTGGGAAAAGTAAAAAAAGGTATGAATCTTTCCTTTGTCAGGCAAATTGTAAAAATTGAATGGCTTAGATTTTATCTCTTCACTACTTGCATGAATTATTTCATGCAAGTTTTCACTTTGACCAACACAGTAAATAATTGAATATATTTTTTAGACAATTATTTCACTTCCCTCTAGAAATAGAGGCTTCAATTGTTGAAAATCATTCTCAACTTCTTCACAAACTATCTTATTTTCCGTCACATCTGATAAGAAAAACCCGGTTTCCATAAGTGTAACCGAAACCAAACACCATATTGACACCACTTTTCATTCACCACTATGCCTACTTAGCTATCCCTACTAAACTATTCGAAGCTTTAACCACGAAAAACGTACCAACCGAAACCATTTTAGGTGAAGAAATACCAGCTCCAATGATCATCACGGATTTTCCGACGACGTCTCTCGTAACCGAAAAGCATTTTTGACCAAGGTAACTATAAAATAAATCTTTATTTTTGAATCCTTAAGGTTAATCTATAATGAAAATGGAATATAGAATTGATTATGTAAATGTTAGTTTTGGATAAAAGATGATGAAGAAGAAGATAAACTAGTGAACTGAGTAAATAAAATAATTAATGAATCTAATTGTTCACAAGGGCTCAGGTAATCTAGTTGGATCAAATTCTTATTTACAACCCAGAGGTCCTCAGTTTCTGTTCCAACACCCATTTTCGTAAAAAACATAAAATTTCCTATTAAATGCATCAGATTTCTTATATAAAACATCATATTCCATAAATCAAACATAAATTACTAAGTGGTCCACTAGTTAAGACTCTAACTTATAACCTAGAGTTCTTGGGTTCAATTCATGCAAGTGACAATCTTTTTAATATATTAGATTTATATTTAAACACATCAGATTTGTCTTTAAACACATCAGATTTCAAAATATATATCAAAATGTGTTGTAGTCCAATTCGTTAAGCCTTGGGACTTAGCAACTATTATTTTTATCACTTTTCTGATTTATGGATCAGATTTTTTATTTAAATAATTAGATTTTGTAAAATAAACAAAAATGATTAAGTGACTCACTGGTTAAGCATTTTGACTTATAACCTTTTTAATTAACTTCTATTTTATATAAATCTATATTTAACGTTTATTTACTTGTTTTATTACTAACCTCGTTGCAAAAGTTGTTAGGCGTTCCCTAGTCGGTCAACTGGGGAGTTGAGAGTACTCGCCTAGGTGGAGAGTACTCGGGGAGTACTCAGACATGTTAAACTATAAAGAAATTAGTTTTCGGAAATTAAATATATGTCAAATAACATAAATTTACTAATATTTATAACAAATACGTGAAAATGATATTTATTCTTTAATATGATAGACATAGAAATTACGTTTTTTTTTAAGTCAAACTCTGCCCGAGTTGACCTACTAGATCTGATTCTAAGCAAAACTAATATATATATATATATATATAGGGGAGGGCTATATAGAAAACCCACTTGAGTTGAGAAAACCCAAATAAACCCTATGTAACATTTTTATTTTTTTCTAAAAAAAATAGGGAATGTAATATAAATGTACACGGACCTATTTATGAAAAAAAATGTAAAAAACGCTTAATAGTTTTTTTTTTTTTAAATGTTGAAAATTTGTATGTTACATTTTTTTGGACATACATATTATGTAACCTGAAATTTGTAACATTTTTTTAAAAAAAACTACTCAGTGTTTTTTTGTGTTTCTTTTTTAAAAATGTTCAAATATATGTATATTACATTTCCTATTTTTTTTAGAAATGTATCTTGAGTTTACATGGGTTTTTTACAAAGGTTTTCAGGGTTTAGTCAACTGGAGTGGGTTTTCGATTTATCTTTCCCCTATATATATATATATATATATATATATATACTTACATTATATAGGGGAAGGATGTATAGAAAACCTACTTTAATTTAGAAAACCCGGGAAACTCAAAGCTCCCGATGTTTTTTTAAAAAATATATATATATATACACATGTTATATACATGTTTTTAAGGTATTTGGGCAAAAAAAATCAAAAAAGCGCCGAGTAGATATTTTAAAAAAAAATAAACAAGTTTTGGTGTAACACGTGTTACATTCATCTGACATATTTGTAACACGTGTTACACCAAAACTTGTTTATTTTTTTTTTAAAATATCTACTCGACGCTTTTTTGATTTTTTTTGCCCAAATACCTTAAAAACATGTATATAACATGTGTATATATTTTTTTTTAAATTCCGGATGTTAGAGTTTCCCGGGTTTTCTAAATTAAAGTGGGTTTTCTTTAGATACTTACACATTATATATATATATATATATATATATATATAGGGAGAAGAACATGCGAGAACCACCTCTTATTGCGAGAACCGCGAGAACCAATGTGAACACAACCAAAAATGCCTAAAAATAGCTAAAAATCACACAAAATATTTTTTTTTAATATTTTTTATATAAAAATCGCTACTTTTCGAAGCAAAAAATAAATAAATTTAAAAAAAAAAAAAAAATTTGGCCACTAAAAGTAGCGATTTGAGCATAAAAAATATTAAAAAAAAAATTCGATTTTTTTTTATTTTTTTAGATTTTTTTTAGATTTTTTTAGGTTTTTTTGGGGTTTAGTTTTTAGCATTTTAGCTTGGGGGGGGGGGGGGGAGGGGGGTTTAGGTTTTGGGGGGGGGGGGGGTTCGGTTTTTTTTTTAGGTTTTTTGGGGGTTTTAGTTTTTAGCATTTAGCTTGGGGGGGGGGGGGTTAGGTTTTTTATTTGGGGGGTGGGGGGTTTAGGTTTTTTTTTTTGGGGGGGGGGGTTAGGTTTTTTTAGGTATTTTAGGTTGTGTTCACATTGGTTCTCGCGGTTCTCGCAATAAGGGTGGTTCTCGCATGAACTCCTCCCTATATATATATATATACACACACACAATTGATTTCTTAAACAAACTTGAGCATTTAAACTAGACATGGATTAATCAAGATCTCTAAATAAAAAAATATATATACTTTATATATATGAACACAACCTTATAAATATATGGGCATGATGTAGGTTTATACAAAAACGCTTAAACAAGACTATTATTTATAAGACAATAAATAAAGAAACAAGGTACGGATCCTTATCCCTTTTCCCATTTTTGTTATCTTGTTTAGTTGTTTATAAACAACGTTGATTATCGTTTTGTTTTGGAACTCCTAACGTCTTTGGAATATCGATTCATTTCCTTTTCAGATTTTAGATTTGACTTGATATCACGCGATAGGATTATGATTATATGGTACTCACTATCGCATGTTCCGGTACCGATTATATGGTTACTGTTTGTTGTTAAACTGGATTAATGTTTCTGACTGACTGCTCTATGTTACACTGAGTTCTACGCTTCTCGTAGAGTGTCCCACATGCACGTTATTGAGGCAGCAATAACGTGGGCTCCTTCTGTGATGGAGAGATTAGTTCACGGTGTCCCTATGTACAAGTATGGTACATAGCTACTAGGAGGCGTATGGATCGATCATAGGATTACTGTAGGTATATGGTTTGTGTGTGCCTTCACCCATCATACTTTACTGTTTGGGTTAAGGGTACATCCATATGATATACTTTATTTGTTGACTTGTTTTATATTGTATCATATTACTGTCACTATTATTGCTACTGTTACTGTTACCATTATTGTTATTGTTGTTGTTATTTGAGACTATTATTTTGCACTGGACATTTGGCTCATTCTATATATTTTATTTTACCACAGGTTCACATGTTACTTTGGGCGGGGTGAAGAGTGAAGAATAATCCTTAGGATGCTAACTGAAGATGTTTGTCACTTTTATAAAATAAATATGTATTTTGAGCATTAGGGCTATGAACTATCTAATGGCATGTAAACCTAACTTTAATATTGATGGAACCATGTCTTATATTTCTGATCACCGTTTCCAGGGACACGCCAGCCCTATTCGGGTTGGGCTTGGGCTGTTACACCGGTAGTGTAATGAATCAAATCGATACCGATTGAAAGCTCGCTACAAAGCCAGTGAAAATATAATAGTAGCCAGTGAAAGCCAACTAGTTATATATAATAGTACTAGGTTAATGCCCGCGCGATGCGCGGCTTCATCCAAAACCATATTATTTACTTTGAAATATAATATTTTGTACAAACGCATAAATTGGAAGAAAAAAACAAAAAAACTATTTAAATGCCGAAAAACACTTCCTTGTAGACTACATTTGTTGTTTTACGTAGTCTCGTACTGTTGCATAAAAAATTCCGTTGATCAATATACACCGGTCGAGTAAAAAAGAAAATATCAAAATATGAACCAAATGTTATAAAATGTGAATGTATTATATGGTCGAAAATAAAGAACATTATATAAAAAAAGATAAAGTCACTTATTCATGTATAACAACTAATAATTATAAAATTTTTATCTTAAATATATTTTCAAATCAAGTAGTAAAAGGGACTAATCATACATCACAAATTTGAATCAAGTAATTTTAGAGAATCAATACACAAATCATATTAAGTAATAATTGTTATAGAAAGTGCTTAAGAGCATGAATATCATCCAAACACTTTCTAGTTGCTTGAGCATCTTGACAATTTGAGATCATTCGGCTTCTTCTTTGTACCTAATATGAACAAAATAAATGTCACACATAATGAATCCAGTCATATAAAAGAATTGAATTTATAATTCTAAGAAATCTATGAAATGAAAGGTAAATGAATAAAAAAATTAAATGTTCCAAGGACTTACATATCATTTCCCAAAAATCGCAGTCGATTAAGATGGCTACACAACTGAATTAATCCTGAAAGTTAAAAGAAATAATAAAACGAAAAAGTTTGATATTCAAGAGCAAGTAATCAATTCAGAAGAACAATAAATCAAACCCGAAAGTTGCAGCGTAATATAACCATCCCGACCCGACCCAGATGACTAGTTGTACACATCAAATATCAACTTGAATGATCCAGTCATATACCCGAGCTGGCCCAAATGACCAGTTGTCCTCATCAAGCATCAACCCGTAAGATCCAGCGTGATATATAACCAACCCGACCAGGATGACCAGTTGTATCCATTAAGCATCAAACAGTCAATCTAGGCCCGTTTAGTACAAACAATTTTTTAATAGAATAATCCAAACATAAAAACATATAAAAAGATGCCAAAAAGAATATACATTCTTTAATCTTTTTGTAAGACTTCAAAATTTAGCAAATCATGTGAATTAGTCAAGGTATAAAATAAAGTGCGTTGCCATTGGTCAAGTATAGGGGTGCCCCTAGTGCATAATAAAGCACATACTTATTGTTATAAAAGAGCTTAAATTTATAACTATGAAACTATGAGCTCATAGACGTATAGATATATGAAGATAAACACCTTCAAGTGGTACTTTATTTTGTATAGAAAGAGCTTGAAGGGCCTAGGAAATATAAAATAAGATACAATTACTAATCAATATTCTTTTGCAGAACAAACTACAACATACATGAGTGGGCCAATCTGAACTGCATTCAAAAACCCAATGAGATAAACATGTAAACATGTTGCTTCAGTTCGTACACCAACTGCAAGATCAGATGGTAATAGTACAGCTATAGGTGAGCCAAGTGTTGGCATTATAATTCCAGCTCCTTCACGGGCCTTATGATCCAATACTTCTAACTTATATAAAATCATCTACAATTTGTAATAACTATAAAACTCACATTTTAACACCACGCTCAAGTGTAAGATTTGTAGGAGAAGGACTCACTTTTCAGCCAGAAGAACCGTCATTTCTTTTTAAAACTCTTTTAGCCAACCTTCATCCTCATTGTCAAGATCATACTCAACAAAATCTCCTATCTTGGCCAGTGCTGCAAATATTACTTGATATTATGATAAAATATACTAACTGAAAGTTAAATTTAAAAGTTCAATAGTCCACACACATCCTCTTGCTAGTTTTCAAAATGTTGGTTGGTTGAAACTAAACGAATAATCTCTTTCATATGTATCCACAATTTTGAAAAATGTTGGACCCGAAGTTGAACCAGCAAAAGCACCAAACTAACAAATCTGCAACTAACCATTTACTTACCTTTTATCCTTTGTTCAAAACCACCTTGACAGTCTCCTCAAACACAAAGGTGCGTAGTAACATACATATACAAATGCCATAATCTTTAACTATGTTTTGAATCAAAACAACCCATATATCAAAATTCTTTGTAGTGCATATGATAATTTTTTTTTTAAATATTTCTAATCTAATTAAACCAAGTTAGCGAGTTCAGAAACTTCTATTGTCATTGATCTCGGATATCAAATTTAAGAATCACAATGCTTGAATAAAACAGATTTATATAAAAATAATGAGTAAAATTACCTCTACTGGACAATAAAATGCAGCAATGACTTTGGTCTGAACTGGCCATTTAGATAAACTCTATATAACAAAAAGTGATTAAACCGATAGACTATGAGTTAGAGAGAGAGAGAGAATATACGTAAAATGGAAATAACTCGAGATCAAAAAACTTTATTGACTTTTGGATTGAACTCACAACCTTGTCGATAACCCCACATACGAACACTTGAACAATTAGGGTTATAGAAACAATAACAACAATCGCTAATACATCAGATTGAAACATAATCAATGAACTGTATACCTGAATGAGGCTATCTTCAGCCGCTAAAAGGAAGCATTGCAATGAACTCTGTAGTTTGCATAATGTCTTGGCAAACACTCATCAAACGACTTTGTGGGAGGCCAATCTTTGAACTTTAACATCTCTGGCCATCCATTTAGATGTCTACGACCCTCCACATACCCACTAAAAACGGGTTAAGATGAATCTTGGCCTAGAACCACAAAATTTAGAAGTGTTATGAGCACTAACTCGAAGTTGAAATAAAACTACTCGTAAAGTTAGAATAATTCAAAAACACATTTTTCATGCAAACCTCACATAAATCCAAGCCATCAATAGCCTTGAAACATCTACTTTCCTCCTTTAACATTATTTTAGCTCTTCTATAGCCCCACATCATAACCCGTGGTTCCCAACTAAGCCCACAAGACTGTTTTATCAACATTTCTAACAACACCTGGTTCACCTCTTCTCCAATGCATTTAAAAATGCTCAAAATCGTTATCTTCCAAATCAATAGCATTAGGGAAATAAATAAAATTGTCATTACTACCTTGTCTAGAACCTTATTTCCTTACAACATCATCATTTTCCACGTTAGGATATAGGGGATATCTTTCTCCAAAATCAACATTTGCCATTTGAAAATACTTTGTTAGGGCAAGCAGCAAATTAGGGCAAGCAGCAAACTAACCTTCTTCCTGAGTCCAGATGTGATTTCGTTTTTAGCCTCCAATTGGCCATGATTCGACACAATTGACGGTGAAATTCGCCATTAATTTTGAGATTTTTTCCTGTGATAATAACGGATATAGGTTGGAAAGTTAAAATAGGAATATTCAAAAAAACTCATCATACGATCAAAAGAAAGACGATTCAAATATTATCGAATCAAAGAAATACAAAAATACAAACCTATACAAAATTTTATGTTTTTTTTTATCAACACAGGAATATTCAAAAAACTAAAGAAACAATAAAAACAGAGATCATTCACATAATAAAGAATCGATGAAATAACAAAAGACATCATTGTTTAAAAAACAACTACCAAAAGACAAACAGTAACTTCTTTCCCGTCACCGACGTGTATGTGAAGAACAGTTTAACCAATCGATCAAAACACAAAAAATATACAAAATTACAATCAAAGAACGCATAATTAAAACGAATCTAAGATGCATCTCAAAGAAATTAGCATAGATTAGAGGATTTGATAATTTCGAACCTGTTGATTGGATGATTGTAATCGCCGGAGACATTGTTGAAGATGGATTGAGGTTGTCGCACAGGTTGATTGAGATCCGGAGGAGGCAAATGTTTTGGCATTTAGGGTTTTCGTGGAAAAGAAGAGAGAGAGAGAGAGTATATGAAGCGTACCAAATAAGCTTTTCCAATCCTTGATTTAGAGCTATGCCACATGTATGCTTATGTGGCTGCTGATTTGGCATCAACCATAGGGTGACATGTGTCCCCCAATGGTTTGCTTTATTATATATATAGATATAGATTTTGTATTGATCGTAAGTGACAATAATGATTTGTTATTTAATTTAATTTTATTATATTATAATAAATTTTAAGGATATATTTTATTTTTTAAATTATTAAAATCTAATGTTTTGTTAAGTTTTAAGCATGTCTCTTCAACATGTCTATTTTTTATTTATGTCTCAGTGGAATTTATTTAAACCAAGTTGTGAGTAGTAATGTTTAAGTAACTGAAGTAAAAAACATACATGTTATCCATGTTAGGTCATATTTTTTTTTCTTGTAAATGGACGTTGTTTACCCTTTTGTTATTCTAATAATATTAAATAATGTTTTATAAAATTATAAATATACTGTTGTGACATTCTTATTTTTAATTACCGTTTCGATTAAAGTTTTGCTCAAAATCAAATGGGTCAAATATAATTGATTTTCTTTTATTCTTTACCGTGATGAACCGAGCTGATACGGTCTGAACAAGTTCAATAGTATTCTCTTTTATTGTTTTCGGAATAAATTACATTGAAAACGGAGTTTTATATGGAAAAGAGGGGTTTTTTTTTTTTTTTTTGTACTGTAAGCTGTAGCAAGTGTTGATGTTATAATGATATCATGACAAACTGAAATTATACCATGCCAACAATACCGGTACCACGTTGATTCCGACAGAACAATATCAGTATCGGTATCTGTACTATCATAACCATTATCGATATTTGTTTTTATAGACTTTGATCACTAAAAACACGCGTCATTATCGTTTTTGGCATTTTACAATTGTTTTTAGATATTCTCTTTCGGTTGCATACATAGTGATAATTAGGGCTGACATATCATGTATACCCGTACACGATAAGACACGACACGATAAGACACGATACACGAAATCCCATACACGAACACGACACGATAACTTATCATGTCCTTTTTTTTTCAAACACGAACACGACACGATATACACGAAAATTACCTGTTAATAACTGTTAACACGACTGTTCAACTGTTATACACGAAAATTACCTGTTAATACCTGTTAACACGAACACGGCATGCTATCTGAGAGTTACAGAGAGAGTTTAGGGTTTTATTTTTTTTGAATTGAATGAGGAATGAAAATAGAAAGGAATTAAGGAACCCACACGCACATGGCTGATGAGTTTTATTTAATTTACTTTCTTATCGTGTACTAACATGTATTAACAGGTAAACAGGTATTTAACCTGTTTATACACGAAAATTAACAGGTAATCTCGTGTCTACCTGTTTGGTACACGATACCTGTTAAGGCCATACACGATACATGTTAACTTCGTGTAGGTTCGTGTCGTGTATTCGTGTAAAATTGCCAGCCCTAGTGATAATACCCACCGATAAAGTAATGAGCCAAATTGATTCCGATCGTTTTCCAACCACAACACGAGGGGGAATTTTACTACTTATCAACTATAGTTAACAACCTCCATTTCTATTTCATACTTACCAATGAAAAAAATGGAAAATACATGTGCCTCAACGAGTTCAATGCATGAGCATCTATGGGCTTCAATGCAAAATACATGTGCCTCAACGTGTTGGGCTGATTTGGTGATCCGGTGGGCAGGGATAGGCGAAGGGTGGTCTGAGAAGAAGTCCGTATAGTTACGATTTTGGTTTTCGAACTATGAGGTGATTAGATTTAGGTCTTATATAACTTGGTTGATAATTCTAAGTTTCTAACTAACACTTGCTTGAGCTTAATTTATATTTTGTAATTGACTAACAAAAAGTATTAAATAGTAGAATTTGCAGCCCAATAAATTCGAGATGGTGTAGAGTGGCCCCTTTTGCGGCTTACATTGTTAGAGAGATGCTGGAGCTTCATGATTATGTCGGGCTGAAAAGTGTGGTTAAAGAGCTTTTTTGTGAGATTGTCATAATCAGGTGCTCGAGCATTTGGCGTGTTAGTAATGGTTTTAAATTCTCCAATAATCAAGTGCGGGTGGCAGATATTATTAGAGAAATTAAGTCGGTAGGGTTTCTTTGGGCTAGAAGTAGATTAAAAGCTAGGTCTGTGTCTTGGATCGAGTAGTGTAACTTTGTATTTATGTAGTGTTCTTGTGTTTGTTGTGTGGCCGTCCCGTTTTGTGGGTTGGTGGTTTCTAATGAAATTTACTCTTCAAAAAAAAATATATATCATTAAATAGATTGGATGATGAACTTAACAAATATTTAGTGTTTATAGATTCGTTCCCAGAAGTCACCCTCATTAAATAGATTGGATGATGCACTTACCAAATATTTAGTGTTTATAGCTTCGTTCCAAAAAGTCACCCTAAGATATATATCTTATACAATATGTAAATTTAGCAATCAACCTTAAGCATCAATTTTTGTAATCCAAACCTTACATTGTTATAGAATAAATAGTACTTAAACGTGTTGATGGAAGTTAGCTTAGGTGAGCACTTTAACGTGTATTAAAGGTTGAATCCGTAATCAATCGAATATATATATGTTTGCTATTTGAAAAAAAAAAAAAACTTTTGTTTACATAACTTCTTTACGAAATATTACATCATAGTTGTGATGGTGTTGAAAAAGATCTACCTTTTAATTATAGCCCTTATTTCTAAATAAAACACAATTTGGTAGTTTTATGAAATGCATGCTAGTGTAGATGGACAAAGCCTAGACATATGCCAAAGAAGAGGATGAGGTAGTAAAACACAGTAGAAATGCATAATTTTCCTAAAGGTTATAATGTATAAACTATAAACTGTACTAATTAATCGGCTCACCCATGTCCTCTTTTCCTAATGATTCTTGGTCATGGGAGTTAGACTCGTCAGGTATGTTCTTTGTTCGTATCTTAAAAAAATGTATCCAAGCGGCCGGGTGAGATGTTCAGCCTCATTCCACCTTTGTGTGGAATAATTGGGCACCCATAGAAGTCGGGATTGTCGCATGGAGATCCGAAAATGAGAGGCTGCCAACTTTTGTTGCGTTAGCCTCTAGAAACATCCAAATTTCAAACGACCAGTGTGTCTTTTGTGGGGATTATCGTGAAACTAGCGAACGCATCTTTGTTTCAAGCCACTTCGCGTAAACCATTTGGGAAATCATAGCGCAGTGATGCAATATTCCGAGCTTCTATGCCTTTGATGTTAAGGATTTATTGAGCTTACATTTGTTGGATGGTAATCATTCAATCCAGGCACACGCTATTGGGCTGCAAATTTATTTATGTTTTATGTTCTAAGTATTTTTTTTTTTTTTTTTGAACATCCAACTTAAGCAACGCCGGGTACTCCGTACGCGGCACCCATTGGCCGAAAAGTAGCCCCATGGCAGCCCAACCTGCACGCACGGAGCCCCTAGCCCACCAAGCCACCAGTTTCGGGGAAAACCCGACCCTTCACCCGCCTGAGGGCACGACAATGAAGAACTTATTATTATGTTCTAAGTATTAGGTAACAAACTTATTATTATTATTATTGATTGTAATTAATATGGGCCTGACTTGTTAATTAGCCCATGTATCAAAAGTACTGTCCTGGAATCCATATGTGGCTAGCTTTTGAAGTCCTGGAATCCATATGGCTAGCTTTTGATTGTAATTAATATATATTTTACCGTGCATGATGTAACAAGTTGATGTCTTTAAGGGAAATCGAAAGTCGTAGAAGGTCGTCTTCATCAGATAGTTATCTATGGACCGTTCTCCCGCCTCATTTAGGCTTCTTCTTGAGCAAGATCATAATGCTTAACGAATATGCAAACAGGGCCGGCCCAAGCCCAAGTCAAATGAGGCTTGGGCCACCAACACTATAGGGTCTCCATATTTAAAAAAAAAATTATGTTATATATGGGCTTCAAGGGCTTGTTATATATATTACGTAGATGATATACGACAACCAAAAAGAGGTTGGTGCTAGGGGTGTTCAGAATTCGTATCGAATTCGAAAAATTCGAAATTCGTTTAAATTCGATTCGATTATCAAAAATTCGTTTCGATTATAAGAATTCGAATTCGAATTCGATTCAATTCGAGTCAAGTAAATCGAATACGAATCGAATACGAATTTATAATTTCAAATTCGATTCGATTCGAAATTCGAATAAAAATTATACATTTTTATTTATTATTTTTATATATAATACATATATAACTTTTATTAGGCCATACTATAAATTATTTTCAAAATTTATTCCAAGTATTAAAATTACCCATTACCAAACCATCTACATGGATTATAAATAAAACCTAACTAACAAATATATCAATAGATTTATAACCCTAAAAATATTATCTTGTAATGTGAAGTGGTTATTCCCGACTTCTCGTTTTGAACTTTAGACTTATAGTACTTTATTTGAAACTTTTTAATGTGATATCGTGCTTTATGGCTGCTTTAAAATTTATATTTCATTTTGATAGTTATTTACATGTTTTTAAAGAATCTAAATCAAATCGAATTTATTCGAATTCGAATTTTTAATCGAATACGAATCGAATACGAATTGGGTTTTTTATTCGAATACGAATTCGAATCGAATTCGATAAGTTTTAATCGAATTCGAATCGAATACGAATTCAAGAAAAAATAAAAATTATTCGAATAATTCGAAAATTCGATATTCGATTCGATGAACACCCCTAGTTGGTGCAGTGGTTGGTAAATGGCTGCTTTCTTTCCCAATTGTTGAAGGTTGTTGGAGTTCGAACCGTGCAAGTGAATTTTTGTTTCTTTGTTATTTTTTCAAGCATGGTGGAATATTTTTTTCCTTTTTTGAGAAAAAGGCCACAAGATTTTACTTCGCCTTAGGCCACAAAAATGGTTGAGCCGGCCCTGTATGCAAATGGCTCTAGAGGAATATATCCTACTTTTTGGGATGTTGATATGGTAAAACATATATATTTTGCTCATGTTTGAATATTAGCCATAATGTTTAAAAGTAAAACGATTTTCGGGTATACATAACAGTATCCAAAGATGAAGAAAACTGGACCATTTTAAAGATATTTATGCAGTCATTAAATATTATTGTATATTTTCCCAATTAATGATTGTGATGCAATTAATTGCGGTGATTCATTTTGCGTCCACGAAAAAATATACCAAGTTCTTATAGAATTCGAGTCTTCATTCTTATGGTTTCTAGGAAGTATATTGTATCGGAAAAACACATGAATAAGCAAGACAGAGGCATTGGACTTTGTCGGGGATGTTGTTTGGCCAGTTAACGTTCGCCATGTTGGTCGAAACTCAGGGGTGATCGTATGTATGTTACTGCAAAATCTTGTTCAAAACCGTTCATTGACGTGTGACGAAGGAAACTACAAGATGCTTGTATGAGATACATATGATTTATTGGAGATGAACTCTATGGTGGCCATTTCGCACCTCCTAATATATGAGTTATTACACTAATTATGCTTGTAAAACCTCCTTTGTAATAATATGTATGCTTTTCAGAATTTATATAAATTATAGAGTAAATTACAAGATTTGTCCTTTATGTATGTACCAAATTGCAGACGGTGTCCTTTGACTTCAAAATTAACTAGTTTTGTCCTTAACGTTTCAAAATCCTACACGTTATTTTCTTTAGCCCTACATAGTTAGATTTTTTTGTTAACTATGGAAATGTGCATTGCACATGAGGGCATTCTTGTCATTTTACATTTCCAATGACTATTTTGCAAATAACTACTATTTAGGGACAAAAAATTAAATACAAAACTAAGAATTAAAAAAGAAATATAAACACACACACACACACACTCTCTCTCTCTCTCTTCTCTTTCTTTCAAGAATTCGACTTCGACTGTTATCATCCTCACTCAAACAAACGTTAAACAAAACCTTACTAAAATCCCCACTAAAAAATAACACCCAAACCCTCAAAATGCTCAACAGTTTCAACAAAAACCTCTGGCGACTCTGCTCCAAGCTCCGGTGGTCGTGCGTTAGCATGCAAAGCCCAAAGTTGTCATCAAAATTCGGTTGCAATGGGGTTGGGTTGAGGTTGGGTCTGCAGTTATGTTGAGTCTGGGTCTAAGTTGAAATCGAGTCAGATCGCATGGTTCTTGTTGAAATTATGTCTCATCTAGTCAGATCTGCCGGTACGGCAACTGTAATAGTCACCGGAAAATCGTTTGTTGGCAACATGTCTGACGGTGGTGGTTTGTTATCTCTTGTTCCTCAAGTTTGTTCAAGTACCTTCTTTAATTATTTTGTGTTTCTTTTGTTTTACTCCACTTTTTGCTGATATCTTTAGTTAAGCAGTGTTTATAGAATTGTTAGGGGTGGATTTCTAAATGACCCGTGATCCTCAATTATTATCCTGTTTGGTGATCCTTACTTCTGTATCAGTTAGTGATCCTCAGAAGTGCCTCGGGATCAGGATCATGGATCATCCTAAGGATCCTTATACTAATGATTGTCTGTTTTGAATTCGTAACTGTTTTGCAGGAATATTAATTGGGACTTGGTCTTGGCGATATTTCTGGAGAATATTCTAAGTCTATTCCGCACGTGCTAGGTCAGAAATGGACGTTGTGGAGTCGTGGAGGACTTGCACCAATTGCGGATAGTTTGTTATTTAGATTTTTATTAGATTTAAATGGGGTAGCGAGCTAATTAGACAACACCTTTTGCTATTTTTGGCTACACACACTCTTACAACCGCTCACAACAGCTCTCGTTCATTCACTTAGCAATTTCATACACTTTTTACACATTACACTATAGTGATCCTTGTATTTAGCTCGCTATCATCCGAAGTTGTAACACATTACTTGTTTAATTTGAGTTGGTGATCGGTAGTTTCCATCACCCGGGGTTTTTTGTGCCGGAGATCAACTCTTGATCAAGGGCTTTTTCCCCGTATAAACCTTGTGTCACTTGTTATTTATTTTTCATAGTGATCCTTATTGCTATAAACCAATTCAAGCATCATACCCCGTAACAGAGAGTTTGGTTACATTATCCTCATCAGATTTTTTGACCAAAACAGTTTGGCGCCCACCGTGGGGCAATTGGTGCTTCATTTCTAAGAAATTCTCATCTTTGTGATCATTCCGGTTCATTGCATACGAGCAGATGGCTTCATCATCAAAGAATACCTCCAGTGCGATGTCTGCAATCAATTCATCCCAGGGCATTCCACCTTTGCCTCCACCACCTTCTGGACCTCAGAAAAATGCCGAGAAGAAACCAACTCCCATTTTCTCAAAACCTCCAACTTCTTCTGCTTCTTATACTCCTACTACTAGTGACTTGTTTACTCTGATTTTGCAGATGAAGGAGCATATCCAGCAGCAGGACAAGACCAATGAAAGGATCCTTAGAGAAATTGGAGACACCAAGAAACAGAAGAGATCGGCAGAGGATCATTCCCCACTAATGCCCAGATCTTTGAATTTTGATACTCCGGTTATAACTTCTCAGCCTTCAGTGGTTCCAGACGTTCAATATGTGGGAGGACCAAAAGGAGTGCATTACGGGTCATCAGCAATGACTCAGGCTTCAGGGTTACACTTTCAACCATCAGGATCCCATCCTCAGCATATAGGATCCTTTGCAAGCTCAGGAGGATACTCGGGAGCGCAGCAGATTCAAGGGTACTGGCCGTTTCAAGGATCCTCCCAGGTTCAAGGATCCTCCCAGGTTCAGGGATCCTCCTATGTTCAAGGATCCTCCCAGGTTCAAGGATCCTCCTACGTTCAAGGATCCTCCCAAGTTCAAGGATCCTCCTATGTTCCAGGATCCTCCCAGGTCCAAGGATAATCACAGTTTCAAGGATCCTTCCAGATTCCGGGATCCTTAAGGAGTTTGCAATAAGGAAGTTCCGACATCCATCAGGGAGATTTCATTCCAATGCAAACCATTGCTTCTACTGGTCCATCGGTCATTCCAGAGCCCCAACAATATGGATTAACATCCACTCTTCCTAATTTGAATCCAATGGGAGGTAACACTTTTAATAATTCTTATACTACTAACCATGGCCTTATGCAGGATACAGGTATCAATCATACCATGGCCAGAGAATTGCAAAAGTTAAAGGACATGATATCAAGTGTCCCAGGAGTGGTCAAGCCTATCCCAGAGATTGCAGATGGGAGCCACAATATATCTCGTTTTGCACCACCAATCTGTGATGCTGAGATACCCAAGAGGTTCCATGTACCTACCATGAAGTTGTATGATGGTTCAACGGATCCTGAGGAACACATAGCTCAATACAGGGAAAGGATGGAGATCAATCCCATCCCAGAAAGGTTAAAGGAAGCATATCTGTGCAAGGGATTCGGATCCACTCTTACTGGATCGGCTCTTAAATGGCTGCTAAGTCTTCCTCCTTACTCTATTACCTCATTTGCTAATCTAGTTAACCTATTTAATAACCAATTTTCTTGTAGTAGGAAATTTGAGCGTTTAACTAGTGATCTGTATAGGATAACCCAGGGTCATAATGAATCATTAAGGGATTATATCACTAAATTTAGTAAGGAATCCTTAGATATTCCTAACCTGGACATAGCTACGGCTGTTGAAGCCTTTAAAATGGGACTGCTTAGGGATTCGTTATTCTATGATGATCTTGTTATGACACCATGCAGGAATCTAGATGAGGTAAGAACCCGGGCCCTTAGGTTCATCCGGCTAGAGGATGACAAAAGGATCCAGGAGAGGTTAGCAGGATCCTCAAAGCAAGAGAAGCAAGGATCCTCATTCAAGAACAACAAGTTCAGATCCTATAATAAATCTGATAACCAGAATGTGCATGCTGTTGAACAAGAAGAGGATGATGAGGATTATCCTCCAATCTCTGAATATTGTTTTTCTGTTGATAACAATGAACTAATCCTTGCGATGCAGAATTTAGGTGATAAAGCTAGATGGCCCAGAAAAAATGATAGACCAGCTGCAACTAAAGATAAGTCCAAGTGGTGTGCATACCATGAAGATTTTGGGCATCTCACAGAAGAATGCATCGCATTGAGAAAAGAAATTGGATACTTGTTGAGCAAGGGGCACTTGAAAGAATTATTGGGGAGAAAAAAGTCAAGGACTCAGGATCCTGAAAGGATCCCAGAGAAAGCTCCAGCCCCTCCAGCAGATGCACAAATTATAAACTTTATTTCTGGAGGATCAGACATTTGTGGAACATCCTTCTCTGCAGCCAAAAGACATGCGAAAGAAACCAAGATGGATAATGGAGATAGACCCATTCGAACATCTAGTGTCTCCGAAGGAAAAGTTATAACTTTCGATGAGGATGATCGTGTTGACATCCAGGATCCTCATCATGATGGTTTGGTTATCACTCTTTTTATTTCTAACCATTTTGTTCGCAGGATCCTTATAGATGGAGGAAGCTCTGTGAACATTATCCAGCTTGATGTTCTCAAGAAGATGAACATCCCTGAATCCGACATCATACCAAGATCCTCTGTGCTCGTGGGATTCAGTGGCGAGACTAAGAATACTCTGGGGGACATTAAACTCCCAATCTATATCGAAGGCCTACATTCTTACCAAAAGTTTTGTGTTATTGACTGTTTATCTTGTTGTAATGTGATCCTTGGCAGGCCTTGGATACACGATATGAAGGCAGTCCCATCCACTTATCATCAATGTGTGAAGCTTCCTAGTCCTTGGGGAATAGTGAAGATTGATAGTGATCAGCAAGAGGCTAAGAACCGCTACACCTCATCAATGAAACCAGCATCAAAGTCTAGGGAGCAATAGCAATCAAAGTGTCCTCCAAGGGATGTCTTGGAGGCAAGAGAACAGGATATAGTAGAAATCCTTATGGATCCCGAATCTATAGTTTATATAGGATCAGGGATCCTTGGCGAAATGAAGGAAGACCTCATATCCTTCCTCAAAAGGAGAAAGACTACCTTTGCATGGAAACCCGAAGACATGACAGGTATATCTAAAGATGTAATCACTCACAAACTTGACATTGATAGGTCCTTCAAACCAATCCATCAAAGGAGAAGGAAATTTGCACCAGAAAGAAATGCCATTATCCAGGAGGAGGTAGAGAAATTACTCCGAGCAGGTATGATTAGAGAGGTCAAGTATCCAAGATGGTTGGCCAATGTGGTTGTTGTTCAAAAGAAAAACGGAAAGTGGAGGGTATGTGTCGATTTCACTGATTTAAATAAGGCATGTCCCAAGGATCCTTTCCCATTACCCCACATTGACTCCATGGTGGATGCAACTGCGGGTCATGAACTGTTAACTTTTATGGATGCTTCATCTGGATTTCAACAAATTCAAATGGAACCATCCGATCAAGAGGATACAGCCTTCATGACTCCAACTGGTATATACTGCTATATTGCTATGCCATTCGGACTAAGAAATGCAGGTGCAACTTATCAAAGGCTAGTGAATATGATGTTCAAAGATCAGATTGGACAAACTATGGAGGTTTACATAGACGATATGGTGGTAAAATCAATAAAGGCTGAGGATCACCTAAGAGACTTGGAGGAAGCATTCAATATCCTTGACAAATATAATATGAAGCTTAATCCTTCAAAATGTCACTTTGGTGTTAAAGCAGGTAAATTCTTAGGATATATGGTGACAAAGAGAGGCATTGAAGCCAGTCCAGAACAAATCAAAGAAATAGTGAACATCAAGTCCCCTACCAATGCTAAGGATGTTCAGAGGTTAACAGGCAGGATTGCAGCTTTAAACAGATTCATATCCAAATCCTCAGAAAAGTGCAAGGAATTCTATGATATTCTAAGGAAGAACAAGAAATTCGAGTGGACTGAGAAGCATGAAAGTGCCTTAAGAGCTCTTAAGGATTACCTATCCTCGGCCCCGGCTTTGATGAAACCAGAAAAAGGAGATGTGTTATCCTTATATCTTGCGAATGTCCTCAGGAAACCTGAAATGTCAGGGAGGATGGCTAAGTGGGCAGTGAAGCTAAGTGCATATGATATAAGATATGAGCCCAGGACAGCCATTAAATCCCAAGCATTAGCTGACTTTGTGGCAGATTTCAGTAGTGATTTGCAAAAGGAAGCTGAATTGGAAGTCCAGTAGCTAGAAGAGACCAAGGATCCTTGGATACTCTACACTGATGGATCCTCAAATGTCAAAGGAACAGGGCTTGGAATACTACTAAAATCGCCACAGGGGGACATAATACCCCACTCTATAGCTTATGAGTTCCAAACCACTAACAATGAGGCTGAATACGAAGCCTTGATAGCTGGCTTGCAAATTGCTAAGCATATGGGGATCAGGTATCTTGAGGTACATGTAGATTCTTTGTTAATCACTAATCACTTTAATGGATCCTATGCTGTTAAAGGTGAAAAGCTAATCAAATATCTGGAGTTAGTCAAAGAATTGGCACTCTCTTTTGTATCCTTTAGTTTGACACAGGTACCAAGGGAAGAGAATGCAGAGGCAGATGCACTAGCTAATTTAGGATCATCCTTGAAGATCCCGGAGGATATCAAGATCCCTATTATCCATATCCTGACCCCGGCTATCGAGGATCATGTGACTATGGAGATAGGAGAAGATTCTGCAATCACCCCTAGCGATGATAATCAATCCCATTCAGGATCATGGATCCTCCCAATCATGAGATACTTACAACATGGAGAGATTCCTACAGGAGAAAACCCTAGGGCTTTCAAAATTAAGGTATCTCAATTCACAATTTTAAATAATATGTTGTATAAACGATCTCTTGCAGGACCATACTTAAGATGCATTGAGGATCCTGAAATCCAAGAAGTTTTAAAAGACTTCCATGAAGGAGATTGTGGAAACCACACTGGGGGCAGGGCGTTATTCTCAAGGATCCTAAGGACAGGATACTACTGGCCAACCATGAAGAGAGATGCTGTGGAGTATGCTAAGAAATGTGATCCTTGTCAGAGACACAACAATATCCTTCATCAACCAGCTGAATTTTTGCATCCTATATCCTCCTCTTGGCCATTTATGAGATGGGGTATGGATATAGTTGGTAAGCTCCCTAAGGCACCTGGTGGAAAAGTATTCATGCTTGCTATGAATGATTACTTCTCCAAGTGGATAGAGGCTGAAGCTTTTGCCCAAGTCAGAGAAAAGGAAGTTACATCCTTCATTAAAAGAAATATTATAACTAGATTCGGTATTCCTTCTGAAATTATATGTGATAATGGTTCCCAATTCATTAGGGGCAGAACCACTAACTTTTGTGACAGCTGGGGGATTAAGATGATAACATCAACACCAGTCCATCCACAAGCTAACGGTCAGGCAGAATCCTCCAATAAGATCATCATCAACAATTTGAAGAAGAAGCTTGGATCCAAGAAAGGGAAATGGGCAGAAGAATTACCTTATGTGCTTTGGGCTGATAGGACAACTCCTAAGAATGCTACAGGACAAACTCCATTCTCTTTGGTATTTGGGGCAGAATCAGTGATCCCTACAGAAATGGTGGTTCCAACTGCTAGAACCAGTATTCGTGATCCTGAGGAAAATGATGAGAACTTGGTTCAAGACCTGGATACTATAGAAGAAATCAGAGATTTGGCAAGGATAAGGATGGCCAGTTATCAGCAAAGAATGGCCGGTGCCTACAACAAAAATGTTAGGATCAGGAAATTCCAAGTTGGTGATATGGTACTAAGGAAAGCATTTCAGAATACCACCAATCCTGCTGATGGAAAGTTGGCACCAAAATGGGAAGGCCCTTACTTGATTGAAGCTGAGGCAGGAAAGGGGGCATATCGATTGCTAACAATGGAAGGTGACTTACTACCAAGAGCTTGGAATGCTGTCCATTTGAAGAGATATTTCATGTGATAAGGATCCATGATCCTCACATAATAAACATCCTTAAAGGATCCTTAAAGCACAGATGATCCTCATTTTTGGTAACATTCTAATCTTAAACTATTTCATTTCCTTACTTTCTCACATAAGGATAAGGATCTTGCATCCTTTATCCCCATTTCACGAGATTTTGAGTTTTGAAGGTTCAGGTACTCTTAACAAAAGGATAATTATCCACAAGAGCAACCAGTTATCCTTGGGCTTGTCCCCAGTTACCCTTGGGTTTGACCCCAGTTCCGCCAGTAGCGCATGATGATCCTGGTATAGTTCATGGCAGTGGGACCAGTACTCGTTTTAGGGGCTGATAATTCCATTGTACTGGCTATACCTAGGATCCTACGTATAATGGTAGACGTACCATACATCCGTTCTTAAGGTTTCTAGCGTTTTCACGTTAGCCAAGGTTTTGGCATTTTCATGCCACTAAGTTTGGATAGTCGCCAGTTAGGGCCATACTCCAGTTCACACATGATCCTTGGGCTTGTCCCCAGTTATCCTTGGGCTTGTCCCCAGCTATCCTTCGGGCTTGTCCCCAGTTGCTAACTTTTATCTTATATTGGCTTAGTCCCGAGTTGTGTTCTATTTCAGGTCTTCAAAGTTAAACAACTAAGGATCCTTGATCCGTACTTCTTACTAAGGTTTGTCCTATGGTTATCCTGGTTATAATATTAAGGGTTAGGATCCTAACTTGGATCCTCAGGTATGATCCTTAACTATTTTGATTTTATTCATTGATTATTTGAATAACCCTAATACTTTGACAACTGAACTCATGATCCTTAAAATATACCACTTTTCAGAAATTTTCAACTATAGGATATTTAATCCTACATTTTTTACCTAAGTTGTTCAACTTTTCTTACTCAGACAAGTGTAAATCAAAACAATTGAAAAATAAAATAACAACAAGGATATCAACACAAGATAAGCCAAAAATGATTAAGGTTATTTTATTAACAAAAGTTTAACCATCGAAGGTTGTTAAAATTACCTACCCCGAGCATCTACCAGCAATACGTGGCCCGTCCGCTGGGGTAGGCAAAGGGTGTCCATTGTCTAAAGGTCTTGGTAGTGCAGGAATTAAAAAGATGGCAGGATCACAATGGCTTCGTTCCCCAAACAGAGGATCCCTCCACCAGTTGTAATCCTACCTATTGTCCAAAGGATCATTCATGATCCTTAACCCTAATAGCTATTGTTTAGTTATTACAGACCATCATTGTTTTAAAAACATCACAACCACAAAAAACTACTACCAAATTTAAAAATTGGGTTCCGGCTACGTCTAGGAATGTCCATCATCGCCCAATTGTGCAGCCTACACCTTCGCTGCATCCTCATCTCCTCCAGCTTCGGTATCCTTAACCTGATCCTTCCCACTACCTCCAGCCTCGATCGCCAAAACCTCCTCAGCCTCCTCATCATCTTCAAGATCAGCCAACCTCGCTTTCCAGCCCTCAACATCCCAGCTGCTTCTGTCGAAGTTAGGATCTTGAGCTTCCTGGGCCATCTTTAGTTTTGTCTGATACATTGTGATGGCAGCGGAGACCTTTGCACCTTCTATGAGATCATGCTTCTCGTAGTCGATGTCGATCAAGATTTTAGCTGTCTTAGTCTTGGCATCTTGAAGGGCTTTTTCAAGATCAGCAATCTTAAGATCCTTAAGCACTGCAACTTGTTGGAGATCAGCAATCTTCTTATCCAGCTCCTCGACGCTTCCCACATAATCTTCAATCTCAGCAAATTTCTGCAAAGAAAAAGACAAAGCAATTCAAGATCAGATGATCCTCAAATGAGTAGGATACCTAGGCAGAATTGATGATCCTCACGTCATTGAAGTATTCAAGGAACTGGTGGCGGATCAGTGGTAGGCCTTGTAGGTCCTCTGTGTCAGAAGTTTTCCTCTTCTTGCCACCCCTTCCTTTAGTGGGTGCCTTGGGAATGGAGATGCTAGGACTGGTAGTGGCCCTCTTCTTCCTGGATCGAACAACGTCAAGATCGGCCGTGTTGAATTGGGAGGCAGGCTTGGAAGATTTTCCGGCACCTACATATTTAAAGCAAGATAAGTATCCTTATCCTATTTCAATTTAACTATTTATTTTAATATTCAACTATACAAAAAGCAGGATACTTACTTGACATGTTGATGGAACCTGAGGATACTTCTTGTGAGTCTTGGGTGTCTATCTTGAATGACCTTATTTCAGGATCAAGCCTTCGGAAAGTAGCAAGCCTTTCCTTGGTTGCGGGTGTTGTGATGAGGTGCGAAACAGAGATAGCTGCATAACACAAGACAAAAAGGGGTTAATGATCCTTTCACAAGAGCAGGATTACCTGGTGATCCTTCTCAGGATCCTCTGTCCTACCATTGGTGGACCACTTCCTGGGTAAATGCTTTCCGTTTGGAATGGTATCCCTCCTGACAAAGAAGAAGCGTCGTTTCCAATTTGTGTCATTCTTGGTGGCTTTAAAAATGGGATGTTCTTCGCCGGGTTTTCGCTTAAACAGATATCGGTGGGATCCAAACGTCATGAGATCATACATCTCTGTCAGTTCTGACATTCCTAAATCAATCCCTTCCTGCTCTATGATCCTCTCCAGGGTATACAAGACCATCCAAATCATCGGCATAGCTTGGATGTAATGTAAGAGATGCCGGTAAGGGAAAAGAAGGATTGGGTAAAGTCTGGAAAAGGATAGGTGTATCCTATGGTGAATGGAGTAACTGGAAAGGCAACCCATGTTTCAGAAACATAGTCGCTCAGAACCGTGGGATCGAAAGGTTTGAAAAAGGCGTTCGCCGGAAAGCAATGACGGATCTTATCTATTTGAGCATCGGTAAAGCAACACCTTTCATTCACTGAGTCCTTGATGATCCCTTGACTCTTCAAAGGGCTATCCTTCTGGTGATCCTTGGCGGGGGAGGACCGGAGCATCATTCTTAACGAGATGATGGTAGAGAAAGAAAAACAGAGTAAGAGAAGGAGAAGTAAGAGAAGAGATACCTGATTGATCTTCGACTGAGAATTTAAAGGGAGTTTCTTCGGATTTAAATGCATATTGATCCTATCTCTAACTCCTATTTATAATGATGATTTGCAGGATTGTCACTTCAGTGACGTCAGCTTTGCAACGGCTAGTCCCTCTTCAACGGCTAGTTATCCGTTAGTTTGTTGCGGATAAGATCAACAAAATACAACTCGTTTATTTACAATATAACTCCTTATATTTTGGAGGCAATTGTTAGGGGTGGATTTCTAAATGACCCGTGATCCTCAATTATTATCCTGTTTGGTGATCCTTACTTCTGTATCAGTTAGTGATCCTCAGAAGTGCCTCAGGATCAGGATCATGGATCATCCTAAGGATCCTTATACTAATGATTGTCTGTTTTGAATTCGTAACTGTTTTGCAGGAATATCAATTGGGACTTGGTCTTGGCGATATTTCTGGAGAATATTCTAAGTCTATTCCGCACGTGCTTGGTCAGAAATGGGCGTTGTGGAGTCGTGGAGGACTTGCACCAATTGCGGATAGTTTGTTATTTAGATTTTTATTAGATTTAAATGGGGGTAGCGAGCTAATTAGACAACACCTTTTGCTATTTTTGGCTACACACACTCTTACAACCGCTCACAACAGCTCTCGTTCATTCACTTAGCAATTTCATACACTTTTTACACATTACACTATAGTGATCCTTGTATTTAGCTCGCTATCATCCGAAGTTGTAACACATTACTTGTTTAATTTGAGTTGGTGATCGGTAGTTTCCATCACCCGGGGTTTTTTGTGCCGGAGATCAACTCTTGATCAAGGGCTTTTTCCCCGTATAAACCTTGTGTCACTTGTTATTTATTTTTCATAGTGATCCTTATTGCTATAAACCATTTCAAGCATCATACCCCGTAATAGAGAGTTTGGTTACATTATCCTCGTCAGATTTTTTGACCAAAACAAGAATGTCAGGATCAAATTTCGTTGAGGAAATTTCGTCAAGTTTCGGAAGTGAAGATGACGTCAGCATGCATTCCGATGAAGGTTGGTTGTGGTGGTTGGTTGATAGCGACGGTGGGTGAAGGGTGGTTGTAGAAGGTGGGTGGGTGACGGGTGACTTTCATGTGATGGAGGTGGTGGGTGAAGCAGAGAGAGAGTTGTTGGTGGTAGTGGATTGGTGGTGGTGGGTTGATGGTGGTGGTAGTGCTAGAAAGAGAGTAGGAGAGAGAGCTATAATAATAATAATAATAATAATAATAATAATAATAATAATAATAATAATAACAACAACAGTAATAATAATAATAATAATAACAATAAATTTTAAAAATATTTTGTTTTCTTTTTTAAATAATATTAAATAAATTGGTAAAAAGACTAAAATGCCCTTGTGTAATCTGATTTAACAAACAAAAAAAAATCTAAGTGTGTTAGGGCTAAAGGACATAACGTACAAAATTTTGAACGTTAAGGACAAAAGTAGTCAATTTTAAAGTCAAAGAACATCGCCTGCAATTTGCTACATACATAAATGACAAAACTTGTAATTTACTCTACATTATATTTATTACTAAATTATACATATTACTTAAATAATTTAGCACACAATATATAAACTACACTAAAATTAAAATCACCCAAATTGTATGATGGAAAAGTATTATGAAATACATAATCTCGAAAGTTTTTAGATCAGCTTGTACGATTGCAGGTTGTGTTTTATCAACAGTTTCTTTCTTTGAAACAGGTCGGTGGAACTCTAGGACGACATCGGCAACAATTGGCACGATGATGGCCATACGTTTTGCACCGACCACAATTTATAAGAGTGTGTTCCTCTCCTCGGGATAGGATCTAGTTGTTTTCCTGAGGACGACCCGCTTATTGTTTAGTAATATGCGGTGGTTGTAAATTAATTAATCCATCAGGTATCTCCCATTCTGATTTATGTGGGAGTAGATTTATTGCTTCTACATAGGTGTTTCTTTATACTTCGTTGCTATAACATGACATAGCATAATGACTGCAGTCCTTTTCCCTAAAAATCTTGAAACGACAATCACGTGCCCATATGGAAAACTAGATACTTGTCTAACCCAACAACTGCATGTTTGATTCGAGAAATCAACAAAACCTCTCGTTTTCCCGTCTTCAACATAAAAAAGTGTACGCCAGCAACAGTCCAGGTCCTTGAATTAGCAATTTTCTTTTCAGTTTTTTCTTAGCTCACTCTATAAGAATGGTATGCCCTGGATACCCTGATTTCAGCGCTCATAAAACCATTTTTGGACAGATTGTCAAAAAAATTCTATGAGTTGCGTTATCGGCATTTTTCGTGGATGTTTAGATAAGGCGTTGATAGACACCGCACTGTTAGATGTCATATAATGTTATCTTTTTCCTGGACAATGTGCTCTTGACCATTTCCCCAACCCAATACTTAAAAGAGTGGTCCGTATTTTCGGAACTGCTGCACATAGCACGTTGAAAGATTTCTGAAAATCGGAGGTCCTATAAGCTTTACAAGTCTTCCACCAAAGTGACTCATGTTCCTTCTTTTTTTATGGTAAACGTAGGTTCACCATCAAATGACGACAACACAACCCATGAAAGGCTTTTGGAAACATGACCCTTATCGCTAAGTGTATAGAATTTTACCGATTAGATATGATCGCCAAATCTAGATGAACGCCAATACAATCTTTGAGATTTGACAGGAACCAGGTCCAAGAGTCACCATCCTCAGATTTCCTAATACCGTAGGCAACAGGCAAAGTCTGGTTGTTTGCATCCATGCCAACCACCAAGAACATTGTTCCTTTAAACTCACCTTTCAAGTGTGTTACATCTATGATAATCAATGGTCTTAAATTACTAATAAGGCTCTGAATCTGAAAGTAATTAAATATTAAAAATTATAGATCAATTTTACCAAATTTATAAATAAGTATTAATTACAAAGTATATCATACTGACCATAACACCTATGGAGACAAAAACCACTTCAAACCGACTCGCTTCATCAGTTAAGATGTGAGTAACTGTTCCAGGATTCGCCTTCTCCAAATTGTAGAAATAGAGTGGGAGTTCGGCAAAAGAATTTGTCGAAGTTCCTTGCAGAAGTTCTAATGCGTTATATTTTCCACGTCAGGCTTGACTGTAAGGAAGGTTACTTCAATTTTTTTTTCTAAAATCTTTGACTATATCGGTGCATCTGTAAATACAACCGTCGTCTTTTAATTTTTTTTAGTAGGCCACCCACCACCTTTGGGTTTGCTTGACGTAGAGGTGGCTATGTCTGCGTCTTGGAACATGTATGTTTATCATTGAAATATTTAACATAAAACACATCAGAAGATTTCCAACTACATGCCCTAAAACACCACTCACAATTGTTACCTAAACATGATGCTTCAAAACAAGTTTTTAATGATCTATCTACTTTATACTCGAAATATTCAAACAAACACATTCTCAATGTTGGAGTTTCTTAAACAAGTCTAACATAATCGGTTTCAACTACATATTCAATGCTCCCGTTAACGACTTTCCACTGCTATAAATCACAAATCTAACACCCATATCCGTTGACCAATAATATTAGAACAAAACGTGATATTTTGTAGATTCAAGAACAACGTGAGGCTAAAGTATGAATTAGGAGAATGAATCACATTGTTACTTAAAGTATAACATTCATAAAACCAACCTAATGAACCACATTTAGTTTTACCGGAAAACTATCAGGAATTGGATTTTCAAATGATAATTCAAAATTTGGTTTCTCACCATCATTAAAGTCATCGGTTTCAAAAAAGGACCATTTAAATCAGGACATTTGAAATCTTAAGAAGGTCCAAAACTAGATGAACCAACACCAACTTCTTGTGCAACATATAATTTATATAGTTCATCAGTATTGTTTTCAGCGAACTTGAAAAAAAATAGAAAGATCATAATCGTTAATTATATCGAAAGTAAAGGTTGACATCTTGTAGGATAATTGTGTGATGTTTTGAAGCCCGCATGTCTCATAAACATTTGTCAAGAAAGTATGATATGAAACATTTGTTGGAGTTTCGTAAACAAGTCTAACAGAATCGGCTTCAACTACATATTCAATGCTCCCGTTAACGGCTTTCTACTTCCGACAGCTATAAATCACAAATCTAACAGCGTTGACCAATAATATTAGAACAAAAGGTGATATTTTGTAGATTCAAGAACAACGTCAAGATAAAGTATGAATTAGGAGAATGAATCTCATTGACTGGGTGAAAAAAAACTATACGTGTCCCAAAAATTTGAAAATGTTATAAAATGTAGGGTATCTTAATGCGTTGGTGGACTCAAGAGAAGCGTCTAATTGTACAGAATTTTGAGAAGCGTCTCATTGTACAAAATTTTGATTTTCGAATATGTGTCCAACAATATTGGGAAGCGTCGTAGACGCATTAGAGGTGTCTCCCATGTAGGGTTTACAGGGTTGCGTCAAAGACGCATGAGAAGCGACCGACCAGACGCACGAGTTTATTGGCCTACAGGCTTGCGTCGAAGAAGCATGGGAAGCGTCTGACCAGGCGCTTGGGTTTACTGGCCTAAAAGCTTGCATTGGTGACGCATGGGAAGCGCCAGACCAGCGCATGGGATCTTTACTTCTAGACATGCATACAGGAGAAGTCGTCAGACTCCTTAGCTTATGTGTCGGAGACACTAGGGAGACGTGAACGACGCTTCAGTTTAACACCCAACCTGGTAGCGTCTGAGCCAACCACATCCACTCCTGCCGGTCGGCGGTCGCAAGCCATCTATGACGCGTCCACATTGCCAATGCGTCTCTTGGACGCTACAAAACTTTCCGAACACGTGTCATGTTTATGTTGAAGGACGATTCAACTTAATGATTGTGGACATCCAAACGCAAGCCGTCCATATGGATCTGCGACGCGTCCCTCCAACGACGCGTGCGATGGCCATTCTTGAAAGTCATCTTGGTCAATGGCTAATTCTGCAATTTCCTCAAAAATAAAAAATAACTAGGTATTCGACTTAAAAAAATTAACGAACGCAAGTTATTAGAGAAAAATTAAGTTAAACAAAAATTAAATTAGTTAAAGACGTATATTATTTATAATAAAAGGGCTAAAATTGAAAAAAGGTGATTTGACGTGAATAGCATCCAAAAGATATCGACGCATGCTTTACATTAATCGAAAATTAAAAAAATATGAATACGGATACTGATTACGATAATATCAATACCAATGTCTACGTTTTTTGTTAGAAATTGGTTTGTTTCGCTACGTTAGCGGCACGATATCAGCTCTTGTATAACTTAGGTAACCAAAAACATTCCTCTATTTTAAATGTAACTTTGTTTCTATAAAAACAACTGTTTGTATTCAACTTTCTTTAAAGTTAACAAAGGAAAGTGTGTTTACTAATTTATTTAAGCTATTTAAATATTAAGTGCGTATTCAGCTTATTTAAAATATTTAAGTTGCGTTTATTAAAAGAAAACAAAATATGTAAGCTATAGAAAATGACGATACAGAACCGCTAATATATGTTATTGAAAACGGTTCCACGTACTATTTGTTTTTATAAACATATGTCGATATCTTTTTAGTATATTTTTTTCTTATTTTCTATTCTACTCTTTCGGACTGCTGAATCTAGTGCTGATACCGTTTCAAACAATAACCTACGAAACCTATACGGTATAAAACCGAATTACTGCCGCATCGCTCCTTAAAAATGTTCATAAAACATAAAGTACACCTGATGTTTCTCGTTAACGACAGGCTCAACGTTGACATGTAAAGTAGACAGAACCATCTCAAATATATGGTTTAGATGGAACACGACAAACCCTGATCGAGGAATCAACTCGATTTATGACAAATATAAACATGGAAGGACACCCGTAATTCATCGGAGACCCCCAAGTCGTCTTTGGTTTAAATCAAGAAACACGTGTGTGATAAAGATGCAGTGTGTGATTGATGAAAGGAACCAACATCTGACAGGAACATTAACCACCGTTTCCTCTCCACATGTTCCAAATCCAGTCCGATATTAATGTCTTCCGTGTCGATCTATCTCAGCTATATATCGTACATCATCATCATACTCAATAAATCCGCCGATAGCAAATCTAAGGTAGGGTTTAAGGAGGATGAGATTTTGACAGCTTTACCTCTACCCCATAAGACTAGAGATTCTGTTTCTAGTGAGACCCCGACTCTATAGTAGTTTTGCATCAAGCCTTCGGCATAAGGCGCATAACTCTCGACAAAAAAACCGACTAGTGCATGTACCCTTTCTCTTTCGACTATTAACGGCAATAAATGATGTATGATATCATACAAAATCATAATACATTTTTCTTCATTGTGTATATGCATCAATTTATATGTGTGACAGAGATTAATCATTAATCAATCATAAATTAGTAAACAAACTAATGAGTACCATCGCCTATGGAATACCGACACATATTTAGCACTGACCGACAGATAATTCTAGAAAAAAAGGTTTGTTAACAGTCTAGATTTCGTCTGTTTTATGTGGTGATTAATTATAACTCAAATTTGCACATTATGTGTTTATGCATCAAATCCCTCTAAGTAATAACATAAACACAAGTCATGAAAAAACTATCGTTAACAAACAACACCACACCATCTCAACTATACCGGCCTAACGACAGCGCAGCTTTAACATCCAACCGCCATGCATAACCACCGTTACGCAACTGCCATACGTCGCAAGGTGCGGTAACCGCCGTAGCCCGGTCAGGCCCCCACGTGACCTTAACGGTGCACGTGAACGCCGGGTGACACACCGGCAAAGTAACCCGATTAAACTTCTTCACCACCACCATAACCATCTCATCTGAATAAGTATCACTTCCGGTTATCATCTCTCTATAAGCTTTATTAGTCCACACCACCGTGTCTCTACTGTTGGTGATGAATGATGGACACGTGTCCATCTCCATGCTCATTATTCTTGCCTGATCTGTTAACCCTACACCGTCACCGTTAACCCACGTCTCCGTCACACATTCCACCGTCACTAACGACGTTACCATCAACTTATGCGGTTTCGGTGACGCTATCACGTGACCATCACTTGCTGTTGACTGCATACTGTTGAAGCTTAACAAAACCTGTGATGGTTTCTTATTATTAACTGTTGTACCGGAAAATAAAACTTCTTGTTTTTCACTCGGTGAACTTGTTGCCGGTGAGTTTTCTTTCCGGTCCGGTGTCTCCGGCATCAAAGCCAGCGTCACCACCGTGTCTCCGCCATGAGTGCCACCAGAATTAATATTATTATGATTATTAGAAAGTTTCCGTTTCTTTGAAACGGGGCTTGTGTTATTATTATTCTTTTTGTTGTTGAAAACCCTAACGTACCTCCGCTTACGCCGTGGGGTTCTGCCAGAGCCGTCGCTGTGCTCCACTGTGGAGCAGCTGGAACCGGATCCAGCAGCCATGGGTTTCGGTGCGATGGGCCTGAACTTGAGCATTATTCTCTCAACCTTTGACATACCGTAGGTTATCTCACCATAGCTACTGTTGCTGCCGGAGTATCTTGCAATACAACCACCACCTCTGCCGTCCATATTATTACGGAACCCTGTTGTGTTTCTCTGACTAGTGGTTTTGGTATAGAGTTGATGATGGTAATGGGACGCATATAAAGGAGTGCGTCAACGTTTTCTGCTAGGTTGTCTGACTTTAATAATATCAATGTGTAATGCTGTATTTTTATTAAGAAGTAACAAATGTATGGTTTTTATGGAAATGTGAGTTTTGTTTAGGGTGAGAGGTAGGGATGAGCTCGGTACCGTCCGGTACCGAACCGGTGAAAATCCTCAAAAGTGGGTACCGGTACCGAATATACTCGGTTCGGTACCGGTATTTGAGGGTAAAAACCGGTACCGAAAATCCTAAAAGTCGGTACCGAATCGGTACCGAAAAAGTACCCGGTTCGGTAAATTCGGTACCGGTACCGGTTCGGTACCGGTACTGGGAACGTTTTGCTCATCCCTAGTGAGAGGGGCACTCCTCTAAGAGGGGAGTGACCTCTCTTACACACACCCAATTACCACGCGCCACGTCAACTCCCCCCTTAACCCCCCCCCCCCCCCCCCCCCCCACACCCTCAATTTGATGGCGGCACTCCATCCTTAATGACCATTCAGAGGTTACCAAACAAACCCTGAGTTTTGTTTATGGATGTATGGTTTTTATGGAAATGTGAGTTTTGTTTATGGATGATTTTAGCTAAGTGTAAACTTTGTTTGTAAATATTGGTTTTGCTTTTAATAACGGTGGAGTTATCCATACATCTCCTAAAAGTATTTACATATCCCCTAACCCTAAATGCTCCTCATTGTCCAATACGCCTCAAACTGGCCCCACAAATACATCCCTTATTGCCCAATACATTTGAAAATGGTCCCTACCATCTAATTAATGCCAATCATTGGGTGTCAGCCAATGATTATCCAATGATTGGTATGTAAGGAAGTTTATTTTGATAGGGTTTTTGTATGGGGAAGTTGTGAAATATTTATATAAGAAAATTAATATTTTTTTTTATAAAATGTTGTTATAAAAAATTGTGTTAGTATTATAAAACTTCATATTTTTATGAAATGAATTGTGTATATTTTTAATAAAAAAAAGGTAGCATATGTTTTTTTATTAAGTATTATTATTAAAAACTTCATATTTTTATAAAATGAATTGTGTATATTATAAAATGTCAAATTTTTATAACTATTATTAAATGTCAATTTTTTTTATAAAAAGAATTGTATATATTATAACAAAGTTTTTTATTTATGAATTATTATTATGTCTTTAATTGTCAAATTTTTATTAAACGACTTTTATTTAATACTACTAAATGAGTATTATTACGTATTTAATTGTCAAACTTTTAAATGTCAAATTTTATTAAATGGGTATATTATAACATTTTATTAAACGTCAACTTTTTTATTTATCAATTATTATTATGTGTTTAATTGTTTCCATAACGCAATGTGTAAGTTAAAAAATGTCAAATTTTTATGTCTTTAATTTTTTTTCAATTGTCGTTTATTAACCTTAATGCAACAAGAAACGTAATTCAAAATGTAATTAAACATCGTTTTATATTAATACACAAAACATGTAACTTTGATACAGAATGTAACAACTAAACCCTAAATCCTAAACCCTAAATCGCTAATTGTTACATATTCTTGAATTCCTGTACAGGAAAACGATGGGTGCAGCATACACAATTTCGAGACAGACCGGCTGTCTTGAAATTGTGTACCGAACCCTACCTTCCAACGGGATTTCTATTTCACATCTACCACTCTGAGATGGCACAAGGGATCAGGAGGTTGGAGCAGTGGAGTCGGCATTTCGTTTATCAACCACCGTCCAGTCTTTCGCGTCTTGTCAGGATGGTGAGCGAAGTGGCATTCCCGTTGGTGGAAGGCTCATGAGAACACTAATGAACTCATCTCTTGGAAGGACATGTTACAGGGCAGACTGCGTTAGCTAGCGTCACTGGGAGCTGACGAGGCAACAAGCTACTTTGATAACACGTAATCCTAGATCGGCGTTCTAGTGCATGAATCTGAAATACGAACGTAGTTTCTGCATAAGGATTACGCTACCACCACCGTCAAAACCCCTACTTTCGATATCCTATTAATAAAAAATACAATTTAGCATTAGACTCGGAATTCAAAAATATATTGTAAAAAAAAACACCACCACAGCCGACCTACCACCACCACAACCGACCCACCACCACCACCACCACCACCACTACCACAGCCGACCCATCACCACCACCACCACCACCACAGCCAACCCACCACCACCACCACCCACCACCACCCCAGCCGACCCACCACCACCACCACCACCACAGCCCACCTACCACCACCACCACAACCTACCCACCACAACCACAACCCCAACACCACCACAAACGGCCAAAATAAAACCACAAAAAAACAAACCTTGAATATTCCAACCGTATAGACCGATACGAGAGCGAAAACTATACGAGAGACGCATGTGGTCCCCTTCCGGATTGTCATCGTGTGGTCCAGAATTCGGTCTAAAAAATATCTTTACATATGTACTTGTTCGTTTTAACTATAAGAAGAAAAGAAACTGAAGTTCAATGAGACCCGTATGGGTCGATGAGACGCGTATGGAAGTGGAGTGTCATAAATGTCCTGTCAACTTTTCAGAAAAAGTAGATGTATACGGGTCTCATCGGGCTATACGAGGCATATCGGCTGAAAAGTTGTCAGCCTCCGTACCCCAATACGCGCGTATGGCCCTATGAGCGGCTTATTGAGTTGTTGTTTTTTTTAAATGCTTGTATATGTTGTTTGCAAATGTCAGGTATTTTTGTCATCCTTACTTGCCACAGTGGTTGTTTGCAAATTCAGAAATATACACCATCTTCACAATCACAAATTCACAATGGTTGTTTCCAAATGTGGTAGGATGGCTGCACTAAGAACATCTTGGACTGAAGCTAATCCCGGATGTCAGTTTTACACTTGCCACAGTATGGTATGTTTTTAATCCCATACCTGGTTATAAAAATATAAATAAAAAAAATCGGGTATATGATCGGGTATATAGTCGGGTATTTTTGTCATCCTTACTTTGAAACACTAATTCCTCTTCCGTGTCAGCGTTCTAAGGGAAACTTCTTTGTGTGGGTCGATCCTCCCATGTGTCGTCGGGCATGTGTGGTCATCAAAGAACTGATGGATACGAAGGGTGTGCTTTAAAACGAAGTCAAGCATTTGAGAGAGGAGGTTCGAATTTATAAATTGCAAGAAGCGGAATTTGAAGATAATCATTCTAGGGTTGTTCGTAAGAGGGAAATTTATTTGATAATCAGTTGGATTTTTTTTTTGTGTTGTTTGTCTTGTTATTTTTCATTGTTAGTATGTAAGTTTATGCAAGACATGTAATCAAATATTAGTTATAAATGTCGTTTTTTAATATTATTATAAATATTAAGTTTTTAAAAAAATATTGTTTTTTTATAATAAGTCTACTAAGCATAAATAACAAAACGAACAAACATTCATCAAGTTACAAATGATTAAACATACCAAAATGAAATAAATACTTGTCCATAGACGCCCAACACAACCAAAATAAACAAAAAGAAATAAATATTTGTTCATACATGCCCACAAATGTTTAACAAAATAAAGTTCACCCAACAAATAGAAATACAAATCCTCCATGTCCTCACCGGTGTTGTTAGAATCATCCCCACCACCTGTCATATGGATCTGCGTAGCGGACGTGCCTGCCTGCGTCCCGGATGGGTCTGCCTCCATGTTGGTACCCGGATACACTCGTGGATGTGGCGGGGGTCAAATCGCCAACCCCGCCTGGGTACGTCTCTCGGCCTCACTAGCCATCATCCACTCCATCAAATCCTCCATCCGGTCCATCCGCCTGTCCATCCGCTGAAACTGTTGTGTCCAGCTCGCCATCATACTATCCTGACCCTCCACCAGCCTCTCAAGGAGACGTTGGGTGGACTGAGGCAACCTCACTACATGATAAACGCGTTGTGGAATCTGTGGCGGCTCCTGCGGATGCCCCTGGTCAACCTGAGGCTCCATGTCTCCAGCCATAACAGGCACGTCAGTAATATGCGACATCTCCACCTCCACAGCCTTGAGAAGTGCCTGGTGGACTATCGGTTCGGATTCAAAAATCTGTTGGTGATTGTCTACAAACCGATGCCCAAGATTATGAAAGTTCACCGCAATCTTCATCCCTCTCATCGTCCTAAGATCTAAGGGCTCGTGTGGTGCTGCGGTCAGCATATCCTTAAGGAATGGGAAATACAGGTCGTAATGCTGGGCAATACCCGTGATAAACGCCCCTCCAATCAAATGGCTATGCCTCTGCCGTTTGCCGTACGAGGCGAAATACTCCGCCAGAAAGGGATGGAGGCCGCACGGTGTGCCCGTATATAAGCAGTACAGAAAGAACAGATCCACCTTCGTGACCCACTCGTTGCTTTTGCCACGCGCAGAGATCGACATGGCAATGCAACGGTGTATGTAGCGAACGAGTGGGTTAGGAATCGCAGATACTCGGGCCTTCTTACCGAAGGGTTCAGGACATAGGGTGAGCCACCAAGCAAACAACTGATCATCAGGTATAGCCGTGATTGCGGTGGTATAGATGTCCTGAAGCAACTCATCCTCAGTATAGAACCCGGTAGCAACAGCAAAATGACGTAGCGACATATTTTGTCACTGCCCGAACAAACAGAAAGATACCTCGGGAGGCGGTGGTTCCACGTTCAGATCGTCCATATCCGAATTGGGCAGGTCAGCCGGTCGTGGACGAAACACGAATGTGGACAGAAACTCCACCATCATGGTCCTATAAGACGGCCCAGCCGCCACCGAAAACATGCAATCCCACGGGGAATTCTCCCTGATCAAACCCCGGGCTCTCTCCTTCTCCCCGGCCTCCCGTAAAGCATCCCATGACAACGACCTCTGCCGCCCCACCTTCATTTGTCGCAACCTGTTAAAACGTTTATACTCCCTAAATTTGTTCGGGTAGTCCATATAAGGAATACCCAAACAAAAACCCCCGTCCATCTCATTGAATCCAGGCACCTGTCCCACACCAAACTCCTCCTCATCCGACGACATATCTGCAAAAATTAATATATAATACGTGTCATATTATAAACTTTTTATGGTTTTTATAAACTTGTAATAATTTTAGTAACGAATTTTATAGCCGACCCACCACCACCACCACATCCGACCCGCCGCCACCACCACCAAACCCGACCCTCTGCCACCACCACCAAACCCGTCAAACCATAACCGCCACCGTCAAACACTAACTGCCACTGTCCTAAGATCTAACCACCACCGTCAAACCCTAACCGCCACCGTCAAAAACTAACCCTCACCGTCAAACACTAACTGCCACCGACCTAAACTAACCCTCACCATCAAACACTAACTACCACCGTCCTAAACTAACTCTCACCGTCAAACACTAACTGCCACCATCCTAAACTAACCCTCACCGTCAAACACCACCATGAAGACCATCAAACACCACCCACCACCGGCCAAAATTAAAAAAAACAAAAATAGACAAATGAAAGATGAAATAATACACTAACCTTTTATGAAAATCTGGACCGTATAGGTTGATACGAGAGAGATTGAACGATACGAGAGAGAGCGTTTGTGTGTGTGTTCTTGGTGTTTTAGTGTGTCGGTTTTGAACTTTTGGATCTATTCTCCCTTTAGTCAAGCTTGAAAAGTAGTTTTTGGATCAATGAGGGGCGTAAGGGTCTTTGAGAGGCATATTGTAGGTTTTTTTTTTCTTTTTTAATATTTGGAACTTAGTATAAGAAAATTCATAACCGGGTTAATCAATGGGTGATACACTTGTCCCAGTGGAAGGGATGAGTGCATTTAAGGGAGAGGTCACGAGTTCGATCCGGGTGTATAGGCTGGTTTTTTGCATTTTTTGGGTTTTTTTCTTTTTTAATCTTAATTAAATAACAGAAAATTATTAAATGAACCATTATATTAACATATTAATTAAACATTAAAGGAAGTTTATTAATTAAATAAATTTCCGTTAAAGTTTATTTATAGGTTATAACAGAAAATTTATTAAATTAATTAAAACAGAAAATTTTTAAATCAATCAAAACAGAAAAATTAATTAAACACAATTCATGTCGTTAATATTAATGAAGTTTTAAATAAGAAGTTTTGAATACTAATAATAATAATAAATAAATAATAATAATAATAATAACAATAATAAATAAAAATAAAAATAGTAATAAATAATAATAATAATAATAATAATAATAAGAATAATAATAATAATAATAATAATAATAATAATAATAATAATAATAAAGCATATCACATATTGAGTTGCTCATTAACAAATAAGCCTCCCCTGGTGGACACATTATGAGTGTCTCATTGACCAATAAGCCTCCCCTGTATGAACTATTTCACCTTTGATAAAAGTGAAAACCATCAGGGGAGGCTTATTGGTTAATGAGACACTTATAATGTGTACACCAGGGGAGGCTTATTGGTCAATGAGCACCTTATAAGAGTTGTACTTGTGTCTCATTGCCCTATACGACTCATATGCAATTAATTTTAAAAAAAAATTTGTGTGGTAATTAAGGGTTTTTATGTTATAAAACACCTTGATTAACATCTTTTTATAAAAAAATTGTTGCGTACACTATATTTCACGGATGTTACACCTTGGCTAAGTTGACAAATTCTTTTTCATGAAGTTCTATTACTATCTAGTAACGCCCTACCCTGTGTAATACGAGACATGTACATTGTCACCCATTCCATAGCTTCTATACGTCGGTGAGGTATTTCAAAGTCCATTTTGTACCGGCATCGGACAATCATCCCGTTAACTTAGCAATGATGAAATAGACACCTTCCACATAAGCGATCGATAAAATGGAATGGTTTGGGTAGACCTCCGGACCATCGAACAAACGGGAAGTAAGTTTGACAAACACCATTGCTTAAATATGTTTTGGCCTGAACCCTCTTTGATTCGAACCCGTTTTGACCCATGACCCTACCCGACCCCCGGCCCGACCCGTTTGCCGGGTCTAGTTATATCATCATTTTTTTTAAATGTGCATACGTTATTATTATTATTATTATTATTATTATTATTATTATTTAAAACTCTATATTTTATGAAATAAATTGTGTGTGTTATAAAATGTCAAATTTTTTATTTATCAATTTTATAATTATAATTGATAAATAAAAAATTTGACATTTTATAATACACACAATTCATTTCATAAAATTTGAAGTTTTAAATAATAATAATAATAATAATAATAATAATAGTAATAATAATATAATAATAATAATAATATTAATAATAATAATAATTAATAAAAAACATATGCACATTTAAAAATAAACGATGTTATCTAGTCCCGGCAAACGGGTCGGGCCTGGGGTCGGGTAGGGTCTTTGACCTCTGACCCTACCCGACCCGTTTGCCGGGTCTAGTTTTATCATCGTTTTTTTTAAATGTGCATATGTTATTTTTATTAAGTAATATTATTATTATTATTTAAAACTTCATATTTTATGAAATGAATTGTGTGTATTATAAAATGTCAAATTTTTTATTTATCAATTATTATTATGTCTTTAATTATTTTTTACTTGTCATTTATTAACCATAACGCAATAAATACAAGAAACATCGTTTTATATTAATACACAAAACATGTCACTTTAATACAAAAAGTAACGACTAAACCCTAAATCGCTAACTGTTACATATTCTTAAATTCTTGCAAACTATATCGGTTATTCAGATCTCTATTCGGTCACCATATTGTTGCTATCAAGTTTAAGTATGCATTCCAAGGTAAACGTGCTTTCTGCTTCCCCATTACCACATGAAGAACCTCCGACCTGATCTGGCGCTCCCTCGTTGTCGCAGAAGAATTCTCAGTAACCGCTTCGACAGCATGAAGAACCAATCCATACAAAAGGAGTTCTCCCTCGAGGTTCGTGACGCAGAAGCATTGTCGTTGGTGGACGTTCCAGGACATTCCAGTGCATGAATCTGGAATACAAACGCAGTTAAGCGTTTGAATCTGAAATATGAACGCAGTGTACTTCTCCATAAGGATTACGCTACCACCACCATCAAAATACCGACTTTCGATATCCTGTTAATAAAACATACAATTATAGCATTAGACCCGACATCCGAAAATATATTGTTAAAAATAATAATAATAATAATAATAATAATAATAATATTAATAATAATAATATTACTTAATAAAAATAACATATACACATTAAAAAAAACGATGATATAAGTTTATACCAGGCAAACGGGTCGGGCCGGGGGTCGGGTAGGGTTACGCTACCACCACCACCACCACAGCCACCACCACACCCGCCTAACCACCCCCACCACAACAACCACCACAACCATCAATCCCCACTACCACAACCACCACCACCACAACCACAACCACAGCCACCACCACTATCACAACCACCACCACCACAGAAGTCAATCCCCACCACCGCAGCCACCACCACAGCCACCTAACCACCACCAAGGATCCTTAGTCTCTTCAAGCTGTTGAACTTCCAATTCAGCTTCCCTTTGTAGATCACTATTGAAAGCCACAAAGTCTGTTAAGGCTTGGGATTTAATGGCAGTTCTTGGTTTATATTTGATATCATATACACTAAGCTTGACTGCCCACTTTGCCATCCTTCCTGACATTTCAGGTTTCCTGAGAACATTCTTGATAGGAAAGTTAGTCTTAACAATAATAGGATGAGTTTCAAAATAATGGCGTAATTTAGTAGATGCCATAATCAAAGCAAGAATAAGTTTCTCCAAATGAGAATACCTGGACTCAACATCAAGTAGACTTTTACTTACATAGTATACATGATGTTGAGTACCTTCATGATCCTTAACAAGGACTGCACTTACTTCATTAGAAGAAACTACTAAGTATAAGGATAATATATCCCCTTTTTCTGGTTTCATGCTTTTCAGTCCACTCAAATTTTTTGTTCTTTCTCAGGATGTCATAGAATTCCTTGCATTTCTCTGATGACTTTGAGATGAACCTGTTCAAGGCTGCGATCCTTCCTGTCAATCTTTGCTCATCCTTGGCATTAGGGGAGGATTTTCCAATCCTAAGGATCACGGATCCTCAAGTACTGCCAGGATCACGGATACTTAATTTTGTTTGAATTAAGGATCCTCAGAAGGTGTAGGAGGATCAGGATTCAGGATCCTCATGGTTATCCTTACACTAACGATTGTCCTTGCTATGTTTGAGTTTGTTTTGCAGGAGTATACGCCTTAGACTTGGTCTTGCCGATATTCTTGGAGAATATGCTCTCAATATTCCGCGCGTGCATGGCTTAGTGAACGTTATGGAGATCGTGGGAAGCTAGCATGAATTGCGGATAGTTAGTTGTTTTAGTTATTTCTAAATTTAAAAGCGGATAACAAGCTTGAATTAGAACACTTAGCTAATTTAGCAAACACACACTCTCGTAACAGCTCCCAATCAGCTCTCAACAGTTTACTTGGCGATTTCATACACTTTTGCACTCTTGCACTTTAGTGATCCTTGTAACAAGCTTGTTATCATCCCGAGTTGTAACAACCATTTGTTTAATTATAGTTGGTGATCGGTAGTTTCCATCACCCGAGGTTTTTTATGCCGAAGATCAACTCTTGATCAAGGGCTTTTTCCTCGTATAAATCCTTGTGTCAATTGTTCATAACATTTTCCAAGTTATTCATTCATTTGTTCATTGTTTCAAGCATCGTTCCTCACAACAAAGATTTGGTTGTATTATCCTCGCCTGATTTTTGACCAAAACAGTTTGGCGCCCACCATGGGGCAATTGGTGCTTCATTTCTGAAAAAAATTGCTCATTGTGTTCATTTTGGTTCATCATCTTCAACCACATGGCTTCTTCAGCGAAGAACACGTCAAGTTCAATGCCGGCAATCACTTCTTCACAGGGCGTTCCACCTTTGCCTCCACCACCTTTTAGATCCCAGAAGAATGCTAAAAATGCTGCAAAGAGACAAAGCCCCATTTTTCCAAAACCACCAACTTCTGCTGTTTCTTCAAACCCTACTACTAGTGATCTTTTTTCTTTGATTTTGCAGATGAGGGATCACATACAAGAACATGACAAAACCAATGAAAGGATCCTCCGGGAAATTGGTGACATCAAGAAACAGAAGAAATCAGGGGAGGATCACTCTCCTCTGATACCAAGGTCACTGGATTTCGACACTCCAGCTATGACTGCCCAGCAATCTGCAGCTCCGGATATCCAGTATCAGAGTGGACCGTTGGGAAGGCGTTATGGAACAACAACTATGAGTCAGGCTTTTGGGTCTCACTTTCAGCCTTCAGGATCCTGTTTTCAGCCTTCGGGGTCCTCTTTCCAGCATCAGGGATCCCTCGTCAGCCTAGGAGGATATATGGGAACGCACACAGTCCAAGAATCCTCACAGGTCCAAGGATCCTCACAGGTCCAAGGATCCTCTCAGGTCCAAGGATCCTCCTTGGTCCAAGGATCCTCTCAGGTCCAAGGATCCTCATTGGTCTAAGGATCCTCTCAGGTTAAAGGATCCTCCTTCCAGGTTCAAGGATCCAACATATTTCAGGATCAAGGATTCTTACGAAGTGTACAACCCTCAAGTTCAGATGTTCATCATGGAGACTTCATTCCAATGCAGACCATTGCTACTTCTGGTCCTTCAATCATACCAGAATCTCGTCAATATGGACTCACATCTGGGATTCCAAACCTGAATCCTCCGGGAGGTAACACTTTGAATAATTCTTACAACACTAACCATGGCTTTATGCAGGATACAGGTATCAATCAAGCTATGGCTAGAGAATTACAGAAGCTAAAGGATATGATATCCAGTGTTCCAGGAGTGGTTAAGCCCATTCCTGAGATCGCAGATGGTAGCCATAGGATATCTCATTTTGCACCACCTATTTGTGATGCTGAGATACCCAAAAGGTTCCAGATACCAACTATGAAGCTGTATTATGGTTCGACGGATCCAGAGGAACATGTAGCTCAATACAGAGAAAGGATGGAGATCAATCCAATTCCTGAGAGGTTAAAGGAAGCATTTCTATGCAAGGGTTTTGGATCCACACTCACAGGATCAGCTCTTAAATGGCTGCTAAGTCTTCCCCCTTACTCTATTACTTCATTTGCTAATCTAGTTAATCTGTTTAATAGTCAATTCTCATGTAGCAGAAAATTTGAACGTTTAACTAGTGATCTATATAGGGTAACACAAGGTCAAAATGAATCACTTAGAGATTACATCACTAAGTTTAGTAAAGAATCCTTAGACATTCCTAATCTGGATATAGCTACGGCTGTGGAAGCCTTTAAAATGGGTTTGCTTAGGGATTCATTATTCTACGATGATCTTGTTATGACCCCATGCAGGAATCTTGATGAAGTGAGAACCAGGGCCCTTAGATTCATCCGATTAGAGGATGATAAAAGGATCCAGGAAAGATTGGCAGGATCCTCGAAACAGGAAAAGCAAGGATCCTACTTCAAGAACAACAAGTTCAAGTCCTACAACAAGTCTGATAACCAGAACGTGCATGCAGTAGAACAGGAAGAGGATGATGAGGATTATCCTCCCATTTCTGAATACTGTTTTTCTGTTGATAACAATGAACTAATTCTTGCAATGCAGAATCTAGGTGAGAAAGCAAGATGGCCAAGGAAAAGTGATAAACCAGCCGCAACAAAAGACAAGTCCAAATGGTGTGCATATCATGAGGATTTCGGGCATCTTACTGAAGAATGTATTGCACTTAGAAAAGAAATTGGTTACTTGTTAAGCAAGGGGAACTTAAAGGAACTTTTGGGCAGGAAGAAGTCAAGGATCCAGGATCCTGAGAACATCCCAGAAAGAGCTCATGCTCCTCCAACAGATGCACAAGTTATAAACTTCATTTACGGTGGATCACACATTTGTGGCACTTCCTTTTCAGCAGCCAAAAGACATGCGAAGGAGACCAAGATGGATAATGGAGATAGACCCATCCGGACCTCTACTGTTACACAGGAGAAAGTCATAACCTTTGATGAGGATGATCGTGTTGATGTGCAGGATCCTCACCATGATGGTCTTGTTATTACTTTATTCATATCTAACCATTTTGTTCGCAGGATCCTAATCGATGGAGGAAGCTCTGTGAACATCATTCAGCTTGATGTCCTCAAGAAGATGAATATCCCTGAATCAGATATTATCCCATGATCCTCAGTTCTTGTGGGATTCAGCGGAGAAACCAAGAATACATTGGGGGACATTAAACTTCCCATTTACATTGAAGGACTTCATTCTTATCAAAAATTTTGTGTTATAGATTGTTTATCCTGTTGCAATGTTATCCTTGGCAGGCCATGGATACATGACATGAAGGCAGTTGCATCTACATATCATCAGTGTGTGAAGCTTCCTGGTCCATGGGGGGTGATAAAGATTGAGAGTGACCAACAAGAAGCAAAGAAATGTTATACCTCATCAATGAAGCCAGCCTCAAGACCAAGGGAGCAATAGCAACTAAAGTATCATCCAAGAGACGTCTTGGAGGCAAGAGAACTTGATATGAAAGAAATCCTTATGGATCCTGAATCCAAAGTCTTCATAGGATCAGGGATCCTCAGCAACATTGAACAGGATCTAGTATCCTCCCTTAAAAGGAGGAAAACTACCTTTTCCTGGAAGCATGAAGACATGACAGGTATCTCTAAGGATATAATTACTCATAAACTTGGCATTGACAGGTCATTCAAACCTATACATCAGAAGAGGAGGAAGTTTGCACCAGAGAGGAATGCCATTATCCAGGAGGAGGTAGACAAATTACTCCGAGCAGGTATGATTAGAGAGGTTAAGTATCCAAGATGGTTAGCCAATGTGGTTGTTGTTCAAAAGAAAAATGGAAAGTGGAGGGTATGTGTCGATTTCACTAATTTAAACAAGGCATGTCCCAAGGATCCTTTCCCATTACCCCACATTGACTCCATGGTGGATGCTACCGCGGGTCATGAGTTGTTGACTTTTATGGATGCTTCATCTGGATTTCAACAAATTCAGATGGAACCATCTGATCAAGAGGATACGACCTTTATGACCCCAACTGGTATCTATTGTTATATTGCTATGCCATTTGGACTAAGGAATGCAGGTGCTACTTATCAAAGGCTAGTCAATATGATGTTTAAGGAACAAATTGGACACACTATGGAAGTCTACATAGATGATATGGTGGTTAAGTCCAAGAGAGCTGAGGATCACCTTAGAGACCTGGAAGAAGCATTCAATATCCTTAACAAATTCAATATGAAGTTGAATCCTTCAAAGTGTCACTTTGGTGTTAAAGCAGGCAAGTTCCTAGGATACATGGTAACAAAAAGACGCATTGAAGCAAGTCCAGAGAAAATTAAGGCTATTGTGAATATCAAATCTCCTGCCAATGCCAAGGATGTGCAAAGGTTGACAGGAAGGATCACAGCCTTGAATAGGTTTATATCAAAATCATCAGAAAAGTGCAAGGAATTCTATGACATTTTGAGAAAGAACAAGAAATTTGAATGGACTGAAAAGCATGAAAATGCTCTCAAAGCCCTTAAGGATTACCTATCCTCAGCTCCTGCCTTGATGAAACCAGAAAAAGGGGATGTATTATCCTTGTACCTAGCGGTATCCTCTAAAGTAGTAAGTGCGGTCCTTGTTAAGGATCACAAAGGTACACAACATCTTGTCTATTATGTAAGTAAGAGTTTGCTTGATGCTGAATCCAGGTATTCACATTTAGAAAAACTTATTCTTGCTTTGATTATGGCATCTACTAAACTAAGACATTATTTTGAAACTCATGCCATTATTGTTAAGACTAATTTTCCAATTAAGAATGTTCTCAGGAAACCTGAAATGTCAGGAAGGATGGCTAAGTGGGCAGTGAAGCTTAGTGCTTATGATATAAGATATGAACCGAGGACTGCCATCAAATCCCAAGCCTTAGCTGACTTTGTGGCAGATTTTAGTAGTGATTTACAAAAAGAAGCTGAATTAGAAGTTCAACAGCTTGAAGAAACTAAGGATCCTTAGATACTCTTCACTGATGGAGCCTCTAATGTCAAAGGAACAGGACTTGGAATACTACTAAAATCGCCACAGGGGGACATAATACCCCATTCCATAGCTTGTGAGTTTCAAACTACTAATAATGAGGCTGAATATGAGGCCTTGATAGCTGGTTTGCAAATTGCCAAGCATATGAGGATCAGGTATCTTGAGGTACATGTAGATTCATTGTTAATCACTAATCACTTTAATGGATCCTATGCTGTTAAAGGTGAAAAGCTAATCAAATACCTAGAGATAGTCAAGGAATTGGCACTCTCTTTTGTTTCTTTTAGTTTGACACAGGTACCCAGGGAAGAAAATGCAGAAGCTGATGCATTGGCCAACCTAGGATCATCCTTGAAAGTCCCAGAGGATATCAAGATCCTTATCATCCATGTTTTGGCTCCTGCTATTGAGGATCACATAACTATGGAGATAGAAGAGGATTCTGCAATGGTTCCTAGTGATGGTGCACAGTCTCATTCAGGATCATGGATCCTTCCAATCATGAGATACATACAACATGGAGAGATTCCTACAGGAGAAAACCCCAGGGCTTTCAAAATCAAGGTATCTCAATTCACAATACTGAATAACATGTTATATAAACGATCTCTTGCAGGTCCATATCTAAGATGCATAGAGGATCCTGAAATTCAAGAAGTCTTAAAGGGTTTTCATGAAGGAGATTGTGGAAACCACACTGGGGGCAGAGCATTGTTCTCAAGGATCCTTAGGACAGGATACTATTGGCCTACAATGAAGAAGGATGCTGTGGATTATGCCAAGAATTGTGATCCTTGTCAGAGACATAGTAATATCCTTCACCAACCAGCAGAGCTCTTGCATCCTATATCCTTTTCTTGGCCATTCATGAGATGGGGAATGGATATAGTTAGAAAACTTCCCAAAGCACCAGGAGGAAAGGTGTTCACGCTTGCCATGACTGATTACTTCTCTAAGTGGATAGAGGCTGAAGCCTTTGCTCAAGTCAGAGAAAAGGAAATGATATCCTTTATTAAAAGAAACATTATTACTAGATTTGGTATCCCTTCTGAAATTGTTTGTGATAATGGATCCCAATTTATTGGGAGTAGAACTACTAACTTTTGTGACAGCTGGGGGATTAAGATGACAACATCAACACCAGTCCACCCACAAGCTAATGGTCAAGCAGAATCGTCCAACAAGATCATCATCAACAACTTGAAGAAGAAGCTTGGATCCAAGAAAGGAAAGTGGGCAGAAGAACTACCTTATGTACTATGGGCTGATAGGACAACTCCCAAGAATGCCACTGGCCAAACTCCATTTTCTTTGGTATTTGGGGCAGAATCAGTGATCCCTACAGAGATGGTGGTTCCTACGGCAAGAACAAGCATTCATGATCCTGAAGGAAATGCTGAAAACTTGGTTCAAGACTTGGATACTATAGAAGAACTCAGGGATTTGGCAAGGATAAGGATGGCTAGTTATCAACAGAGGATAGCTGGAGCCTACAATAAGAATGTTAGGATCAGGAAGTTCCAAGTTGGTGATATGGTATTAAGGAAAGCATTTCAGAATACCACAAATCCTGCTGATGGAAAATTGGCACCAAAGTGGGAAGGCCCCTACCTGATTGAAGCTGAGGCTGGAAAGGGGGCATATCGATTGCTAACAATGGAAGGTGATTTGCTACCAAGAGCTTGGAATGTTGTCCACCTGAAGAAATACTTCATATGATAAGGATTTGTGATCCTTAGCAATATTCATGATCCACATCCTTGAAGGATCCTTAGAGGATGGATGATCCTCATTTTGGTAATGATCTAATCTCAAACTATTTCATTCTTTAATTATCCTATATACAAGGAAAAGGATCCTGGATCCTTTATCCTTCTTTCACTTGATTATGAGTTTTGCAGAAGGTTCATGTATCCTTAACGAAGGATTGAGTATCCACAGAAGTCTCCAGTTATTTGGGCTTGACCTCAGTTATTTGGGCTTGACCCCAGTTATTTGGGCTTGATCCCAGTTATTTGGGCTTGACCCCAGTTATTTGGGCCTGTCCCCAGTATCGCCAGCAGCACACGATGATCCTGGTACAGTTCATGGCAATGGGACCAGTACTCGCTTTAGGGGCTGACAATTTCATTGTAATGGATGTATCCGGGATCCTACGTATAATGGTAGACGTACCATACATCCGTTCCTAAGGTTTCTAACATTTTCACGTTAGCTAAGGTTTTGGCATTTTCATGTCACTAAGTTTGGATAGTCGCCAGTGAGGGCCATACTCCAATTTACACAAGATCCTTTGGGCTTGTCCCCAGTTTTTTAGGCTTGTCCCCAGTTTTTTGGGCTTGTCCCCAGTATATTGGGCTTGTCCCCAGAATTGTTGGGCTTGTCCCCAGTTGCTAGCTCTTTTCTTATAATGGCTTAGTCCCAAGTTATGTTCCATTTCAGGTTTTTGAAGCTAAACAGCTAAGGATCCTTGATCCTTACCTTTTACTAAGGTTTGTCTTTGGTTATCCTCATTGTAAATGTTAAAGGTTTAGGATCCTAACTTGGATTCTCAGGTATGATACTTGATCATTTTGATTTTATCCTTTATTTATCTAAGTGACCCTTACTCTTTGACAACAGGACTCATGACCCTTAAGTTACATTACTTTTTTGAATTCATCGATTATAGGATATTTGATCCTTGATCATGTCCTAAGCTTTTTGACATGATCTATTGAACTTTTATTCTTTATTTGTGAATTCAAACAAAATGCATCACAACAACTGAAAGATAAAATATTTACAAAAGTAACAACATAAGATAGTCAAAAGATTCAGATTTTATTTACTAAAAGTTAAACCCTTTAAAGGTTGTTAAAATTGCCAACCCAAGCTTCTACCAGCAAAACGTGGCCCGTCCACTTGGGTTGGCAAAGGGTGTCCATATTTAACAAGGTCTAAGTGCAGGAAATAAAAGCGGAAGGATAATAAGTGGCTTCATCCCCCAAACAGAGGATCCATCCACCACCCATTATCCTACCTATTGTCCAAGGATCCATGATCCTCAACCCTAAAAACTATTGTCTAAGTTATTACAGACCAACAATTGTTTATGAAAAACACCATCAAACAAAAACCACTACCAAATCATAAAAAATGGGCTCCGACCGCGCCTAGATAAATCCATCATCGCCCATTTCTGCAGCTCAAACCTTTGCTGCATCACCATCACCTCCTGCTCCAGCATCACCAGCCTGATCCTTAGCTCCACTGCCGCTTGCCTCCAGCATTAAGACCTCTGTAGCCTCCTCCTCATCATCAAGCTCAGCCAGCCTAGCCTTCCAGCCCTCCTGGTCCTAGTTGGTCCTGTCAAAGTCAGGATCCTCAGCCTCTTGAGCCATCTGCAGCTTGGTCTTGTACATAGCAATGGCAGCAGACAGTTTGGCATCCTCCATCACCTTGTTCTTCTCATGGTCAGCATTGATCTGGGCCATTACCAGTTGCTTCTTTGCCAAGTTTAGGTCCTTCTCAAGGTGAGAGATAGTCTCATCCTTAGCCAAGAAGATTTTCTGGAAGTCCAACTCTTTCGCCTCAGCCTCTTCAACATAAGCATCAAATAACATCTGGATCTCGGCAAATTTCTGCAAAGAAAAAGGGGGTCAGTTCAGGATCCGTTATCCTTAAAATGTGCAGGATGGAATTAAGGATCAAGGATCCTTACATCAGCAAAGTATTCCTCGAACTGGTGACGAATGAGGGGCAGGCCTTCAAGGTTATCAGCTTCAGAGGATTTCCTCTTCTTTCCTCCTTTGCCCTTGGAGATGACAAGCTTAGGGACTGTAGCGCTTGGGCTAGCAGTAGTTTTCTTCTTTCTAGACCAAGGAGCCACAGTGCTAAGGTCACTGACACTAAAGCGGGAGGCTGACTTTGAGGATTTTCCAGCGCCTATCAATCCAAAACAACAGATAAGTATTATTGTTTTATTTTCATTTAAACATTTAATCATATACAGACTTGGATACTTACTTGACATTGTGACTGAGCCGGAGGATACTTCTTGATAATCCTTGGTGTTTGCTTGAAATGATCTTACTGCAGGATCAAGATTCCAGAAAGCAGCGATCCTCTCCTTTCTTGCATGTGATGAAATGATATGAGAAACAGAGATAGCTGCACAAAAGATACAAAAAAGGATCAATTATCCTCACAGGAACAGGAACAGGGTTATCCTATGATCCTTCTATAAGGATCGTCTATCCTACCATGAGTGGCCCATTTTCTGGGGAGATCCTTCCCATCCGGGATAGAATCCCTCCTAACGAAGAAAAAACGCTTCTTCCAGTTAGTGTCATTTTTGGTGGTCTTGAGGATTGGGTGTTCTTCACCGGGTTTGTGTTTGAATAAAAAGCGATGTGAACCATGGCTTACAAGGTTATACAGTTTAGCAAGTTCTGACATCCCCAACTCTATGCCTTCTTGCTCAATGATTCTCTCTAGGGTATATAAAACCCTCCACATCATAGGCATTGCCTGAACATAGCACATGCCAGTGAGATAGAAGAAGGATTCAGTGAAGGCTGGGAAAGGATAGGAGTATCCTATCATGAATGGAGTGGCCAGAAAAGCAACCCAGGTTTCAGAAAAAAGATCACTTTTGGTGGTAGGGTCAAAGGGCTTGAAGATGGTGTTCGCCGGAAAACAATGGCGAATCCGATCGATCTCTGGATCGGTAAAACTGCAGAGTTCCTTCGGAGTACTTTTGATAATCCCTTGGCTTTTCAAAGGACTATCTTTCTGGTGATCCTTGGCAGGGGATGATCGTAACTTCATTGTGGTCTAGAGATTTCGGAGAAAGAACAGATTAAGAAAATGAAAAGAGAAGAAGGAGAGAAAGATACCTGGTTGATCTTTGAATAAGGATTTAAAGGAAGTAACGCACGAATTTAAATGCCTGCCGATCCTTATCTCTAACCTATTTATAATGATGATTCTGCAGGATTGTCACTTCAGTGACGTAAGATCAGCAACAGCTAGTTCGATCCAAACGGCTATATATCCGTTAGTTAGTTGGAGATAAGATCAAAAATATAACTCGTTCAAATTACACTTTACTCCTTATATTTTGGGGGGCAATTGTTAGGGGAGGATTTTCCAATCCTAAGGATCACGGATCCTTAATTTTGTTTGAATTAAGGATCCTCAGAAGGTGTTGCAGGACCAGGATTCAGGATCCTCATAGTTATCCTTACACTAACGATTGTCTTTGCTATGTTTGAGTTTGTTTTGCAGGAGTATACGCCTTAGACTTGGTCTTGCCAATATTCTTGGAGAATATGCTCTCAATATTCCGCACGTGCATGGCTTAGTGAACGTTATGGAGATCGTGGGAAGCTAGCATGAATTGTGGATAATTAGTTGTTTTAGTTATTTCTAAATTTAAAAGGGGATAACAAGCTTGAATTAGAACACTTAGCTAATTTAGCAAACACACACTCTCGTAGAACAGCTCTCAATCAGCTCTCAACAGTTTACTTGGCAATTTCATACACTTTTTTCACTCTTGCACTTTAGTGATCCTTGTAACAAGCTTGTTATCATCCCGAGTTGTAACAACCATTTGTTAAATTATAGTTGGTGATCGGTAGTTTCCATCACCCGAGGTTTTTTATGCCGGAGATCAACTCTTGATCAAGGGATTTTTCCTCGTATAAATCCTTGTGTCAATTGTTCATAACATTTTCCAAGTTATTCATTCATTTGTTCATTGTTTCAAGCATCATTCCTCACAACAAAGATTTGGTTGTATTATCCTCGCCTGATTTTTTACCAAAACATTCACAATGGCCTTGATTTGTTCTGGACTAGCCTCTATCCCTCTTTTTGTCACCATATAACCTAAAAACTTGCCAGCTTTTACACCAAAGTGGCACTTGGAAGGATTCAATTTCATGTTGAATTTATCGAGGATATCAAATGCTTCTTCCAAATCTCTAAGGTAATCCTCAGCTCTCTTGGACTTAACCACCATGTCATCAATATAGACTTCCATTGTGTGTCCAATTTGTTCTTTAAACATCATATTAACTAGCCTTTGGTATGTAGCACCTGCATTTCTTAGTCCAAAGGGCATAACAATATAATAATAGATACCAGTGGGGGTCATAAAGGCTGTATCCTCTTGATCAGATGGTTCCATCTGAATTTGCTAAAATCAAGATGAAGCATCCATAAAAGTTAACAACTCATGACCCGCTGTAGCATCCACCATGGAGTCAATGTGGGGTAATGGGAAAGGATCCTTGGGACATGCCTTATTTAAATCAGTAAAATCAACACATGCCCTCCACTTTCCATTTTTCTTTTGAATAATAACCACATTGGCTAACCACCTTGGATACCTTACTTCTCTAATCATACCTGCTTTGAGCAGTTTATCTACCTCCTCTTGAATGATGGAATTTCTTTCAGGTGCAAACTTTCTCCTCTTCTGATGTATAGGCTTGAAAGACCTGTCAATGCCAAGTTTATGAGTAATGACATCTTTAGAAATACCTGTCATGTCTTCATGTTTCCAGGCGAAGGTTGCTTTTCTCCTTTTTAAGAAGGATACCAAATCCTGTTCAATGATATCGAGGATCCCGGATCCTATAAAAACATTGGATTCAGGATCCTGAGGATCCATCAGGATATCTTTGACATCTTCTTCTCTTGCCTCCAGGACATCTCTTGGAGGGTACTTTAATTGCTATGCTCCCCTAGGTTTCGTGGCTGGCTTCATTGATGAGGTGTAACAATTATTGGCTTCTTGTTGATCACTTTCTATCTTCACCACACCCCATGGAGTAGGGAGTTTAACACACTGACGATATGTAGATGGGACTGCTTTCATATCATGTATCCATGGCCTGCCAAGGATAACATTACAACAAGATAAGCAATCTATAACACAAATTTTTTTAATAGAATTTACTCCCTCTATGTAAATAGGAAGTTTAATGTCCCCCAATGTATTATTGGTTTCTCCACTGAATCCCACAAGAACTGATGATCTTGGGATGATTTCTGATTCAGGGATGTTCATTCTTTTGAGGACATCAAGTTGGATAATGTTCACTGAGCTTCCTCCACCTATAAGAATCCTACGAACAAAATGATTAGAAATAAATAATGTAATAACAAGACCATCATGATGAAGATGCTGAATATCTACACGGTCATCCTAATCAAAGGATATGACTTTTTTGCTCTGTAAGGATAGAAGTTCGAATAGGCCTATCCCCATTCTCCAATTTTTTTTCTTTGGCATGCCTCTTGGCTGCTGAAAAGGAAGTGCCACATATGTCTGATCCACTAGAGATAAAGTTGATAATTTGGGCATCAGCTGGAGGAGCAGGAGCCCTTTCTGGAACTTTTTCAGGATCCTGGATCCTTGATTTCTTTCTTCCGAATAGTTCCTTCAAGTATCCTTTGCTTAACAGGTAACCGATCTTTTTTCTGAGTGCTATGCATACGTCAGTGAGATGACCAAAATCTTCAGGATATGCACACCATTTGGATTTGTCTTTTGTGGCAGCCGGCTTGTCATTCTTTCTAGGCCACCTGGCTTTGTCACCTAAATTCTGCATAGCAAGGATCAATTCATTGTTATCAACAGCAAAGCAATAGCCAGAAATAGGAGGATAATCCTCATCATCTTCTTCTTGCTCCACAGAATGCACGTTTTGGTTATCAAACTTGTTGTATGATTTGGATTTGTTGTTCCTGAAATAGAATTCTTGCTTTTCTTGCTTTGAGGATCCTGACAGTCTCTCCTGGATCCTTTTGTCATCCTCTAAACGGATGAACCTAAGGGCCTTAGTTCTCACTTCATCAAGGTTCCTGCAAGGTGTCATCACAAGATCATCATAGAAATGTGAATCCTTAAGCAAGCCCGTTTTAAAAGCTTCTACAGCTGTTGCAATATACAAGTTGGGAATTTCTAAGGATTCTCTACTAAATTTAGTTATGTAATCCCTTAGTGATTCGTTGTTACCTTGAGTTACCCTATATAAGTCGCTAGTTAAACGTTCAAATCTCCTACTACATGAAAATTGGCTATTGAACAAGTTAACTAGATTAGCAAATGAAGTAATAGAGTAAGGAGGAAGACTTAGCAGCCATTTAAGAGTTGATCCTGTTAGTGTGGTTCCGAAACCCTTGCATAGACATGCTTCTTTTAACCTTTCAGGAATGGGGTTAATCTCCATTCTCTCCCTGTATTGAGCTACATGCTCTTCTGGATCAGTTGTACCATCATAGAGCTTCATATTTGGTGTTTGAAACCTCTTTGGTATCTCTGCATCACATATAGGCGGTGCAAAGCGAGATATCCTATGACTTCCATCTGGGATTTCAGGAATGGGCTTAACCACTCCTGGAACGCTGGATATCATATCCTTGAGTTTTTGCAATTCTCTAGCCATAGCTTGGTTAATTCCTGATTCCTGTACAAAGCCATGGTTAGTATTATAAGACGTATTTAAAGTGTTACCTCCTGATTGATTTGAGATTTGGATTCCTGCTGTGAATCCAAATTGATGTAATTCTGGTATAATCGAGGGACCAGACGAAGCGATAGTTTGCATGGGGATGAAGTCTCCCAAGTGAATCTCTGAGCTTTTGGGTTGTAGACTCCTTAAGAATCCTTGATCCTGAAAGATATTGGATCCTTGATACACCGAAGCTGGAGGTCTTGGAGGATACTCCATGGATCCGTGAACCTGGGATGAGGATCCCTTAACCTGAGATGAGGATCCAGGATACTGAGAGTAGGATCCTTGAACTGATTGGGTCTCCACGTATCCTCCCAAACTAGAGAAGAATCCTTGATGCTGAAAGGAGGATCTTTGAGACTTGTAACACCCGTCTAATTACTACTTGAATATAATAATAATTCGTATGGTTTTATATAAAAGACGGGTAAATTAAAAGATAAGTTCCAAAGTGACCAAACATTAGTCAACTACCGACTAATACAAACATTCATAAGTTGTTTAGCAAATTGTTTACATTCCAAAAACATTGTCTATTAAAGTTAGATATCGCGAAAGCTTCTAAAGTGTGTTCGGTTCTTCAAAACTTGCTTGACCGCCATCCGTAAGGTCCCCTTTGTCACCTAGGGTCAAAACCACTAAAAATGTTAGTTTTGACAAAGATATAGTACATATAAACGAGTTCCGACATTGAAACATGAAAAATAAAATAAAATTTCAAAACTGATCCTGTTGCGTGTCGCGCCAGGATTCTTTCGATTTGTTGGGTGGCGCAGGTGCCCCCGCGTGTCGCGCCAGCTCCTTGTGTCTCCCCCGCATGGCGCGGGGGAGTACGTTTTACAGCAGGTTCAGTTCTGAATCTTGCACTTGCTGCCAGTTCCGGAAATTCAGATTTTCAACTTAAAATGACCATAACGTTTGACTCGTGAGTCCATTTTAGGTGATTCTTTTTTCCTATGCGTCTGTAAATTCAATATCGACGTAGCTACAATGATTTCAATACCAAAAGTTTGGTTTACGGGCCGAACAAATAAAAATCACTTATGCATTATTTGACCCATTTTAACTTTACTTAATTAGCGACCATTTAACTAGTGAGCCTATGGCGCCTTATACCCAACATTCGGGGCTTATCATCACTGCATTTCTTTACCAATCTCATGGCTTAATGCTCTTGTGATTGTTATTACCATAGCTAACTATTAAAACACTAATACGACAATTTACACTACTAATCGACCCGTTGGCTCATCTTGTGGAATCCTCCAATATGATGACTACCAAATGGTTTCTTGTCACTCTAAGCCTATTAATTCAAGTAACGATCATGGTCGCTACAATCAACACCATAACTATCCTACAATGAGACTACACATAATTTAACAACAATTCGCTTAATGTAACGGGTCAAGTTACATACCTTCAATGTACACCTTTCAACCGCAAGTCACCACCGGCTTGTCCGCTCGACGCTCCGGTATCTTTTCCTATAGAGTTCAACCATAGCATGTTTAGAACTCCTTTTCAATTATTTATTACATAATCCGCCCAAACATCACAATATGCGTTTTTAACTTAAATTTCAGTTTCGAGCCTTCTTTGAGGCATTTCTACAAACACTTATAGGGCGGAATTTTATATCATTTATATTCTAGTTCATGGCTTGTCGCTTAGCCAAAATTAACATCAATCGAGTTATCACATATAGAATTAAACATCAAATTTTTCAGTAATCAGTTTCTATGAATCGATTTACACTAGAATAACATTCAAAACCCTAGTGTTCATCTAGTTCTATATAACCCACTATTCACCTACAATGGTGGCCATGGATTTCACTAAAATTTGGCATGATTTCAACATGTAATTGCCTAGGGTTTAGTCCTAGACACTTAAATGTTCTTATTTCATCTACATAACACACATACATTAACAGATTTCGAGTTTTCTAAATTCATGAGAATTTCAAGTAGGGAATTTTTATAAAATTTTGCATACCTTGTGATCTCATTTCGATGGGGATCATTAATCCTAGCTCAGATTTCATTTTGGATCAGATTTGAACCTTCAATTTGTGAGTTTTGTGATGAACTAGGGCTTTGGGGGAGCTTGGGGTCGCCCCTGCTTCTGGTCGATCTCAACAACACACAGGCAAGTGTGTTTTGAGTTTAATTTTGTTATTTTATTAAAAATAGTTTTCATTTAGACACTTTTAGTCCCTCATCTTTCATTCTTTATTTGTTTTAACTCTTAACTACTCATAAGTGATCAACTAACTAGGTTAGTGTCATTCCTAGTTAGTTTATTTTACTAATTTATTTGCAACCTAATTGCAAATTTAAGAATTTGAATTTTTGGGATGTTACAGCTGAAGAGAGGATCCTGAAGGCTGGAAGCAAGATCCTTGAGTCTGTGTCATTGCTGATGATCCATAGTGCATACTCAATGATCCACCCTGATACTGGAGACCTGATGCTGTGGAATGCTGGGTAGTTATGACTGGAGTATCGAAATTCAGTGATCTAGGCACCAATGGGGAGTGATCCTCCGCTGATCTCTTCAATTTCTTGATTTCATCAATTTCTCAAAGGATCCTGTCATTAGTTTTGTCCTGCTATTGCATGTAATCCTTCATATGCAAAATCAAATAATATAGATCATTGTTAGTAGGACTAGAAGAAACAACAGTAGTTGTTTTTTGTGAAAATGGGGGTTGGTTTCTTCGCAGCATTCTCAGCATTCTTCTGGGATCCGGAAATAGTAGGAGGCAAAGGTTGAATGCTCTGTGAAGAGGTGATAGCCGGCATGGAGCTTGAAGTGTTCTTCGCATGAGAAGCCATAAGGCTGAAGGTAATGAACATAAATGAATAAAATGGACAAGATTTTTCAAGAATGAAGCACCGATTGCCCCATGGTGGGCGCCAAACTGTTTTGGTCAAAAATCACACAAGGATAATGTAACCAAATTTGAGTTTTGTGAGGTATGATGCTTGGTTAATTGAACGATTGTATGAGCAACGAATGAATGAAATAAATAATTGACACAAGGATTTATATGAGGAAAAAGCCCTTGATCAAGGTGTGATCTCCGGCATAAAAAACCTCGGGTGATGGAAACTACTGATCACCAACTGTATTAAACAAAGAAAGTTTACAAATCGGGATGATAACAAGCTTGGTACAAGGATCGCTAGTATGTTAATGTGTAATTGCCAATGTGTTATAGAGAGTTCCAGTGTTCTGTGAGAGAGTGTTCGTGTGTTGCTATCTCTATCACTATCAAGCTTGTATCCCCTTTAAAAATAGAAATAAAACTAGCTAACAAACTTTTCACAAATGGTGCAAGCTCCCCACGATCACCATAACGGTCGAAGACTCCTTGCACGTGCAGAATCGTCAAGCATATTGTCCTATAATCTCGGTTGGACCAAGTCTTATTCGAATACACCTGCAAAAAGAAGCCAAAACATGATGGAAACTATTGTTAGTATTAGGATAACAATGAGGATCCTGGATCCTTATTCCTGCAGCTTCTTCTGAGGATCCTTAATTCAAACTGGACTGATGATCCGTGATCCAAGCTACATTTGAGGATCCGTGATCCATAAGCTGTGAAATTCTATCCCTAACAATCACTATGACTTCTAAAGATTACTGAGTTCTATCATTACATCAGACAACAGAGCAGAATCCCTTTCACACTCGTTAAGCCTCACTGGGACTCACATGCACCCCACATTATTATTATGTGTGCACCCATAGTAACAATGCGACTTGCATGTTCATCTCAGCTCCCCCTAACTCGTGTTAAAAGGTTCCTCAAATTCGAATAGCAAGACAAAAGACACCACAACATAGATCATGAAGGTTTAGGGAAGTGTCATGTCGCAACCCCCGCCCCCTTATCTGTCTCGGGAACCGGCGGACGCGAACTCAGTTTTGGCGGTATCGGTGTTTATCATTTTGGCAGCGGAAATTACATTAGGAACGTAGTTAGGAAATATTTTATCAGAGTAAATACCACGCTTTTATAACATTAAACATATTAGGATAAACCCAAGTTTTCATTACGAACTGATTTATAGAGAAAATCTCTATTTTATTGAATAAAACATCTTCTTTTATTTAGGTAACTTTTATAGCCACTTTTTCAAGCCTTCAGTGCGGTCCAGCTGGCTTCTAGTTGGCTCTCACATTTTGTTAAATGAAACGTATTTTAAAAACATTTCTCAGTGGGAAATACTAGTGAGTGAATCCCAATTTAACCAAGAAGAGTTTTATCTTTTCACAGTATTGAGAGCGATTACAATGTTTACATCTACACAATTACTCATTCAGTACTGTCAATCCTGACTGGTGGGTTATATTACTCATTGGCTAACTCTTTGTCCAATGGTAACGTCTTCCACATTTTGTATACAAAACCCCAATATACCGGCAGTAATTGAAGAATTACAAAGACTCAATCACTGCTAATCATAATTTAAAATAATAAAGGTTTTGTAAAAACTTGTTACAAAAAGGAGATTACTCACATTGCTGTCTTAGATTTCCTTTAAGGGTTTCCTGGTAATTTATCTATAATTTGCACAAATGCACACGCATTAGTATAATAACCCAATATTTACATTAGTAATACCCTCCCCGAGACGACATTCCAACGACTACGTCGGGCAGAACCATGACAGCCGGTACGGAACCCTGGATCAATTGGGCAGTGTATCTAATACGTTACCAGGGTTATAATACTTACAACAGAGCAAAACTTCGTTAATTAGGGGGTATTATACTCGAGAATTATGCCTACTATGTAGAAAATTTGAGAGAGAAAGAGATTTTGAACGATCGGAAACTGAAGGCTGAGAGCCTCCATTTATAGGCGACTCTTTGTCTCCCCTCACGACCCGCGTAAAACGTAGCCAAAGGCTACGCGGCCCACGTAGTTGGTGTGTAGGACTTAGCTACATCGATTCAACAAACTAGACTCGCCACGATGATGACACGTGGCAGCTCCGGGTGCGGCCTGACCTCCTTGCTGTCGCGACCCGCGTAGACCAGGGAGTGGTCTTACGCGCCCCGCGAGAAACCATTAAAATTCGTTTTTAATTAATTTTTAATAAAATAAGGGTATTCGGGGTCCGTTTACGTATACGGGGTGTAATTTAGGAAATATAGGGACATTTTAAAATATATTAGGGTGTCGAAAAATATTTTGGAGGGTTGTTATATACTCCCCACCTTGTTTTAGAACTCGTCCTCGAGATCTACTGGAAAAGGTGCAGATATTTTCTTTGCATTTCTGATTCAAGCTCCCATGTGTACCTGGTCCTCTTTTGGAGTCCCGCTTCACTTTGACTAGAACTAGTCTCTTGTGCTTGAGGTTCTTAACCTTCCTGTCTTCAATCTGTAGAGGCCTTTCTACAAATTTTAACTGCTCATTTACCTCTATATCTTTAAGAGGTACTATCAGTGATTCATCAGCTAAGCATTTCTTGAGATTAGATACATGAAATACATCATGTATTCCTGCCATTTCCTCTGGCAGTTGTAGCTGATAGGCTACAAGTCCTATTCTTTTAATAATCTCAAAAGGTCCAACATACCTGGGGCTTAGCTTTCACCTTCTGATGAATCTTATCACTCCTTTCCAAGGAGAAACTTTCAATAACACTTTATCTCCTACTTGAAATTCCAACAGCTTTCGTCTGTTATCAGCATAACTCTTTTGTCGATCACGTGCTGCTTTTAGTCATTCCTTGATTTGAATGATCTTGTCGGTTGTTTCTTGTACTATCTCAGGTCCAGATTGTTGATTTTCTCCAATTTCTGCCCAACAGACTGGAGTTCGGCACTTTTGTCTATAAAGTGCTTCGAATGGTGCAACATTGATACTTGTGTGATAACTGTTATTATAAGAAAATTCTATCAATGGTAAGTGATCATCCCAATTACCTCCAAAATCAATTACACAAGCTCTAAGCATGTCCTCCAGTGTCTGAATTGTCCTTTCGCTTTGTCCGTCCGTTTGAGGATGACAAACGGTGCTTAGATTCAACTTGGTTGCCATTGCTTTTTGGAAACTTGTCCAAAAATGAGAGGTAAAACGACTATCTCTGTCAGAAACAATTGATAGAGGAATTCCATGTAAAGAAACTATTTCATTTACATATAATTTAGCTAATTGCTCCATACTAAATGTTTCCTTCATCGGTAGGAAATGAGCTGACTTAGTTAGCCTATCTACAATCACCCAGATTGTTTCATTACCTTTTCTTGTTTTGGGTAATTTAGTAACAAAATCCATTGTTATCAATTCCCATTTCCATACTGGCATTTCTAACTGTTGCAACAATCCTTAGGGTTTCTGATGTTCAGCTTTGACTTGCGAACAGGTTAAACACTTTGCAACATATGTTGCTATATCCTTTTTCATTCCTGTCCACCAAAAATTCTTTCTTAAATCTTGATACATCTTATCACTTCCAGGATGCATCGTATACTTAGACTTATGGGCTTCTTCTAATATACGGTGGCGTATGTTTCCAAATTTAGGTATCCACATCCTTTTCTTATGGAATCTCCAAATTCCATCTGTTCCTTGTTCTAATTCCTTAATCATTCCTTTCAATTTCTCATTATCATCCTTGATTACTGATTCTTGTGCCTTTTTAATCTGTTCATTTAAATCTACTTGCAGATTTAATTTAAGTGAACGTATTCTTTTTGGCTTTTCATGATACTTTCTACTTAAAGCATCAGCAACTACGTTTGCTTTTCCTGCATGATACTGAATATCACAATTATAATCACTAAGCATCTCCATCCAACGTCTTTGTCTCATATTCAATTCCTTTTGCCCGAAAACATACCTTAAACTCTTATGATCTGTGAAAATGGTAAACTTACTACCGTAGAGGTAATGTCTCCAAATTTTCAGGGCAAAAATTATGGCTCCTAATTCTAGATCATGGGTTGAATAATTCTCTTCATGATTCTTAAGTTGTCTAGAGGCGTAAGCTATAACCTTTTGACATTGCATCAATACACATCCATAACCTAACTTAGAAGCGTAACAATAGACTACAAAGTCTTCAGTTCCTTCTGGTAACGCTAGTATGGGTGCATTGGTTAGTCTTTGCTTAAGAATTCTAAAGGCTTCTTCTTGTTTTGATCCCCATTCAAACTTAACGGATCTACAGGTTAACTTAGTTAAGTGAATGGTTATTCTAGAACAATCTCGAATAAATCTTCTATAATAACCGGCTAGTCCTAAGAAACTTCTAACCTCAGTTGGTGACTTAGGGGTTGGTGACTCAGGGGTTTTCCATTTGGTAATTGCTTCAATTTTGGTGGGATCTACATGAATTCCTTCATGATTAACTAGATGTCCAAGAAATTGTACCTGTTCTAACCAAAACTCACACTTCGAAAACTTAGCATAAAGCCTTTCTTTCCTTAATAAGCTTAGAAGTGCGTGCAGATGCTCTGCATGTTCCTCTTTACTCTTAGAGTAAATGAGAATATCATCTATAAAGACAATTATGAATTTATATCATGTCCATAAATGCAGCTTGGGCAATGGTTAAACCAAATTGCATGACAGTAAATTCATAATGGCCATACCTCGTTCTAAAAGCGGTCTTAGGAATGTCCTCTTCCTGTACCTTTAATTGATGATATCCTGATCTTAAATCGATTTTAGAGAAAAATCGTGCTCCTTGCAACTGATCGAACAAATCATCGATTCTTGGTAATGGATACCGATTCTTAATCATGACCTTGTCCCCATGGCGATGAACTTGGCTGTATGAATCCTTTCTCCAACAATTCATCTAACTGTTTCTTCAATTCCTGCATTTCTGCGGGTGCCAAACGGTAAGGTGCTTTGGCAATTGGTGTTGTCCCTGTAACAAGTGGATTCAGAATTCAACTTCTCTGTCTGGAGGTTGTCCTTGTAATTCTTCTGGAAATGCATCTAGAAATTGGGATACTACTGGGATATCCTTTAATTCTTTTCCTTTAGTGTTAATGATTATGGAAATCAAACACACTAATGATCCTTTTCTTATATAACATGTTGTTTTCATCACAGAGATGAATTTTGTAGATCTAGAGGGTTTATTTCCTTTAATTGTGATCTTTTCACCCTTTGGTGAATTTACTTGGATTGACTTTTGATCACATAAAATACTGGCTTTATTGGCTGTTAACCAATCCATTCCTAACACTACATCAAATCCTGCCAGATTCATTGGATAAAGGTTCGCAATAAATTTCTGATTTAGAAATTCTATTCTTGCTCCCTGCAAGATTTTAGAAATCTTAACGGTTTCTCCATTTGCTGTCTCTACTAGACATTCTTGTAGGAGTTTAGTTAATGGTTGATTGAGATGTTTGCAAAATGAAGTATTAATAAAACTTTGGTTCGCACCAGAGTCAAATAATACTTTAGCAAAAACATCATTAACTAAAAACGTACCGGCGATCACATCCGGAATCATCTTTGCTTCTTCTGCACTTAGAACAAATGCTCTAGCATTTTTAGTGTTCTTGTTATTTGTGGCTGGAGCTAATTTCAGACAGTTTGGCTTGATGTGGCCTTGTTCTCCACAGTTGTAGCATATCCTGTTGTTAGGCTTCTTCCTGCAGTCTTCCTCCTTGTGTCCAGATATCTTGCAGAAGTTACAGTATATGGAGCATCTTCAAGAATGCTTTCTTTTGCAATACTTGAAATAGGGTGCAGAGGTAGAACCTACATTTCTCCCACGGTTAGAATTTCCAGAACGAAATTCTTGGGTAAGCTTCTGGGTTAGGTTCCTTCTTTGATCCTCTTCTCGTGTACGGACTAACTAAATAGTCAAGGTATTTGCTAGTTCTACAACTTATTCTATGGTTTGGGGTCTAGCTGCCTTGACTACATGCCTGATTTCACCGATTAATCCCCAGATGTAACGAGAGATTAATACTAGTTCAGGTGATGCAAGAGTTGGCACTATTCAAGCATATTCAAATAATAACTTAGTGTAACCCTTACTATCCACTCCAGTCATCCTAAGATTTAAGAATTTATTTGCTATCTGTTCTTTTTCATTGGGAGGGCAAAATTTCCTTTCTACCATGTTTTTAAATTCTTCCCATTCCATATTGTAAGTTCTATCACTTCCCTTAGACTGGAGGATAGTGTATAACCATGCTAAGGTTGAATTCTTGAACAGATTAGAAGCAAACATTATCTTATCCTCTTCCGCACACTTGCTTATTCTTAAGACTGCCTCAGTCTTTTCTATCCAGCGTAGAACTACAACGACCACTTCATTGCCCGAGAATTCCATTGGTTTACAAGACCAGATTTTTTTATAAGAAAAACCATAAGGCATGGTTCTTCTTCTTTTGGGAATGGGCGCTTGAAGTATAGGTCCATTGTTCACGCTGTGTTCAGGTTCAGTGGGTCGTTTACTATCACGTTTACTTTTATTTTATGTTTCCTTAACCGTTTGAATAATATATGGCATCGCATCTATTATTCCTTGTGCCACTATGTTTTGGATGGCATTGGATGGCACTGTTGTCTACTTAGTTTCCATTATTGTTGTTGTTTGGGTTTTCGTTATTATGGTTTTCCACGTTATTATCCGGATTCTCTTGATTCACTTGGTCGACCATCTGAATTTTAAACATTTGCCAATTATTAATATCACAAAATAATATTTAAGGCAAACAATCACACCACACATATTGGTCAAAAGCGTCGAGCATTGCGACTTACTCTTTCTTATAGTATGCATCTAATACAAATTTAATACAATCTGGAACTGGAAATTAAAAATTACAATACTATTATGCATTACTAACCACGAAATGGTCTATACTATGATATTATATATATATATATATATATATATATATATATATATATATATATATATATATATATATATATATATTATACGCGCATATTATATATTATTATATTATATTATTATTATTACCATCTCCACTACCACTTTTACTGATATGGATTCATCCAGAAATCCATATGACGCTCGTCGTACTTCCAGACGAGTCGTTCTCCTACCTGCCTCATTCTTTCACTACTTTCTAAAATTTCTTCTCCGAAAGTTCGGAGCTCTTGCACATTTTCTGCACTCATTGGGGGTGTAGGTGCTGGTACGGGATCTGGGTACTGTGGCATGGGTTCTTCCTGAGGATATGGATTCTCTAGGATTTCCCTAATGTATTCATCATTATCGTAGTAAGGATCTAGAGGGTCCAGACCTGGGTAAGCTGCTAGGTTTGGCATGGGTAGGTCTGTTAAATGATAGCGTTGCACATAATCCCTATGATTATCAAACCACGGATCGTAGTCTGGGTCTAAGGTATTGGGTGCTGGTATGATTGAAATCATGCATTTCTACTTGATTTTCTGGGTTGTTTTCTATCTCCATTGGCTGCATGGGAAACAAGGGTAATAGTTGAGGGGCTACTAGTTGTTCCAGGTTTAGGTCGACAGCTGTGGTTGCTAAAATATGGAAGTTTGCTAAACTCCTATTAAGCATGTCTTGGGTGTGGGCATCAGTTTCTCTCTTAGCGGTTGCTAGCACTCGTTGCTCTTGTAACTTTTTCATTCTCTTCCTATGCTCATGTGCTCCCTTACTGAACCATCCTCTTTTTTTTTTTAGGGAATTACTCTTTAGACTGAGCCTTAAATACGAATATCCCGTCTTCATTATCAACAGAGTACCCTGAGAGGGTAGGCTGTGAAGAGGTGCCTTCGCTTCTAGGTGAGTTGGACAACTGACGATATGCGTCGGATGGTCCTTGATCACTCATACTGTAAACTAACAAATAGTCAAATAACACATAACAATAAAATACAGATATGCATGTATTTCCGTAATTTATTTCCTAACAATTTGAATAATATATTGATGTCAGCAGAACACTTCTGTGGCTGAATCAGTGGCTTAGCTCTGATACCACCTTCTGTCGCAACCCCCGCCCCCTTATCTGTCCCGGGAACGGGCGGACGCGAACTCAGTTTTGGTGGTATCGGTGTTTATCATTTTGGCAGCGGAAATTACATCGGGACCGTAGTTTGGAAATATTTTATCAGAGTAAATACCACGCTTTTATAACATTAAACATATTGGGATAAACCCAAGTTTTCATTACAAACTGATTTATAGAGAAAATCTCCATTTAATTGAATAAAACATCTTCTTTTATTTAGGTAACTTTTATAGCCACTTTTCCAAGCCTTCAGTGCGGTCCAGCTGGCTTCTAGTTGGCTCTCACATTTTGTTACCTGAAACGCGTTTTAAAAACATTTTTCAGTGGAAAATACTGGTGAGTGAATCCCAATTTAACCAAGAAGAGTTTTATCTTTTCACAGTATTGAGAGCGATTACAATGTTTACATCTACACAATTACTCATTCAGTACTGTCAATCCTGACTGGTTGGGTCATATTACTCATTGGCAAACTCTTTGTCCAATGGTAACGTCTTCCACATTTTGTATACAAAACCCCAACATACCGGCAGTAATTGAAGAATTACAAAGCCTCAATCACTACTAATCATAATTTAAAATGATAAAGGTTTCGTAAAAACATGTTACAAAAAGGAGATTACTCACATTGCTGTCTTAGATTTCCTATAAGGGTTTCCTGGTAATTTATCTATAATTTACACAAATGCACATGCGTTAGTATAATAACCCAATATTTACATTAGTAATACCCTCCCCGAGACGTCATTCCAACGACTACGTCGGGCAGAACCACGACAGCCGTTACGGAACCCTGGATCAATCGGGCAGCGTATCTAATACGTAACCGGGGTTATAATACTTACAATGGAGCAGAACTTCGTTAATTAGGGGGTATTATACTCGAGAATTATGCCTACTACGTATAAAATTTGAGAGAGAGAGATTTTGAATGATCGGAAACTGAAGGCTGAGAGCCTCCATTTATAGGCGATTCTTTGTCTCCCCACGCGGCCCGCGTAAAACGTAGCCAAAGGCTACGCGGCCCGCGTAGTAGGTGTGTAGGACTTAGCTGTGTCGATTCAACAAACTAGACTCGCCAAGATGATGACACGTGGCAGCTCCGGGTGCGGCCTGACCTCCTTGCTGTCGCGGCCCGCGTAGACCAGGGAGTGGTCTTACGCGCCCCGCGAGAAACCATTAAAATTCATTTTTAATTAATTTTTAATAAAATAAGGGTATTCGGGGCCCGTTTACGTATACGGGGTGTATTTTATGACATATAGGGACATTTTAAAATATATTAGTGTGTCGAAAACTATTTTGGAGGGTTGTTATATGTCACACTATCAATCACATAACGTAGGCTAGTAACACAAGAACTCATACTGTAGTGCTAAGTGTGCAATCACATGCAATGTCATACGTAAGTGTACGCTCGATATCCTATGCAATAAGTAATCGAGAGACGAACCTTGCAATCTGGAGCTGAGTGTCATGGTCGATTTTAGAACTGTCCGGTTATAGTCTGGTTTTATAAAACGTTTTAAAACCTAGTTAACTATAACCAGTGGCTCTGAGACCACACTGTCACACCCCCAGAATACCACATGCGGAAACCCCACTAGGCGTGTGACGTACCAGGATCTAGCCACTGATCACATTGAACTCATAACAAGATTTCAAATAAAGTTGCTATTTATAAATAAAGGTGTTTCAATGTGAATATAACGAGTTCAGCGGAAGCAATAAGTAAATCATTGTTCAAATGTTTCAAAAACCAAAAGTACGAAAACCAGTAAGCCTGACATTTGTTTCCAAGCAGGTCGACCCATAACCACTTCAGCAATTTCAGATAGCAAGATCCTTGTCCAAAGAATATAACGACCCGCGAGCATGCAACAAGTGTATCAGACAACGCTGGCGACTTCACAGTTTTTTTACAAACGTTTAGTTTCCAAGCATTTTAGTCCAATTTAATAATAATGTTGATAAGAACTCGATACCGTACAAGATGGCGTCAGATTGTTTGCCCGTCCCCAATGCCCCTTATCTAAGAATTGGTCGTGATTAAGGTCATTAGTTCACGCCCGTCCTCTCAGGTACGGTGTGAGGTTGCCAAGCCTAATAGCACTATCAACTAATGCCCCGTTACCTCTCAGGTAACTATTCGGTAGAGGATGGGACTTAAGGTGATAGGAAATGAGTTCATGTCACGGCCCCCGACCCAGTTTGACCCGTTTCAGGAGCCGCGAGACAGAAAATCCCGTGGTATTTAATTAATTGAGTTTAACAGCGGAAGTTAACATCAGGATCTTTTTAAGACTGAAATATTTCCCGATTATTTTATTTCACAACTCGGGATAAAACCCGGTAATTTACAATCTTGAGATTTCACGAAGAAATCTTTTATTTTACAAAACATGTTTCTTTATTTTATACTGAGCCACTTCTTTGAGCTTGTAGTGCTATATGGCACTTTTCCTGGATCATAACAGATTACCTAAAACATGTTTTAAAAAGGTTTTGTCAGCGGGAAATACTGAGTGAATCATTCTATTTTGCATAATGATGCATAGTTATCAATTACAGCATAAGAGCGATTACAATGGCTTCTATCTTATTTTTATCTGGCGAATTGTCACAATGGTGACATGTCACAATGGTGACGATGGTCATACCACTATTAGATCAATGAACCTAAATAGTGATGATTATCCCTGTAGGTCAATGAACCTAACAGTGATTTTCCCGAGTAGGTCAATGAACCTAACTGGGAGAAAATTAGTAATGTGCACAATACCCCACTAACCAGTAATTCAAGATATCCACGACTTAGTCCCTGTAATTATAACCTTGAAAATAATTTGAGGTATTGTAAATAGTTGATAAAAAGAGAATGACTCACATTGCAGATTTATACGGGCAGAGTTTAGCCTACTGATTAGCTTTTTAACCTAAATTAATAACAGGCACACAATTCAGTCAGTAACTTAATACAGCTTTTACGATAACTCACGAGATCAAATCCTCACATCGAATGACAAAGTGCGATACTTAAACATCCATTGAATTTAATCAACGAATGACAAAGCATAAACCCTAATGTGGGCAGCACTTAAACATCCATTGGATATTTTGATCAATCGGACATTGAATCGTATCAGCGATCGAGTTATTACCCTGATTGTGGCGTCGATTAATGATCCGTGTGTGTTAATTGTGGTAAACAGACAATATCTCAGCGTATAATTTGAGAATTTACGTCGTTTCAACTCCCAGAATCAAGTCCCACTGCCTAACATTTATAGCTAAAAAACTGTCCCCCTCGCGTGGCGCGAGGGGGTGTCGCGTGGCACGAGGGGTGCCTACCCACCATAGGGTAGCCCCATGTCATAGTAGCCTTGCTGAGTTGGTCTTGCGTTCATTTTCAATTTACACGTAAAACTGTTTAGATAATACCAACTAGGGTTTGCCCCCCCTGAGTTTTAGGGGCCCTGATCCTGATTCCGATTTTTCTGAAAATTTTAGGGTTTGTTCGGAATCACTTGGGTTTCTTAATTAGGGTTTCCTAATAGACAATTAAAGTAATAAATATGACTTTTTAATGAGAGTTGTTACATTCTCCCCACCTTAATAAAAATCTCGTCCTCGAGATTTACTGGAATGAATGAAGACACTCAGATTCCAGCTCCCAAGTGTATTCAGGGTACTATCTTTGAATCCCATTTTACTTTGACTAAAACTAGTCGTTTATGTTTAAGAAACTTGATCTTTCGATCCTCAATTTGAAGAGGTTTCTTTACAAATTTCAGATTTTCGTTTTCCTCTATATCTCGAATAGGTACTACCAGTGATTCATCTGATAAGCATTTCTTGAGATTGGATACATGAAATACATCATGTACTCCTGCTAATTTTTCGGGTAGTTGTAAACGATAAGCAACTGGTCCTATATGTTTGATTACTGGAAATGGTCCTACGTATCTGGGACTTAGCTTTCCTTTCTTACCGAATCTAACAACTCCTTTCCAAGGAGATACTTTAAATAGTATTTTGTCTCCAACTTGAAATTCCAACAACTTTCGTCTATTATTTGTATAACTTTTATGACGATCTCTAACCGTCTTCAGCCTTTCCTTCGTGATACTGAATATCACAGTCGTAGTCACTTAGAATTTTCATCCATCTCCTTTGCCTTATGTTTAATTCTTTTTGCCCAAATGTATATCTTAAATTTGTAGTAAACTTTCTTCCATACAGATAATGTCTCCAAATTTTAAGGGCAAAAATTATGGCTCCTAATTCCAAGTCATGAGTGGTATAGTTTTCTTCGTGCTTTTTCAATTGCCTTGATGCATACACAATTACCTTTTTGCGTTGCATTAACATATATCCAAATCCTAACTTTGAAGCATCACCGTATACTTTAAAATCTTCTATTCCTTCTGATAAGGCTAAGATTTTGTTAAATTTCTGTTTCAAGATTCTAAAAACTTCTTCTTGCTTAAGTCTCTATTCAAACTTAACTGTTTTACAGATTAACTTAATTAAGGGTATAGCTATCTTGGAAAAATCCTTAATAAACTGTCTATAGTATCCAGCTAAACTTACAAAACTCCTAATTTCCATTGCGGATTGCGGAACCTTTCATTTGGTAATTGCTGCTATCTTATCAGGATCTATGTGAATACCTTCGTGATTCACCATGTGTCCTAAGAATTGCACTTCCTTTAACCAAAATTCACACTTTGAGAACTTGGCATAAAGCTTTTCTTTTCTTAACAAAGTTAAGAGTGCATGAAGGTGCTGACAATGTTCTTTCTGACTTTTGGAATAAATAAGTATATCGTCTATGAAAACAATTACAAATTTATCCAAATATGGTTTACAGATTTTATCCATAATGTCTATGAATGCTGCAGGTGCATTCGTTAATCCGAAGGGTATGACTGTAAACTCGTAATGACCATATCTAGTCCTGAAATCAGTTTTAGGTATGTCTTCCTCTTGTACTTTCAATTGATGATATCCAGAACATAAGTTGTTCTTAGAAAAATATCTATCTCCCTGGAATTGATCGAATAGATCATCAAGTAATGGGCATTGATCCTTAATTGTAACCTTTATTCAATTCCCTATAATCAATACACTTTTTCATTGAACCATCTTTTTTTCTTAACAAACAATAATGGTGCCTCCCGCGAGGATCAACTAGGTTGTATGAAACCTTTACTTAGTAATTCATCTAATTACTTTTTCAGTTTTAATATTTCTGTGGGTGCTAACCGATAAGATGCCTTGGCTATCGGTATAGTTCCTGGAATTAGATGAATCCTAAATTCTACTTTCCTATCTGGTGGTAATCCTAGTAACTCTTATGGGAATACATCTGGGTATTCTGAAACAACACAAATTTCCTTAAGTTCTTTATCTTTAGTATTAATGATTACTGAAATCATATATACTATTCCTTGCTTTCGTTCATGATTAGCAACTTTCATTACTGATATAAACTTTATGGGTTTACATGGCTTATCTCCTGTAATCATTATTACTTTTCCAGTGGATGCACAAATTTCTATGGAATTCTTATCACAGATAATTTGAGCATAGTTGTTTACTAACCCATCCATTCTTAACACAACATCAAATTCAACTAATTTCATAGATAATAGGGTTGCAGAAAATTTATGACTTAAAAGTTATATTTCTATATTTTGCAGAATCTTATTTATTTTAACCGATTTCCCATCTGTCATTTCTACTGTAGAAATTTGCCTAATACTGATTAAAGGTAAATTAATAATTTGGCAGAATAAAGTACTTTGGTTTGCACCAGAGTCAAATAATACTTTTGTGTAAACGTTTTGAACTAAGAACGTACCGGCTATCACATCTAGAATGAGTTCTGCTTCCTTAGCAGTCAGTTGAAAGGCTCTTACATTCCTTTTTACTCCTTCCGCAGGTTTGGCTTTATTGTCAGATGGTTTGTTTAGTTTTGGACAATCTGGCCTAAGATGTCCAGCTTCTCCATAGTTGTAGCAAACTGAAAATTTCTTCCTCCTGCAGTCTTCTTCTTGATGCCCCGGAATTTTTCAAAACTTGCAATATCCTTTGCATCTTCCAAAATGCTTCCTTTTGCAAAAATTGCAAAATGGACTAGTGGTAGATTCCCATTTCCTTTTCTCTTGAAATTGTTATGGTTACCCGGATGGAATTCTTGGGTAATCTTTTGGGCTACTTCCTTCCTTCCTTCTATTTTCTTCTCTTGTCCGTACTAGCTCGTCAGTCAGAGTATTGGCTAAATCTACCGCATCATCAATCGTGCGAGGTTTCGCAGCCTTGACGATATTACGGATTTCGGAAATTAATCCCCAAATATAACGAGAAATGAGTACCGGCTCTGGCGAAGCCAGCGTTGGTACCATTCTAGCATATTCAAAGAATGTAGAAGTATACCCTCGACAATCTACATCCACCATCCGGTGGGTTAGAAACTTATTTGCCATTTGATCTTTTTCATATTCGGGACAGAATTTTCTTTCTACAAGACTCTTAAATTCTTCCCATATCATGGCATAAGCCCTATTTCTTCCTTTAGCCTGTAACACCGTGTTCCACCATTCTAGCGCCCCTTCTTTGAAAAGGTTTGATGCATACATACATGACCTGATCATCCTGAGCACATTTACTTATGGCAATTACTGCCTCGGTTTTCTCTAACCAACGCAGTGCCGCAGTCGCTCCTTCATTGCCTGCAAACTCAATGGGTTTACAAGCAAGAAATTCTTTGTAAGTGCAACCAGGTGTTGCAGCTTTCATTTTCTTAGGAGGAGGAGCTTGCCGTGGTTCATTATCATGATTACCGCCTTCATTTACGCTATTACTGAAGTTATCTTCAGAAATGCGTTTGCTAGGAACGATTTGTTGAGGTTCAGTTGGATTTTTAATAGCAGCAACAATTGCTGGAATAGCGTTGGCTATCCCTTGAGTAACTATTGCTGGAATAGCGTTGGCTATCCCTTGAGTAACGATATTTTCTATATCCTGCCTAGTCATAAATTGATCCCCCGGTTGTTGCTCAGATTGATTAACCTCATTAACTGGTTCATTATTAGCGTTTTCCATCTGATAACTGATTTATAGATACATAATTAGTATAAAAGAAATAATCCAATGTCATAATTAATTGCACATAATCATGTAGACAAATATACAACAAATTTGTAAATTTTCTAAAATTTCATTTGTTTTATAGATTATATCATGCTTCTATATACAACCGTTTTATTATTTATTTTACACATACTGATTTTACTATTACACAACTACAGTTTCATAATTCCCTATCCTTTGTTAGGTGATATTCTAGTAACGGCGTTCCTTCTAATCGTATTTCCAGGAGATCTGTCCCAAAATTTCTTGGATCCTATTCCCAGCATCCATGAGTTCTTTGTTAAAATAACGGAGTTCAACCATATTTTCGTTACTCATTGGTGGATTTGGTAAAGGTTCTGGATTGAACTTAGGAAAAAGCTTATAGGGATGGTTTTGTAACAGTATTTCATTATTCAACCATTCGTCTATTTGCAAGTGGATTGAAGGGTTTGGAATAGCTGGTTCTAAATTCATTGGTCGTTGTGTTTCAAGAGAATGAATAAAAATCATTTTCATTAATAGGCTCAATAGTATCATCGTTTGCCATTATAAAATCTAGCTCTTCTTGAGATGGTAATTCCTCAATTTGTCTAGAGCTTTCCCCAATTTCCATTTTCTTAGGCTTGAGTTTCTCGAGAGGTAAAGCGTTGAATTCTATAGGCTCTTCTAAGTCTGGTATATACTTATTGAAATCTCTGGAAACTTCTATTCTTACCGGATAGAGATTTAAATTCTGAAGTGCGTCAGACAATTCACTCATGCTGTTTAGTAAAATACACACAATTACTAAGTTAAAATCATAACAAAATTTTATAGAAAAACTTTTAAATATTAGTTTATGTTGGGTAACTATGAAACAACCGAATATGAAAACATACTAGGTTTTATTTATGAATTTATTTATTTACTAAATATGGTTTATAGACTGTAGATAATAAAGATGCTAAAACTTTGAGTCAGAATATTTAAAGATTTGTATTTACTGCTACAGTGGTTAGCATATAAAGATCTGCCCATACTGTACGAAATTAGTCAGATAACAAAACACATAATCACAAAATAGCAATTAATTAAGTATTTCTAAATACTTAATTGGCTTAAATCAGTGGCTCGATTAGTGGCTCTGATACCACCTTTTTCTGTCACGGCCCCCGACCCGGTTTGACCCGTTTCAGGAGCCGCGAGACAGAAAATCCCGTGGTATTTAATTAATTGAGTTTAAGAGCGGAAGTTAACATCAGGATCTTTTTAAGACTGAAATATTTCCCGATTATTTTATTTCACAACTCGGGATAAAACCCGGTAATTTACAATCTTGAGATTTCACGAAGAAATCTTTTATTTTACAAAACATGTTTCTTTATTTTATACTGAGCCACGTCTTTGAGCTTGTAGTGCTATATGACACTTTTCCTGAATCATAACAGATTACCTGAAACATGTTTTAAAAAGGTTTTGTCAGCGGGAAATACTGAGTGAATCATTCTATTTTGCATAATGATGCATAGTTATCAATTACAGCATAAGAGCGATTACAATGGCTTCTATCTTATTTTTATCTGGCGAATTGTCACAATGGTGACGATGGTCATACCACTATTAGATCAATGAACCTAAATAGTGATGATTATCCCTGTAGGTCAATGAACCTAACAGTGATTTTCCCGAGTAGGTCAATGAACCTAACTGGGAGAAAATTAGTAATGTGCACAATACCCCACTAACCAGTAATTCAAGATATCCACGACTTAGTCCCTGTAATTATAACCTTGAAAATAATTTGAGGTATTGTAAATAGTTGATAAAAAGAGAATGACTCACATTGCAGATTTATACGGGCAGAGTTTAGCCTACTGATTAGCTTTTTAACCTAAATTAATAACAGGCACACAATTCAGTCAGTAACTTAATACAGCTTTTACGATAACTCACGAGATCAAATCCTCACATCGAATGACAAAGTGCGATACTTAAACATCCATTGAATTTAATCAACGAATGACAAAGCATAAACCCTAATGTGGGCAGCACTTAAACATCCATTGGATATTTTGATCAATCGGACATTGAATCGTATCAGCGATCGAGTTATTACCCTGATTGTGGCGTCGATTCATGATCCGTGTGTGTTAATTGTGGTAAACAGACAATATCTCAGCGTATAATTTGAGAATTTACGTCGTTTCAACTCCCAGAATCAAGTCCCACTGCCTAACATTTATAGCTGAAAAACCATCCCCCTCGCGTGGCGCGAGGGGTGCCTACCCACCATAGGGTAGCCTCGTGTCATAGTAGCCTTGCTGAGTTGGTCTTGTGTTCATTTTCAATTTACACGTAAAACTGTTTAGATAATACCAACTAGGGTTTGCCTCCCCTGAGTTTTAGGGGCCCTGATCCTGATTCCGATTGTTCTGAAAATTTTAGGGTTTATTCGGAATCACTTGGGTTTCTTAATTAGGGTTTCCTAATAGACAATTAAAGTAATAAATATGACTTTTTAATGAGAGTTCTTACAGTTCACTATCCAACATCCTAGTTTTTACCCATTTGATTGTCGGACCCACCGGGACGCATGCTCAAGAGAAGTGAACTCACCTTAGTTTTGCTCGGTATGTTATGTTACCCGTTCCAAGTTGGTTAACCAAACCCTACCGTGGTTACCAATAAAATCAGTTTCATAATCAATTAAATCACGTATTTTCACAGATTGCATTCACCGTAAAGATCACCGTATAACACATATCAAGTACTCAAATCTCATACAAGTCCACATCCCACGTGCATGTCACATAACAACACTTAACAGGTGTGTTTGCTACACACACGAGCCAAATCAGGTTCCTTATTCATAATTAATATTCTTAACATACATCAAATAAAACTTTATAAACATAAACATTCATCATCATACACATCATAAACTATTTGAAACCTTATGTTACTGCATGCTATGTGGACACGTTTACTGTTTAAACTGTTCTGTTTGTTTGCTGTCTTGCAACATCTTCACGAAGAACCAGTTCTTCATAGGATGCCCTCATGACGAAGGATCCTCTTAGCGAAGAACCCTCTTGGCGAAGAACCCTCTTGGCGAAGAACCCTCTTCGTCAAGAAGTGATTGTGACGAAGAACCCTAGTTGTTCGTCAAAGAACGATCAACGAAGAACCAGGTTCTTCGTCGACTTGAGTGTGGTGTGCGTCCCAAAGTTATGAAGCATGAACGTGTTATGTCTAAACATTAAACAACTCCTAAGTTTTCATTTAACCACCAAACATAACAATACTTTAATCACTCATATATCGTGCACATGTTACAACATAAAACGAATTGTGAAAAAAGGATTGTGAAACAAGTGATGCGTAGAGAAAGGACCTTGAGATCTTGGGTTATCACATCCGCCGTCAATCCCCCACCGTCGTCAATCCCCCACCACCGTCAAACCCAACACCACCACAAACGGCGGAAATAAAACCAAAAAATAAAAAAAAGGTTGAAGATTAAGCAATAAAATTTGGAATACAAACTAACCTTCATCGTGTGGTCTAGAGTTTGTCTTGTGAAAATCGTGTGGTCCAGAGCGTTTGTGTGTGTGTTCTTGGTGTTTTAGTGTGTGAGTTTTCAAATTTTAGATCTATTTTACCCCTTTATTGAAACTGGGAAAGTGTTTGGGGTCAATGAGAGGCGTATGAGTTAATGAGCGGCGTATAGGAGTTGTTTTTTCCTTTTTGAATCTATGAAACTTAGTATAAGAGAAAAAAGAACCGGGATAATCAACGGGTGAGACACTTGTCCCAGTGGAAGGGAGGGATGCATTTAAATGAGAGGTCACGAGTTCGAGCCGCGTTGAAACTGGTTTAGGGCCGGTTTTTTGCATTTTTGACATTTTTTTATTATTCATTTATTTATATTAAAATTAATTCCTTTTATTAAAAAAAACAAAAACATATTTTATTTTTATTTTGAGCCAACAATTTTAAATCTCTTTAAAACAATAGTTTTCTTTTATTTTGTACCCCTTTCTTTTATCTGCGTTGGAGTTCGATCGTCGTACATTTTGAGTTTAATCTTTTTAATCATGTTTTGTACGTCTTGTAGAATGCACACGCTATGTGGGTTTTGTTTTCTTATGGTTAAATGTATATTTGTAGGCTCCATGTTTTGCAGATAAAGTCTCTCCACCAGTGGTTCTTCGTCCGGGGTCAGCCATCTAGCAAACGCGTGGCCCTCGAGAAATTCAACAGGCTCATGGTTGTGAATGTTTTTATTCTCCACAAGGCTCCAATTACCACTACTTGAGTCTAGTTTCCCTATCAGACATAAAGGACAGCCAACCTTTTTGCTACCGGAACGCCGAACTGTTGCTTTACTTTAGGGTTCGCCGCCACGATCGCATTGCAACCATATCTTCACTGTCCTTGCTGACGAACCTTGGCCTTTTGTTATCGTTCGTTGGGTCACAATGACGTAACCTTTCACAACTTCTCTTTTGTATACCCAATTCTTCAATTCTTCAAGTGACCCAAATACCTCAAAAAAAAAGAGGTTCATTAGAAATCCACATAAATGAAATTAATATATTAATTTGTCGAAAAAACAATAAAAAAAAACTCGGGTTGAACATCAGGTTCGGGTTAATATGTATGACACATTTTTGGGTTTGTATGAAATTTCGTATCATACATTTTCTACTTTTAATCAGTATACATGCCTCGTTCGTGTTCGTTCCGTTCATTTACAAGCCTAAGTAATCTATTTTTAACAAAATATTTCACCCGAACATATATAATATTTCACCAAAATGATAACGAAATCGGGTTAATATGTATGACACAATTTTCGGGTCGGGTTCGGGTTAAGGTCGGGTCGGGTCAAATATTTTCTAGATTTCTCCTACCTAATAAAAATTATATATAACGAATAACACATTTACAAAATCATTTTTTTCACTCTAAAATTTTATCAACATTATATAACACGAATAACACGTAATTGACTACCTAATAAAAATTATATATAACGAGTAACACGTATACAAAATCATTTTTTCCACTCTAAAATTATATCAACATTATATAACACGAATAACACGTAATTGACGCTTATGTCATACCTTTTTGTTTTTTTTTTCTCGTCATTAGCACATTCCTCGTTAGCACGTTCGTCGTCGTGAACACCTTCCTCGTTAGCAGGTTCGTCGTCGTCAACACCCTCCTCAAAGTGCATTACACCTTCCTCGATTTCGTTATCATTTTCCTCAAAGTTCTTAGCACACTCCTCGACTTCGTTATCATTTTCCTCAAAGTCGTTAGCACCTTCTTCGACTTCGTTATCATTTTCCTCAAACTCCTTAGCAACTTCCTCATACTCTAACTTGTGTTGGTTTTCCGTATATGAATGGTAAGTCCCGTATTCGTGTCACGGATAACTTTAGGCAATGTAAGATGGTTCCCCTCATCTACAAACACCTGGTTCAAGTCAGGTAACACGGGTCGCACACCCCCGTCATCACAACGAGGCACGGACACAACCTCCTCCTCACCTCGATCAATTTCGGATAACCAAACGCTTTCGGAGACGTACGACTGGTTCGAATCTTCACCAAAAAAATTTCCAATGTCCCAAAACGACATCTTTAAGCTTCACGGTCTCAACCAACGTTTTTATTTAAGAATTTTCATCATTTCATTGGTATTTTGCGAGTTTGAAAAATTTTGAATCAAATAAATCCCGTATGCTTGGGTAAATAAACATTTTTGGTTGATAAGGGTCGTATGGGTCACTTTCACTCTTTTTCAGACTGAACTACCTGCATGTCAGTAATTATACCTTAAATTCATCAAAAGTCGTGCCAATAAGCATCTCATTGCTCAATGAGAGGCGTATAGGGTTTAATGCTCCAACTACCACAACCTTATACGCCTCTCATAGGGCAATGAGAGGCTTATCAAAACCCTTTTTCTGACACATTTAATGCTTTCACACTCTATACTCCCCTTATTGCCCTATATGCCACCTCTAGGGGGATGTGCACTTAAAAAGTGGGGATGTATCAATACCCTCACTCTTTAATAAGTAAGGGTTCTTTTTTTTGAACGGATAAAACTTCTATATCTAAATATAGAACCCAGCAAGAAGTTGTAACCGAACAATAACAAAACCAAAAGAAACGAAGACAACACAATTACAACAAAACAGAAATGTCAAAGTCGAGCCAACTGGCCCAAGCTAACGTAGAAGTCTTCCTCCTATGACACATCCACAGGTACGTATCTTCCTTGATGCTGTCAACAACATTCCTAACCGGGACGAAAACCTTGTCGAATGTTTTCTTGTTTCTGGCTAACCAAATGCGCCAGGTAGTAGCCAAGGTGACCATGTGGGCAATTTTTCTCCAATTGCTCGATCCAGGACTAGCAGCTATTGTATCGAAGACGTCAGATAATGATGTTGCTGCCATCGGGAAAGGAATTCTCATCCACACGAAGACGTTCCACCAAATGCTTTTAGCAAACAGGCAAGATACAAAGACATGATTAACATCCTCCCAACCGTACCCACATCTATCACACAAAAGATTATCAATGCTGATACCTCTTTCCGCGAGACCGATCTTCGAGGCCACCTTGTTCATCGACGCTCTCCAAGCCAGAAGATTAACTTTCGGGGTCGCCCATTTGTTCCAAATAAATGGCCGGTCGGTCTCTTGGCCAGTCTCCTTATCCGCTAAGAGCTTCCTCAGGTCCTTAACAGAGAAGTTAACATTTTCGCTATTCTCAAATATCCACCAATTCCGAGAATCAGTTAAACAAGCTTGTTTTAACATGGCCATAAGAGAACCGGTCTGCACCCATTCGGCATCAGTCGTAGGATCCCTAACCCGCTCCCAAACCCATCGATAGTTGTTATTTTGACCCGCAAAACACTCCGAGACTGTGGTCTCTTTATTTTTAGCCAAACGGAAAATGTTGGGGAACCTACCACAGAAGGAAAGCTGCCCGATCCAAATGTCCTTCCAAAATCTAGTATTTTCCCCATTTCCCACAGTAACCTTTAACTTACTAGCTATCCCAATACCCGCTTTAACAAGAATCTATTCCATCAAGCCAATATCTTTCCACATGCCCGGGATGGATTTGTTTACAGGGATAAGTTTTTTATTTAGCCGAGTTTTATGGATCGAAGACACAACCTTAGCCAAAGATGGTCAGGATCCTTTCTCATCCGCCACCACCATTTGACGAGCATCGCAGCGTTGAATTCTCGAATCCTGCCAATACCCAATGCCCCTCTATCTTTAGCTCTAGTGAGTTTGTCCCACCTAACCCACCTCATCTTATGGGTCTCTCCATTTTCCCCCACATGAAATCCCTCCGAATCTTTTCTAACTTTTTCAGAACCAAAACGGGAGCCTTGAACATCGAAAGATAGTAGGACGGGAGGCTACCTAGGACCGATTTGGCTAAGGTAACTCTCCCGGAAAACAACAAGCATTTCGCCTTCCATGAAGCTAATTTTTTCGCAAATCTATCAACAACCGGGTTCTAATTACTCCCGATTGGGATCCCAAGGTACTCGAAAGGGAGGGATCCTTCCGTACAATTGAGAATCTTAGCCATATCCGCAACTTCAGATTCACTAACACAGATACCAAGGAGATTACATTTTTTGGCGTTGATATTAAGGCCCGTAACCAGACTTATACAATGCAACAACCGGCTTAGGGCGATCACATTCTCTTGAGACCATTCTCCGACAAATAGGACATCGTCGACGTAACAGAGGTGAGAAATACATGGCCCGTCATTCGGAAGCTTGATGCCTTTAAAAGATCCATTTCCCACGGCTTCATTGACAAACATTGACAACACCTCCATAGCTAGAACAAACAGGAACGGGGACATTGGATCCCCTTGCCGCAGGCCTCTTTTGAAAGGAAACTCCTTCGTCGGAGATCCATTAACCAGAACCGATCCTTTGCCAGACTCGAGACATCCTCTAATCCACTTAACCCATAAATCCGGGAACCCCATGAACTCCAAAGCTTTGAGAAGGAACTTCCAATTAAGGGAGTCGTATGCTTTATGGAAATTGACTTTGAAGATTAAAAGTTGAGATTTTTTCTTCTTGGCCCAAGACACCAACTTACTCACAATTAGGACGTTGTCGAGGATATTTCGCCTTCCCACGAAGGCTGATTGACACGGGGAGATTAAGGAATCGATAATCGGTTTAAGTCGGTTGGCCAACACTTTCGTTATTATTTTATACACTGACCCGACCAGTGTGATAGGCCTGTAGAAATCAAGCGTCTGAGGATCCGCCGACTTTGCTATGAGAGTAATAAAAGTGCCATTGCACCCTTTACTGAATTGTCCGGAAGCGTGAAAGTCTGACATCATCTTCTCAATTAATGACTTTAGATCGTTTCAATACCTCTTGAAGAATTTCAACGAGAACCATCGGGACCTGGAGCTTTGCTCCCGTCGCAGTCCTTAAGGGGGTAGGGGTGGGATAACTCACACCCAATTCCATCACTGACAACATCCAATCAGGTTCTGCCATGTCATCAACCATTATTTCCATCACTCACACCCTTTTTTGCTGGAAATGGTCATCACTTGTACAAATTCCATCACTCACTAATTTTTTAATTTTTTTTAATTATAAATTCTGTTTTTTTAAATTCAGTTTTTTTTAATTCTGTTTTTTTTTAAACTGAAAACTGTTTTTTTAAATTCTGTTTTTTTAAATTCTGTTTTTTTTAAAACTGAAAACTGTTTTTTTTTTAACTGAAAACTGTTTTTTTAAATTATGTTTTTTATAAAACTGTAAACTGTTTTTTTTAAAACTGTTTTTTTTTAAATCTGTTTTTTATAAAACTGAAAACTGTTTTTTTTTTAAATCTGTTTTTTTTATAAAAAGGTAAACTGACAAAGTGGGTATAATGTGGAATGAGTTGGAAGATTGGTAACCAGTCAAAGTTCATGCAAAAAGTCATAAAAAACGGTAACTTTTCCATTTCTTCAACGCGTGTTCCATTCAACGCGTGAACTATTGAACGCGTGAACTTTACAACCGGCGGCGGTGTTTACATTTGTTCCACGCGTGGAAAAGGCCCACCACGCTTCCACCCCGGGTCCTCTAATTGCTAACTTAATTTCTTCCGAAGTGAAAGGAGCAACTAAAGAAGCCGCCTCCTCACGGGATATGGTTGGGAGCCCCATATTAGTGAATGGAGGCCGTCTATGCATCGGTTCCGAGAATAAACTCCTAAACCATTTGCGAATTTCTGACTTTAAGTTCACAGGATCCCAGACCCGAACCCCGTTGAAAGCCAACTCCTGAATCCTGTTTCTGGCAACGTTAATTTTAATAGCACGATGAAAAAAAGAGGAGTTTTCACTCCCACACCTAATCCACGTGATCCTGGCTTTCTACTGAAGTTCTAAACACTTAGCATGCTTAACCTCTTTTAGCTTAGCCCTAAGGCAGGCCCGATGTTCTAATTCCCCATTCGAAAGGTTAGACGTTTCCGCTTTTCTTTCCAAGTCCTCAATACTTTTGGCGATGGATTCTGCCTCTTTCTCTTCGTCAGCCCGAACCGATTCCCTCCATTTCTTAATGTCCAATTTGATCCAACAGAGAACCTTCATGAGGACCAAATCGCTAGAGATGCTAAACTCGGCACCTGCCACCTGTTGGGCAACGACGTTATTAACCATATCTGTCCCAATCCACCGATTGAACATTTTGACCAGAATCGGCCTGAAATCTAAGTTATTGCAGCCCAGGAAGACCGGCCGGTGGTCCGACAGACCCCCTCGGAGGACTTTGAGGCAAGCCGTAGGCCAAAGGGACATGAAGGAATCGCAAACTAATAAATGGTCAAGTTTACTTGCCTTAAGGCCGTTGTCTGACATGTAGGTGAATTTACCTCCCTGCATGTTATACTCCATGAGACCGGCTCTCGAAATGGTCCCTAAACCTTATCTCACCCCCAAGATTCCAACTACGGGTTTTTAAGTAACGATAACGGGTCGGTTTGGACGTGTCTAGCTGTTTGGTTTTGATGGTCTTAACCGAGTTATAGTCTTTCAAAATTATTAGTTTGTATTAAAGATAATTAAAGAATAATGTGGTTATAGAGTTGAGATCTTGTACATGCAGTCCTAACTGTGAGAATCCTAAGACTATGGGGTATGGAGGGGCTTGGGTTGGAGGCATTACTCGACATGTGGCAGGTGTGGGCTCCACCAGTCCACACCCAAAAAGTGGGTGTGGAATGGGCGTGGCCAGGCCGGCATTGGGGTGCCATGTGCCACCTAATTATATTTATTAATCAAAGAATTCAGTAAAGTAATTTGAAAAACACATTTTATTTATATTAAATAACTACAATAAAAAATACATTATATTACCAAAAAAAATCAATCATTTTCATCTTCATCTTCATTGGAGTCGAATCTAGTAAGTGTTGAAACGTGGTCTACCAAATCAGCTCGAAAGTTTGAATTTGTTTGTCTGGACTCGATTAGATATTGGTTTTGTTCTCTCTTCGTCACTAATGTCTTCGTTATTTGATTCGGGCTCCTCGCCATAATATTCAACGATTGTATGCCCTTCTTTCTCAAAAATCATGTTGTGTAGAATGATGTACGTGTGTATCACGTTTCTTATTTGATCTTTTTCATAGAATCGACAAGGCATGCTCAAAATGCACCACCTTTCTGCAAAACACCAAATGCTCGCTCGATGTCTTCGCATGCCGCCATCTGAACTTTGTTAAACTTTATTCTTTTAGGATCAAGGGTTCCATCTCTTGAAAATGATTTCACAAAAACAGCATACTCAGGGTAAATTCCATCAACAACATAGTACCCATACTTGTATTCAACACCATTAAAAAATGTTTCTTTCGGTCCAATACCATTTATTTGATCATTGAAAACGGGCGAGTGGTGTATAATGTTTATATCGTCACGTGAACCGGACATACCAAAGAATACATGCCAGATCCAAAGATGTTGTGATGCAACCGCTTCAAGCATCATAGTCGGCATTCCAAAATTTGTTGCATATCGCTAAACGTCGGTTTTCTCAAGTATCTTTTCATATATAGTTCAATGATATACGCACAAAAATTGTGAAGACTTTCCCTAACCACTAGTGCGTACATTTTTAAATAGTCGTCCATTATGTCAGAACTATTGCCGTAAGCCAATTATCTTAGGACGGCGGTGCCTTTTGCCACGTGGTAAAACCTAAATTACCACGTGCATCGCGTCTTTGTCAGAAAAAACCATAATTATCCTCTAAATCCTTGAATATTCTTAAAAATAAATTTTTACTCATAGGAAAACGACGCCTAACCATTCTTTCATCTTACGTTGGTTCGGGTGAGAAATAATCACTTACCAACAAATCGTTTGCGGTTTCGCATTCACGAACAATATACTTCCTCTGTTTAGGTTAGGAAGTCCCTTCATTTGCATCGTCAACAATAGCTTTCAGCACCATCGACACTATTGATAATAATAATTCCGCCCCATCGTCCAATGAGGATGACAAAGCAAATTTCTCATATGAATCGCTTGAACTTGAAGAAGCCATTATATATATATATATATATATATATATATATATATATATATATATATATATTTGAGTTTGATAGTAAAAATGAGTAAGAAATGAAAGGTATATTGGCCAACGGCTAGCCAAACGGTCATCAACACCCAGCCATACATTGCCAGCCATGTCACCACATGCCAGCGCCCCACGCCAAGCAATATTGTCACGCTAAGCGGACAACACTGACCAAAATGCAAACTCGTGGTGGAGCAACCAGCGTTAAAGGGCCAAAACGCTAAGCTAGCCACGCCCACACCCACCCGTCTAAGAACATATTTGAGTCATTGATAATTTAAATCAAGGGTTGGTATTGATTATCAATAAAACCATTATAATTAATAATTAATACTATCAAGTTAAGGGTATTTAAGTCATATAGTCATTTCTCATTAAATACTAATTCCACCAAGTTTTTTTAAACTAAAATAACTTTTATATACTTCATTATTTTTGAAAAAAAAATTATACCATAAAATCAAGTATTTTTTATCTTTAATATGAGTACCATATTGTTATAGTTTTTTTATTTATAAAAGTTACTTTTAAAAAAGTTACAAAAATGTGTTTTATAATTGTGCTAATTATATAGTTGGAATGTGATAATATGAAAAATGTATTGTGTTGATTTTAAATATATACATAAGTTCTTATTTTGTTGTGTAATTCTTATGTGTTGCTATTTTCTCCTTTTGTGTTGTTATTGGGAGCCTATTTGAAATAAACTTGTTTTCTACTAGTTATGTAATAGTATGTGCTATTTACAAAATTAAAACAAAAACATGAAATTGTGCTAGTATGTAACAGTATGTGTTGTTTATAAATTAAAAAAAATGAAATTGTGCTAGTTATGTAATAGTATCTGTTGTTTACAAAACAAAACAAAAACATGAAATTGTGCTGATTACTGTGCTGATTAATGTGTTGATTACAGTGTTATGATGATTACGAGATGTGCTGACGGTGGTGATGTGGGATGTTACTGTCGGATGTGCTGACGGTGGTGTTACCGTGTTGATTAAGTGTAAGTCCCAAAACTACCAATCAGATATCAAAATCACAATCAAAAGTACGAAAAACTAATGAAAGTGAGATAAACATGAACAGAAATGATTGAATTAAGATCAAAGTGCACACGGTTTCTAAGAACCGTCTGGTACACAGAATTCGAAAATACTAGGAAGAACAAAATGTGAACAGCAACCTAATACTGACCTAGGCTCACCCTATTTATAGTTACATAGGGTGACCTAATTACAGACTGGGCCAAGCCCACATGCACAATATTAACTAAACAGGCCCAAATCCCTTAATTAGCCAACATGGCTTATTCTAATACTATCTAACCCACTAGTAAGCTAAGCCCAATTGCTTATAATTGTGTTTGATAAAGATAAGCTTAAACCTACTCAGTTACATGGCCTTACAGTTTCCCTATAGGTTTATGATGTCTTTATCAAACTGCAATCTATCACATGTTTTTGTTGGAAGATACTTCATCTTTTCATCTTCAAACTTGGGCTCTTTTGTTCTTCCTAGTATTTTCAAATTCTGTGTACCAGATGGTTCTTAGAAACCGTGTGCACTTTGATCTTAATTCAATCATTTTCGTTCTTGTTCATCTCACTTTCATTAGTTTTCCGCACTTTTGATTGTGATTTTGATATCCGATACCTAGTTTTGGGACTTACAGTGGTATTAGAGCCTAAGAAGTCTTTCGAAATGCTCGGTTCGTTGGATATCACTCGAAGAACAAGATTGAAGAAAAAGACAGAAAAAGATTTGAAGAACACGAAGAACACTGTTGAAGATCAAGAAAAATTCGAAAAGTCATATGTTTGATCTGTTTTGGAGAAAATTAATTGTGGTTGCATGTTTGTAGGAATTTTTGGTGGAAAGAATCAAGGAAATTAAAATTTCTAATCAAATCCGTGATTTTCGGGATTTGATTTCTGGTTTCTTTACAAGGAATTAGTGTGCGACAACATCAGACATTTATATCTTGGTTACTGTGAGAAAAATAAGTGTGCGACATCATTCATCTGTTTTCAAGAAAGAAGTACTTATGAACCTGCTTGAAAGAGAAGACATTGACAAAGAAAAAAGTTGCTTAGAATCCTCCTCTTGCATTCTTTTCAACAAGATTTTCAAGCAAAACTGATCGTGATTAAGAAGAACTAAAAGCCTAAGTTTGAAGATTAAAAGATGAAGTATCTTCTGATAGAGACATGACAAAGACAGTAGTTTGATAAAGACAGCATAAACCGAGGGGATATTGTAAGGCCATATAATTGTGTAGGTTTACGCTTATCTTTATCAAACATAAGTATAGGCTATTGGACTTAGCCTTGTAGTGGGTTAGATGGTATTGGGATAAGCCATGTGGGCTAATTAAGTGATTTGGGCTTATTTAGTCAATAGTGTGCATGTGGGCCTGGCCCAACTTGTAATTAGGTCACCTTATGTAACTATAAATAGGGTGAGCCTAGTCCATTTTAGTGTTGTTGTTTTTATTGTTCTTCTTAGTTATTCTTCAGATAGTGTAACCGTGTACCAGACGATCCTTTGAGATCGTGTGCACGTTGAGATTCAATCAATATAATCGAGTTCGTGATTTCTTGTGCGTTGTGTTTTCGTGTTTTTCTTGAATGTTACAAAGTTTGGATTCCGCCCATCGTTGGTGATTGTTTGATATTAGTGTTAGATCTGTTTTTGGGACTTACATTAAGGTACTGATGTTGACGATGTGCTGATTATGGTGTTGATGATGATGCTGATTACGGTGCTGCTGATGATGTGATTACAGTGCTGATGATGCTGATTACGGTGCTGGTTCAATGATGAGGAATAGATTAGGTTTTTTTTTTTTTTTTTGAAAATTAAACTTCATTAAACCGCCTCCGACCCAAACGGGCAAAAGGCCAAACAAACAACAAAACCCCCGACCCAAACGGGCAAAGGGCAAAAATTACAACGTATACAAAGGGTATTTACACCACTCTGTCCATCTGATATAATTACAAGGATATCTACTTTTAATCTTACATGAATTTAGGGATAATTTAATTATCATTTTTAAATAGACATAAATAAAATGGTATAAAAAGTCTAAAATACTCTTAAATCATTTTTTTATTTAAGGACACATGTCGTTATACTGTTGGTTCTTATAGTTTGTACAAAAATACTTGTTTGTATATGATCATATTCCCTTATACCTATATATAAATGTGTAGCTCAAGTATAAAAAGATAAATACATATAATAAAAGGTTAAATGGGCAGTTCGATCTACTACACTATTCATTCTAGGTTTCGAACCGCTCTGAACCATTAATCCGTCAAACGTCAAATCTGAAACATTTGGATTTCAAACCAGTCAGCTTGCATCTGTTGGTTAGTTCGACCAGTTTAGTCGTTTATAATTATAATAAAATATTATAGGTATGTGTAATTTAGATGTTTTTTATGACTATGTTACGGTTTTGCTCGAATCTGTATCTAATGGAAATTCTAATGAGATATAAACCAAGAGTTGTTTGTTAAACTTTTTTTTTCTTTTCAAAATTCTAATATTTAAAAGTTAAATTCTAATTGTTTAAAATTTGCAGTAAAAAGTATAAATCCGACAGACTCAAACTTGTCTAGATCACCTCAAGGTAAGTTTAACTTTGACACTTGACATGAGTTTAGGATTTTGATTCTGAATATTTTATCTAGCTATTATAAATATGTTTATTTGATTTTTCATGGATCTTTAAGCTTGTTAGTTACTTTGTTATGATTCTGTATTTAGTTTAAATATTTAATAGACATTTTATCATAATAATTAGTTGGTTATAATTATCATTAGTTATTTAATACACTGAAAAAATGTTATTCACCATATAATTTATTTTTAGTATAAATTCTTTTACTGAGAAGATCCACTCCCCTCTTAAACTTGATTTAACTGAAATTATATATACAATTTAAACAGCAAAAAATCTCAAATGTAAACCTACCTTACTTGGGAATGGATTTGATGAAGTATTTCTATAATGTTAACTGATTATTACTCCGTGTATTACACGGGTTGAAAAAAAAGTAATTTTACATACTAAATAATAAAACAATATATCTTTAAAAACCTCATTTATTACACGGGTTGAATAAATGTAATTTTATATATTAAATAATAAAAAATATTATATTTTTAAGAACCTCGTGTATTGTAATTTATATACCAAATAATAAAAAAAGTTAAATCTTTAAAAACTCTATGTATTACACGAGTTGAATAAATGTAATTTTAGATTAATAGTATATTAAATAAATATAATTTTGGATTAATGGTGTATTAAATAAATATAATTTTGGATAAAGTCTTATATAAAATTTTAAGTAATCAATATATTTGATAAATAATAAAAATACTAATAATAGTAAAAAATCTAATTTATATACTACAAAATAAATATAAAAGAAAGGCGGAAAACCCCAAAAATAAGTGCCTCCAATTAATGACACGTGTCACATATTGGTTTATTTAATTATATAGTATAGATATAGATGTTCACATCATCGGTTGTTTCAATCGATAACATAATTTGTTTTCATATCATGGATCGATAACCAACGCTACAAATATGACAAACAACACTACAAAAAGGGAGGTGGATATGAAACACCGAGTATAAAGTTAACCGAATAGACAATAAAGAAACTGAACTAAAGTAGACTATATGGTCTAAATATGGATTAAAGTGAAATAACAAAGTAAAGTGTGCATGGTCTAAATATGGAAGAGTGAAATAAGTCGTTTTATACTTAAGATTTATGAATATATAAAACTCAATGAAATTAAACCAATAATAAGATTTATGAATATATAAAACTCAATGAAATTAAACTAATAATATTTATCCATAAGATATTAAACTAATAATATTTAGTAGGAGAGTTATCTATAATATAAGATATTATAGTAAATAATATTTAGTAGGATAATTATCTATAATTAATTAGCAGAAATTAAACTAAAATAATAATTATCTATAAGAGATGGCCTAATATAATGAAAAGTGTCACTAAAGTTGTTTCTTTTATTATATAGTATAGATTAATTAGAGTCACATTACTATATAAAGAAGATGGCTTTCGGTTATTTATTTAATATATATACAAAAGATGTTATTCATCAATATCTTTTTTTGAACAGTAAAATAATTTTATAACATCTATTTATGTTCATTTTATAAAATATGATTTTCCTCCTATCATTTGCTTTCGTTAACTATAATTTTTTTGTACAATTATGTATACTTTTTTTCTTGACATTTCGTAAATTTTATAAAATTATGTATAAATTTCTTTCTTGACATTTCGTTAATTTTTTTTTACTACGAAGTTGCATTCAAAGTAGCGAGTTTTTTTTTATCATAGGCTATACGAATGCACCGGTATCATGACGAACCGTTTCTCACCAAACAATATTGATGCCGGAATTGTTATTAGTATTCGTTCTTTGCTTTTCAATTTAATGTAAAACACGTTTCAATACTCTTTTAAGCATACCTCAACTTTGTTTATTTTTTTCTGTTTCGATTGCTATAGTGAATACCAATACCATAACAAACTGACTCAAACTGATACCCGACTCAATTTCCGTCCCTTAACAAAAATCCCACCAGTAATGGCATAAATTAATATTATTCATGCAGGTTGAAAAGACCCATGTATATCTTTCTAGAGGATATGTTCTGTTCTGATATAAAGAGATCGATAGCCTAGAAAGAGGCCACGTATATCATAGATGCGTAACACGTGTGACGACATCGGTTCAAACACCCATAACCCTCCTCTTTTTCCTCTTCTATGAACCGGTATCTGAAAACCAGACAACACCGGATTGGTTCAAACGGATATGACAAAACATCTTAGTCACGCTTGTTCCACAAACAGCAAGAAAGTCGAATGTGGGTCCCACTGTCAGGATTTCTAGCCAATCAGATTGCAAGAAGTGTCCCTTACAGGGGCACGTATGCTACTACTCCTGGAGATTCGTGTTAAAATAGATTTTTTTGGGTTCCCTGATAAGGCAAGTTGGGGTCGGGTTATCGGGTTAAATGGGTCCAGATGTGGACACGTGGTCCATTCTGGTTTTTCCTTGGGTTCTTTTCTTTTCGTTTTGTTGTATCTGACGGTGAGACCTCAGGGATTCTACAACGTTTTGGTTTTTAATGATTTTATATTAATTAGAAACTTAGTTGTAGAAAAGGGTTTTGATCTAAAGATATCTGGTTTAACTTAATAAAATAAAATGTTATGACATGACTCTATATAAAAAACTAACTTTTTGATTAGGCCCTTGGGCTTAACTACAACTAAGTGATACACCAACTTTTTTTTCCCTATTTCACTTTGTCTCACTTTAAAAAATAGTTTAATCCTATTAACTTTATCTCAACCTATCTTTTAGTGGTTGAAATTAATTCAATCTCTTAATATTGGATTAACATGTTAACATATAACCCATTTAATGTCATTATTAACACTCTATATGTTAGAGTACACCCCATTGTCTTAGTATCCTACATATATAGAAAACAACTTTGTGAATAATATCGTATTTTTAAGAAGTGCATATTATATCTCTTTGGTGAAGCATTATCTAGTTACAAATAAAAAAGATGTGTCTATTAAACCTTTAAACTCAAGTTTTATTTTATTTTTTAAAGTAGACAAATTATGCTAAACTTCGGTGTGTTTTATCTCAAAGTATGTAACTAATGCCACTTTGTGTAGTAGTTTTTCAGGGTGGATGGTGCATTTGGGACATGATTCTTCACTAACGTCGAAGACTCGTACTGTCGGTCAAACGCATCTTTTGGCCTCGAGTGTGGTCTAGACACGTAACGTCTCTTTTAGTGATTTAGCCCGACCCATATCTAGAAACTTATTCTATGGTATCGAGTAGTGGGCCAACAGTATCTCACCCTCGATCATTTTGTAGATGATCGATGCCATATTTCTGTGACAAGTGGTCCATTTTTAAAATCAATAACTAGGATGCTTTTATTTATTTTTTTAACGGCTAATTTTTCCCCTTAAATACTTACACCTCCCAATGATTGAACCTTGGTCTCCCTACAAGAGATAATTCCTCTTGACCACTAGGCTATAACCCAAGTCACGGATGCTTTTATTTAGCTTTCATTTTCATAGTTTTTTTTGAACGTCCAACATAAGAATCGCCGGGTACTCCGTACGCGGCACCCATTGGCCGAAAGGTAGCCCGCGGCAGCCCAACCTGCACGCACGGAGCCCCTAGCCCACCATGCCACCAGTTCCGGGGAAAACCCGACCCTGCACCCGCCCGAGGGCACGACAATGCAAAGCCGGTAAAACCCGGGTGGACCAGGAATCGAACTCGAGACCTTTCGGTCAGAAGTCTTCCCTCATTTCCATAACCACTGAGCTATAAGCCCAGGGTTGCTTTCATTTTCATAGTAAATGGAATTTGTAGCAATATATATATGGGTTTGGCATTTAAAGTATTGAAGTGGAAATGCTTTCATTTTGGATGTTTCATGTTTGGGTATTCGGTGGGTGCCAACATGATCATTAGGGCAGCTAGCTCGTTATATCCCTTTATATTACCTTTTTTTATTGGAATGAATAAAAAACATAATCTGCAGGTTGTATGCAGTTTGCTTCAGATATGAACCCGATTGGATGAAACATCATTTAGCTGGTACCTCTACTATGAAGTATTTAAAAGAGCAATCGATGGGTCTAATATAAAAAAAAAGTTAACATTGCTGGATGCTTTTTAGCAAAGCAAATATGGTTAGGTCTTAATTGCCAACTTAAAGAAATTAACTGTTACAATTCAATGTGTCACTAATCCACAACTTAGTGGTCTTATGGTATGGTATTTACCCCCATAAAAATAGTTTAGGTTCATGTCCTAATTAGTGCAAGGATAAATAGTATGTTGATATATAAAATTGTTCCTAAAAAACTCTTAGAAATCTGACGTCAGAAATTATTATATAAAATTGTTCCTAAAAAACTCTTATAAATCTGACGTCAGAAACATAATTTCATAATGCGACTAGACTTAAATACAAAAAGTTATAAAAACACTACAATATTCTTTTTTAACGGTCTACAATATTCTTTTTTAGGCATGGTCTAATCGCACACGGCCTTTGTCTTTTTGCACACTCAAAGCGCTCCGCTTTGGCCATAGCGGGGCGCTTTGGCCAAGGTCAACAGACAACAGTCCTTGTCTGTTGACCTTGGCCAAAGCGCCCCGCTATGGCCAAAGCGGGGCGCTTTGAGTGTGCAAAAAGACAAAAAGCGTTGGCTGGAATTTGTGTTGTTTTTTTTTTTGAAATAGGTGGGATGTGGGTTAGTTTGGTAGTGTTTTTTGGAGGAAAAAATTGTATTTGAGTTTTATAATACGTTGTTTTATAATTACGTTTTTTTACGTCATTATTTTTATAGAACGTATATAATATAAGTGCGTCTTTATAAACTGTTAACCTAGTTTATTTTGTTAAATTAAACGAACACGTTAAATAAATTGTACAGAAAGCCATAAGAATTAAACGTAAACAATCCAAAACCAACGTGATGTAAATAGAAGATTAACTGCAATATATATATATATATATATATATATATATCAGTTTGTACATACAAAACAAAAAGGTACAACTGACTGCATAATGCATAACAAAACACTATACAAACAAACTAAGGTACTAATCCTCGTGCGGTGGGGACGGTGGGAGGGGAAGTGAAGGCAACCCAGCGAGCTCTCGTAGAGAAACGAGCGTCTCGATGATCCAGTCCTGGCGTGCGGCCTGGCGTCTGAGGCGCCGGTCGAAGTCCCGAGCCACCTCACGCGCTACCGGAGCCCGGTCAGCGTAAACGTGCTGCGGGTACTGTGGCGGCTCAGGAGCTGGCTGAACTGGTGGTACCGGGATCTCCTCGATATGCTCCTCCTGAGCCGGATCATCTAATACAGGCTGAGCCTGAGGCTGAGCCTGAGGCTGAGCTTGAGCCTCAGCCTGAGGTTGGCCCGGGAACTCATCGAGTCCCAGAGCCTGTAGCTGAGCCTGCCGAGCGGCCGCCTGAACATCAGGAGGGGCCAACACTCCAGCCCTCACCTCAATAACAACCGGGATGACCTCCGGCACCGGCTCCGGCTGCCAAATCAGCCCGTCTCCGCCCCTAAACCTCAGACCAACATCAAAGGTACGGGTGATCTGCATGCTAGAAACTGACGCGCGGCCAAACCTGGTAGACGGGACCGGATCGGACAGCACCGGATCTCCCTCGGGCACGATCCCGAGCGAGCGTGCGATGGCGGTGATGTATGAGCCAGTGTGCACCCACCCGCGGAGCTGCCGGTGGTATGCTGTGGCAAAGTAATCTGCCAGGCTGGCTGCTAGATCGCAGGGCTGTCGTCGCAGTAGGCAGTATAGAAAGAAAAGGTCACTGAGGTTGACCTTCTCCCTGCTGGCACCCCGCGGCACGATAGTTGCCGCGATAACATGGTGCAGGTATCGGAACAAGGGGTCTTTGATGGTGGTGGCCTTTTGCCAGGATCTCCCAAAGGGAACCCTGGAAATGGCCCTCCAGAAACTGATAAGCGTCTGCCTGTCCATCATCGTAACTGCCTGCGTATATAAATCAGTATCAAGCTCGGCCTCTGTGTACAAACCTGTATAAACAAATAATATTAAATAAACAAATAATAATAATAAACAAATAATATTAAATAAACAAATAACATTAAATAAACAAATAATAATAATAAACAAATAATATTAAATAAACAAATAACATTAAATAAACAAATGATATTAAATATAAAATAATAAATAATATTATTTAAACAAACCTGTATGGACAGCAAACTGCCGCACACTCATCTGAAACTCCTGACCGGTGAGACGGAATGTAACCTCGTGGACTGGAAAATCCGGGTCCTCCACGTAATCCGCCGGATGCGGCGCGTATGTAAACGTGGAAAGAAACTCCCACGTAAGCTCAGGGTACGAGTCCTCCATCGCTAACTCAAATAGGCGCGACCAAGGAGTATCTAGTCCAACTATCTCACGCGCCCGCGCGGCCTCTCCCACAGTCTCCAGCAGGCCCCAGTCTATCCCTACATGCTCCCCAATGGGGATGGTGCGCAACCTCGCGCATCTCCCCCTCGCCCGTGACCCCGGCGGAAACTGCAGGTACGGACATGCCGGCTCTCCCTCCTCTCCCACATCTCCCTCAGCCTCCATATGCTCAATCTCGTCATCGGAGGAATCCATCCCTGCACGTTGACAAGATAATATTAAATATAAAATAATAAACAAATAATATTATTTATAAAATTTTAAATAATAAACAAATAATACTAAATATAAAAGAATAAACAAATAATATTATTTATAAAATTTTAATTAATAAACAAATAATATTAAATATAAAATAATAAACAAATAATATTATTTATAAAATTTTAATTAATAAACAAATAATATTAAATATAAAATAATAAACAAATAATATTATTTATAAAATTTTAAATAATAAACAAATAATATTAAATATAAAAGAATAAACAAATAATATTAAATATAAATAATAAACAAATAATATTAAACAAATATTATTAAACAAATATTATTAAACAAATAATATTAAACAAATATTATTAAACAAATAATATTAAAAAAAAAATAAACATGAACCAAAGCGCCGCGCTTTGGCTTTGGTTCTTCGTGATGAAGAACAGCTCCACCCGATCGATCCAAACGCCCAAATCAAACAAATATCAAACATGTACATTTAACCAAAACGATTAAGGGTGTTCGATCTTACCTTTTAGCGGTCGAAAGATTGAAAACGAAGATATCCGGAGATCAGTGTGTGTAATCGCACCTTTTGTGTGTGTTTTGTGTTTTGTGTTGAAATGGGGGAGAAGCTGCCTCGCTTCAGGTATAACGAGGGACCAAAGCGCCCCGCTATAGCCAAAGCGGGGCGCTTCTGTTCTTATTTAATGGCAAAGCGCTTCGCTTTGGACATAGCGGGGCGCTTTGGGCCTTTTTTAAATTTTTTAAAATTGTTTTTAATTCACAAACGCGTCGATAATAGTCTAAATTTTACGTTTTTTCCATTATACATCATTTTTTATTATATATGGACTATACTGCAAGTTCCGGATCAAATCGGTTACGTGTGATGTCTTATTCCGTTATATCGTATCATTTTGGTTTGAAAGCACAAGTACTCCTGTAAGAGGTGTTATGTGTATCAACCGCCTACCGCACATGAACATGACGTGTTTTTTCATTAATTATAGTATTATGATGTATATGGTCATTTTGGGTCGTACAAGTGCTTATTGAATCTGATTGGGTCGTGTCGGTGACATTCGGTTTTTAACGTGATGTAACGCATATATTGAACAAACACAAACGTGATTATTATTAAACACATTTAACGTACATCGTGAACATATGGGGTTACATTAAGGTCAGGGGCACGATACGTAAGCATTTCGTACGTGTTGATCTGATCCCTGTATAATGTATGCTAGGCTGCTGCGCGCTCTGTTCTGTGTGCTGTCCAGAGTGGGTTTGGGGGAGGCATTGGATAACAACCTCTAAGCTCTACATGTATGAAATGCCCATGGTCAACGAACACAACCGCAACCACCTGGTGAGGTTCCTCAGCTTCGTTTGGCCCGCCCAGCAGAGGGAAAATTGTACAGCTCCCACGCATGTCGAAGGTGTGAACAATCACACCGTATCGTTGGGCAATAAGAAACCCCGTCTCAGGCATCGTCATGTAATTTTCGATATCTGCTCGTCCCACCCCCTTGAAATCGATCCGTCTAAGCAGCGCATCATAATGTCCTATGTTTTCCGGATCGAAAAACTGCCTCCAAAGCGATTCTTTCGTACGTAACTCCATTATAAGTTGTTTCCGGATCATCAAATATGAATTTTGTTTCACTCCTAACCCAACAGCCACCGATCGAAACCCACAATGACCATCTGGTTTAACGTCCTTTATTCTAACGATGTATGGATGGATCACTTCGGGAATCTGAGATGCGTAGTTGCGGATCGATATATCCGTCTTAGGACCGAGCTTGATCATCGGGAAATCAGGGTGTAGGTTGATCGTCTGAGGCTGTGACGGTGATATGTACGAGCTGTGACGGGGAAGATCGTCTGAGGCTTCGACCCAAGTTTCTTCCGACGGAATGTACGCACTTTTTCTAGCGGCTTCAACCTTTCTTTCTTCCTGCGTTTTCAATGTTGGGCGACCACGAGTTTTCTTCAGAACAGCAGGAGGTTTTTTTGTTATTGTTCCCTGGATTGAGGATTTGCTGAAACTTTTCAAAGAAGCTCCTTTTCACCTGAGGGGGTGTTGGATCGATCTTTTGTTTCAATTTTTCAAATTCCGCGTCTACATCGATATCCTCTATGTTTTTCTTTGCAGGCTTGAAGTTAAGCTTCTTCCAGAACACGTCTATGTGTGTGATCCGGAGTTGCTGACCTGTGGATGAAAACAAATTAGGTGGCAGAATCATAACGAGAAAGGTCAAAGATATTAATTACCTTTATTTTCCAACTTTTCCAAACGACAGGCACATGGCAAACCATAGCTGGTAAAAAGTTGGCAACCACAGCTTGCACCGTAGGCTCTCAACCCGTCTTCCTTACGTTTTAGTTCCCTACTCAAAAGCTCAATCGCATATATTGAAACCTTTCTGATAATATATGCAAGCATGGGCTGCTTCTTGTGGTGCGTCATCACTTTTCGGAGGCTTGTTTCAAAGCTTGTACTAATCTCGATGTATTGTCTATCAACAACATGATCAACATACAGTACAAGTTTATCCAGTGTGTTGTGATGACTTGGAAAGTGACTTTTTAGTGTTGCATGCATGCCCTCAACCCTGTTGGTCGTAGTTTGGTGAAAGTTGATAGTTTTGTTAATCCAGCATGATACAAACTTTTCACGGTACGGATCCAACCAGGATTTCTTCAAATAATCAAAAACCTCTAAAATTAAAAAAAAACGTAAATAGTCAGTTTTTGTTATTATATAAAATTTGAACATAATTATGTAAGAAATACCTACGTTCACGGTCATCTTCTTTCAGCTGTGCTTCAAGGTTTTCCAAGTTATACCTGTATATTTCCTCGGTCGTAGACTCGCACAATAACCAAAATCTACGTACGAATTCTTTCCATTCCTTGTCAGAGAATTTCTTCTTGCTGTTCTTATTAATATTTTGTTGAATATGGAACTGACAAAGATACTTATGCGCTTTTGGAAAAACTTGTTCACACGCGTTCATTAGCGCAAAATCCCTGTCTGTTAAAATCACGCGCGGTTCCATACATCCTACCAGAATAGACTTGATCCTCTGCAACACCCATAGGTAGTTCTCTGACTTCTCAGCGGAAATTACCGCACAAGCAGCCGTAAACGATTTGTTTGTCGACGTCATGCCTATGACCTGAACAAATGGCAGGTTGTACATGTTCGTTTTGTAGGTGGCGTCAATCATTAGCACATGCGGGAAGGCACACCACATATTGAATGATCTTTCGTGAACAAAGAAGACATCTTCAACTTCGTTTGATATCTCATTCGTGCGCATGTAATAAGTGTAATTTTTTTCGAGAAGAATGCTTTCAAGTTTTTGCATCGGAGACTTACCGACATTTTTTTCGGCGTTGATCTTCTGAACAGCGTTGTGTATATCTTTCGGAATAAGCTTTCTAGCCGGATTGTTTTTTGTCAGCGTTCGCCAGATACTTTGGTTGGGAATGTCTTGCTCTGCCAGCTCCTTAACCAGTTTTGTACCCTCCGAAGAAAGCCTTCTCGCATACGCGTGACCCTCTAAGTTTTCAATAGGAGTGTGGTTATGCTTCGCCTTCGTCACCTCGATCCTCCAAACACTTCCGGATGATTCCGAAAACCCGATCATCTCGAACGGGCATCCTATTTTCTTGCTACCCGTTTTCCTCTGTGTAGCTATACTCTTATGCTCCCCACCAAAAGTACATTGAAACCAAATCTTGTAATTCTCTCCTCTTTTATTCGACCTCTTAGTCACAATGAGGTAACCGTTGTCTTTTGCCGTGTCTTATACCCAACGCACCAACTCTTTACGTGACGAAAAGGTCTGCGTTGTATCAAACGAAAACGTAACCGGGTAACAGCCTTCCTCGTCAACAGACACATCCCCCGGCTCACCATCGTCACCGAGGTCCGAATATACTTGATGTTCAAAGTTGTGCTCGCCACCGTAACCGAAATTCGAATAACCTTGTAAGCTCTGTTGACAACCGTAACTGTCGTTTGGACCACACTCCTGCTGTTCAAAGTTGTGCTCGCCACCGTAACCGAAATTCGAATAACCTTGTAAGCTCTGTTGACAACCGTAACTGTCTTTTGGACCACACTCCTGCTGTACAAAGCTGTACTCGCCACCGTAACCGAAATTCGAATAACCTTGTTGTGCGTAAGGGTCCTCCACAGGGGTATTCAAATCCAGCGTCACCGTGTTATCACGATAACGAATGCCAGATACAACCTCTGCCTCCCTCAAGTTGGACGAGACCGGTTTCTCATACGAGTCAGAAATAGCGGTCCCATCGTAAGAATCAGGAACAACTGTCTCGTCAGAATATTGACCGAAAATATAGTTGTTTAACCACGACATCGTTTTTTCAAGAGATGTAACTAATACAGCAAAACCGCGCGTTATTTTGAAGAAACACAACGGATGGGTGAATGTATATCGAAGTGTCTGTGAATGAAAATGTATAGGGTCGAAGTGTCTGTCTCAGAGGTTGCTTTTAAAAGGTAAAATGGGTGAAATTTGGGGTCGAAGCGCCGCGCTATGGCCAAAGCGCGGCACTTAGGGTTAACGACAAAACATCATAATCAGCTTTATGTCTGTCAAACAGTAGGGAATGTCTCAAATGTCAATCGAAGCACTTTTGTCGAGCATAGCGCCGCGCTTTGGCCATAGCGCGGCGCTTTGGGATGTGAAAATAATTTTGACCGTGTGTGATTAGCATGACCCCTTTTTTAACGGCGAATTAAGTATAATAAAAAAGCTAGCCAAAAGCTAGCTTAGAAACAAAAACAATACACAAAAGGAGATTTTATAACCAAGCCGTTTAACTGAAGTTCATTTTCCTATTTCTATTCACGATCCACAAATAGGAAAAAAAAAATCAGAATAAGGTTAAACATGGTTTCTTTTCGCCGGTCCTTGAGAGCAAACACCATGTCATTTCGAAACCTCTAAATAACCCAGCAAACCTTAAGAATGATCCCGTGGACAAGTTGTATTTTTATACTTTGTCAACTGTAGAGAATCCAACAAAGGGATAAGATCCATCGGCTTGTATGAATAAAGGGGATGAAAATGGAGCCAACTAAAGGTCATCGGCCATACTCTACAGGCTAATTCACAAGAGCCAAGTACATGTTCCAAACTTTCCTCCACCATGTCACAAACAAGGCATAACACATTTGGGATGTCTATACCCCTATATCCACCTACGATTTAGTAAAACACGCTAACCCAAAATGTTCACCTTAATAGGAACATTAGGATTCCATCTCAATTCAATTGACCCATCTGGTATGGACATGTTATACATAAGTATATCGATACTTTTAACCGAAATTGATTCATCCGTGTCAAAATCCCAAACCCATCTATCTACTTCCGAATTAAAACTCATATCACTTAAAGGCTGCATAAGATTGTTTAGTTGATTCGTGTCTAGGCCTCCTCTAACTGGCCAACACAAAGACCACCTCCACTAATCGAACAGTCACTTTGAAAATCCGAACGAAATAGTCTAAGAAATCTAACACTAAGCTTCCCATCCCTAGGGATGGCAATGGGTTGGGTTTAGGCTGGGTATTAGTAATCCCAACACCATACCCGGTAGTAAAATCATATCCCATACTCGTCCCAATACCTGTTAGGTGCGAGTATCGGGTATATACTTGCTACTTTCTTAAGAAAATCGTTGTTAGGATTTTCAAATACATTTTTTTTCTTACCATTCTAATTTATATTCTTAATAATATATAAAATATGTAAATATCATGGTGATACAAATTTAAAATGACAATTTTTTTATTAGTAACATACAAATACAAATGTAAATAATATCATTAAGGGGATGTTTGGTAGCCTCTTAATGACCATTCAGATGCTACCTCTTAATGGTTTAAAACCTCTGAATGAATAAGAGGTAACCTCAAGTCTGAATGGTTAAGAGGTAACCTCTGAATGGTAAATCATCACATGTCACATTCTTCTACCTTCTCATTGGTAAAATTCTTAATGGTTCCATTAAGAGGTAGCCTCTTAATGACCATTCAGAGGCTACCAAACAGCCCCTGAGTTATATATCTCAAAAGAAACGTTTATTTTCCAAATAATAAAGCTATTGTAGTGAAGCATTATTAAGCTAGGGTTAAGGGAAAAAACAAATAAAAATTATTATTTTTGGGTCTATGGTTGGGGTAAACGGATATATAGTTTCGGATAATCGGGTTGATCATGAAAAAAACTGCTAAAAAGCTAATTGTCATCATTCATTCATTCATTCCATCAAGAAATTTAATTTTAAAATACATAAGGGCTAGTTATATAAGATGGTAGATTTTTATCTTTTCCTTATAAGGTCAAGACGGGGTTAGGTGGATTTGTTGACTTTGAGTGTGAAATCTTTAGATGAATTGTTAACTTGAACTTAATGCTAACATGAACGGGGCTTGATGAGTCGGTGGTTTGGTTTAAGTGGATAAATTTACCGGTAATCGTGGTTAGACGTTCTTGAGTCGTTTAAATTAGAAAATCTGAAAATTTTAAAACTAGTGATCCTAGTTCTGATTCCATTGTAGAGTTTTTTAGGGATGAAAAAAAGGTAAGTGTAGGGATATTTGATGTATTGCAAAATACACCTAGTTTTCGTGTATAGTTTTTAAAATTTTCGTTATGTTTTATGTCGTTTTATATAGGTTTTTGTTTTGCACTTAATCAATTGTGATTTGCAGGGCTTCATAACAGATAGGAAGCTAAAACGAGTAAAAACGAGCCTAATCGAAGAAAACCGAGCCGCTAGACGAGTCACGAGGTATCGAGAGATAAAGGAACAAGAAAAGCTGGAAAAACACATGTCGCGTAGCGCGAAAAGGAAAGGAAGACCCCCTCACGTGATGCGAGGGGCTAAGTTTGACAGGTTGACCTTGGTGGTCTCGCGCAACACGAGGGGCCTTTATTTGCAGAAGGATACGAGCTAGGTCCGGATTGGAGGTGTTATAACCTAGAAACAACTCATAACTTTTAATAACTTTATCTTGGATGAAAAGAAGCTGAACTGAGATGAATTTGCTGCTGTTGGAGATCAAGAAGGAAACGTTTAAGCTTTCAAGCATTGGATTGAAGATACTCGGGTGTTATCATCCAGTTTATTTGTTTATTCATTTTATTGATTCAAACCATGACTCGTGAACTTAAATTGAACCTTGTTGATGTACAAGGATAAAACTTTACACACTACCTAGGTTGTTGATGATTACCATGTTTGATTAGTTATTTCTTTCGGTTTTGGAACATATATTCTAGTTTAATAATAAAAGTAAATACTTGGCTTTTATAATCTGACGTGTATGAGTATCTTAACTTGCTCAATGAATAATTATTAACTTCACATGTTTCCTTGTTGAATGTGTTTCAGTTATAGGTTCATGTTAGATCAATTAATGTGTGTTTTTTATTGGTTGTGGTATGCTACACGTAGTATCCATAGGATTTTTAATCATGAATTGAGTAAGTCTAGATATTCAACTAATCTTAATAGCTGTGAGGTGCGAGATTGTCAGTTCATCTAGGTTGTTAGATTGCTAGGGTTAGAGCCTTTGTGAGAAGATCTTCCTAGTTTCCCTATCTTCCTTGCTTGTCGAACTTTTGTGTTGTGATGTAGACTGTCTTTTAGGGTACTTTATTTTTAGAGCTGGAAACCCATTAGGGAATCCACGGAAACCGGTAAATTAACTGCTTTTAAGGTTCTTTTAGGTTTCACCTTGAGAAGGGTCATGTAACACCCCGAAAATATAAATTCTTTTATGATAAATACAATGTCGGTAAACAAACAAATGAACTAACTAGGAACAAAAATAACCTAGTTAGAGGAAAAGTCTTATAATAACATGCTAGTGGGTTAAAACACCTTAAATAAAAACTTAATGATAATTGAGGGACCAAAGGTGTTAAAACTGAAACTAACTTTATTAAAAACAAAGTTTTAAACACCAAACACACACTAATGTGTGTGTCTGGTCGATCAACCGAGGGGGCCGACCAAGAACTCATCTCCAAAACCCTAGTTCTTGCAAATCAGTCAAATTGAAGGATCAAACCAGTCCCAAAACGAAATCAGAGCCTAGTTTAGTGATCTCCTCAGCGAAGGGATCATAAGTTATGCAAATTTTGTAGAAAATCTCAATCTAAATTCCTGGATGAACTTAGAAAATTCAAAATCTGTTGTTGCATGAATGTTATTTGGATGAAATAGGGATGGTATTGTGTCTAGGAGTAAAACCCTAGTCAATCACATGTTGAAATCATGCTTATTTCTTGTGAATTCACAATCACCATTGAAGGGGATAAGTGGGTGTTGTAGGAACATGTTAAACACTAGAATGTTAATTATTTATCTAGTGTAATTTGAGTTCTAGGAAGTAAATTTAGATGTTGTTAATGTGAAAATTGATGTGAACATGCTTAGTTGATGTTAATCTTAGCTAAATGACAAGTATTGAACTTGATAATAAATTGTGAGAAGTTATGCCCTTAAGGTGTTTGTAAAAATGCCTAAAAGAAGGCTTAAAGACTGTAAATTTGTGCTAAAACGCATGTTTGTAAAATTATGGCGAACTATGAGTCATAAGTAAGACAAGAGTTCTAAATGGTTTGCGGTTGAACTCTATTGGAAAGGAAACCGGAGTGTCAAGTGGACAAGCCGGTGGTGACGCGCGATTGAAGGGTTTGCTTTGAAGGTACGTAACATGTCTCGTTACATTATGTAAATATGATATTTTAGACGTTTAAAGTTGCGATATAGATTAAGGAATTGTATTAGTTGAAGTGATGACGATCACTACTTAATTGAACGAATTAAACTAATTTAGAAAACGTTTGGTAGTCATTAGAAATGGAGGATTCCAAAAATGAGCCAACCGGGTCAAATAATTGTCTAAGTAAGTAGTAAAAATGCGTCTTGATAAGTGTTTGGCGAGGATGGATCACATGAGCGTGAAACCATGGATTTGGTAGTGAAACGCCGGTGATCGTAAGCTCTGGATGTTGGGTGAATGCGCCTTGAGGTTACAATAACATTGAAGTAGAATTGGTGCAAACTATGAGGGTTGAATAAACACAATAGTGATTATAGATGTTTTGTCCGTAAGCTCAAATTTTGGTAAAATAAATGTAATAGATGCGTCGGAAATTAAATTACAGACGTGTAGGAAAAAGAATCGCTTAAAAAGGACTTACGAATCAAAAGTTATGGTGGTTCTAAGTTTGGATTTGATAAAAGGTTGAGCTGGGAAAGTGCTGCAGCAAATAAAACAACTTTCTGTCAAAAAGGAGGCTAGGCGTAGCGCGACGCCCCCAATCTCCGGAAATTGTTTAAATTTTTGTTGTTTTGACCCATGAAACTTGTTTATACCCATTCTAACATTATCAAAACTAAAATTTGATGTGGTTTTGAACTTAGGTGATGTTGGTCATGCTCCGGATGATGATCAAGCAACAATTCAAGAACCGAACACTATCTTTTGAAGCTTCCGCGCTTGTCTAATCTTGGTGAAAACAATGTTTTATGTTATAATCACTTAACTTGATGTTTTGGGATATTAAAAATTAGTTGGTAGTTAACTTGAATACGGTTATTATGTAAACTTTCGTTTTGTATAACTTTAGGAATGAAGTACTATCTTTTAAAATGCGTGTTTTATATTAAAGTCCCAATTAAATAAGACGGGTGTTGCAAGTTGGTAATCAGAGCTCAAGGTTGTCAACAAAGTGTGTTCGGTTCAAGCTTGATCAATCATCCGGTAAGAATTAGTTACTGTAGTAGGTCTTATGATATGTGAAAAAAGGGGATGTGAATTAATGTGCACGGGAAGAGCGTGTTAACACACTCAAACCCGGAAAGTGCACTGAATGAAAACGGTCAAAGCAAGTTATGAACTTGGCTTAACCGAAGCAAATAAAGTATATGTTATAAATGAAATGTTTAACAATTGATATAAACATTTCAGTTTCAAGATGACGGAAAAGGGTAACAATGATCCGGTGCCAACAGTCACCGAACAAATGAAAGAGGTAATTGCCGAAGAAGTAGGGAAGGCAATTGAGAATAGTCTATCCGGTTTCATAGACAAAATCCAAAGCACGGTGATTTCGTTAGTTGAAGAATGGGTTAAAAGGTTGGAAGACAATGTCAACCTTGTGAAAGAAAAATCCGGAGAACGTAAGGGTTGTTCATACAAGGAGTTTATGGTGTGTAAACCGCCAATTTACAACGGGGAGGTTGACCCGATAATATGCCAAAGGTGGCTAAGTGATGTTGAAGGGGTATTTGAAAGGACCCACTGTGACATAAGCAATTATGTGGCTTACGGAACGGGTCAGTTAAGAGGTCAAGCCAAGGATTGGTGGGATAATAAAAAGAAGGAGATTGGAGCCGAAGCGGCAAGGGTTATGACGTGGGACGAGTTTAAGGTACCATTCCTTAAACACCACAGTCCCAAGGCCGTCATCAACAGAATCAAGGAGGAATTCATCCAGTTAAGGAAAAAGGGTGAAACAATTGATAAAATCATGGGTATCTTCATGGATAAGCTGAGATTCTGCGATGAGCTAGTGACTACCGAGGAGCAGAAAATATATTATTATTATTATTATTATTATTATTATTATTATTATATGTTAAGTGCTGAATATCGAGAGCTTATGACTCCTTCCAAGTATGAGACGCTCACCGAGATCATAAATACGGCTCGGGAAAGAGAAATTGAACTCAAGAAGCAAATTGAACGAGGTGAACGAAGGGCAACAGACGTTAACCCGAGCCCTACAAAGAAGGCTCGAACGACTGAGTCTGTAAAGAAGACGGATGCGAAGGGTGGATCACCGAGTTGCAAAGTGTGTGGGAAAGGGCACAGGGGTGAGTGCCGCTTCAAAGACAAACCGTGCCCTTTATGCGGGAAGACGGGGCACACTGCATCATTATGTCCGGGAAAGGTCTCTGTATGCTACAAGTGCTATCAGCCGGGTCACAAAAAGTCTGAATGCCCGGAGTTGATCGGGAAAAAGAACGAGAAAGACGTTCAAGTGGAGACCCAAAGGGCGAAGGCTAGATCCTTCCAATTAACTACGGCTGAAGCAAAAACAGAACCAGATGTGGTTTCAGGTATATTCACAATAAACTCAATTCCTGCACGTGTATTATTTGATACGGGTACGAATAAATCCTTTATTTCACATGGATTTATTCGACATCCTTCATTTGTATTGACGAAGTTATCTATGCCCTTAGAATTTGAAATATGGGATAATAAGAGTTTCATAGTGTGTGATGTTTGTCAAGACTGTAAATTGAGCATCGATGACGAGGAATACTCGATAGATCTAATCCCGATGTCAATGGGAGAGTTTCAAGTAGTTGTTGGGATGGATTGGCTATCCCGACACCATGCAAAGGTCGTGTGCTTTCGTAAGGAGATAAAGTTAACATCTTCGAGCGGGAAACAAGTTACCATCTTTGGCAAGAAAGGAGGAAATCCTATAATATGCTCGATGTTAAAAGCACACAAGCTCATGAGGCACGGATGTAGAGCATTTATGATATACGCGAATGAACCTGGGAAAGAACCGCCGAAGATTGGAGATGTACCGGTGGTACGTGATTTCGAAGATGTGTTTCCGGAAGACTTACCGGGAATACCGCCCGAATGGGAATTGGAGTTCGGATTTGACTTGGCTCCGGGCGCGAAACCCGTAGCCAAGGCACCGTACCGACTCGCGCTATCGGAGTTACAAGAGTTAATGTCGCAAATTCAAGACTTTCTCGATAAAGGGTTTATAAGGCCGAGTGTGTCTCCTTGGGGCGCACCGGTATTGTTCGTGAAAAAGAAGGACGGGAGCATGCGAATGTGTATCGATTACCGGGAGTTAAACAAACTCACGGTGAAGAATCGATACCCGCTTCCGAGAATAGATGATTTATTTGACCAATTACAAGGTGCGAATTGGTTTTCAAAAATTGACCTTAGCTCGGGATACCACCGGTTAAAGGTCAAAGAAGAGGATGTACCGAAGACGGCCTTCCGTACGCGGTACGGACATTACGAGTTCCTCGTGATGCCTTTCGGATTGACGAATGCACCCGCGTCGTCTTTCATGGACCTCATGAACTGGGTTTGCAAGCCAATGTTGGACAAGTCGGTAATCGTGTTTATCGACGACATTTTAGTGTATTCGAAAAATGAGGCGGATCACGCGCATCATTTACAAGAGGTGTTAGAGACTCTCAGACGAGAAAGATTGTATGCGAAATTTTCAAAGTGTGCCTTTTGGTTACGAGAGGTACAATTCCTCGGACACATCATAAGTGCCGATGGAATATTGGTAGATCCGTCAAAGATAGAAGCCATGGCGAAATGGAGCCTTCCGAAGAATCCTTCAGAAATTAGAAGTTTCTTAGGGCTTGCGGGCTACTACAGGAGATTCATTCAGGATTTCTCCAAGATTGCTTCACCGCTAACTAAATTAACTCGGAAGGAGGAAATATTCATATGGGGTGTTGAACAGGAAAAGACGTTTTAAACGCTAAAAGAGAAGTTAACTCACGCTCCGGTATTAACGTTGCCGGACGGGGTCGAAGATTTGGTAGTCTACTCGGATGCGTCACATTCAGGGCTCGGATGTGTTTTAATGCAACGAGGCAAAGTTATAGCTTACGCCTCGAGACAACTAAAAGTTCATGAAAAGAAATATCCCACACACGATCTTGAATTGGTGGTGATGGTGTTTGCATTAAAAATATGGAGGCACTATTTACACAGAGTAAAGTGCACCATATTTACCGACCACAAGAGCTTGAAATACTTCTTCGACCAGAAGGAGTTGAATATGAGACAACGGCGGTGGTTAGAAACGGTGAAAGACTATGACTGCGAGATACATTATCACCCCAGGAGAGCCAATGTTGTGGCGGATGCTTTGAGCAGAAAAATAGATTATGTCCCAATATGAGTGCGGTCGATGCAGCTTGTTGTAACCTCGGGTTTGCTTGAACGAATCCGAGAAGCACAAGCCGAGGCGATAAAAGAAGAAAATTGGAAAAGAGAAAGAATCGTTGGCCAGTTAAAAGAGTTGACGGATAATAACAATGGGTTGAAAACCCGGTTTGGCAGAATATGGATTCCTAACTCATGTGGGGTTAAAAAGCTTCTACTTGATGAAGTACATAAAAGTCGTTACACTATCCATCCGGGAGCGACCAAGATGTATAATGACCTGAAGCAAAATTATTGGTTGCCCGGAATGAAAAAGGATGTGGCTAAGTATGTTGAAAAATGCTTGACTTGTTTGCAAGTCAAGGTGGAATATCAAAGACCCTATGGTAAGCTTCAGTCATTGGATATTCCAGTTTGGAAATGGGAACATATCACTATGGACCTGTTGACCAAACTACCAAAGACGAACCGAGGATTTGATGCTATATGGGTGGTTGTTGATAGACTGACGAAAAGTGCTCACTTTATTCCTATACGTGAGACTTATACGTCAGAAAAGATGTCAGAGGTGTACACCAATGAAATAGTGGCACGCCATGGAGTACCGGTATCCATCGTGTCTGACAGGGATACCCAGTTTACTTCACACTTCTGGCAGGATTTCCAAGAACATATGGGAACGGAACTTTTTATCATCACTGCATACCATCCTTAGACGGATGGACAGAGTGAGAGAATGATACAGACACTAGAAGACATGCTGAGGGCATGTATTATCGATTTCGGGGGCAGTTGGGATGTGTATTTGCCGTTAGCAGAATTTTCTTATAACAACAGTTATCATGCCAGTATCGGCATGGCCCCGTATGAGATGCTGTATGGTAGGAAAAGCAGAACCCCGGTGTGTTGGGGTGAGGTGGCTCCGCGTGAACTGTCCCATAAAGATGTAGTCCAAGCCACTAATGAGAAAATTGACGTGGTACGAGCTCATTTGAAAGCGGCCCAAGACAGACAAAAGTCTTATGCCGACAAAAGACGGAAACCGATTGAATTTCAGGTGGGCGACATGGTTATGCTAAAGGTTTCCCTGTGGAAGGGCGTCATTCGATTCAGAGAAAAGGGGGAAACCGAGTCCGAGGTTTTTCGGGCCATTTAAAATCATCGAACGCGTTGGCAAGGTAGCATATCGCCTTGAACTACCGGACGAATTAAGTGGAATCCATGGCACATTTCATGTGTCACAACTCCAAAAGTGCTTAGCTAAGGAGACGGCTTATATCCACTACGATGATATCGAGGTGGACAATAGCCTCAACTACACGGTAAGGCCAATTGAGGTTTTAGACCGGAAGGTTAAAGATTTGCTGAATAAGAAAATTGATCAAGTTAAGATCAAGTGGGAGTATAGAAAGGGTTCGGATACTACTTGGGAGTCCAAAGAGGAGATGCGGCGTCTCTACCCGACATTATTTGGTACGTAACTCGGTTTCGAGGACGAAACCCTTTTAAGGTGGGTGGACTTGTAACACCCCGAAAATATAAATTCTTTTATGATAAATACGATGTCGGTAAATAAACAAATGAACTAACTAGGAACAAAAATAACCTAGTTAGAGGAAAAGTCTTATAATAACATGCTAGTGGGTTAAAACACCTTCAATAAAAACTTAATGATAATTGAGGGACCAAAGGTGTTAAAACTGAAACTAACTTTATTAAAAACAAAGTTTTAAACACCAAACACACACTAATGTGTGTGTCTGGTCGATCAACAGAGGGGGGCGACCAATAACTCATCTCCAAAATCCTAGTTCTTGCAAATCAGTCAAATTGAAGGATCAAATCAGTCCCAAAACAAAATCAGAGCCTAGTTTAGTGATCTCCTCAGCGAAGGGATCATAAGGTATGCAAATTTTGTAGAAAATCTCTCTCTAAATTCCTGGATGAACTTAGAAAATTCGAAATTTGTTGTTGCATTAATGTTATTTGGATGACATAGGGATGGTATTGTGTCTAGGATTAAAACCCTAGTCAATCACATGTTGAAATCATGCTTATTTCTTGTGAATTCACAATCACCATTGAAGGTGATAAGTGGGTGTTGTAGGAACATGTTAAACACTAGAATTTTAATTATTGATCTAGTGTAATTTGAGTTCTAGGAAGCAAATTTAGATGTTGTTAATGTGAAAATTGATGTGAACATGCTTAGTTGATGTTAATCTTCGCTAAATGACAAGTATTGAACTTGATAATAAATTGTGAGAAATTATGCCCTTAAGGTGTTTGTAAAAATGCCTAAAAGAAGTCTTAAAGACTGGAAATTTGACCTAAAATTCATGTTTGTAAAATTATAGCGAACTATGCGTCATAAGTAAGAAAAGAGTTCTAAATGGTTTGCGGTTGAACTCTATAGGAAAGGAAACCGGAGCTTCAAGTGGACAAGCCGGTGGTGACGCACGATTGAAGGGTGTGCTTTGAAGGTACGTAACATGTCTCGTTACATTATGTAAATATGATATTTTAGACGTTTAAAGTTGCGATACAGAATAAGGAATTGTATTAGTTGAAGTGATGATGATCACTACTTAATTGATCGAATTAAAATAGTTTAGAAAACGTTTGGTAGTCATTAGAAATGGAGGATTCCAAAAAATGAGCCAAACGGGCCGAATAATTGTCTAAGTAAGTAGTAAAAATGTGTCTTGATAAGTGTTTGGCGAGGATGGATTACATGAGCGTGAAACCATGGATTTGGTAGTGAAACGCCGGTGAATCGCTTAAAACGGACTTACGAATCAAAAGTTATGGTGGTTCTAAGTTTAGATTTGATAAAAGGTTGAGCTGGGCAAGTGCTGCAACAAATAAAACAACTTTCATTCAAAAAGGGGGCTAGACGTAGCGCGACGCCCCCAATCTCCGGAAATTGTTTAAATTTTTGTTGTTTTGACCCATGAAACTTGTTTATACCCATTCTAAGATTATCAAAACTAACATTTGATGTGGTTTTGAACTTAGGTGATGTTGGTCATGCTCCGGATGACGATCAAGCAACAATTCAAGAACCGAACACTATCTTTTGAAGCTTCCGTGCTTGTCTAATCTTGGTGAAAACAATGTTTTATGTTATAATCACTTAACTTGATGTTTTGGGATGTTAAAAATTAGTTGGTAGTTAACTTGAATACGGTTATTATGTAAACTTTCGTTTTGTATAACTTTAGGAATGAAGTACTATCTTTTAAAATGCGTATTTTATATTAAAGTCCCAATTAAATAAGACGGGTGTTACGGGTCGAGGGTCCTTTAGATTACCTTTGAGTTTAGCACCTTAAGTTCCCGGTTCCACAATAGTTCCAAGTCTGATAGAAAACTCGTCAAACATGTGTAGGATTCTAATCTATTTAGTGTCTTCTCCATCATCTTCATTTGAAGTAATCCAAAGTCATAGTTCGTGTCAGTGTTCGAGCTAGTTAATATTCTAATTAATTGCATTCAGTTTAAAAAAAAAACCCTCTCAATATATAAAAAACAATGAAGTCGGGTCAATTTAGATAAGTAACTGAGTCTAGTTAATGTAATTAGTAGAGTCTCATGGGTTCGATACTCGGACTTCTTAGGTTGTACTACATTGATCGGTAGATTTTAAGGATGACCCAAGTTAATGGTATCACAAGATTATTGGTAGATTTTAAGGATTAGACCAAAACACTAATGACCCAAGTTAATGACGACACTACTATTTCACTCATTTTCAATAATTTAATTAATTTAAGTTATAAACACACACACACACACACATACACACACACACACACCTAAGGATTAGATCAAAACACTAATAACCCAAGTTAATGACGACACTACTATTTCACTCATTTTCAATAATTTAATTAATTTAAGTTATAAACACACACACACACACACACACACACACCCCCTTGTTCACCCATGATCCTCCTTAGTTAACTCAACATCAAGGGGTAAGTTTCCCCTAAACACACTCAAGAATCTAGCCAAGAATGGCCACAGAACTAGATGTTAACAAACTTGAAAAGATTATGTAAATCATTAAAAGCTTGATTACACTAATGATTCTTGAGTAATTCCTAATGATTACAATGATTAGAGATAGTGGAGTAGAAAAGAAGTGTGTAGCGGAGAAGAGGGGGGAGATGAGCAAGTGAAAATTGTGGAAATGGCCTCTATATATAGGCTGGTTGGGCACCAGGCATGGGGCGTGACTGGACATGCCTTGTCTTGTAGTGTCCAGGCACGGGGCATGTGTAAAAACCCTCGACAAACACCACAATGAACCATAATCAAGACTCCAAACACGTACAACGAGAACCAACACGAGAAACGAGGGAATCCATGTTTTGGCCTCATCGTGCTACGCGACGGTGTTAGTGGGTTCTAGTCGTGTGACGAGACACCCCTATATTCAACAGAAGACACATGGTAGCCACGTGTCAGGTTTACAGCAATGACTCATGCCACCTAATCCCAAGTTAGCCTGGTCATGCTAAGCGACGGTGTTGGACTGAATCGGTCGTGTGGCGTGACATAGTAGTTTTACAGCTATAAATTGGACGAGATTTATGCATTTCAATCTGCTCAAAACTTTCATTTCACTTTCTATCTCATCTCTTCTATACTACTCTGCTGCTATTATACCCAACACCCCGAAGCCCTAAACTCTGCTACATAGTCGGTGTTTTAACCCTGATCACTAGCATGATTCCCTGTCCGATCGATCTGAAACCCATCAATGGATGTCAAAGTGTTGCTGTAGCAACCCCCGACCCCTATCCTGGGAGCGGGCGGCCGCGAGACTCGGAGCTGGTGGTATCGGTGTTTATTAAATTGGCAGCGGAAATTACGTCAGGACCGTAGTTAGGAAATAGTTTATCAGAGTTAAAACACTATACTTTTGTAAATAATAAGTACATGGGAAAAACCCAAGTTTCCATTATAATATGTTTATAGGGATAAACCCTAATTTATTGAAATAAAACTTCTTTCTTGTTTAGGTAACTTTTATAGCCACTTTTCCAAGCCTTAAGTTGTAACAACCCTCGGTAAAACCAACACTCTCATAATATGGTTGACACCCTATTATATTATAAAATGTCCCAATATGTTTTATATTATACCCCGTATGCGAAAACCGAGCCCGTATTATGTTATAGTTTATAAAAATAAAATAAAAATATGAATTTTAAGCTGATGCGGGCCGCGTACGAGTTTGGTTAGTTCATGCGGGCCGCGCGGACTCATAACACGCGATCTCACCAGAGGACGACACGTGTCGTAATCGTGTCGAACCTAGTGATGACCCAGCTAAGCTACTGAGTTGACTATAGTCAACGCGGGCCGCGTAAGGCTTAGCATTATCTTAAGCGGGCCGCCTGGAAGTCTGATATCACAACTATAAATAGCAGGCATCAGTTTTCAGTTTCCGTCGCTCATTTCTTATTCTCAATCTCGAATTATGAAGTTATAAGCTTAATATTTTGGGTATTATACCCCTAATTAGCGAGGTTCTGCTCCGTTGTAAGTATTATAACCCCGGTTTCATAATAGTTACGCTGCCCGATTGATTTAGGGTTCCGTAATAACTGTCGTGGTTCTGCCCGACGTAGTTGTTGGAATGCCGTCTCGGGGAGGGTATTATTAATAATTTCAAAGGGTTATGATACTAACCAATGTACATTTGTATAAATTATAGATTATAGCCAGGAAACCCTTACGAAAAGCCTAAGACAGCAATGTGAGTTTATCCTCTTTTTGTTAATGTTTTTGGTAATGTTTTACCCAACCTTAAATGTTTTACTATGAAATTAAGCGGTGATTGAGTCTTTGTAATTCTTCAATTACTGCCGGTATTATGGGGTTTTGTATACAAAATTTATTACTACGAGTAGTAGTAAGTCAGGAAGGACAGTACATTACCATTGGACAACGAGTTAGCCAATGGGTAATTTGACCATAGCCATAGATCCGGTCGAGTGGCAAATACTGAATGAGTAATTGTGTAGAAATAAACAATGTGATTGCTCTCAATACTGTTTTAATTGATAAAATGTTTCTTGATTAAACTGGGATTCACTCACCAGTATTTCCGACTGACAAATGTTTTTAAAACGCGTTACAGGTAACACAATGTGAACAGCCAAATTAGTGAAAAGCCAGCTGGAGAGCACTGAAGGCTTGGGAAAATGTGGCTATAAAAGTTACCTAATAAACGATGTTTTAAATTCAATAAAATAGGGTTTATCCCTATAATGTATTGTAATAAGAAACTTGGGTTTTTGCTCATGTTATTATTAATATAAAAGAAGGTGGTTTTACTCTGATAAACATTTCCTAACTACGGTCCTGATGTAAATTCTGCTGCGAGACTAAACAAACTGATACCACCAAACTCTGTGATCACGTCCGCCCGTTTCCGGGGATCAGGGATCGGGGGTTGTGACAGAAGGTGGTATCAGAGCCTAGCCACTGGTCTAAGCCAAAGAAGTGTTCTGCTGACACTTAAATTCTAAATTTTGTGTTAGGAAATAATTACGGAAATATGTGCATAATTTATTGGTTATGTGTTATTTGACTATTTGTTAGTTTTCAGTATGAGTGATCAAGGACCATCAGATGTGAATCGTCAGTTAGCTGATTCACCTAGGAGTGAAGGTACATCATCACAGCCTTCCCTCTCTGGGTATACTGCTGATCAGGAAGACGAAATATTTGCCTTTAGAGCTCAATCTGAAGAACCATTTCCTACTAAGAAACGAGGATGGTTCAGTAAAGAAGCTTTTGCTTGTAGGAAGAGAATGAGAAAATTGCAACAGCAAAGGGCTTTAGCAGCTATTAAGAGAGAGACAGATGCTCATACTCAAGATATGCTAAATAGAAGCCTAGCAAATTTCCATATCTTAGCTACAACTGCTGCTGACCCAGGTCTGGAACAACTAGTAGCCCCACAACCACAAAACCCAGAACAGCCCATGGAAATAGAAAATCAGGAAAACCAAGTGGAAATGCACGACTTTAACCTAGAAGAAATCCCTCGGGTACTTGCACCAAACCCACTAGACCCGAATTACGACCCCTGGTGGGACGATAATAGGGACTTTGTGCAACGTTACCCTGTTCAGGATTATCCACCCATACAGAACATAGAAGTTTACCCAGGTATGGACCCTTTAGATCCCTATTACCAAGATGATTATATTAGGGAGATATTAGAGGATCCTTACCAATTTTAGGAATTGTCACCCCCATATCAGGAAAATGTACCCCAGATTCCAAACCCAGTCCGAGAACCTGCACCCCCAATGAGTGCAGAAAACGTTCAAGAACTTAGGACTTTCGGGGAGGAAATTTTAGAAAGTAGTGATAGGATGCGTCAGGTGGGAGAACGTCTCGTATGGAAGTACAATGAACGTAATATGGATTTTTGGATAAATCCATATCCGTGAATGATAAAGAAGTGGTAGTAATACTAATATAATAAAATAAAAATAAAATAAAAATATGTGTGTACGGATGCATATTACTATTTTATTTCTGTTGGTATTGTAATCTTTATTTCTGTACTAGTGTGTAATAGACGCATAAGTATATGAAAAGAGTAAGTAGCAATGATCTACGTTTTTGGTTAAATTGCGTGTCATGTGAATTGTGATCAACTATATTACATACTATCTTGTGATATTAATATGGGATAAATGTTTAAAATTCAGATGGCCGACGAAGGAAATTAAGAAAATCTGAATAACGATAACCAGAGTAACATTAACGTGGTTAATGATAATCCGAGTGTCAATAACAATGGAAACCAAGTGGACAATAGTGCTATTCAACATATAGTGGCACAGGGAATTATAGATGCAATGCCATTTATACTTCAAACTGTTAAGGATGCTGATAACAAAAGTAGACATAGCAGTAAGCGACCACTTGAACCAGAAAACAGCATGAACAATGGACCGGTACTTCAAATGCCTATTCCTAAAATAAGAAGAACCATGCCTTATGGTTGTTCTTATAAAGAATTCTGGTCTTGTAAACCAATGGAATTCTCGGGCAATGAAGGGGCCATTGCAACTTTACGCTGGATAGAAAAGACTGAGGCAGTCTTAAGGATAAGTAAGTGTACTGAAGAAGATAGAATATTGTTTGCTTCTAATCTATTTAAGAATGCAGCACTAGAATGGTCGAACACTATCCTACAGACAAGAGGAAGTGATCAAACCTATAATATGGAATGGGAAGAATTTAAAAACAAGGTAGAAAGGAAATTCTGCCCACCCAATGAGAAAGAACAGATAGCAAATAAATTCCTAAACCTTAGGATGACTGGTGTGGATAGCAAGGGGTACACAAAGTTATTTTTCGAATATGCTAGGATAGTGCCAACTCTTGCTTCACCAGAACCAGTGTTAATTTCCCGTTATATTTAGGGATTAATTGGGGAAATTAGACATGTAGTCAAGGCAGCTAGACCACAAACCATAGAAGAAGCTGTAGAATTAGCCAATACCTTGACTGATGAGTTAGTCCGTACCAGAGAAGAAGATCAAAGGAAAAACCTAACCCAGAAATTGACTCAAGAATTTCGTTCTGGAAATTCTAACCGTGGAAGAAATGTAGGATCTACCTCTGCACCTTACTGTAGGTACTGCAAAAGAAAACATTCTGGGAGATGTTCCATATATTGTAACTTTTGCAAAATATCGGGACACAAAGAAGAAAACTGCAGGAAGAAAGCTAACAGCAGGGTATGTTACAATTGCGGAGAACCAGGTCATATCAAGCTAAATTGTCCAAAATTAGTTCCAGCTCCAGATAACACGAATACTAAAAATGCTAGAGCATTTGTTCTGACTGCAGATGAAGCCAAGATGATTCCAGATGTCATTGCTGGTACGTTTTTAGTTAATGATGTCTTTGCTAAAGTATTATTTGACTCTGGTGCAAACCAAAGTTTTATTAATACATCGTTTTGCAAATTTCTAAATCAGTCATTAACTAAACTACCACATGAATGTTTAGTAGAGACAGCCAATGGAGAAACTGTTAGAATTTCTGAAATCTTGCAGGGAGCAAGCATAGAAATTTTAAATCAGAAATTTATTGCAAATCTGTATCCCATGGATCTGGTAGAATTTGATGTTGTTTTAGGAATGGATTGGTTAATAGCCAATAAAGCCAGTATTTTATGTGATCAAAAGTTAATCCAAGTAAATTCATCAAAAGGTAAAACGATCACAATTAAAGGAGATAAACCATCTAGAATTACAAAATTCATATCTGTGATGAAAACTGCAAGTTGTATAAGAAAAGGTTTTGTAGTGTATTTGATTTCTATAATCACTAACACTAAAGGAAAAGAACTAAAAGATATTCCAGTAGTATCTCAGTTTTCAGAAGTCTTTCCAGAAGAATTACCAGGACTACCTCCAAATCGAGAAGTTGAATTCAGAATCCATTTAATACCAGGAACGTCACCAATTGCCAAAGCACCTTACCGTTTAGCACCTGCAGAAATGCAAGAATTGAAGAAACAATTAGATGAATTGTTAGAAAAAGGATTTATACAACCAAGTTCGTCGCCATGGGGAGCGCCGATACTGTTTGTTAAAAAGAAGGACGGATCAATGCGAATGTGCATTGATTATCGTGAATTAAACAAGGTCACGATTAAGAATCGGTATCCATTACCGAGAATTGATGATTTGTTTGATCAACTGCAAGGAGCTCGATTTTTCTCTAAGATCGATTTAAGGTCAGGATATCATCAATTAAAGGTACAGGAAGAGGACATGCCTAAGACCGCATTCAGAACAAGGTATGGTCATTATGAATTTACTGTCATGCCATTTGGTTTAACCAATGCCCCAGCTGCATTTATGGACATGATGAACCGAGTATGTAAGCCATATTTGGATAAATTCATAATTGTATTCATAGATGATATTCTAATTTATTCTAAGAATAAAGAGGATCATGCAAGGCATTTGCACGCACTTTTAAGTTTGTTAAGAAAGGAAATGCTTTATGCTAAATTTTCAAAGTGTGAATTTTGGTTAGAACAAGTACAATTCCTTGGACACTTAGTCAATCATGAAGGAATTCATGTAGATCCAACAAAGATTGAGGCAATTACAAAATGGAAAACCCCTGAATCACCAACTAAGGTTAGAAGTTTCTTAGGATTGGCCGGTTATTATAGAAGATTTATTAAAGATTTTTCTAGAATAGCTATTCCCTTAACTAAGCTAACCTGTAAATCTGTTAAGTTTGAATGGGGAATAAAACAAGAAGAAGCATTTAGAATTCTTAAGCAAAGATTAACCCATACATCTATATTAGCATTACCAGAAGGAACTGAAGACTTTGTAGTCTATTGTGATGCTTCTAAATTAGGTTATGGATGTGTATTGATGCAACGACAGAAGGTTATAGCTTATGCATCTAGACAAATTAAGAATCATGAAGAGAATTATTCAACCCATGATTTAGAGTTAGGAGCTATAATTTTTGCTCTTAAGATCTGGAGACATTACCTTTATGGTAGTAAGTTTACCATATTCACTGATCATAAAAGTTTAAGGTATATCTTCAAGAAAAAGGAGTTGAATATGAGACAAAGACGCTGGATGGAATTTCTTAGCGATTATGATTGTAATATCCAGTATCTTAAATTAAATCTTCAAGTAGATTTAAATGATCAAATAAGAGAAGCCCAAGAGTCAGTAATCAAGGATGATTCTGAAAAATTAAAAGGTATGTTAAAAGAATTAAAACAAGGAACAGATGGAATTTGGAGATTCCATGAAAAGAGAATGTGGATACCTAAATTAGGAAACCTGCGTAATTGTATATTAGAAGAAGCTCATAAGTCTAAATATACGATACATCCAGGAAGTGATAAAATGTACCAGGATTTAAGGAAAAATTTCTGGTGGATAGGAATGAAAAAGGATGTAGCAGTTTATGTTTCTAAATGTTTAACTTGTTCACAAGTTAAAGCTGAATACCAGAAACCCTCAGGTTTATTATAGCAATTAGAAATGCCAGTTTGGAAATGGGAATTAATAACAATGGATTTTGTTACTAAATTACCCAAAACTAAGAAAGGAAATGATACAATCTGGGTGATTGTAGATAGACTAACTAAGTCAGCTCATTTTCTACCAATGAAGGAAACAATTAGTATGGAACAATTATCCAAATTAAATGTAAATAAAATTGTTTCTTTACATGGCATTCCTTTATCAATTGTTTCTGATAGGGATAGTCGATTTACCTCTCGTTTTTGGTCAAGTTTCCAAAAGGCAATGGGAACCAAATTAAGGTTAAGCACAGCTTATCATCCTCAAACAGATGGACAAAGTGAAAGGAAAATTCAGACAATGGAGGACATGCTTAGAGCTTGTGTAATTGATTTTGGAGGTAATTGGGATGATCACTTACCTTTAATAGAATTTTCTTATAATAATAGTTATCACACAAGTATCAATGCTGCACCATTCGAAGCACTTTATGGAAGAAAGTGTCGAACCCCAGTCTGTTGGGCAGAAATTGGGGAACAACAACTATCTGGACCTGAGATTGTACAAGAAACAACCGATAAGATTATTCAAGTCAAGGAACGACTGAAAGCTGCACGTGATCGACAAAAGAGTTATGATGATAACCGATGCAAGCCATTGGAATTTCAGGTAGGAGATAGAGTATTGTTAAAAGTCTCTCCTTGGAAAGGAGTGGTAAGATTCATCAAAAGAGGAAAGCTAAGTCCCAGGTATGTTGGACCTTTCAAGATTATTAGAAAAATAGGGCCTGTAGCCTATCAGTTACAACTACCAGAGGAAATGGCAGGAATACATGATGTGTTTCATGTATCTAATCTCAAAAAGTGTTTAGCTGATGAATCACTGATAGTTCCTCTTAAGGATATAGAGGTAAATGAACAGCTTAAATTTGTAGAAAGACCTCTACAAATTGAAGACAGGAAAATCAAGAATCTCAAGCATAAAAGACTAGTTCTAGTCAAAGTAAAGTGGGACTCCAAAAGAGGACCTGAATACACGTGGGAGCTCGAGTCAGAAATGAAAAGGAAATATCCGCATTTATTTCACTAGATCTCGAGGACGAGCTCTAAAGTAAGGTGTGGAGAATGTAACAACCCTCGGTAAAACCAACACTCTCATAATATGGTTGACACCCTATTATATTATAAAATGTCCCAATATGTTTTATATTATACCCCGTATGCGAAAACCGAGCCCGTATTATGTTATAGTTTATAAAAATAAAATAAAAATATGAATTTTAAGCTGATGCGGGCCGCGTACGAGTTTGGTTAGTTCATGCGGGCCGCGCGGACTCATAACACGCGATCGCACCAGAGGACGACACGTGTCGTAATCGTGTCGAACCTAGTGATGACCCAGCTAAGCTACTGAGTTGACTATAGTCAACGCGGGCCCCGTAAGGCTTAGCTTTATCTTAAGCGGGCCGCCTGGAAGTCTGATATCACAACTATAAATAGCAGGCATCAGTTTTCAGTTTCCGTCGCTCATTTCTTATTCTCAATCTCGAATTCTGAAGTTATAAGCTTAATATTTTGGGTATTATACCCCTAATTAGCGTGGTTCTGCTCCGTTGTAAGTATTATAACCCCGGTTTCATAATAGTTACGCTGCCCGATTGATTTAGGGTTCCGTAACAACTGTCGTGGTTCTGCCCGACGTAGTTGTTGGAATGCCGTCTCGGGGAGGGTATTATTAATAATTTCAAAGGGTTATGATACAAACCAATGTACATTTGTATAAATTATAGATTATAGCCAGGAAACCCTTACGAAACGCCTAAGACAGCAATGTGAGTTTATCCTCTTTTTGTTAATTTTTTTGGTAATGTTTTACCCAACCTTAAATGTTTTACTATGAAATTAAGCGGTGATTGAGTCTTTGTAATTCTTCAATTACTGCCCGTCTACCTGCTATTCTTATGTAATTTGCCGTGTTGATTGGAATGAAAATTACTGCCGGTATTATGGGGTTTTGTATACAAAATTTATTACTACGAGTAGTAGTAAGTCAGGAAGGACAATACATTACCATTGGACAACGAGTTAGCCAATGGGTAATTTGACCATAGCCATAGATCCGGTCGAGTGGCAAATACTGAATGAGTAATTGTGTAGAAATAAATAATGTGATCGCTCTCAATACTGTTTTAATTGATAAAATGTTTCTTGATTAATCTGGGATTCACTCACCAGTATTTCCGACTGACAAATGTTTTTAAAACGCGTTACAGGTAACACAATGTGAACAGCCAAATTAGTGAAAAGCCAGCTGGAGAGCACTGAAGGCTTGGGAAAATGTGGCTATAAAAGTTACCTAATAAACGATGTTTTAAATTCAATAAAATAGGGTTTATCCCTATAATGTATTGTAATAAGAAACTTGGGTTTTTGCTCATGTTATTATTAATATAAAAGAAGGTGGTTTTACTCTGATAAACATTTCCAAACTACGGTCCTGATGTAAATTCCGCTGCGAGACTAAACAAACTGATACCACCAAACTCTGTGATCACGTCCGCCCGTTTCCGGGGATCAGGGATCGGGGGTTGTGACATAAGTGCTCTCCAGCTGGCTTCTATTTGACTTTCACATTTTGTTACCTGAAATGCGTTTTAAAAAGTTTTATCACCAAGAAATACTGGCGAGTGCATCCCAGTTTAATTAAAACAACTTGTATCACTTTACAGTATTGAGGGCATCCGTAATTACATTTGTTTATATATACCAAATTACCACCCACGGTACTATCAATCCTAACTTGTGGTCATGTTACTATTCACAGTATTAGTAACAAGTAATGTATACAAAACCCCAACATACCGACAGTAATTGTAGAATCACAAATACTCAATCACTGTTAATTATACTTTAAAACAATTGAGATTTTGTAAAAACAGTTTATGAAAAGCAGATGTACTCACATTGCTATTTCAGATAACCCTACTGCTTTCTGGTAATTTCCTGGTTATAATCTATTAAAATTAAACAATGCACACGTGTTAGTACGATAACCCAATTTACATTAGCCATACCCCCGAGATAGAATTCCAACGACTGAGTCAGGCAGTGCCTCAACATGCGTTACAGAATTCTAGATCAATCGGGCAGAGTAACTAATACGTAACCGAGGGTTATAATACTTACAACGAGGCAAAGCTTCGCTTTTTAGTGGGTATTATGCCTGGGTATTACTTCTACTTATAATAATCTTGAGAGAGAAAATTGATTTAACGATTTGTAAACTGAACTCAAACTCTCAATTATAGGGGTTGATCAGCAGTGGCTCGCGCCCCGCGACTCCCTTTCCCAACATTCTCGCGGCCCGCGAGAGACTAGGCTAGGGCCTAGCCTTGGTGTTTCAACTCACTAGCCTTTACACGCAGGGGGACACGTAGCAGCACCGGGTGCGGCCTAATGTCCAGCTGTCGCGCCCCGCGAAGCACACAACCAAACTGGTCACGGCCCGCGAACGGCCTTAAAATTTTGTTTATTTGAGTTTTTTTATTAATATAAGGTATTTTGGGTCTGGTTTTCGTATACGGGGTGTATTTTAGGACGTATAGAGGTGTTTTAAGGATTTTGGGAGAGTTGTTATATCCTCCCCACCTTGTTTTAGATCTCGTCCTCAAGGTCTACTGGAACAGGTGGGGATATTTCCTTTGCATCTCTAATTCGAGGTCCCATGTATACTCTGGTCCTCTTTTGGAATTCCATTTCACTTTGACCAGAACTAATCTCTTGTGTTTGAGAATCTTGATCTTTCTGTCTTCAATCTGTAGGGGTTTCTCTACAAACTTAAGTTTCTCATTTACCTCTATATCCATAAGAGGTACCATTAATGTTTCATCTGCTAAACACTTCTTGAGAGTACATACATGAAATATATCATGTATTCCTGCCATTTCTTCTGGTAGTTGTAGCTAGTAAGCTATTGGTCCTATTCTTTTAATAATCTCAAAAGGTCCGACATACCTGGGGCTTAGCTTTCCCTTCTTAATAAATCTGACCACTCCTTTCCATGGAGATACTTTCAATAATACCTTATCTCCTACCTGAAATTCCAATAGTTTTCGTCTGTTATCAGCGTAACTCTTTTGACGACCGCGTGTTGCTTTTAGTCTTTCCTTGACTTGAATAATCTTGTCCGTTGTTTCTTGTACTATCTCTGGCCCAGACATTTGTTTTTCTCCAACTTCTGCCCAACAGACTGGGGTTCGACATTTTCGTCCATAAAGTGCTTCAAATGTTGCAGCATTGATGCTGATATGATAGTTGTTATTGTAGGAAAATTCTATTAATGGTAAATGATCGTCCCAATTTTTCTCCGAAATCAATTACACAAGCTCTAAGCATATCCTCCATTGTCTGAATTGTCCTTTCGCTTTGTCCGTCCGTTTGAGGATGATAAGCAGTGCTTAGATTTAACTTGGTTCCCGTTGCTTTTTCGAAACTAGTAAAAAATGAGAAGTAAAACGGCTATCTCTATCAGAAATAATAGATAAAGGAATTCCATGTAATGAAACTATTTCATATACATATAACTTGGCTAATTGTTCCATATTGAAAGTTTCCTTCATTGGTAGGAAATGAGCAAATTTGGTTAATCTGTCTACAATCACCCAGATTGCATCATTACCTTTTTGTGTCTTGGGTAATTTAGTAACAAAGTCCATTGTTATCAATACCCATTTCCATATAAGCATTTCTAGTTGCTACAGTAAACCTGAGGGTTTCTGATGTTCGGCTTTAACTTGTGAACAAGTTAGACATTTAGCAACATAGGCTGCTATATCCTTTTTCATTCCTATCTACCATAAATTCTTTCTTAAGTCTTGATACATTTTATCATTACCAGAATGTATCGTATTCTTAGACTTATGGGCTTCTTTTAAAATTCAGTGGCGTAGGTTTCCTTGTTTAGGTACCCAGATTCTTTTCATATGGAATCTCCAAATTCCTTCTGTTCCTTGTTCTAATTCCTTAATCATTCCTTTTAATTTTTCAGTATCGTCCTTGATTACTATTTCCTGCATTTCTCTAATTTGCTCATTCAAATCTATCTGCAGATTTAATTTGAGAGAACACACTCTTCTGGGCTTTTCATGATACTTTCGACTTAAAGCATCAGCTACTATATTTCTTTTCCTGCATGATACTGGATATCACAATCATAATCACTAAGAATCTCCATCCAGCATCTCTGTCTCATATTTAACTCATTTTGTCCAAAAACATATCTTAAACTCTTATGATCGGTGAAAATAGTAAACTTGCTACCATAAAGATAATGTCTCCAAATCTTAAGGGCAAAAATGATAGCTAATAACTCTAGATCGTGAGTTGTATAATTCTCTTCATGATTCTTAAGTTGTCTAGAAGCATAGGCTGTAACCTTTTGATGTTGCATTAACGCACATCCATAACCTAACTTAAAAGCGTCACAATAGACTATAATGTCTTTAGTTCCTTCTGGTAATGCGAGTATGGGTGCGTTGGTTAACTTTTGCTTAAGAATTCTAAAAGCTTCTTCCTGTTTTGGTCCCCGTTCAAATTTAACTGATTTTCCGGTCAGTTTCGTTAAAGGGATGGTTATTCTAGAAAATTCCTGAATAAAACGTCTATAATAACCGGCTAGTCCAAGAAAACTTCTCACCTCCGTCGGTGATTCAGGGACTTTCCACTTAGTAATTGCCTCAATTTTTGTGGGATCCACATGAATTCCTTCATGATTTACCAGGTGTCCAAGGAATTGCACTTCTTTTAACCAAAATTCGCATTTTGAAAATTTAGCATAAAACTTTTCTTTTCTCAGCTAATTTAAAAGTATAAACAAATGCTCTGCATGATCTTCTTTACTCTTGGAGTAAATAAGAATATAATCTATAAAGACAATTATGAATTTATCCAAATATGGTTTACATATTCTGTTCATCATGTCCATAATGCGGCTGGGGCATTGGTTAAACTAAATGGCATGACTGTAAATTCATAATGACCATACCTTGTTCGGAAAGTAGTTTTAGGAATGTCCTCTTCCTGTACTTTCAATTAATGATATCCTGAACGTAAATCGATCTTAGAATAGAATTGAGCTCCTTGCAGTTGATCGAGCAGATCATCGATTCTCGGTAGAGGGTACTGATTTTTAATCGTTGCCTTATTCAATTCTCGATAATCAATGCACATACGCATTATCCATCCTTCTTCTTGACAAACAAGATTGGTCCTCCTCATGGCGATGAACTAGGCTGTATGAAACCTTTCTCCAGAAGTTCGTCCAACTGTTTCTTCAATTCTTGCATCTCTACTGGTGCTAAACGATAAGGTGCCTTGGCAATCGGTGCTGTCCCTGGTATTAGATGAATTCTGAATTCAACCTTTCTATCTGACGGTAATCCAGGTAACTCTTCTGGAAAAACATCTGAGAATTGAGATACTATAGTAATATCTTTTAATTCTTTTCCTTTAGTGTTAATGATTATGGAAATCATATACACTAATGATCCTTTCCTTGCATAGCTTGCTGTTTTCATCACAAAGATGAATTGTGTGGACCTAGTTGGCTTATCTCCTCTAATTGTGATCTTGTCACCCTTTGGTGAACTTAGTTGTACTGACTTTTGATCACACAGAATACTGGCATGATTAGCTGTTAACCAATCCATTCCTAATACGATATCAAATCCAGCCAGATTCATTGGATAAAGGTTAGCAATAAAATTATGATTCAGAATTTCTATTCTTGCTTCCTGCAAGATTTCAGTGATCTTAACAGATTCTCCATTTTCTATTTCTACCAAGCATTCTTGTTGAAGTTTAGTTAATGGTTGATTGAGAAATTTGCAGAACGAAGTATTAATAAAACTTTGGTTTGCACCAGAGTCAAATAATACTTTAGCAAAAACATCATTAACTAAAAATGTATCGGCAATCACACCCGGGATCATCTTGGCTTCTTCAGCTGTCTGAACAAATGCTCGAGCGTTCTTGGTAGTTTTGTTGTTCGTGGCTAGATCTAGTTTCGGACTGTTTGGTTTGATATGTCCAGTTTCTCCACAGTTGAAGCCTAGCTTCTTGTTGGGTTTCTTCCTGCAGTCTTCCTCCTTGTGTCCAGACACTTTGCAGAAGTTCCAGTATATGGAACATCTTCCTGAATGCTTCTTCTTGCAGTACTTGCAGTAAGGTGCAGATGTAGAACCTGCCTGTTTCCCACGGTAGGTATTTCCATAACGAAATCCTTGGTTAAGTCTCTGAGCTAGGTTCTTTCTTTGGTTTTCTTCTTGCATACGTACCAATTCATCAGTCAAGGTATTGGCTAATTCTACTGCTTCCTCTATGGTTTGGGGTCTAGCTGCCTTGACTACGTGCCTGATTTCACCAATTAATCCCCAGATGTAACGGGAGATTAATACTGGTTCTGGTGAAGCTAAGGTTGGCACTATTCTAGCGTACTCGAAGAATATAGTAGTGTAACCTTTGCAGTCTATTCCAGTCATTTTAAGATTTAAGAACTTATTAGCAATTTGTTCTTTTTCATGATGAGGACAAAATTTTCTTTCGACTATTTCCTTAAAGTCAGTCCATTCCATATTATAAGTTTTATCACTTCGTCTAGACTTGAGAATAGTATTCCACCATTCTAAGGCTGCATTCCTAAAAAGATTAGAAGCAAACATAAACTTATCTTCATCTGCACATTTGCTTATTTTTAAGACTGCCTCTGTCTTTTCTATGCAACGTAGAGCTGCAATGGCTCCTTCATTGCCAGAGAATTCTATTGGTTTACAGGACCATAATTCTTTGTAAGAACAACCATATGAGATGGTTCTTCTTATTTTTGGAATAGGAAATTGGACTAGCGGTCCATTATTCACGCTGTGATTGGGTTCAGTGTGTTGACATTTACTTCCACTTGCAGATTTATTATTTTCTACTACTTTAACAGTTTTGAATATATATGGCATAGCATCTATAATTCCTTGTGCTATGATATGTTAGATGGCATTGTTATCTATTTGATTTCCATTATTATCATTATTCTGGTTTTCTTGATTTACTTCGTTATCCATCTGAATTATAAACAATTATCAGGTATTAATATCACAGAATAAAATTTAATGTAAACAGTCACTTGAACAAATTGATCAACTACACACATTTATATATATATATATATATATATATATATATATATATATATATATATATATTATTACTAGGGGTTGTTCCAGAAATGCATTTCTCGCTCGTCGTATTTCCACACGAGCTTTTCTCCTATTTGTTTTACCCTCTCTCCTTCTTCTACTAATTCCTCACCAAATATGCGAAGTTGCTGCACATTCTCGTTACTCATGGGTGGTCGTGGTGCGGGTACTGGGTCAGGGTACTGAGGTATCGTTTCTCCATATGGGTATGGGTTGTTTAATATTTCCTGAACATACTGATCTTATCCCAATATGGATCTAACGGATTAAGGTTGGTGTATTGTGCTATGGGATTTGGTATTGGTTCTTCTTGTGGATAGAGTTCCCGATAATCCCTATGTTCATCTTCCCATGGATCATATGCTAGAGGATTAGGTGCTATGATTCTAGGTATCTCGTTAGGGTCAAATGCTAGTATGGGAAATTGATTTCCTGGGTTAGGTTCTATTTCCATTGGTTGAAGTGGAAATAATGGCAATGGTCGTGGTGCAATTATCTGATCAAGGTTTGGATCGGCTGCAGTGGTAGCTAGGATATGGAAGTTTGCCAATTGTCTATTAACTAAGTCTTGTGTTTGGGCATTGACTTCTCTATTGGCTGCTGCTAAGGCTCTTTGTTGCTGTAACTTTCTCATTCGCTTTCTCCTCTCATGTGCTCCCCTACTAAACCATCCTCTCTTTTTCGGAGGGAATGGTTCCTCGGATTGCGTCTTAAATATGAAAATCCTCTCTTCTGTATCAGCAGAATACCCCGAAGGAGTAGGCTGTGACGAGGTTTCTTCACTTTTGGGAGAACTATCTAGGTGACGGTAGGCGTCAGACGTACCTTGCTCACTCATACTGTAAACTAACAGATTTTCAAATAACACAAAACAATAATATACATATATACACATAATCACAAAGATTATTTCCTAACAGGATTGTTAAAAATCGTGTTGTCAGTAGAACACTTCCGTTGCTTAAATCAGTGGTTGTAGCTCTGATACCACCTTCTGTCGCAACCCCCGACCCCTACCCAGAGAGCGGGCGGCCGCGAGACTCAGAGCTGGTGGTATCGGTGTTTATTAATTTGGCAGCGGAAATTACGTCATGACCGTAGTTAGGAAATAGTTTATCAGAGTAAAAACACCATACTTTTATAAATAATAAGTACATGGGAAAAACCCAAGTTTCCATTATAATATGTTTATAGGGATAAACCCTAATTTATTGAAATAAAACTTCTTTCTTGTTTAGGTAACTTTTATAGCCACTTTTCTAAGCCTTCAGTGCTTTCCAGCTAGCTTCTATTTGGCTTTCACATTTTGTTACCTGAAACGCGTTTTAAAAAGTTTTATCAGCAAGAAATACTGACGAGTGCATCCTAGTTTAATTAAAACCACTTTTATCACTGTAAAGTATTGAGGCATCCGCAATTACATTCATTTATATCTACCAAATTACCACCCACGGTACTGTCAATCTTGACTTATGGTCGTGTTACTATTCACAGTATTAGTAACAAGTAATGTATACAAAACCCCAACATACCGACAGTAATTGTAGAATCACAAATACTCAATCACTGTTAATTATACTTTAAAACAATTGAGATTTTGTAAAAACAGTTTATGAAAAGTAGATGTACTCACATTGCTATTTTAGATAACCATACTGCTTTCTGCTAATTTCCTGGTTATAATCTATTAAAATTAAACAATGCACACGTGTTAGTATGATAACCCAATTTACATTAGCCATAACTCGGAGAGAGAATTCCAACGACTGATTCAGGCAGAGCCTCAACATGCGTTATGGAATTCTAGATCAATCAGGTAGAGTAACTGATACATAACTGGGGGTTATAATACTTACAACGAGGCAGAGCTTCGCTTTTTAGTGGGTATTATGCCTGGGTATTACTTCTACTTATAAGAATTTTGAGAGAGAAAATTGATTTGAAAGGTTTGTAAACTGAACTCGAACTCTCAATTTATAGGGGCTGATTAGGGGCGGCTCACGCCCTGCGACTCCCTTTCCCAACATTCTCATGGCCTGCGAGATACTAGGCTAGGGCCTAGCCTTGGTGAGTCAACTAACTTGCCTTTACACGCAGGGGGACATGTGACAGCACCAGGTGCGGCCTAATGTCCAGCTGTCACTCCCCGTGAAGCACACAACCAAACTGGTCGTGGCCCGCGAGCGGCCTTAAAATTTTGTTTTATTTTATTTTTTATTAATATAAGGTATTTCGGGTCCGGTTTTCGTATACGGGGTGTATTTTAGGATGTATAGGGGTGTTTTAAGGATTTTGGGAGAGTTTTTATAGCTTCCTATTTAATGCTATACTTTGTTAACTACGTTGGGCTTTGATCTCGTGATTATCGTTAAAGTTTTAATTGGGTTAATGCACTGATACGTGTTGCATTGTGTTTTTTTTAGGAATATAGGCTTAACACCAGAAGGCTATAGTAATCTTAACCCTAAATCTACAATGTCAGTCATTCTCTTTTTTATCAAATGATTTGCAAAACCATAAATGTTTTTTAGTTATACTTACAGTGACTAAGTTTTTATATTCTGAAATTACTGCCGGTATGTGTGGTTTTCTATACACTACTTGATAATCTTCACTATTAGGACTCCGGAATGAGTGATATGGTCACCGTCATCTCGGAACTGCCACCGAGTGACAAATACTGAATTGAGCAATTGAAAGATATAGACAAATGTAAAAACTCTAATGCTGTAAATTATGACAAATGTCTTTTTATTCAAATACCAGTATCAAATGCGTTTCAGGTAACTTAGTGTGAAAGTAAAAGAAGCATGCTATGAAGCCCTGAAGACTTAAATAAAGTGGCTAAGATTAAAGAAAAGAAATTATGTTTTTTTTTCAAAATAGGGTTTATCCCTATAAAACCTTTGCTTGTAATATGGGTTTTTATCCCCATTGTTTAATGTTATACTTTGTGTTTTACAAAATCTGAATTTTTCATAACTATGGTCCTGATGAAATTTTCCGCTACAAATTTAATAAACACCGGTACCACCTGATTGTTCACGGCTCCCGTCCAGGGTATGGTCGGAGGCTGTACCAGAGAGTGGTATTAGAGCCACTGGTTTAAGCCATTTAGGTGTTATTTTAATACCTAAACTTAAGCATTAAAGTTAGAAAATTAATATAAAGTAACCTATGTGTTATTTCTGTGAATATAAATTTAAACATATACATATGATTTTTGAAAAGATTGTTTTTAATGATTTTTGAGTCCACGGTATAAGTGACGAAAAAGTATCTGAAGCATTCCAAAACATTTTTTATCTGGAAATGGACGAAGGGCCATCCGGAACGAAATCAGGATATGACGCAAATATAGATGAACCTATCATTTTCCAAGCCCATCCAATTGAAACACAACCCCCGAAGAAAAGAGGTTGGTTTAATAAAGGAAAAAGAGAAAAAAGAAGGAAGAAGAAAAACCCAGTAGCTACCATAATCCTAGTTGAAGGTTTAGCCCAAATCCCTGTTACCAAACCTTTGTGAGAGGAACTAGACCAGAGGTTAGCTAATTGTGATATATTCCAACCCATAAACAATGAGATAAACTTAAACCTGCTTGCAAATCGCGAACCAATAGTACCCTTTACCCAAGACGAACTGTTAGAACTGTTTTGGTCAAAAATTACCGAAGCAATTAAGTGATCAACTTAGTTTTGTGAGGTAGTGTGCTAGTAATACTTTGTGAAAAACATGTTGGTTTGTTAGTTTGCAAAAACAGTTTCAGGATATAGTCCGAGGATATCAGACTATATCAATAATCAAACAATGAGCAAAAATGTGAAGGTTGACACGATATGTGTGAGGAAAGCCCTTGATCAATCTAGATATCCGGCATAAAACCTCAGGAGCTGACAATCGTCGGCTGCCTTGTTCTTCTTATTGCTTGAATAACCAGGATACAGTGCAGGATAATGCTCGGATCTAATCTAAGTGTTACAATGATTGTGAATTGTGAGTGTTAGTGTGTGTTTGCAGCTAGAAATGAGAGTGTACGAGTATGAGAGCTCGAAAGTGCGTGCATTCCTATGATCCGGCACTCCTATTTATAGTTACAAGAAATAACAAACTATGCTAAAAATCCAGGATATTCCCCTATTATTCCGGGATACTGAGAATATTCCTTTCTTAACGTTGGGGGGCTGTTTCAACTCGTTCTCCACGTGCATATTAACCATAAATCGGGGATTTAAGCTCCTATAACCGTTACAACATTAATAGCATTGACCAACTCCCATAAAATACGCCTTTCTTCAATGCTGACCGTTACAAGAGCTATTCTTCCGCCATCAATGTCCTTATCCTAACCCATTTGAGCGGGATGACTTGGTCCTCATGAACGTTAGCTCCTTGTAACCAACGTTTACAAGCAAATTGTTAGTAATAGTCAGGATACTGCCTCAGGATGTTACCAATATCCTGGTCCGGTATCCTGATCATAATCAGCTATCATAAAATCAAGATATAGTGTCAGGATATGGGCTTAGAATTTCACCCATAACAATTATCCCCAAAAATATAACTGTTGGATATCCTGATTCCAACAGATATATTTTTTAGTCATTCCAACACGTCTGGTAAGGATATCTGTTTTGAACATTGCTTGAGGAGCTTGACAGCTACCCCAAGCCTGTCTTAATGAAAAAAAGGAGCCATCTGTTGCCACCAGCTCTAAGCCCTCTGCTGCTGCCGAAGGTTTCTCTTATGATGACCTTGGCTTCATGGAATCCATCGAGCCCATGACCTCCTTCCCTAATAAGTTAAATATCCAGATCCTGTATCCCGTACACATATACTGAACCTGTATCCCGGTTAGTTTGTCTTTAATGATACCTGTATTTTTCTTTGTAGGGTCTGAATCATCTGGTCGTCCTGTACTCAGAACAATTTTAATTTACTGCATGCTTAGACCAATTTAACAGTTGGAGTTGGAGGGATCCTGTGTTTTCAGGACGAAGCCTTCAACTGTTTATGTAAATATGCTTTAAAAACTTAATTTTGTTCTTGGTGGATGGGTCTCTTTTTGAGATGAAACCAAGAATACAATCTTTTGGATCATTAATAATAAACTAACCTTTTAGCCTTATTTGTTGTTGTTATGTTTTTATTTTGAAAGGTATGTTTTGAATATCTTGATCAAATATCCTGGTCAGGATACTGATAAAATGTTCAATACTTTTGTCATCAAAATGTTAGACAAAACTTGGTTGAATATGAATTTTTAGAAAACTTAGATCATTTAGATAAGGTTTTCAAGACTTGAAAAATAATAAATCATACTAGAAACACTTAGGCAATAATTTCCAACCTCGACCTTTGAATCCTTTGCAATGTCCCCGGCATGGATGTCCCCTGTCTGTGCAGGATATTGCATCAGTGCATGACATACTTGACTATTTCTTCACTTAGTGATTAAACTTCGTAGCTTTTTATCCACAAAAGAACGTGTGTAATCACAGTTTGTCATATCTTTGCAATCTTGTAAAAAACTTTAGTTTTTACTGGGGATAAACCCTTAATGTACTGGGGATAAACCCTTAGCATCCTGGGGATAAACCCTTGTTTTCGTGCGCTACAGGCGGGAGTGTATAAACTCCAAGACTTAGAAAGGTGAAAACCTTTAAACCTTAGAGAGTATGAAAATACCCTTTCGCGAGAGAGGGTGATCAATCCTCATATACCTTAAGGATCCAGGATATAGCCAACAGTGACGAAATTGTCAGCCACTTTTACATGAACTAGTCCCGCCACCTTGAACTATCCCTGGATAACTTGCGCTCCAGGCGGGCTGTTTAAACCCAATTCGTAAGAAAGGTGAACACCTTTAAACCTATGAAGGGATCAGGATCCCCTAAACGTGAGAGAGGGGGCCAATCCTCTAATCTTTCGAAATATCCTGAGCGTGTATCCTGGAGCTGTATCCTGAGGCATATTCTACAAAACAACCTCAAACTAAGGTGGGTGTTAGCTTGGCTAACACACCCTCGATGCTTAAGTCAGTATTGGGTTCAAAAAGAGTAAATAAAATTAGATGAATTTAAGAGAGATAGAATTCATACCATCCTAAGTTAGAAATTAAATTCTAAACTCACTTGAAGTAAGCTTTAAGGTGTATAGCATTCCAGGATCTTGGCAACATATCCCCCTCCGTGGTCTTGAGTCGGTATGCTCCCTTTCCGGATTCTGATTCAATTTCATAAGGTCCTTCCCATTTTGGGCCTAACTTCCCATCAACAGGATTGGTTGTATTCTGAAAAGCTTTCCTTAACACCCAATCTCTAACTTGAAATCTCCTTATCCTTAAATTCTTGTTATATGACTTGGCTATCCTCTGCTGATATGCCGCCATCCTTAGCTTTGCTGCATCCCTCGTCTCATCAACAGTGTCTAGCTCTTGACATAAGACTTCAGGATTTGATTCAGGATCCCGTAGGCTTGATTTAGCTGTCGGTATCACCATTTTTGTCGGGATCACTGCTTCTGCCCAAATACCAAAGAAAATGGGGTTTGCCCAGTAGCATTTTTCACAGTTGTTCTATCAGCCAATAGGACAAATGGTAGTTTCTCTGCCCATTTTCCTTTTTTGGCACCTAACCTCTTCTTTAAATTGTTGACGATTATCTTGTTCGAGGATTCTGCTTGTCCATTTGCTTGAGGATGCCTGGTGTTGACGTGATCATCTTAATTCCCCAACTTTTTGCAAAAATCAGTAGTTCTTTTGCTGATGAATTGAGAGCCATTATCACAAACTATCTCAGTTGGTACCCCAAATCTGGTTAGGATATTCCTCTTTATGAAGGATACCACTTCTTGATCCCTGACTTGAACAAAGGCCTTGGCTTCGACCCACTTCGAGAAATAATCTGTCATTGCCAGCATAAAAACCTTTCCTCCCGGAGCCTTTAGAAGTTTTCCCACTATGTCCATCCCCCATTTCATAAACGGCCAAGGGGATACGATAGGATATAATGGCTCTGCAGGCTGATGTAGTATATTGCTGTGTCTCTGACATGCATCACATTTATGAGCATACTCAATAGCATCCTTCCTCATGGTCGGCCAATAATATCCTGTTCTCAACACCTTCGAGAACAGAGATCTGCCCCCAGTATGGATGCCACAGTCTGCTTCGTGTATATCCTGAAGTACCTCCTTGGTTTCAGGATCTTCCAAGCACCTTAGGTACGGACCTGCAAGGGATTTCTTATACAAAATATTATTTATAATAGTAAAACGAGATACCTTCATCCTAAAAGCCTTAGGATTTGCATCCTTTGGGATATCTCCTTCTTGAAGATACTTCACAATTGGAGTCATCCAGGATTCAGGATCCTTCTCAGGATATCCATCACCAGGATCATGGATACATGCTACTTCTTTATCCTGAGATTTGAAATGTTCCATTGCAGGATACAAGATGTGCGCTATTTATATCTGAGTTCCCTCCGGTATCCTGACAGTAGATCCTAAGTTTGCTAGAGCGTCAGCTTCAGCATTCTTTTCTCTTGGTACCTGTTCAAGTGTAAAAATTTCGAAATATCCTGCTAATTTTTTAACAATTTCAAGATATTCAGCTAACTTTTCACCTTTTACTGCATAAGATCCATTGAAATGGTTAGTAATCAACAGGGAATCAACATATACTTGTAAACATCTAATATTCATATTATTAGCCATTTCTAATCCTGCTATCAGATCTTCATACTCAGCTTCATTATTGGTAGCAGAAAATTCACATTTAATAGCTTGGGGTAATATGTCCCCCTGTGGCGATTTTAGTAGTATCCCTAATCCTACACCTCTTATGTTGGATGCACCATCAGTATGTAATATCCAAAATTCTAAACTTTCACCTAGTTGTTGTACTTCTAGGTCGGCTTTATCTTGAAAATCACTACTAAAATCAGCCACAAAGTCTGCTAAAGCCTGAGACTTTACAGCATTCCTAGGTTCATATACTAAATCATAGGCACTTAACTTTACAGACCATTTAGCCATCCTACCCGACATCTCAGGTTTCCTAAGCACATTTTTAACAGGATAATTAGTTTTAACAAGAATCCTATGTGTCTTAAAATAATGTCTAAGCTTGGTCGATGCCATAACTAGGGCTAATATCAATTTTTCTAAGTGTGAGTATCTAGTTTCAGCATCTAACAAACTTTAACATAATAGACAGGATACTGCTGACCTTCATGATCCTTTACTAGAACATCACTTACTGCATTCCCTAATACTGCAAGATACAGGGATAATGGTTCACCATCCTCAGGCTTCATCAATAGAGGTGCAGTTGAAAGATATCGCTTCAATTCCTTCAAGGCTACTTTGTGCTTCTCTCCCCATTCGAATCTCTTATTCTTCTTCAGGATATCGTAGAATTCCTTGCATTTTTCCGAGGATCTCGATTTAAACCTGTTTAATGCTGCTACTCGCCCTGTTAACCTTTGTACATCTTTCATATTTGAAAGTGACTTGATATCCAGGATAGCTTTGATCTGTTCCGTGCTCTCTTCGATCCCCCTTTTAGTCACCATGTATCCCAAAAACTTTCCTGCCCCCATTCCAAAATGGCACTTGGTAGGATTTAGCTTCATGTTATACTGGTCCAGGATATCAAATGCTCCTTCAATATCTCGGAGATGATCCTCAGCCTTCTTGGACTTTACCACCATATCATCAATGTATACCTCCATGGTGTCCCCCAGTTTGTCTTTAAACATCGTATTCACCAATCTTTGGTATGTTGCACCTACATTTTTCAAACCGAAAGGCATAGCAGTATAACAGTAAATACCTGTCGGTGTCATGAAAGCAGTATCCTCCTGGTCCGAAGGTTCCATTTGGATATGCTGGAATCCTGAGTGTCACACCCCGACCACGTATAACATACAAAACGTGGCGGAAAACGTCAGGGAGTGTTGTAACATAATTAATTGTTTCATAACCATGGCATACAAAGTTGTATTTTATTTATCAACATAAGAGTTACGTTGTTTTAAACAGGAATCAAAGAGTTTATAACATAATTAAACTAAGTCTATCTTCATTTTAAGTCTCTAAGGCACAGGTCCGCCCTAGTGTCACGATCATCGTCCTACGCAAAAGCTCCTGAAAACACATGTGAAAATAGGTACGTCAGCATAAAAATGCCTGTGAGATACATAGGTTTTGTGAAAATAGGATTCATGACTTATAAGTTTAGAAAAAGTTGTTTAGTAAAAGTCAGTCATGAACCTTGTAAATTGTTTTGTTTTGTAAGTCATTTAAAAAGCGATAAGATCAAATGATATGTATAAATAAAAGAATAATGTATGGTTAAATGTATAACCAGTAAAATGAGTTGTATAAAGTAAATTGTTTGTAAACCAAAGTCTTGTGAAAATCGTGTTACTTGTTTAAAATGTATAAGTCCAAATTGAATGATTTAAATAACTCTATAATATGTAATATAATACAAACACTTATATATAGGAGGTACAAGCAGCGTATCCACCATGCTTGTATCATATTACTCGCATTTCGTTACTTAAGTCACTTAAACAAACCACCAATGTATAAAGTCTATGTTTAAACCAATAGTCAAAAGTCCTTGTAAAAGCCATGTCAAATGTTTAAAAGTCCAAATGTAGTCAAGTAATGTGTAACAAATGTTATGTATTGTAAGTAAAGTATTGTCATATAATCCAAATGTAGAAATGTACAAAACAAAGTATTTTGAATATATCAAAAAGTTATGTTTTGCAAAGTAATGCATGTTACATTGATACAAACATTTATGTGGTAAGTTAACGCATACATTCAAGCCTTGAGACAGTCGGATAACCCTTTCAGTCAAGGTTATCAAAAGAAATGTTTTCGGATTTAGTCATTCCTTACATCCAAACAAACCCGGGATGTCAGGAATGGGATTTGTCAAGTCCTATGGTACCAGTACTTACTACCGAGCGGCGTAGCTAATGTTAATGAACGTATATAAGTCTCGTTTGAGCAAACCAAATGTTATAGCAGTTGTATACATGTCATATGAAAACAATATACTAAGTATGCTAAGTTAACATACAAAGTAGAAAAGTCTTGTAAATCAATGTGCTAGCATGCTATCAGTCAACATACATAGCAGAAATGTAAAGTAAAACAATGCACTAAGTATGCACACAATGGACATACATAGCATGAAATGTAATGTAAAGAGATGTACTAAGTACGCACACAATGGGCATACATAGCATGAAATGTAATTAAATCATGTACTATAATGTACTAACGAACATAGTAGGTATATGATGTGAAAACATGGAAAGCATGAAAGTAACTAGTAGGCACATGTGTTTCACCCCAAAACAGTTTGGAAAACAGTAAAAGAGGGGTCTATGTACTCACTTGAGATTGCTTAGTAGTCCTTGAGTAACAACCAAACAATGCTAGAGATCACGGATATCAAACGTCACCTAATATAGGTAACTACATTAATAAACCGGACCTAAATCGGAAGATCGGATAGAATGTGATTTAGACCCGAAAAGTTTGAAGAATTGTTTAATATGGGTATTTCATACACATTCTGGATTTCGAGATAAAACCGATAAGGTTTGACCCGCTTCGGCTAATTTATGTAAACTAGTTATATAAACCGAACTGAACGCGTAATAAGCGTAACGGGTATCTGTAAGAGCCATATACAGGTTGCCTAAGTTAATATGCTTAAAATATGTTGTGACATCAGTAAGATGTCATTCATTATGCCCGAAACGTATTTAAACACAAACTATGCACCGCAAGGGCATTTTGGTAATTTCACATAAGCCGTGAAGCTCAAAAGTGAAGTCTGAGTTAAAGAACTTTTGCTTACTGTTAAAACATTATAATTTACCTAAAACATCAGTAGGTATCACCCTTGTATGTTTAAAAATAGTCTAGTACATACTATGCGTTAAAAACGCTTAGAAAGGCGATTAGGAGCCGTTTCCGGGTTATGTACATAAAGCTGATATTTTTATTATTCCAGAAGGCTTAAAATAATTTATTTATTATACCTAATCAGTAGAAAAAGGTTTGGAGTCGTTTAGATACGTAAACCTCATTTTATAGCCCTTAAGGGCAAAACCGACAATTACCGGATTAAGCCTACGACTATAAGTTATGCTCAGCCTAAAATTAATTAAAAATCTTCAAAAACCCCAAAATAATATATGACATCAGTGGGTAATAAGTTTGATATAAAAAAAGTAGGCTTAACTAGGCTATACGCTAATTACGCCATTTAATTAACATAAAGCTTTCATTTTGCGCCAATGAGCATAACTCTCAATCCACACCACCAATTGATCTCAAATTTTGGGTACAAGTTTATATATCAGTAACAAAGGTTTCTACTCTTTTACATTTTCAAAAATCACGTTTTAAGGTAAAAAGGGCATAATGGTCAACATATGAGCAATTAACGGAAACATGCATATTAATTGGATAACTAATGAACCAAGGTGTATAATCACAGAGGGTTATACTAGTATGTAACCTAGTCCAATTAAAGCTCTGAGGCATTTCTAAAACATGCCTAAACGGGTCAGAACTGAAAGTCAAAGCAAAAGTCAAACTATGCGACTTTCGGTTCCGAACCGGGTCTAAACAGGAAATTGTCGGGTTGAACATATTTAGACATGTTCTTACACTAATTACCAAGTTATAATAATGATCAAACAGGTTGTATATGTTCTACATTGCTAATTATGCATAAATTAGAATTTAAGTATCCTGTTGACTTTTTATTAGCAAGTTTAACCCGACTTTTGACCTAGTTAGAGTGGGAATCAAGGGGGGACCCTTTTAAGGGTTTATTACCCACATAATTACCAACTTATAACTACTTTTGATTCGACTAATCACTGGACCATTAGTGATTAATCTTAAAGTCAACCGTTAATTACGACGGTTTGACTTTTAAGCTATAACTAAGCAAAAACTAAACTAAGTAAGGTTAGGCAAACTTACAAGAGTCCTATGAACGACCAGGGATCACTTGAGAGAAGTCTTGTGCTCCAGAAATGCTCCAGAAATGCAGAAGTGAAGGTGTGAAGAAAGCTTGCAACTCATTGGCCTTTTATAGTGATTTCAACACCACAAAATGTTGACACACAAGTCTACAACTGACCACAACATTCCCACAAGTGTCCCTAGTGCTCTAGGAGTCGTTTAGGGGCCATCCAAGATGAGGAAAATCGTTTAAAGGTCGAATATGCGTGAAAACAGGCACCTGTCAAAAGTTTCTGCATCTGATGGTCTGACGCGACCCGCGTAAAGTCATGTTAACCTTTACGCGGCCCGCCTCAGTCTTGTAATCAGGCAAAAACGTTTTCAAGTTGTTGCATCTCGTCTCTTGGCCCTTCCGAAAGGTCAACTAACTTATTTCTTGCAATTTGAACCCCCTAATTTGACATATAAGGGCTTCAAGATATTTACCCACTTTGTTAAGTCCTCGGTTAACTTTATTGTTACCCGAAAGGTCCTAAACTTCAACGTTGACGCTTTAACCCCTTGTACACGGATTTGATCATAACTTTCTCGTACGATAACGAAACTTTATGAAATTTTGTATCATGCATTCTAGTGAGCATAATTAACCGTTACAAAGCTTCGGGTTTGTCAAGTTTAGTCCCTATAAGCGAATTAACTTGTTTTTGCCATACCAAAGCCTTCAAAACTTATTTCTAAGTTATGTAAGGGTTATTTATGGTATGTTAACTATATGTTGATGTTCCAGAGTATTTTTCGCATTAAACTGATTACGTTTACGCACCAGTTTGCGTATAAATCTCCAGAAAGTGATATAGAGTTTGAAATTGGACAAAAGTCAAAACACGAAAAATGTAAAACGTAACCAAACAAACATTGGGATCAAATAACATTATTTATATTGATAATTGAACTGTTCACAATGATAACACGCACAAATGTTACAGTCTCCCCTACTTGTGGAAATTTCGTCCCGAAATTTATTTAGAGGAAACTCGTGGAAAAAGATGCGGATATTTCGCCTTCATTTGATCTTCGCATTCCCAAGTAAACTCGGGTCCACGTTTAGCTTCCCAGCAAACTTTGACCAAAGGAATGCGCTTGCGTTTAAGCCACTTGACTTCACGTTCCATGATTTCCACTGGCTTCTCAATAAATTTCAGTTTTTTGTCAACACGAATTTCGTCAAGCGGTATGTGGAGGTTCTCATCAGCTAAACACCTCTTGAGATTGGATACGTGAAAGGTTGGATGAACATTTCCAAGTTCAGGAGGTAGCTCAAGTCTGTAGGCTACCTTACCGATTCTTTCGACGATCTTGAATGGTCCAACGTATCTAGGTGCAAGTTTTCCTTTCTTTCCAAATCTGATCACACCTTTCCAAGGTGAGACCTTAAGTAATACTCGATCACCGACTTGAAATTCCAAGGGCTTGCGTTTTGGGTCCGCGTAACTCTTTTGACGGCTTCTAGCTGTCTGAAGGTTATCACGAACTTTCTTAATCTTGTCAGTTGTCTCTAAAATGAGGGCAGGTCCAGTAAGTTGAGCCTCGCCGATCTCATTCCAGCAAACTGGTGAACGACATTTTCGACCATTGAGAGCCTCGAAAGGAGCCATTTTGATGCTGGTGTGATAACTGTTGTTGTAGGAGAATTCAATCAACGGAAGATGTGAATCCCAACTACCACCAAAATCGATCACACAAGCTCTAAGCATATCCTCCAGAGTCTGGATTGTTCTTTCAGATTGACCATCTGTTTGCGGATGATAAGCTGTGCTCAGGTTAAGTTGGGTCCCCATAGCAGATTGCATGGTTCTCCAAAAATGAGAAGTGAAACGAGCATCTTTGTCAGAAATGATGTTCAAAGGAACACCATGTCGAGCTACAATTTCATCTACATAGATTTTAGCAAGTTTTTCAGCAGGAAAATCCTCACAGATTGGCAAGAAATGTGCTGACTTAGTAAGACGATCAACGACTACCCAGATGGCATCATGACCTTTCTTTGTGCGCGGAAGTTTAGTAATGAGATCCATAGTAATGCTTTCCCATTTCCAAACTGGTATCTCTGGTTGCACCAATAAACCAGAAGGACGCTGATGTTCAGCCTTAACCTTAAGACAAGTAAGGCATTTTGATACATATAAGGCAATGTCTTTCTTCATACCAGGCCACCAATACTGAATACGAAGATCCTTATACATTTTATCTGAGCCAGGATGAACAGAATAACGAGACTTATGGGCTTCATCCATAAGCAAGGTGCGAAGGTTATCTAGGCTTGGGACCCACAACCGGTCCATGAAGTAGTACGATCAATTGTCCTTCAGTTCTAGATCAGGTGTTATGTGATAGGGAAATTCCTTATCCATCAAACCTTGTGAAACACAAGATTGTTGAGCCTGAGAAATGCGTGCTTGGATATCAGATCGAGCTTGAATAACAGATTGAACACAAATACAATGAAGCTTAGTACGTTCCTTATGACGCAATGCATCGGCTACGACATTCGCCTTACCATGATGGTAGCGAATTTCGCAGTCATAGTCGTTTAGAAGCTCCACCCAACGTCGTTGCCTCATGTTGAGTTCTTTCTGATTGAAGATACGCTGAAGACTTTTGTGGTCTGTGAAAACCACACATTTTGTACCGTACAAATAGTGTCTCCAGATCTTAAGAGCGAAGACAACTGCACCCAACTCAAGATCATGAGTGGTGTAGTTTTTCTCATGTATCTTCAACTGCCTCGATGCATATGCTATGACTTTGTTCCTTTGCATCAGAACACAACCAAGACCCAAATTAGATGCATCACAATAAACGACGAAATCATTATTGCCCTCAGGCAAAGTCAGAACAGGCGCGTCACAAAGTTTTTGTTTCAAAGTCAGAAACGCTTCCTCTTGCTTAAATCCCCAGTCAAAGGGCTTGTTCTTCTGAGTTAGAGCAGTTAGAGGAACTGCAATCTTTGAGAAGTTCTCAATGAAGCGGCGGTAATAACCCGCTAGACCAAGAAAAGAACGAACTTCAGTAGGAGTAGTAGGCGTATCCCAATCCTTAATCGCACTGATCTTGGAGGGATCTACATGAATGCCTTGTTCGTTGACAATATGTCCTAAAAACTGAACTTCTTTAAGCCAAAATTCACACTTGGAGAATTTGGCGAAAAGTTGCTCTTTCTTTAAGAGTTCCAAAGTAAGACGAAGATGTTGCTCATGATCAGCTCGCGTCTTAGAGTAAATCAAGATGTCATCAATAAAAACAATGACGAACTGATCCAAATAAGGCTTGCAGACCCTATTCATTAAGTCCATGAAAACAACAGGAGCATTAGTCAAACCGAATGGCATGACTGTGAATTTATATTGCCCATAACGAGTACGGAACGCTGTCTTAGGAATTTCTTCTTCATGCACCCGAAGTTGATGATATCCAGATCGCAGACCAATCTTCGAAAAATAAGAAGCACCTTATAACAGATCAAAGAGATCATCGATGCGAGGTAGGGGATATCGATTCTTGATGGTAAGCTTGTTAAGCTCACGATAATCGATACACATCCTAAAAGATCCATCCTTCTTCTTGACAAAAAGAACGGGAGCACCCCAAGGTGAAAAGCTAGGACGGATAAAACCTTTGTCGGAGAGCTCCTGAAGCTGCTTAGCCAACTCTTGCATCTCAGACGGTGCAAGACGATATGGAGATCTGGCAATGGGATTTGCACCAGGTACGAGATCAATACGGAACTCTACTTGGCGTGCTGGGGGTAGACCGGGTAACTCTTCAGGAAATACTTCAGAATAATCCCGAACAACAGGGATATCTTGAATAGACTTACCTTTACCCTTATCTGCTACAACATGTGCCAAAAAGGCCACATAGTTCTTTCGCAGATACTTTCGAGCTTTAAAACAAGACATGAGTTTGAGACCACCGGCAGGTTTCTCACCACGAACCTGTAGGATCTCGCCTGTCGAAAGCGGCACACGAACAATCTTCTCAAAACAAACTACCTCTGCGCGATGCTTGGATAACCAATCCATACCCACTATAATGTCGAAGCTTCCAAGTTTCATAGGCGTAAGGTCGATAGGAAAAAGATGGTCGTTAAGGTTCAACTGGCAGTTGCGAAGAACAGAATCAAGAACAATGGGTTCACCATTAGCAACCTCTACTGTCAAAGGTTTACCTAGTTTCGTTCTAGATACGTGAAGCAATGGCTCAAAAGATAATGACACGAAACTCTTATCGGCACCCGAATAAAAAAGAACAGATGCAGGCTGATTATTAATAAAGAACGTACCGTTCACCACTTCATTATCTGCTTGTGCCTCTTGTGCATTCATGTTGAAGACTCGACCTCGAGCCTGAACTTGATTCTGATTTGGATTCGGATTCTGGTTTGCTAGCTTGGGCACCGGTTTCTGTAGTGGGTCAGATCCCCACAATTATAGCACGAACCAGGAGGGAAATGAGGTCGTGCAGCTTGACCTTGTTGCTGAGCAGGAGGCTGAGCAACTTGTTGGGCTTGGTTCTGAGCTGCCTGGTTCTGGTTAACAGGAATGAGACAAGTAGCGGCAAGGTGACCAATTCTCCCACAGTTAGTGCAATGTCGACATTGGAGATGTGGTAGGTGATGGTCGTTACACCTGTTGCACGAAGGTGTAGTGCCAAGATATGGCTTCTTGGCTAGTGGTTGCGCAGGCTGATTTGGTGCAGCTTGGGCCTGTGCAGTAACGACATAATTTTGGGAAGCCTTTCGCTTCCTAGAACCCTTTGAGGAACCAGAATTCTTTCCATTCTTGTTTTGACCTTTCTTGCTATCCTCCTTGTCAGATGCCTGCTTCTTACCCATGTCACCCTTTTTATGCAGCTTTCCCTTTCGAACCTGCGACTCAGTCAATGTCACTGATAACTCGATCGCCTGACGGAGTGTAGCAGGGTTACTACCAGTAATGATGTCTTGCACTGAGTCAGGTAGGCCGTCGATGTACCTTTCGATAGCCTTGTCGAGTGGGGTAACCATAGTCGGGCAAAGTAGACTCAACTCCTCAAACCTGTCAGTATACGCCCTGTGCTCGCCACTGTCTTGTTTCAAGTCATCAAACTCTTTCTCCAAAGCTCGCTGTTCATGACGAGGACAGAATTCCCTCATCATAAGGGCCCTAAGTTCAGCCCAGGTTTGTGCTAGAGCAACTTCTGCACCACGGTCTCTCATAACCCCGTTCCACCATGTGAGAGCCCTCTTCTGAAACACACTCGAAGAAAACTCGACCTTGCGATTCTCAGGACACTGCACGTGGCGAAAAGTATTCTCAATGCTATCGAACCATTGAAGAAGCCCAGTCGCTCCTTCAGAACTACTAAACTTGAGTGGTTTAGCCGAGTTAAAATCCTTGTATTTGCATGGAGCATTGTTGTTGTTGTTGGCTTGGTTCCATTGAGCAAAGAGGTTTGGGAATTGAGCAGCCATCTGCTGCGCAATGATATCTGCCAGTTCCGCAGTTGCTATCTGGTTTTCGCGTCGAGGAGGCATTCTAAAAGAGGAAAACATGAAAGGGAACGAGTGAGATGATTGGATGGAGAGAATGAGATGAAACAAAATTAACAAAAGAAAAGATGGTGGTCATTTGTCCGCAATACCAAGCAAACAAACGACACACAGTGACTAAACAAAGTAAATGGGTGAAAAATAATGTATCGCGAAGACAGGCTCGCCTATAAGTGAACACTCACCCCAAGAGTTCCCAGGTAAGAGTGACTGGTCCGATTATGTGGATTTGTACGAACACTCTAGCCTTAGACAGAAAACCCAGGGTACAGGCATTCACTCTTCCAGTTCGCACGTGTTCACATTATTTAAAACCCAAAACCTTGATGAGATTTTGAAAACTCAGAAGGCAATAAGCCAAAATTTTTAGTTAAACTGGAAGGGTTCAAAACCTTACAAAAGAGGGTTCAAAACCTTGTAATAAATCATTCAAAAACAGAAGATTGTTTTTCAAAAATCGTTTCGGAAAATTTGGTTTTTGTTTTGATAATCACCTAAGGATAGGTGATGTGCATGTTTTAAGATCTAAACACAAGATAACTTGTGTTAGGGTCCTAGAAAGGTTATAGTCTAGGTCAAAGCATTACTAATAACCTAATTCCCTATAACCATTGGCTCTGATACCAACTCTTCTGTCACACCCCGACCACGTATAACATACAAAACGTGGCGGAAAACGTCACGGAGTGTTGTAACAGAATTAATTGTTTCATAACCATGGCATACAAAGTTGTATTTTATTTATCAACATAAGAGTTACATTGTTTTAAATAGGAATCAAAGAGTTTATAACATAATTAAACTAAGTCTATCTTCATTTTAAGTCTCCAAGGCACAGGTCCGCCCTAGTGTCACGATCATCGTCCTACGCAAAAGCTCCTGAAAACACATGTGAAAATAGGTACGTCAGCATAAAAAATGCCTGTGAGATACATACGTTTTGTGAAAATAGGATTCATGACTTATAAGTTTAGAAAAACTTGTTTAGTAAAAGTCAGTCATGAACCTTGTAAATTGTTTTGTTTTGTAAGTCATTTAAAAAGCGATAAGATCAAATGATATGTATAAATAAAAGAATAATGTATGGTTAAATGTATAACCAGTAAAATGAGTTGTATAAAGTAAATTGTTTGTAAACCAAAGTCATGTGAAAATCGTGTTACTTGTGTAAAATGTATAAGTCCAAATTGAATGATTTAAATAACGCTATGATATGTAATATAATACAAACTCTTATATATAGGAAGTACAAGCGGCGTATCCACCATGCTTGTATCATATTACTCGCATTTCGTTACGTAAGTCACTTAAACAAACCACCAATGTATAAAGTCTATGTTTAAACCAATAGTCAAAAGTCCTTGTATAAGCCATGTCAAATGTTTAAAAGTCCAAATGTAGTCAAGTAATGTGTAACAAATGTTATGTATTGTAAGTAAAGTATTGTCACATAATCCAAATGTAGAAATGTACAAAACAAAGTATTTTGAATATATCAAAAAGTTATGTTTTGCAAAGTAATGCATGTTACATTGATACAAACATTTATGTGGTAAGTTAACGCATACATTCAAGCCTTGAGACAGTCGGATAACCCTTTCAGTCAAGGTTATCAAAAGAAATGTTTTCGGATTCAGTCATTCCTTACATCCAAACAAACCCGGGATGTCAGGAATGGGATTTGTCAAGTCCTATGGTACCAGTACTTACTACCGAGCGGCGTAGCTAATGTTAATGAACGTATATAAGTCTTGTTTGAGCAAACCAAATGTTATAGCAGTTGTATACATGTCATATGAAAACAATGTACTAAGTATGCTAAGTTAACATACAAAGTAGAAAAGTCTTGTAAATCAATGTGCTAGCATGCTATCAGTCAACATACATAGCAGAAATGTAAAGTAAAACAATGCACTAAGTATGCACACAATGGACATACATAGCATGAAATGTAATGTAAAGCGATGTACTAAGTACGCACACAATGGGTATACATAGCATGAAAAGTAATTAAATCATGTACTATAATGTACTAACGAACATAGTAGGTATATGATGTGAAAACATGGAAAGCATGAAAGTAACAAGTAGGCACATGTGTTTCTCCCCAAAATAGTTTGGAAAACAGTAAAAGAGGGGTCTATGTACTCACTTGAGATTGCTTAGTAGTCCTTGAGTAACAACCAAACAATGCTAGAGATCACGGATATCAAACGACACCTAATATAGGTAACTACATTAATAAACCGGACCTAAATCGGAAGATCGGATAGAATGTGATTTAGACCCGACAAGTTTGAAGACTTGTTTAATATGGGTATTTCATACACATTCTGGATTTCGAGATAAAACCGATAAGGTTTGACCCGCTTCGGCTAATTTATGTAAACTAGTTATATAAACCGAACTGAACGCGTAATAAGCGTAACGGGTATCCGTAAGAGCCATATACAGGTTTCCTAAGTTAATATGCTTCAAATATGTTGTGACATCAGTAAGATGTCTTTCATTATGCCCGAAACGTATTTAAACACAAACTATGCACCGCAAGGGCATTTTGGTAATTTCACATAAGCCGTGAAGCTCAAAACTGAAGTCTGAGTTAAAGAACTTTTGCTTACTGTTAAAACATTTTAATTTACCTAAAACATCAGTAGGTTGATCTTGTATGTTTAAAAATAGTCTAGTACATACTATGTGTTAAAAACGCTTAGAAAGGCGATTAGGAGTCGTTTCCGGGTTATGTACATAAAGCTGATATTTTTATTATTCCAGAAGGCTTAAAATAATTTATTTATCATACCTAATCAGTAGAAAAAGGTTTGGAGTCGTTTAGATATGTAAAACTCATTTTATAGCCCGTAAGGGCAAAACCGACAATTACCGGATTAAGCCTACGACTATAAGTTATGCTCAGCCTAAAATTAATTAAAAATCTTCAAAAATCCCAAAATAATATATGACATCAGTGGGTAATAAGTTTGATATCAAAAAGTAGGCTTAACTAGGCTATACGCTAATTACGCCATTTAATTAACATAAAGCTTTCATTTTGCGCTAATGAGCATAACTCTCAATCTACACCACCAATTGATCTCCAATTTTGGGTACAAGTTTATATATCAGTAACAAAGGTTTCTACTCTTTTACATTTTCAAAAATCACGTTTTAAGGTAAAAAGGGCATAATGGTCAACATATGAGCAATTAACAGAAACATGCATATTAATTGGATAACTAATGAACCAAGGTGTATAATTACAGAGGGTTATACTAGTATGTAACCTAGTCCAATTAAAGCTCTGAGGCATTTCTAAAACATGCCTAAACGGGCCAGAACTGAAAGTCAAAGCAAAAGTCAAACTATGCGACTTTCGGTTCCGAACCGGGTCAAAGCAGGAAATTGTCGGGTTGAACATGTTTAGACATGTTCTTACACTAATTACCAAGTTATAATAATAATCAAACAGGTTGTATATGTTCTACATTGCTAATTATGCATAAATTAGAATTTAAGTATCCTGTTGACTTTTTATTAGCAAGTTTGACCCGACTTTTAACCTAGTTAGAGTGGGAATCTGGGGGGACCCTTTTAAGGGTTTATTACCCACATAATTACCAACTTATAACTACTTTTGATTCGACTAGTCACTGGACCATTAGTGATTAATCTTAAAGTCAACCGTTAATTACGACGGTTTGACTTTTAAGCTATAACTAAGCAAAAACTAAACTAAGGAAGGTTAGGCAAACTTACAAGAGTCCTATGAACGACTAGGGATCACTTGAGAGAAGTCTTGTGCTCCAGAAATGCAGAAGTGAAGGTGTGAAGAAAGCTTGCAACTCATTGGCCTTTTATAGTGATTTCAACACCACAAAATGTTGACACACAAGTCTACAACTGACCACAACATTCCCACAAGTGTCCCTAGTGCTCTAGGAGTCGTTTAGGGGCCATCCAAGATAAGGAAAATCGTTTAAAGGTCGAATATGCGCGAAAACAGGCACATGTCAAAAGTTTCGGCATCTGATGGTCTGACGCGGCCCGCGTAAAGTCATGTTAACCTTTACGCGGCCCGCCTCAGTCTTGTAATCAGGCAAAAACGTTTTCAAGTTGTTGCATCTCGTCTCTTGGCCCTTCCGAAAGGTCAACTAACTTATTTCTTGCAATTTGAACCCCCTAATTTGACATATAAGGGCTTCAAGATATTTACCCACTTTGTTAAGTCCTCGGTTAACTTTATTGTTACCCGAAAGGTCCTAAACTTCAACGTTGACGCTTTAACCCCTTGTACACGGATTTGATCATAACTTTCTCGTACGATAACGAAACTTTATGAAATTTTGTATCATGCATTCTAGTGAGCATAATTAACCGTTACAAAGCTTCGGGTTTGTCAAGTTTAGTCCCTATAAGCGAATTAACTTGTTTTTGCCATACCAAAGCCTTCAAAACTTATTTCTAAGTTATGTAAGGGTTATTTAAGGTATGTTAAGTATATGTTGATGTTCCAGAGTATTTGTCGCATTAAACTAATTACGTTTACGCACCAGTTTGCGTATAAATCTCCAGAAAGTGATATAGAGTTTGAAATTGGACAAAAGTCAAAACACGAAAAATGTAAAACATAACCAAACAAACATTGGGATCAAATAACATTGTTTTATTGATAATTGAACTGTTCACAATGATAACAAGCACAGATGTTACACTGAGCATGCATCCATAAAGGTTAGCATTTCATGACCGGTAGTTGCATCCACCATCGAATCTATATGATGTAACGGGAATGGGTCTTTAGGACAAGCTTTATTGAGGTCTGTGTAATCTACACAAACTCTCCATTTCCCATTTTTCTTTTGAACCACGACCACATTTGCTAGCCACTTGGGAAATTTGACTTCCCTAATCATCTTGGACTTCAATAATCTTTCAACCTCTTCCTGAATAATTGCATTTCGTTCAGGAGCAAACTTCCTTCTCTTTTGCTGAACGGGCTTGAAAGACCTGTCAATTCCGAGTTTGTGAGTTATAATATCCTTGGAAATACCTGTCATATCCTCGTGTTTCCACGCGAATGTTGACATCCTGCATTTCAAAAAGTTAATCAATTGGTTTTCAATATCCCGAGGGATATTGGTTCCCACGAGCATCGAGATATCCGGATTATCCTGATCCAAGATAATTTTCTTTACATCCTGTTCTGAAGCCTCCATGATATACTGGCCTCGCATCTTTAATTGCTATGCTGCATTAGGTTTTGTGGAGGATTTCATCGAAGAAGAATAACACTCCTTTGCCTCCTGCTGATCACTTTCCACCTTGACCACTCCCAAGGGGTAGGGATCTTAATGCATTGATGATAGGTTGACGGCACAGCTTTCATATCATGGATCCAAGGTCTGCCTAATATAATATTATAGTAGGATAAGGAGTCCATGACACAAAAGCGCTGCATTGAGTTGACCCCTTCAACATACACGGGCAACTTTATCTCTCATACGGTATTCCTGGCTTCTCCACTGAAACCAACGAGCACAGTAGACTTCGAAGTAATATCCATCGGGGATACATTCATCCTTTTCAACGTTTCCAGCTGAATTATGTTAACGGAGCTGCGCAAAAAATGGTTAGCAACATATAACATTATTATCAAAGCATCATGGTGAGGATCCTGGATAGTATCCCTGTCATCACTGTCGAACGTGATCACTTTATCAATTGTGAAGGTTGTAATCCTGGTTGGCTTGTCTCCTCTTTCTGACTTAGCCTCCTTGGCATGCCTTTTAGCTGCAGAATAAGATGTTCCGCATATATCGGATCCTCCTGAAATAAAGTTAATTATCCTGGCATCTAAAGGAGGTGATGCTGCTCGTTCAGGATCCTTGTCAGTATCATGAACCTTATTCTTCTTCATGCCCAGAAGATCTTTCTGATGGGATTTTAACATGTTTATCAAAGCAATTTCATCCATATGAAATAAAAACGCAGCGGAATTAATATTTAAAACATGTTACTTTTATGATATATAAACTTCATTTATAAGTAAAATCCCAAAACCCGGATCCATATATGAAGGTGCATACTATCAAACACAACCATAGGATGTTTAGAAAACTACCTTCTTGGAGTAAAGAACTTGAAATGGATGATACTTCTTGAATGGTTGCCTTCAAGAGTAGAAGACCTCAAGCTTGTATACCCCAAGCTTCCAACAAACACCTTGATTGTAGCTGGGATTTAACACACTTGAAATAAACTTGAAAAACTTGGAACAACCTTATGATGGCCGAAATTTTAGAGAGAATTTTTCAAGTCTTCCACTTGAAAATTATGTCATCTAAATATATATAAAACATGAGAGAAGATAACCTCCATTTTGGCCAATCAACTCCCTTCTTACACATGCAAATGCATGAAGCCTTATTGGACCAAAATGGTCTTGGAAAGACCACCCAATCAAGACTCATCTTACACATGCAAATTGCATGAATTGTGATTGGACCACAAAAGTCTTGGGAAGACCACGTGGGGCCGATTTTGGGAGGTTGTTTTAAAAAAAAAAAAAAATTCTTTTAACAATTTTAAGTCTTGTTTATTTTATAACTTTTATAAAATATTACACCATATGTTTGCAAGACTTTATGTAATCTTTTATAATGTCATTTAACCCATTAAATAACAAAATAAAATATTCTCTCAAAATAAATTATCCATATAATTTATTGGTTTCTCAAGTGTAATTATTTAGAAAACCAATTTCTAAATATTGTAAGTGTTAATATTTATTTGTTTGATCATATCACAAATAAATAATATAAGTGTTTGTCTAGCTTGTTATTGGGTATGACTCGACTTGGATCATAACGTACTAGCCACGTCAATTTAATATGTGTCTTGGGCATACAAAGTCCAACAATCTCCCTCTTGCACAAGATACATAGAAGATTGATGCAAGTAGTAAAGACCACCTAACTATAGTTTACTACCCCTAATACGTATGACTATATTTCCCATTCAATAACATCATCCCCTTCAAGTCCCTTACTTGAACATGATTTAGGTGAATCTATCATTTATCCTTTCGTTACAGATGTCATGTTAAATCCAGAGACATAGAGTGATCACTCTCTGTTTGATGTAACTTTAGCAGGCCTTAGACATCTTACTCTCAACGAATAAGAGGAACAAATCCCTTCTTGACTACATACGTCTCTCACAATCACCTTGTACCACACCTGAGTTTAGCCTTATGTACTGCCTTTCTACAGACAGCTAAGAACTAGGTCAAGGTATAACACTTGGTGAATATCAAGACCCAATATGTATCTCAGGTCAGAGGATAATATGATATTCGCCTTTACTCAAATTTACTTATGATCAACCACAAATGATTCCATGCAGTAATATTTGAGAGCGAGTCAGTCCAATATTTGTATCCCACAAATATCTATGAACGTTGGCAGCAACACTTTGCTCTATATTCATTCTAAATGAATATCCACCAATCCAAGTTCATAATAATCTTACATTCATATTTGTTCCCACAATTATGATCGACTACGGACATTTAGAATAATTAACTTATTCACGGATTTAAACATGCTAATATGAAACATAACTCAAAATACCATAAAAGAGTTAAAATAACAATTGTTTCAATATCCAAATACAAAATAGATCAAATCCAATCACTAGAATATCGAAGTCCTAAGGCACATGTATGACCCTCATGTTTTGCCCTGTCAAGGAGCTTCGTGAGTGGATCCGCAATGTTTTGATCGGTGTGAACTTGGCGGATACATATATTTCCCTTTTCAACTTCATCCCTTATGTAGTTGAATCTCCGCTCGATATGTCTAGTCTTTTGGTGCGCACGAGGTTCCTTGATTTGAGCAATCGCACCCTCGTTATCACAAAAGATCTCTAGGGAGTCTTGAATGGTAGGGACCACCCCTAGGTCGGCTATGAATTTCTTCAACCATGCAGCTTCTTGGGCTGCCAATGAAGCGGCGATGTATTCTGATTCTGAAGTGGACAATGCTACCACGTCTTGTTTTGAGCTCTTCCAAGAGACTGCTCCTCCATTTAAAATGAAGACATACCCCGATTGCGATCGAGAATCACTTCGATCGGTTTGGAAACTCGCGTCCGTGTAACCCTTTACAACGAGTTCCTCCTCACCAGATCCATATATTAAAAACATATCCTTAGTTCTTCTAAGGTATTTTAATATGCACTTAACAGCCTTCCAATGACTGTTACCTGGATTTTGCTGGTATATACTCGTCATGCTCAAGGCGCATGAGACGTCCGGTCTGGTGCATATCATTGCATACATGATGGATCCTATAGCAGATGCATATGGGAATCCTTTCATTTTCTCTTGCTCATCCTTTGAGCTTGGACATTGAGATGTATTCAATATTGTCCCCTTTTGAATAGGTACAAAACCTTTCTTAGAGTTCTCCATTTGGAACCTATTCAAGACTTTGTCAATGTATGCACTTTGGTTTAAACCTATCAAGCGCCTTGATCTATCCCTATAGACCTTTATTCCCAAAATGTAGGCTACTTCACCAAGATCCTTAATGGAAAAACAACTTCGAAGCCAAGCTTTTACACCTTCCATGGTTGGAATGTCATTCCCAAATAGTAGAATGTCATCGACATACAGTACCAAGAAAGTGATGACGCTCCCACTAGCTTTCTTGTACACACAAGCTTCATCTCCGTTCTTGATGAATCCAAAATTCTTAATTTCTTCATCAAAACGGTGATTCCAGCTTCTAGATGCTTGTTTCAATCCATAGATTGATTTCTTTAACTTGCACACTTTGTCAGGATGCTTTGGATCGACAAAACCTTCTGGCTGAACCATATAGACATCTTCATCAAGATATCCATTAAGAAAAGCCGTTTTGACATCCAATTGCCAGATCTCATAGTCATAATATGCAGCTATGGCAAATAATATCCTGATTGACTTTAGCATCGCCACAGGCGAGAAGGTCTCATCATAATCAATCCCTTGAGTTTGAGTGAAACCTTTTGCTACAAGTCTTGCTTTATAAGTATCCAAGTTACCATGCATGTCTGTTTTCTTCTTGAAAACCCACTTACTTCCAACTACTTTGGAGTTGAGCGGTGGCACAACCAATTCCCAAACTTGGTTGTCATACATGGATTGCATCTCTATGTTCATGGCTTCAAGCCATTTGTCGCAATTGGATTTTGACATTGTATCATGGTATGTGGTTGGTTCATCTGAATCTACCACGTAGCATCCATCCATGAAAAATCCATATCTTTCAGGTGGATTGCTAATTCTACCAGATCTGCAAACATTTTGTGCGTACTGATCAACCTCTTGATCGTTTTCAACAATCTCTTGTTGAGCGCTAGTATCAACCAAACGTGTATCGTCTTGTGGTTCTTGATCCTCCTCAAGTTCCACTGTTCTATCACTAGTTCCTTCCATAAGGAACTTAGCTTCCAAGAACTTACCCTTTCGAGCAACAAATACCTTTTGCTCGGTTGGGTCGTAGAAATAGTATCCTATATCATCTTTAGGATATCCTACAAAGATACACTTAGTAGATCGGACTTCCAATTTATTTGGGGTGTATTGCTTAACATAAGCTTCACAACCCCAAACCCTTAAGAATGATAATGATGGAGGGTTTCCATGTCATATTTCAAAAGGTGTCTTTTCCACTTTCTTGGTTGGGGCCATATTTAATATACGGACTGCGGAGAGCAAAGCGTAACCCCAAAACGATAGAGGTAATGTGCTTCTAGCCATCATAGATCGAACCATATCTAATAGAGTTCGATTTCTCCTTTCGGACACACCATTGTGTTGTGGTGTTCCAGGTGGAGTAAGTTGTGAGATAATTCCACAACTCCTAAGATGATCTTGAAAAGTACCACTAAGGTATTCACCTCCTCTATCGGCGCGAAGGACTTTGATTGTTTTCTTGAGTTGATTTTCTACTTCACTTTTGAAGTCTTTGAACATTTCAAATGCTTCATCCTTGTGTCTTAGTAAATACACATAACCATAACGACTATAGTCGTCGATAAAGGTAATGAAGTATCTTTCACCATTCCTAGTCATCGGTTTAAAAGGACCACATACATCTGAATGTATGATGCCTAGTAAGTCTTTTGCCCTTTCAAAAGTTCCACTAAAGGGTGTCTTGGTCATTTTGCCTTGTAAACAAGATTCGTATACATCAAATGAATTATCTTCATTTGTACTCAGAAGACCATTTCTCTGAAGTGTATGCATGCGATTCTTGCTTATATGTCCAAGGCGACAATGCCAAAGATAGGAATCACTCAAATCCATTTTGAGTTTCTTGTTGGTTACTTGGTACATTGAGCTATCATATGATGTGTTATCATGATCTAATTCATAAATACCATTTAAAGACAGCTTTAAAATAAAACACATCATTCATAGAAACATAAATGTCTTGGTTAACAAATTCAAAATTAAAACCACATTGTCTTAAAAGGGAAACTAAAATTATGTTCCTAGTTAAACTAGGAGCATACAAAACATTCTTCAAAATAACTTCCAAACCACTTGGAAGTTCTAAAACGTAGTCTCCTTGAGCTTCGACTTTAACCTTTGCTCCGTTGCCCATGAAGAGACTAGCGTCTCCCTTCTTATAATGTCTATTTCTTTTGAACCCCTGCAACGAATTGCAAATATGAGTTCCACATCCGGTATCTAGTACCCATGTGTTAGAAGAAATAACATTAAGCTCAACATGTATCATAAAGATACTACCTGAGGTTTGCCCTGCATCCCTCTTGTTTTTCAACTCCTTGAGATAGGTTGGACAATTTCTCTTCCAATGTCCTATCTCACCACATTCAAAACATGGGTCATTTGTAGCAACCTTTTGCTTCTTCTCCTTCGGTTTGGTGGGTTCTGCTTTAGCTTTTCCCTTTCCTTTTCCCTTGACGTGTCCCTTTCTTTTAGCATAGGTTGCTTTAGAGTCGGGGTGGGGCCTCTTCTTGTTGCCTCCTTCAGTGATCGCTAGGACGGGTAAAGCCTTTTTGCCCATTCCTGCTTTGGCCGTTTTGAGCATTGCATGAAGCTCACCAATGCTCTTGTCCCATCCATTCATGTTGTAATTCATTACAAAGCTCTCAAATTTCTTTGTTAAAGAGTTGAGGATCAAATCCGTAGCCAACTCTTTAGAGACGGGACAATTTAGCCTTTCGAGACGATCAATGTGGCTTTTCATCTTTAGGACATAAGATGATACTGATTGGGTTTCCTCCATTCGACATGCATGAAGCGCCCGAACAGTTTCAAAGCGTTCTACCCTTGCTTGTTGTAGGAACATTTCCTTTAACTGGGTAATCATGTCGTATGCCCCGTGGTGTTCAAAATCCTTTTGAATTTCGGGAATCATAGTTCCCAACATGAGGCATGAGGCTTGCATGGAGTCCTCGGTATACTTAACCCAATCATTGTAGGCTTCCACATCTTCCACGTTAGGTTCATCAGGAATAGGATCGTCCAACACATAGGATATCTTCTCTAGCTTGAGAACGATTCTCAAGTTTCGAAGCCAATCCATGAAGTTGTAATGGTTGAGACGATCCTTTTCAAGGATGGTTCTTAATGATAGGTTTCGGACAATTTGGTTATTCGGGTTTGCATTGTTAGCGGCCATCTACAAAATTTAACAAGTTCAATTTTAGTATTTTCGATATTATTATATTTTAATCATTAATACCCTTTTGTGTCTTAAAGACAATTAATAATTAAAATCTAGACTTCAACGTTACATTTAAATATTGGTTAGGTGACCTTTATCCCTCTATTTAAATTAACAAGGTAGTCAACGTTTGACAATTGCAACTCTTTGCAATTTCTAGCCATATGGGATCGGTTAAACATCTTTATGTTTAGTTGGCATGTTTAATCCCATCAACACCTTTGTTCCCCATGCTTTGGTGACCCTAAGTTTATGGTTTCCAAATCAAGTCGTCCAACTTACACGCACGTGTGGGTTTATACACATAAGTGGTTAGGTGACCTTTATCCCACAAACATGGTAAACCCACCTCGAACATACAAGTTCCCTCAAATGTGGTTAGGTGACCTTTATCCCACCATAAGAGTTCCCAAGTGTTTCGAGTGTTGTATAAAAGGATGGTGTTTGACTTGTTTTATAAAAGGGTTTTTGATATTTCAAAATTCTAGTTTAGAAAATATTATGTACCATACATTTGCATGCATTCAAATCAATTGTACTTTAGTAAAAACTAATTTTCAAGGTTCTTTTTAATAAAACCCATTTTATTATAAAATCATTAATTTTTAATAAAACCTTTATTAACCATTTTAATGATTTTGTCAAGAACCGTTTTTACGCTTGTTGTTGATTAGTAGTTTGTTAAGTCATGCATATCTACATATCATCTAAACAACAAAATAAACAACCACACAAGCATAACCATAGGTGCATAACCATAGCCAACTATTTTGACAACACTTGTTAGCCGAAACAAGTGTGCCAAAAGGTCCTTCCTAAGGGGTGAAAAATGACACAAGTAATGTGTCGATGAACTCCCACTAGATCCCGCATCCAAATGCTTCAAGTCTCCATCTTGTGTTGTGATTTCTCCACCTTCTTTGAGCTTCCAAAATTCTTTTATTTTCAGCTCCAAACTCCTTTGGACTTCAAAAAATGTGTTTTGGTTATCGGGTTAAAATCCCGTTGAGAACGATGAAGTTCTTTGGACCGAATATTATGGTCCAAACCAAAACCGCATTTTTGTGTGCATCTTCTTTTACAAAATATATCCTAATACATTTTTCTAGTAAAATAAAATGCACCTAATCTATTTATTTTACATACCAAATGAAAATAAATAAATTACATATCTTCTAATGGAAGAACAAAATAATAATTATTACAACCCATTGAAATAATAAATAAAATAGATCACAACACAATCATTCAACACAAGGTCATGGCTAGGTTATATGCACCAAAATATACATCCAAATATATATATATATTAATTTCAAGAAGCATAAAAAAATGGTTCCCTTTTGTGACCATTTTCGGCTATGTTCAAAAAACCGAAAAGGTAAGTTTTGTCTAAACAAACAAATTCATCCATATGAAATAATTTTTCAAAATTCCCTTATGCATGTAAGAAAATAATCTTGAAAAACAAAGGGTTAACCATGTTAAAATTTTCGGCCATAGGGTTTTATTCAAACCCGAAACCCGAAATTTTTTATCTATTGAAGCATGCACTCATATAAGCGGCTCTAGATACCATTGATGGGATTTTAACATGTTTATCAAAGCAATTTCATCCATATGAAATAAAAACGCAGCGGAATTAATATTTAAAACATGTTACTTTTATGATATATAAACTTCATTTATAAGTAAAATCCCAAAACCCGGATCCATATATGAAGGTGCATACTATCAAACACAACCATAGGATGTTTAGAAAACTTCCTTCTTGGAGTAAAGAACTTGAAACGGATGATACTTCTTGAATGGTTGCCTTCAAGAGTAGAAGACCTCAAGCTTGTATACCCCAAGCTTCCAACAAACACCTTGATTGTAGCTAGGATTTAACACACTTGAAATAAACTTGAAAAACTTGGAACAACCTTATGATGGCCGAAATTTTAGAGAGAATTTTTCAAGTCTTCCACTTGAAAATTATGTCATCTAAATATATATAAAACATGAGAGAAGATAACCTTCATTTTGGCCAATCAACTCCCTTCTTACACATGCAAATGCATGAAGCCTTATTGGACCAAAATGGTCTTGGAAAGACCACCCAATCAAGACTCATCTTACACATGCAAATTGCATGAATTGTGATTGGACCACACAAGTCTTGGGAAGACCATGTGGGGCCGATTTTGGGAGGTTGTTTTTAAAAAAAAAAAAAAATTTCTTTTAATAATTTTAAGTCTTGTTTATTTTATAACTTTTATAAAATATTACACCATATGTTTGCAAGACTTTATGTAATATTTTATAATGTCATTTAACCCATTAAATAACAAAATAAAATATTCTCTCAAAATAAATTATCCATATAATTTATTGGTTTCTCAAGTGTAATTATTTAGAAAACCAATTTCTAAATATTGTAAGTGTTAATATTTATTTGTTTAATCATATCACAAATAAATAATATAAGTGTTTGTCTAGCTTGTTATTGGGTATGACTTGACTTGGAAATAACGTACTAGCCACATCAATTTAATATGTATCTTGGGCATACAGAGTCCAACACTTTCAAATACCCCTTGCTTAATAGGTAGCTTATTTCCTTCCTTAGGGCTATGCAATCTTCCGTCACATGTCCAAAATCCTCATGGAAGGCACACCATTTGGATTTATCTTTCCAATCGGCCTTTTGTTGGTTCTTCCTAGGTCACCTCGCTTTGTCTCCTAAACCCTGCATAACATACATTAGTTCAGGTATATTAACAGAAAAACAATATTCTGACAACTCAGGATACTCCTCAGGATCCTCGTCTTCGATAGCATTCACTTTCTTGCTGTCATTCCTGCCATATGGCTTAGAGCGATATGGTTTGTATGAGGATTCTGACTTCCTGTTAGTTGATTCATATATTGAGGATGAATTCATCCTCTCTTTCATTTTCTTGTCATCTTCAAGCCTGATATATCTCAAAGCCCTGTTTCTAGCTTCGTCCAACTTCCTGCAAGGATTCATCACAAGATCCTGATAAAACTGGGAATCCTTTCGTAGTCCCATCTTGAATGCTTGGACTGCTGTAGCAACATCAAGGTGTGGGATGTCCAAGGATTCCCTGCTGAATTTGTCCACATAATCCCTTAGGGATTCTTGAGGTCCCTGTGTTATCCTGTAGAGGTCACTTGTTAGTTTTTCAAAGCTTCTACTGCAAGAAAACTGACTATTAAACAAATTAACTAAATGAGCAAATGATGTAATTGAATGAGTGGAACATTTAGAAGCCATTTCAAGGCTGATACTGTTAAAGTAGAGCCGAAGCCCTTGCATTAGCATGCTTCTATAAGATCTGGTGGGATAGGGTTAATCTCCATCCTCTTCCTATACTGGGCAATATGCTCCTCAGGATCCGCCGTCCCATCATACAACTTCATGTTGGGAGTCTGGAATCCCTTCGGGATTTCTGCATCACAAATGGGGTGAGCAAAGCGGGATATGTTGTGACTATCCCAGGATACTTCCGGTATAGGCTGCACTATCCCAGGCACACTTGATATCATATCCTTCAACTTTTGAAGCTCTCTGGTTATCGCTGATGTCACACCTGTATCCTGCAATGATCCAAGATTATTAGTAACAGGAGTATTATTATTATTAGACACGTTACCAGTCAGAGGATTCTGGCCATATCCTGAAGCATATCCTGAACTTCTCACAGTTGACACCCTAACTGAAGAGGGTATCTCAGGATTATGATTCTGGGAATGACTAGTGTAACGACTCTCATCAAAAGTCATAATTATTAAATTAATTTGACCAATAGGAAACCCTAATTGAGACACCCAAGTGATTCTGTGCAAACCCTAAGATTTTCATAATTTTCAGAATCAGGATTAGGGCCCCTAAAACTCAGGGGGGTATTCCCTAGTTGATAATTATCTATAATTGCGTGCTCAGGAAGTTGAATTTTATAATATCATCAACTCATCAAGGCTGGAAACACACGTGGCAAGCATATAGTGAAAATTGAACCCATACGATGCGCAGGGCTTTTATGCATACGGTGCGCAGGGGTATCATACGATGCGTATGGCATCTTTAGCCTACGATGCGCAGGGCTGACCAAATTTCACCTATAAATAGAGGACATTGGCATTCGCTTTCTGGTGTTCAAACGACGAGAGAATTCATAAAATTCTTCGAGTTGTTGTCTGTTTACTTCAATTAACACACACGAATCTTCAATTAAGTATAGCGGGGTGCTGCAGAACAGGGTATTAACTTAATCGCTATTACGATTCATTGTCCGATCGATCCATATATCCAATGGATGTTTAAGTGCCGCCCACATTAGGGTTATACTTTATCGTTCGTCATTAATTTGACGGATCATCGTTAATTCGATGGGTAAAGTATTATACTTTGTCGTTCGTTGTTAATTCAACGGATCATCGTTAATTCGATGGATGAAGTATTGCACTTTGTCATTTGTTGTGAGAATATGATCTCGTGAGTTATCGTAAAATGCTATATTAAGTTACTTACCTAGCTCGTGTGCATTAGGTTAAAAAGGCTAATCAATAGGCTAGGCTCTGCTCAAATTAAATCTGCAAGATATCAAAGGATTATCTGTAGACTAAGCTTTGCCCGTAGAAATCTGCAATGTGAGTTCATTTCTCTTTTCTCACAGTTTGTGAGTCCATTATATTTTCTCACAAGTTTTATCACCTTTTTGTGAAACAAGTATATTTACAAAGATTTTCCAGAATCCTAAATAGTTACCAGTTATACTTACAGTGATTAAGTTTTTATATTAACTACTGGTATGAAAGATTTTATATATTAGTTGATTCTTATTATTATTTGCCAGAAAGTTAGTTAATATATATCATGATTACAATAACATTGGAAATTATGTATTTTACTAAGATTATATTTTAGTCTTAGTCACGTTAAAATATTAAATAATGATATTACAATTATTTAATTATCATATGTGATAAATTATATTAATTTGACATAAATTGATATATGTCATTTTCTGGATTAAATGGTTTTATGCCAAAAGTAATATATTTGACAAAGAAATGTCACGGGACATCATTATGTCTGAAGACACGGGTTGAGAGAATGATCAACAGTGTTATGAATAGAAATTACTAGTTGAGAGAATGATCAACAGTAATATAATCTGAGTTACTAGTTGAAAGAATGATCAACAGTGACATGACCGAAAGCACTAGTTGAGAGAATGATCAACAGTGTTATAGAATCACTAGTTGAAAGAATGATCAACAGTGATATGACCAGAATCATTAATTGAAAGAATAATCAATAATTGATATGATTATAGTCACAGGAATCGCCTAGTGACAGATAAAGTGAATAATAGTCAAATAGAATTATTTGATGAATTCACTAGTGGACTAAAGTGAGTCAATAAATTGATATGATTACTGTCACATTGGAACTGTCATTATTTGACAAATACTGAGTGAATTGAATAAATATAAAAACCTTAATACTGTAAGGTATAACAATATATTTATAAAATGGAATGAATTCACTCAGTGTTTTCGCTGACAAAACCTTTTACAAATATTTTCAGGTAAGTGAAATAAGAGCTGGATACGACACTGAAAAGGCTTCAAGAAGTGGCTTATTTTATTTTAAGAAATATTGTAAACAAAATTCACTTTATAAAATATGGGTTTATCCCATCTCTTTCAATAAAATCCGGTGTTTTCTAAACTCTGATATTTTTCCTAACTCACGGTCCTGATGAAATTTCCGCTGCAATGTTTTTTTTAAAATAATCACCGGTACCGCTGGACTGTTCACGGCACCCGATTCCGTCCAGGGTGGGTCGGGGGTCGTGACAGAAGGTGGTATCAGAGCCAAACTCAAAGAGCCACTTGTTTAAGCTGATTAGGTGTTCTTTTTAATACCTAAACTTAAACAATAAAGTTAGGAAACTGATACAAATTAACATATGTGTTATATATGAATATATATATATATATATGTTAATATACACAGATAATATCCTGGAAGTATTGTTTGTTTTCTGTGATGTTAATATGTGAAAATGTTTGCAATTCAGATGTCGAATGAAGTACCACATAATCCAGAAGTTCATGTTAATAATGAAAATCCTTTGGATAAAAATGCTATAGAAAATTTAATAGCTCAAGGAATAGCTAATGCTTTACCTTCAATAATTAAAGCTGTTAAAAATACCGTAGAACCTACCAAAGTTGTGAGTAGCAAGCATACTCGTGACGATGGTTTTAGCCATAGTGTCAATGGAGGTAATGATGATATTATAAAAACCCCATTTCCCAAGAAAAAGAAGGCGATGACTCTCGGGTGTACCTACAAAGAATTTTTAGCCTGTAAACCAACTGATTTCGCCGGCAGTGAAGGAGCCACAGCTGCTTTGCGATGGTTGGAAAAGACGGAAGCTGTTCTTACAATCAGCAAATGTGCCGAAGAAGATAAGGTAATGTATGCATCTAATCTCTTTAAAGAAGAAGCCTTAGAATGGTGGAATACAATTCTTCAGACAAAAGGAAGTGACATGGCTTATGCCATGAATTGGGAAAAATTCAAGGAAATGACAGAAAGGAAATTTTGTCCTCCTTATGAAAAAGAACGAATAACTAACAAGTTCCTAAATCATAAAATGATAGATGTGAATTGTCGTGAATATACGACTACGTTCTTCGAATATGCAAGAATGGTACCAACTCTGGCTTTGCCAGAACCTGTACTTATTTCTCATTATATTTGGGGATTAGTTAGTGAAATCCGAGACATAGTTAAGGCCACTAGACCACAGACTATTGAAGAAGCAGTCGAGCTAGCTAACATGCTGACAGATGGACTAATCCGCACCAGAGAAGAAAACAAGAAGAAAGAGTTAGCCCAGAAAATTTCCCAAGAATTCTACAAAAAGACAGGAACTGAACCGTCACTAGAGCAACCTATCTGCAGAAGCTGTAACAAAAAGCACTCAGGAAAATGCCGTTTTAGAAGAACATCCTACTGTAACTTCTGCAAGATGACTGGGCATACAGAGGAAGAGTGTAGAAGGAAAACTACTGTTTGTTTTAATTGCGGAGAAACAGGACACATTAAACCATATTGCCCAAAATTAACCAAAGCACTTGACAACAAGGCCAGAACAACAGACGGAGCTAAGAAGAACGCGCGAGCATTCGTACTTACTACGCAAGAAGCGAAAATAATTCCAGACGTAGTTGCTGATAGGTAGTATCTAAGATAAGTTATTATTTGACCCTAGTACAAATAAAAGTTTATAAATAAATACATTCTGTCAAGTACTTCATCTATTCAAAACCATAACAGAATTGTTTGGTTTTCACTTTCACTGAATCATTCATTTGGTCACGATCACCTTGCGGTGACGTTTTCACAAAATTTGAAGCTTATGCTAATCTTGTTGCATACGGGTTTAATTATTCATTTCTATTGAATCCGTTTTGTTGGTTTATTCTATAAAATTAATCTTAACACAATTATGTGTTAAGATAATGATACACAATTTCATTTCATATTTCAGTGTATCTCTTAAAGAATTTTTATATCAACAATCGAGCATTTCGTAATCCTTATTGTTTTATCATCTTTGATCGAAAAACATTATTCAAGTATTTCGATTTCAATCCTACTCGATTTATTTGAAACATTCGGATTTACTTCATTTGATTTAAAGCATGGTGAAATTTGTTTCATTCACCACTACTATTTTCAATTCCTATGACACCTTGTGGTGGCATTTTCTTTAAATTAAATCTTGAGATATTCTCATTTTCACTCCTGATGAACGAATTTTAATTTCTGTTGGTTCATCATCTTAAACAGTCTTAATACAATTATGTGTTAAGATAAGTGTACACAAATTCATATCATATTCCGGTGTACCTCTTAACGTTTCTTTCATCATTTATCGAAAATTTTATAATATTCATTTGGTCTTATCATTTGAAAATCCTATTCGAACTGAATATCCAAAATTACTTCATTAGAGCTTTCAGTTGATTACACGGTGAAATTGTTTAGTCACCGTAATTATTGAATTATTTCAATCCTTACGACACCTTGTGGCGTCGTTATAAACTTGTAGCTTGAGCTAATCATAAGCATACGAATCTTTCAAAATCACGTATGTATTTCGTTTGACTTATCATTTGAAAATAGTCTTGATGCAATTATGTATTAAGACAATGATACACTAAACTCTATTGTATTCCAGTGTATCCTTGCAAATTCAATAATGTCAACACCCTGATTTTTCTCTTGTTATGATTCGATAGTTGACAAAATATTTTCGTGCTTCTATTTCATTTTGAACTTGTTGATTCTGAATCTTCTTCAGTTGCCAATCAAAGTAAGCTTTCTTTTGATAAAAAGAATTTTTTTTCTAAAAGTTCTTCATATTTATTTTAAATATCTATTTGATCATATATTTTTTGGCTTGAAAATAGTCACATTTGAAATTATATCATTTCATCTCATTCGTTTGACATTGATTTCTTGAACTAATTCAGTTGAACCTTTGAAATCCTACCTATTGTACAACTCATATTCACAAAATTCGATTCTGTGTCAATTACCTTAATATTGTTTTTATTGACTAGAATATGACATAAGTCTAAAAGAAATATCATAACCCAAATACACTTGGAAGCTGGAACCTGAGATGAAGAAAAAGTATTCCTACTTATTCCAGCAAATCTCGAGGACGAGATTTTTATTAAGGTGGGGAGAATGTAACGACTCTCATCAAAAGTCATAATTATTAAATTAATTTGACCAATAGGAAACCCTAATTGAGACACCCAAGTGATTCTGTGCAAACCCTAAGATTTTCATAATTTTCAGAATCAGGATTAGGGCCCCTAAAACTCAGGGGGGTATTCCCTAGTTGATAATTATCTATAATTGCGTGCTCAGGAAGTTGAATTTTATAATATCATCAACTCATCAAGGCTGGAAACACACGTGGCAAGCATATAGTGAAAATTGAACCCATACGATGCGCAGGGCTTTTATGCATACGGTGCGCAGGGGTATCATACGATGCGTATGGCATCTTTAGCCTACGATGCGCAGGGCTGACCAAATTTCACCTATAAATAGAGGACATTGGCATTCGCTTTCTGGTGTTCAAACGACGAGAGAATTCATAAAATTCTTCGAGTTGTTGTCTGTTTACTTCAATTAACACACACGAATCTTCAATTAAGTATAGCGGGGTGCTGCAGAACAGGGTATTAACTTAATCGCTATTACGATTCATTGTCCGATCGATCCATATATCCAATGGATGTTTAAGTGCCGCCCACATTAGGGTTATACTTTATCGTTCGTCATTAATTTGACGGATCATCGTTAATTCGATGGGTAAAGTATTATACTTTGTCGTTCGTTGTTAATTCAACGGATCATCGTTAATTCGATGGATGAAGTATTGCACTTTGTCATTTGTTGTGAGAATATGATCTCGTGAGTTATCGTAAAATGCTATATTAAGTTACTTACCTAGCTCGTGTGCATTAGGTTAAAAAGGCTAATCAATAGGCTAGGCTCTGCTCAAATTAAATCTGCAAGATATCAAAGGATTATCTGTAGACTAAGCTTTGCCCGTAGAAATCTGCAATGTGAGTTCATTTCTCTTTTCTCACAGTTTGTGAGTCCATTATATTTTCTCACAAGTTTTATCACCTTTTTGTGAAACAAGTATATTTACAAAGATTTTCCAGAATCCTAAATAGTTACCAGTTATACTTACAGTGATTAAGTTTTTATATTAACTACTGGTATGAAAGATTTTATATATTAGTTGATTCTTATTATTATTTGCCAGAAAGTTAGTTAATATATATCATGATTACAATAACATTGGAAATTATGTATTTTACTAAGATTATATTTTAGTCTTAGTCACGTTAAAATATTAAATAATGATATTACAATTATTTAATTATCATATGTGATAAATTATATTAATTTGACATAAATTGATATATGTCATTTTCTGGATTAAATGGTTTTATGCCAAAAGTAATATATTTGACAAAGAAATGTCACGGGACATCATTATGTCTGAAGACACGGGTTGAGAGAATGATCAACAGTGTTATGAATAGAAATTACTAGTTGAGAGAATGATCAACAGTAATATAATCTGAGTTACTAGTTGAAAGAATGATCAACAGTGACATGACCGAAAGCACTAGTTGAGAGAATGATCAACAGTGTTATAGAATCACTAGTTGAAAGAATGATCAACAGTGATATGACCAGAATCATTAATTGAAAGAATAATCAATAATTGATATGATTATAGTCACAGGAATCGCCTAGTGACAGATAAAGTGAATAATAGTCAAATAGAATTATTTGATGAATTCACTAGTGGACTAAAGTGAGTCAATAAATTGATATGATTACTGTCACATTGGAACTGTCATTATTTGACAAATACTGAGTGAATTGAATAAATATAAAAACCTTAATACTGTAAGGTATAACAATATATTTATAAAATGGAATGAATTCACTCAGTGTTTTCGCTGACAAAACCTTTTACAAATATTTTCAGGTAAGTGAAATAAGAGCTGGATACGACACTGAAAAGGCTTCAAGAAGTGGCTTATTTTATTTTAAGAAATATTGTAAACAAAATTCACTTTATAAAATATGGGTTTATCCCATCTCTTTCATTAAAATCCGGTGTTTTCTAAACTCTGATATTTTTCCTAACTCACGGTCCTGATGAAATTTCCGCTGCAATGTTTTTTTTAAAATAATCACCGGTACCGCTGGACTGTTCACGGCACCCGATTCCGTCCAGGGTGGGTCGGGGGTCGTGACAACTAGGCACAATACTCCCCCTGTTATCCTCGGTGTACACTGCTGAACTGAAGTTCAACACTCTTGGCTGCAGGGGAGTGACAATATTCTCAGCAGGTCTACTCGGACCAGGCTTCAAGAGCTGTATTTCTCTTATCAGCATTTAATTTGTTTCCTGCTGCTGCTTCATCTGATCCTGTATACTACCAAATAAAGTCAGAATTTCATCATTAGAGGCCAAAACAGGAGCAGACCCCTGAATATTCCGAGTGGGGATAATATCCTGAGGCTGTGAAGAAGCTTGTGTCCTTGGAGGAGGTGGTGGAAGCACCGAACCAATCGTTGCAGATGTCGTACTAGACACGGTAGAAGAGCTCATGTTTAATCTTGAGGCCATTGAAAATAGTGTAGCAAAAAGTTTCGAAAAAAGAAAACCAAGTAAAGATTTTGAACAAGGTTTTTAATATGAATAGCACCACTTGCCCCATGGTGGGCGCCAAATTGTTTTGGTCAAAAATTACCTAAGCAATTAAGTGATCAAATTAGTTTTGTGAGGTAGTGTGCTAGTAATACTTTGTGAAAAACATGTTGGTTTGTTAGTTTGCAAAAACAGTTTCAGGATATAGTCCGAGGATATCAGACTATATCAATAATCAAACAATGAGCAAAAATGTAAAGGTTGACACGATATGTACGAGGAAAGCCCTTGATCAATCTAGATCTCCGGCATAAAACCTCAGGAGCTGACAATCGTCAGCTGCCTTGTTCTTCTTATTGCTTGAATAACTAGGATACAGTGCAGGATAATGCTCGGATCGAATCTAAGTGTTACAATGATTGTGAATTGTGAGTGTTAGTGTGTGTTTGCAGCTAGAAATGAGAGTGTACGAGTATGAGAGCTCGAAAGTGCGTGCATTCCTATGATCCGGCACTCCTATTTATAGTTACAAGAAATAACAAACTATGCTAAAAATCTGGGATATTCCCCTATTATTCCGGGATACTGAGAATATTCCTTTCTGAACGTTGGGGGGCTGTTTCAACTCGTTCTCCACGTGCATATAATAACCATAAATCCGGGATTTAAGCTCCTATAATCGTTACAACATTAATAGCATTGACCAACTCCCATAAAATATGCCTTTCTTCAATGCTGACCGTTACAAGAGCTATTCTTCCGCCATCAACGTCCTTATCCTAACCCATTTGAGCTGGTCTTCAGGATGACTTGGTCCTCATGACCGTTAGTTCCTTGTAACCAACGTTTACAAGCAAATTGTTAGTAATAGTCTGGATACTGCCTCAGGATGTTACCAATATCCTGGTCCGGTATCCTGATCGTAATCAGCTATCATAAAATCAAGATATAGTGTTAGGATATGGGCTCAGAATTTCACCCATAACAAGAACCGATACCCTTTTATCCCGAACCTATTAATCCCGAACCAATACCTATTTTTAATCCAGAAGAAATCCTGAGGTTCCCTGCACCTGCACCAGACCCTATGGAGCAGTGGTGGACTAATGACTGGCAATTCCAAAACCTCATACAAGACCCCTATCTCCAGCCACCACAATTCCCACCATACATACCAAATTCCTATCCAGCCATGAGCCCAGAGAAGGTAGCTGAACTAAGAAAATATGGAGAAGAACTAATGATGGCAGGAAACCAGATCCGCACGATAGGAGAAAACCTTGTCTAGAAGTATGACGAGAGGGAATTTCATTTTTAAAAACCGACCAATTCTATAATATATATATATATATATATATATATGTGTGTGTGTGTGTGTGTGTGTATTTTCCTTGTATTATATATATAATACTAATATATCATATACATATCGATGCATAACTAAAACTAAATATATAATTCTGGTTTATATGTATTAATGACACAATATATATAGTAAATGTCGCAATGTTCAACGATTTTGATGAAAGTGCTTTGAATGTTTCTTTTATTATAATTATTCTGTGATATTAATACCTGAAAATGTTTGCAATTCAGATGTCGAACGAAGTAAATCAAGAAATTCATGCTAGTAACGATAACGGAAATCATTTGGAAAAAAGTGCTATAGAGAATATAGTAGCCCAAGGGATAGCCGATGCCTTACCTCTAATTATTGAACCTATTAAAAATCCTACAAACGATAATACTATTATAGGAAGTAAGTGTACTCATCACACTGAACCTAGCCACAGTGTCAATGGAGAGAATGGCCTTCTTGTCAAAGCTCAATTTTCCGAACGAAAGAAGACCATCGCATATGGTTGTTCTTATAAAGAATTATTGTCCTTTAAGCCAATTGAATTCTCGGGTAATGAAGGAGCAAATGTAGCATTGTGCTGGTTAAAGAAAATTGAAGCTATTTTGAAAATGAGTAAGTGTGTTGAAGAAGACAAAATAATGTATGCTTCTAATCTTTTAAAAGATGAAGCACTAGAATGGTGGAATACCATTCTTTAATATAAAGGTAGTAACATGGTTTATGCCATGGAATGGAATGAATTTAAGGAAATGACTGAAAGAACATTCTGTCCTCCATATGAAAAAGAACAAATAGCCAATAAGTTCCTAAACCATAAGATGATTGGTGTAAATTGTCATGAATTTACTACCAAATTCTTTGAATATGCAAGGATAGTACCAGCCCTGGCTTCGCCAGTACCGATATTAATTTCTCGCTAGGGGTTAGTTAGTGAAATCAGAGACATGGTCAAGGCAGCTAGACCACAAACTATTGAAAAAGCCGTTGAACTAGCTAACACTTTGACAGATGGATTGATTCGCACATGTGAAGAAAATCCGAAAAAAGGATTTAGCCCAAAAGATAACCCAAGAACTACGTTCTGGTAATTCCTACAGAAGGAGAGGAGCAAACTTATCATATTCATCACCTTTATGTAGATCCTGGAAAAGAAGGCATACGGGAAGATGTGCTAAGTGCTGCAACTTCTGCAAGACACCTGGACATAAAGAAGAAGAGTGTAGAAGAATAACTAACACTAAGATATGCTTCAACTGCGGAGAGGTAGACCATATCCGTCCAAACTGCCCAAAACTAACCACAACACCTAACAACAAGGCAAAAGCAACAGAAGGACCCAAAAAGAATACTCGAGCTTTTGTACTAACAACACAAGAAGCAGAATCGATTCCCGATGTGATCATCAATACGTTTCTCGTTCATGACGTCTATGCTAAAGTATTATTTGACTCTGGTGCAAACCAAAGTTTTATAAATACTGCTTTCTGTCAATTACTCAATCATCCTTTAACTAAACTTCACCAAACCTATATGGTAGAGACAACAACCGGAAATTCTATCAGCATACGCGAAATCCTTCAGAAGGGAAAGATAGAATTATTAGGACATAAGCTCACAGCCAACTTGCTACCAATCAATCTAGCGGGATTTGATGTTGTGCTAGGAATGGATTGGTTGATAGCAAATCATGCGCGAATCTTGTGTGATCAAAATTCTGTTGAGATTCGTACGTCAACAGGAGAAAGGATCACAATCCAGGGAGACAAGCCAACAAAATCAACAAAACTCATCTATGTGATGAAAGCTGCGAGCTATGCACGGAAAAGAGGAATAATATATATGATCTCTACGATCATTAGTACTAAAGGAAAAGAATTCAAAGATATTTCTGTAGTAACAGATTTTTTCGATGTGTTCCCAGAAGAATTACCTGGACTGCCGCCTGATCGTGAGGATAAATTTAGAATTCACCTAATACTAGGAACTGCACCAATTGTCAAAGCACCCTATCGTTTAGCACCAAAAGAAGATGCTGGAACTGAAAAAGCAACTACACGAATTATTGGAAAAAGGTTTCATACAACCTAACTCATCGCAGTGGGGAGCACCTGTGTTATTTGTAAAGAAAAAGGATTTGTCAATGTGTATATGTATCGATTATAGGGAATTGAATAAGGTCATCATTAAAAATCGGTATACACTACCAAGGATAGATGATCTATTCGATCAACTTCAACGAGCTCGATATTTCTCAAAGATTGATTTACGCTCAGGATATCACCAATTGAAAGTTCAGGAAGAGGACATTCCTAAAATTGCTTTCAGAACTAGATATGGTCATTTTGAGTTTACAGTGATGCCATTTGGCTTAACCAATGCTCCAACAACATTTATGGACATATTGAATAGGATATGTAAACCATACCTAGATAAATTTGTAATTGTCTTCATAGATGATATACTTAAGTATTCCAAGAGCAAGGAAGAGCACGCGAAACATCTACACATACTTCTAACATTATTACGAAAAGAAAAGCTTTATGCTAAATTCTCAAAATCTGAGTTCTGGTTACAAGAGGTACACATACTGATTTGAGTAACTGAAAGATACAGACAAATGTAAAAACTCTTAATGTTGTACATTATGAAATTGTGTCTTTTTATTCAATGAATGAACTCACCAGTAAACGCGTTTCAGGTAACTTACTGTGAAAGTAAAAGAAGCATGCTATGAAGCACTGAAGGCTTAACTAAAGTGGCTATAATTAAAGAAAAGAAATTATGTTTTGTCAAAATAGGGTTTATCCCTATAAAACCTTTGTTTGTACAAACTCTAAATCTTTCCTAACTACGGTCCTGATAAAATTTTCTGTTGCAAACTTAATAAACACCGGTACCACGTGTATCTACTCACAGCTCCCATCCAGGGTGTGGTCGGGGGCTATGACAGCGTGTCTGGGCTTTTCTTCTCTTTGTGTTGTGGTCGTCTGGATGAATCTGGCAGTCTCCAGATCTGAGGCATGGGACTTGCTTTGACATTTTCTTCTATTTTCTTCCGTTTTCACTAGGTTTTGCTTCTTTTGGTAATCTTGGGTTAGTTTTGTCTTGAAAATCAAATATAAACCAATTTGAGCCTATTTTGAAAATTTCTTTAACAAAACATAATAAAAACTGGGTATAAATTGATATAAAAACATGTGCATTTTGGCTCATATTATTAACCATGATTTTTCATATGATTTAACATATGATTGATCAACACCTTTTATGTTTTACCATATTTGGTCTAATGTGACATATTCGTCATACATATCATAATGGGTTAGAAAGAACTATAATGTCTCATTATAAGTCATATCAACCTAATCATTGATCTGCTTAAAATACAACATATAAATTATATCAAATACGGCATAAAATCAACCCTTTTCAGTACTAATGTTGGAAAAAAACTCATTTCTTTGTTCCTTTTTACTAAATAGGGTTAAAAGAGCTTAAAAGAACAAAAGAAGCAAAAAGACAGCAAAAACCAACATAAAATGCAATAAAGAAGGATTGACGCAACTTTCTAAGCCCTCATCCACAACCAAACCCAAGAAATAACAAAAACAGAAGCTCTGGCACGGGGCCAGGCTCACCTAGCACGGGCCGTGCCCAATGGGATTTCTCTGCAGTAGAAAGAGACAACAATAAAAGACAAATTACAAGTTCAACACGGGGCCGTGCTAAAGCAACACAGGTCATGGTCAACTCAAGGATTTCTAGAATCTGAAGAAGTATAGCAAGTACATTGGCCACGGGCCGTGCCTTTGACACACAGGGCCGTGTTAGTACAAGTCTGACACTACAGTTATTATAGAAGAGAGAGACTGATGGCCACAGGGCCGTGCCAGGTGGGCACGGGCCGTGGTGGACGTCCTGTTTTCAGCTATAAATAGGGATTCTTGGTTTCACTCCAACCCATCCCTTGGCAAACTTCTTCTCTCTCACTTACCACCACCCCACCACCACTACACCACCATCATCCACCACCATCATCCATTTTCCATCTTTTAGAGTGTGTGTAGTCTTGGGATCCAAGATTGATAGTAAGATTCTTTGTCAAACAAAGGCTATACTTGGCTAAACTCTTACATCACTTGGTGAAGACATATATTTTATGTATTTCTTCTATGATTTCCAATCATTGGCAACTTTTTAATTGGGTATGTATTAATGACTTTAATAATTAGTTTTTTAAACTGAAGGCGAATTTACTTAACCATTCTTCATATGTCATTGATTCACATATTCGTGTCTTTACGGTCTATATAAAGCATGTTAACTACTTGGAAGGGGGTTAGAAGGGTGGTCGGGTAATTCTATGTCTCGTTCAGTGTATAGATCCTACGAGAACCTGGTTCAAGCTTAGTACTACTCCATGGATTGGCCGGGAATGACTGGCCAGACTAAGAGTAAGAAACCGCTTAAATACCTTATTCAGAAACTACTATTAAAACTTTAAACCAACCCCACGAGGACTGTATCCTTGTTAACTCAGACCAATGGGTTGAAGGTGACCGCTGCCTAGAAGGGGGCCACCACATTTTGCATTAATAACTTACTTAATTATCTTTCATTAATCCGACCTAGTGGGATTGTATCCTTGCTGACTCAAACCACTAGGTTGAGGGCAACGTTGCCTTCACAAGAGGGGCCTACTATTATAACTAAGATAATCTCTTAAAACGCCTAAAGTGCGGAAATAATCAAAATGGTACATGAAAGATAAGTCGGTTCCAAGTGATTCTTCCTTGTCTATCTGTTTTTATTTTATTTTTTGTTTTTATCTTTTTATTAGTTTCAAAATCTTTTCTAAAAGTTTGGTTCAATTAGACGTTGACCATAAGCTGGTTACTAAAAGCTCTTGTGTCCTTGGACGACCTCGGTATTTTGCCGTCACTATACTACGTCCGCGATATATATATTTGCCCTAGCGTATGTGTAGAGTAATAGTAGAATATCGTGTTTTATAAATTTAAAACTTGAAATCGGTGAGTAAAAAGAGCTAAAAATATAACTAAAAATATATACATCCGCACGCACGTCAAGTTTTTGGCGCCGTTGCCGGGGACACAAGAATTTTAAGGAAGCTTAAAATAAGCGGCCTAATCAAATTCTAACATTTTTTCAAAATTGCGCGCTCGTTTTAAAGATTTTTTCTGTTTACAGTAGGTTAACACGGGGCTGTGCTGCTGGGACACGCCCCCGTGCTGCAAATTTTTCTAAAAACTGTTTAAAACGCCCAGATATAGAACTGAACACGGGGTTGTGCCGGTTCAGCATGGGGCCGTTGTTAGGCCCTTGAAGGTTTATGGATAAGTAGCATAGTGGATTAGTGGGAGTTAAGGGGTTATTATTGTAAATGGGCTTTTGGGAAACTTGGGCCTAGGTTTTAGGGAGCACTCTCCCTAAACACTCACTATAAATAGAGGTGTCATTTCATTAGGTGTAGGTTGGTGACTTAAGCTTCCTTGTATTAGACATCATATTGTATGCAAGTTGAGGAAATCATTTGAATCCAAGAATCCTTCTTTCATCTCCTTTGTTTCTTTTACTACTTGTTTGTGTGATTCCGCCACCTTACAAGTTAGTGCGATATCATTGTGATCTCGATTTCGGGACTTACAATTGGTGTCAGAGCCTTGCGAACCTGATTTACGGGCTCGGATCTGATATCGTGTTTCTGGTTGCTGTTACTGTTACTGTTCTGGTTTGTGCTACTGTTCCATTTTTTCTGAGGCTTCTGGACTGTTTCTGTGCATCTCGGACTGCCTTCATCTGATCTCGGACTGTCTTCATACCATTCCAGATCATCTCGGTTCATCATTAGTCATCTCGGACTTGAAGATTGCCTGATCTCGGATCATCTTCATGCCATCTCAGATCACATTCATCCCATCTCGGATTGTCATCAAGCCTCCTTGGATTGTCATCAAGTCATTTTGGATTGTCATCATCCCATCTCGGACCATCATCAAACCGTCTCAGATCACATTCAAACCATCTCGAATCATCACCATCAGATTCCGGATTGTGGTTAACCATCTCGGATCATTTGTGCTTGAAGATTGCCTTGTACTTCATCTCGGACTCATATCATCTCAGATAGAACCCATCTCGGTCTACTGTTTATTTCGGACTCCACCATCTCGGATCAATATTCATCTCGGACTCTCCATTTCGAACTCCATTTCGGACTCTTCATCTCGGATCACTGTCCAGATTAAACAAACATCATGTTGAACTCAACCGGTATTATGAGCGGCGTTGTGACCGCAGCTGATCTCGCTAATGCTACCCTTGCTGCCATTTAGACTCAGTCTTTGGCTTTCTATCAAGAACTTGACCAAGTTATCGGCATGTCCACCAAAGTTCCAAGGTTTCTGTACGGAGACGACTACTATGAGTGAAAGTTTAGGTTCGAGCAATACTGTATGGCGAAGGAACCTCATGTTTGGAGAAGCATCAAGAATGGACCATGCACTATCATGTACTCTACTGAAGATGACCCTCAGACCCATATTTCGAAACCCGAAGGCATTTATACTGAGGAAGACAAAAAGGTTGTTGCTGAGGATGAAGCTGCTTGCGGAACTTTCTCAATGGCTCTTGGTCCAGACATTTCAATTGGAGTTCGAAACTGTAAAAGTGCAAAGGAAATTTGGGATCAACTAACACACTTGTTTGAAGGAAATGCTAACATGAAAGCTAGCTGATTCAACATGATGAACCAACAATTCAATTCGCTTAATCACATCTATGGGGAAACTGTTGAGAATCAGATAAGGAGGTTTGTCAAACTCGTGTCACAGATGGTGAGTGCTGGAATCAACATTTCAAACAATGGAATGAATCATCAACTGCTTAACTCTCTGCCTAAAGGATGGGATGCCAAGGTTTCTATGATCAAGCGTACTAAGGATCTGAATGAAATGACACTTATGGAACTGATTGCTACTATCAAGTCTTGTGAGATTGATAATCAGCAGAGAGAAATGAATCCCAAGAACTCACTGATGGCTACTGGAATGACTAGCCCCAACACCGCAGCATTGATGACTCAAGCTCATCCAAATCTGGTTTTCAGTTCTGTTCATGGAGTTATGAATCACAAGCCAAACATTGTTTTCAGTCCCGTTGCTGCACCAAAATCCAACTACGTGTATGGAATGTCTTTTCCTACTTCTCAAGCTCCTGCTGTCAATACCGCAAATGTGCAACCATAATCTCAGCCTCAGCCACAACATGCTAATGCTGCTTTTGGTTCGACCACTCAGTCAGCACCTCAGAATATCCCATCATCACCTTTAGTAGAACACATGGCCTTCTTGACTAAACAAAATGAAGAAAAACTTGCTCTCGCATCCTCTATGATCTCCAGTTTCAATGCCTTCTTAGCTGGAGATCTCATGCCCTCAGGAGAGATAACACTAGATTTGAATCAAGTAGTGGAAGAAGACTTAGATGAACTGGATGTGGCTTGGAATATGGCTCTGTCAGCGTTTAAGGCTGAAAAGTTTGCTAAGAGATATGGGCGTCGTCCCATGAATGCTCGTCCTGGAGTGCTGAGAGACAGGGTGAGGTGCTACAGGTGTTATGAACCGGGACATTTTGCTAGGGATTGCAAGAAGGCACCACCAGGATATGAAGCCACTCAAGCAGCTGCAACAAGGAACAAGGAAAGGTCTATGGTTCCTGCCATGCCTGTTGAGACTTTGACTTCAAATGGACAGGGAAACTCTGGAGCTGGAAGGGCATTGATTGCACAGGAGAAAAATGGATTCAATTAGGCTGACACAATTGATCAAATGGAATCAATGAAGCTGTCTGAAACTGCTGATGTAGAAAGAGTTCATCAGTGCTTGATGGCGATAACCGAGGAACCAAAATCACTCTCAGAGACGGTAAATTCCCTGTTATGTACTAAACATTGTAGAAAGAAAATTGCTTTGCTGAGATCTTAAAACTCAACATTAATCAAAGATTACAACACTGTGATGGGAAAGTACATCAGTCTTCGAGAGAATAGTAAAATTCTCTATGAAAAGATTGAAGCACTTAAGAAGGACATAGCTCAACTTCACAGAGATGTGAACCAACAGCAATGTTAGGTTCACGATTACAAACATAGACTCACAGTTAAGACTCTTGAATGTGACTCTGCGAAGGCTGAGCTAGAGCTCCTCACTGGAAAGTACAAACAAAATGAGTTAAACATCAAAAAGTTTGATAATTCCAGTTACACGGTTCGTAATTTGTGCAATGTGCAACTTGCTTGTAAAGAAAATAAGGGAAAGGGATTGGGATACACACAGCTTCCGCCACCATAGAATCATAATTATTCCAGACTGCCTATCACTGAGTAGGAAATGGAAAATTATGACAAAATGATGTATGGCAAGCCTAGTGATTATGCTCCATATGAACCATCAAAGTTTAAAAATGATCAACCAATTGATTTCAAGAAACCAATGATTTTTTTTCAAAAATTAAAATGTTCAAAGTGAATCAGCGGATAAATCCGATCACGAAAATGAAACAGTAACAAATACAGAAGCAGAAACTGAAACAAAAACGGAACCAGTTAACACGTCCACAGAAAAGATGAAGGAAAGTTCGCAAAATTCTGATTCTGTTAAAAATACTAACTGTTCTAGTTCGTGTGCAGAGTCAGTAAGAACAGAAGAGAAGTCTAAAGAGGATGATGAATCACATCAACGTGCTGCTAATAATGTTATTTCTGATAATAATGACCTTTATGCTTGGAACTGTGTTTTTTTCTTGGTTTGCTGACACTTGGGGTGTTCCCACTAAGACTGATGAATCTGGTGCTATTATTCTAGATTATGCTTATGATAAAAATGACTGTGTTGAAAATGTTGAAGATGTTTTGATAGGAGAGCCTGATGTATTGACTGAGGAACTTGAGACATCTGTTTCAAGTAACTCATAAATCAATTCTAATGATTCAGGAAATTGTTCAAGTATGCCTGAAACATCAAATGATATGTCAGAAGCTCCCAACAATGATGAAAAACTTAACATTCTTGGTTGTGATAATGAAGAAATTGTTGTTGAACATGGGTCATCTGACAATCTTAGCAGTCAAACAGAGGATTCAGGAATCTGAGACAATGAGCTCAAATCTTCCAAGGATTCCGATTGTGATGAACAATCAGAATCTAGCAGCATTGTGAAAGAAGGCGGTCAAACTTTCTTAGACACAGACTGCTCATCATCTGGATTACCGGAATCATCTAATGTCGAGAAGTCAAAGATTGATCGGCCTGAAGAAGAGACATCCATAGAATCCAATTCTACAGAAATCCATGGAAACATGAAGCCTATGGAGAAGGAATTCATGGAAATTAATTCCATAGTTGAGTCTGACGATGAAACTATAGATGAAATTATTATGGAAACCTTCTCTGTAGAAACTCCTGAAAACATGGTCTCTGAGGAAAGGGAATCTGCGAAAGTCACTTCAACAGACAATTCAACTATTGATCCCAAAAGTACAGATTCTAAAAGGGGTGATCTTAACAAAGCCACATCAACTGAATCTGTTCCCTCTAAAAGAAAGAGGTCACGTAGAAATAGAAGTCCAAAGAAAAGGAATGTTAAAAGGGAAAACCCAAATCTTGAGCAAACAGAACCCAAACTCAAGGGTAAGGTAGCAAATACTTACTCGTGTGCTGACAGTTGTGAGCCGGGTTCGTCCAAGATCAAGCATCCTCGAAAGCACTCAGGGTCAAATGAAAAGAAAACATGTGATCAGTTCTCGAGAATAAGGCAAGCTGAACTAATTGCCTTTTTCTCAAAAAGGCAGACATGTTTTAATTGTGGAATTCCAAGACACATTGCAAGAAATTGTCTTCATCGTCCCTACTACTCTCGGAACATGTATCATCAGAAGGCTATGCACTCTCACTCTATGAAAAATGGACCTTCTACAGCAAGGCCTTTTGACAGATACTGGAATCTTGCTAAAATGGAAAATAATTTTTTTTTAAACACAAACAGGTTTCAACGAAAAACAAAAGTTTCTCCATCAAATGAAAGTATTTCAGACACCAAAACTTGGAAACCTAAAACTCCTGTTGGATCTGACGGGTAGTCCGTATGATAACCCTTAAGTGGTATAAACGATATTAAAATCCCACATTTAATCGGGTAATTGTCTAGAATTAGATAACTACGGTTGCTTGTATTTCAGGTACATTCGGGGCTTAAAAGTGTGGAAATGAAGCTTCGAATAGGCGCGACCGGATTAGAGATTGAAAGACGGGGAATAAATGAAAAATATCAATTATTGGTATGGAAGAATTAAGAAGATAACATGATAGAGGACGAAATTACGAAAACGTAGGCGAAAACGGTGAAGAAAACGGAGTTGAAACGAAAAAGTTATGAAGAAAACAAAATTGCATGCTGAAGGCTACCGTAGCTTACGGTAGCTACCGTAAATTACGCTAGCCCCCAGCATTTTTCTTCCACCGTAAGGCAGTAGAGACCCACCGTAAGGCATTCCAAGCCACCGTAAGCTACAGTGGCCACCGTAGCTTACGGTGGAGGCCAGCGAGAAATGTGTAACTGCCCTATTTTATGATGTTTTATTGTGTCTTTTCAAATCCAATAACTCTCAGTCGGTTACCAGCAGTCTAGGGGCGATTTTTGGGTGTTCTTGAGAGCTTGAAACAATTTCTAAACATCTTGTTAGTGTTTTTAATTCCTATGAACATTGATATGTATGTGATGATTATTGTCCAAGTCATGAGTGGCTAAACTTATGGTGATCATCCTAGGTTGAAGGTTTGTCTAAGACATTTGTGTTTTGATTCTTATTTCTAGAATAATAGACTTGCTATGATGGTTTGTTTATTATGGTGTGTTGTTTGCTTGTTCGTAAATTGTTAACTTGTATGTTAATCTTAGTCTAAACCATACGTTCTTGGTGCCGTTGGCAATCGAGATATCATGGGCGGGATTAGGATTGGGTATTGATTAATTGGTCATCGGGTAACAACCTCGCGTTCTAGGAATCCGAGTACTTAGTTCCCTTTCATCGCGACAAGTAATAACACATGAACCATGTCTATGTGGTTCTTTCTAGTTGAATATTAGCATGAATGTCAAAGCAAACCGGAAACTTAGGATGGTCATTTGTCTCTAAATTGTTTACAAAACCAATTCTCAATTCGCAATTTAATTAATAATCTTAGTTTTAAAAAGCAAACAAACAATCCAACTCTTTGAATTTACTTTTTATTGCAATTAGTTTAATCTTAGTTAACTTAGATACACTTCTAAATAACACATATTCCACAAACTCCCTGTGTTCGATACCCACTTACCGTTAGCTATTAGTAGTAACTGGATTAAATTTGTGTGTGACCACAACATCACGTCAAATTTTGGCGCCGTTGCCGGCGAGTAGTGCGCAACGTGTGTTAGTTTAATAGTTTTGTTTTGTTATTTTCGGGTTTACGCTGGCTGTGTTTAGTGTGCCGGTACTTCAGGTGTATGCATACTAGGGGCTCTCACAAGTCATCACCACTATCGTTTGATCCAGAAATTGAAAGGATGCTAAGGCAAAACCGAGTTTTGGTACGAGAAAACAGAATTATTGGTTCACCCACTTCACCCATTACACCACGAAACATCATGCAAGAAACCCAAGTACCACCCACAACGGGTCAAATGACCTCATCCTTCATTCCTACATCCACTCAACCTTCACCAAATACCACCATGCCTAATACCACTTCCGAACCTACTCCACCTCATGACGCTACACCAACTAACACAACACCACCGATTACTACCCAAGTTGATCCCACTCTTACCTTTAGCCCCTCTACCACAATTCCACCACTTTAACATTTTTTCCCAACTACGGGTCAATCATCTTCTACTCACCCACTACCACAAGGCTCAACCGTCATCCATACTACATCTAGATACCGACCACCGAACCAATTGGGTTTCCAATATTCATCCTTTCCATTTGGGCAATCTTCGGGTATTCAAGGGGATGGATATGATGATGGTTATGAAGAAGATTTTCGAGGGTACGAAGAAGAAGGTTTTTACTATGGGGGTGATGGAGGCAATTTGGGACCTCAAGGAGGAGCGGGTCAACAAAGTCAACCATTGCAACAAATTCAAGATATGGGTAGGCCACCATCGGGGATACAACAAATTCGGCTACATGGGCCACAAATCCAAAGACCAACACCTCTACAACAAGTTCGGCCGCAATATCAACATCACCAATTCCAAAGGCCGGTGCAACAACCTCCAATGCAACAACATCAATTTCAACCACCATTTGCACCTCAAGGGCCTATGCAAGGGCAACTGGGTCAACCAAGAGTAACATTGGGTGCTCCGCGTAGACATCATCGAGAGGCGGTACGGGGTATTGAAGCTCACTTTAGACCGGTTATCACTAATAATCCTTCTCCGGTAGTGATTCCTCATCACCCGGATGGGAGGACTTTTGAGGTTAGAACAACCATACTCCAAAGTTTGCCAAAGTGCAAGGGGTTAGCAACGAAAGAACCTTACTTTCATTTGGAAACATACGACTCCATTTGCAACACTATTGGAGGTCAAGGTTTTTCGTCGGACGATGTCAAGTTGGTTCTATTTCAATTCTCTTTGGAAGATAAAGCAAAGAGATGGTTTCATACTTTGCCTTCCACGTCAATTTATACATGGGCCAACATGCAACAAATTTTCTTGGAAGAGTTCTACACTTCTTAAAAGACAAATGATGCAAGGAGAAGTTTAAGGAGCTTTCAACAACAACCGGGGGAGATGTTTCATGAAGCTTTTGAAAGGTTCAACATGACGTTGAAAAATTTCCCTCACCACGGTATACAACTTTGGGAGTTGTTAAACGCGTTTCACGAAGGGTTTAGTTCGGAGGATGCTCGTGACTTAATATCAATCACTAACGGTACTTTCGGTACAAATTTTGAGCATGATGATTGGCAATTTTTGGAGCAAATGGCTGTTACTTCAAAAAGAAAGGCTCAATCTTCGAGACGGGCAAGGCATGTGATAGCAAGGCCACAAGTGCATCGGGTAGAGAATGTAGGTGTGCAAGCCACGAATCAAGTGTACAATGTGTGCACTAATTGCAATGAGATAGGCCACACGGCAGAAGTATGTTTGGTAGGAGTGGTTGAGGAGCAAGTGGAAGAAGTGAATGCTATTCAAGGGGGTGGTCGAAACTTTAACATGAATTTGAACACATACCACCCCGGGTTACGAAACCACCCGAATTTTTTATATGGGAACTCGTCAAATCAACTTAACCCGAACTTTCAAGGAAACCAAGGAAATTATGCTCCTCACCAACAATTTAATAATCAAGGTTTCCAAAGGCAATTACAATAACCAGGTAATGAACAAAGTGGGTTTTCGGGTCAAGGTTCCTCGGGTGGAAATGAGGTCATGGAGATGTTGAAAGCGATGCAAATAGAGATGCAACGAAGAAATCAGCTGGATGAGGTTCGTATGTAAAAAAGATGAAATCTGTGACAAAGCTATTCAATTGTTGACCACTCAAATGGGTCAACTTGCGAGTGAAGTGGCGATACTGAAGAAAGCAAAAGGCCAGCTACTGAGTGACACATTGACAAATCCCAAGAAAGTAAAAAGCGTTAATATCAATGTGGTAAGCACCGTTCCTAGTACCGAATTTAATGAAAAATTTCTAACCTCTTCGTGTCAAATAAATACAGGTATAGGGAAGGACACCGATGGTGAGAATGATAAAGAACATGGAGCACCAATCGTGCCTATCCGTGTGGGAAAATTAAAAATCCCTCACGCATTGTTAGACTACGGGGCGATCATGAGTGTATTACCAGGTGATCTATATGACATGTATGATTTTGGTCCGCTCGAAGATATAGACACCATGGTGAGTTTGGTGGATGAGAGTTGGAGGCGTCCGCTAGGAGTGGTTAGGAATGTCATGATTCGATTGGGAGAATTCAACTATCCGGTGGATTTTCTAGTCTTAGATTATGCCTCTACCAAATTGGCATCACAACAAAGGGTAATTTTAGGTCGACCGTTTCTTTATATAGCAAATGCTTAAATCAACTGTAGAGACGGGGTTATTACTATGACCGAAAAGAACCGTAAGTTGTACTTTGATGTTCATACTAGGGAGATTAGTTATAAATCTATTGAAGAGAAGGGTAGAGAGTCTAGTGACCATATGAAAAGTGTGCATCAAAGAATAAAAACAAACAAACCACCGGGGTATGAAAAGAAGTATGAGGGTTCGAGCAGGTATGTAGTTGACTATCCACCGAATGGACATTTAATGGATGCATTTCAACCAATGACAAGCTACAGTGGGGGAGGTGATAGGAACCGATTCTTTGAGCCACCATAAATGGGGGTGGCATTGTCTGGCTGAAGACTCGAAACTTAGCGTTGCTCGGGAGGCAACGCGGGGTTTCATATTGATCTTGCTGTTTTTATCTTTCTATGTTTCAGGGCCATGGCGACATTCAAGTGTGGGGAAGATGTGCGGATATTTGTGTGAACGTGGTGATAGGAAGTTGGATTATCTATATCATCTGTTGTGTCAAACTTCACCAGGTCAATGTACTCTTTCCTTAGTCTTGTTATGTTCTTTAGCTTTGAAATATTGGTAGCTAGTTCATTTGCTTTTAGATTAAAAAAATAAATAAATAAACAAAAAGAAATTTAGGGTTTGAGTGTTTGAGCTAATATTGATTTTGAAAGGTTTTTAGCGATCCTTCCTTCCAAATCCATACATTGGGGTCAATGTATCCCAAGTCTGGGGATGGGGAAAATTTTGATGGTTTTAAAAATTTTGTAATCAACCGAAAATTGGTCTAAATTTGAAAACTTAAAGTATTGAAGCCGCGTAACACACCGGCAACCCCGTATACTTTTTTTTTTCTTGGTGAGAGTTTGAGCCACTTATTTGAATTGTAAGAAATATTTTCTTTGATGAGAGTGGCAATGGGTGGGGGTGCATTAGAACTTGTGCTTGAATGCGGTTTGAGGCCTTAGCTTGATATGCATGTGAAAAGGATAAGTGCATTTAGGTAGCCTCGTCATGGTGTGTGCGAGTGTGGGATTTGGGGGGTTGGACCTCATAAATTATATATATGAGCATGGTAGCGAGAGGGGCGGGGGTTTGGACTTTAGTAGCCTATTTGAGCTTTGAGCCGATCTTTTGTAAACCCGTACCTACTTTCTCTTAAAAAAATTAACCCGTATTCGACCCGCTCTAGTAGTATTAGCATTTTATATTAGTATTTTTGTTATGTGGTATTTCAATTGTTTGTTAAAAAAAAGAAAATGAAAAAAAATGAAATGAAAAAAAATGAGAAAAAGAACAAGAGAAAAAGCAATGAAAAAAAAGAGAAAAAGAGATTGGTGTATTGTATATAGTTGTTTATGTTTTGCTTAGTTAGAAATAAAAGACCGGGTTGAATTGTTAGCTACTTTGCATATATATTTCCATTTCCTACCCATTTGCCTAGCCACGTTACAACCTCTAAGTCCCTTTGATTCACGTGCATGTTTAGCAAATTATTTTGGCGAAGGACCAATTTGAATACAAGCATATTATTGTTCACCTACCCGTTCGCCTTAAGTGTGTTCTAGCGCATCATTGCTAGCTATTACTTGCCACCGAGTGGAGAGTTATTGTGAGGGGTGTGTTATGCGCGACTTTAAGAAAAAGTTAGTAAATGAGGACATTTGGTTGCTTGGTTTGTGTTTAATCGCTTGAGTAAATTGCCGTTTGTTTAAATGAGTTGCTTGGGGGCAAGCAATGGTTAAGTGTGGGGATGTGAAGGGTAGTCCGTAGGACAACCCTTAAGTGGTATAAACGATATTAAAATCCCACATTTAATCAGGTAATTGTCTAGAATTAGATAACTACGGTTGCTTGTGTTTCAGGTGCATTCGGGGCTTAAAAGTGTGAAAATGAAGCTTCGAATAGGCGCGACCGGATTGGAGATTGAAAGACGGAGAATAAATGAAAAAAATCAATTATTGGTATGGAAGAATTTAGAAGATAACATGATAGAGGACGAAATTACGAAAATGTAGGCGAAAACGGTGAAGAAAACGGAGTTGAAACGAAAAAGTTATGAAGAAAACAAAATTGCATGCTGAAGGCTACCGTAGCTTACGGTAGCTACCGTAAATTACGGTAGCCCCCAGCATTTTTCTTCCAAGTTACTTGTTTGTTTTCAGAAATTGCTATACATGATGCTATGCTGTGGCTTCGTCGGTTGGGGCACCTGAACACGAAAAATTTGAATCGATTAGCAAAAGGAGGTCTCGTTAGAAACTTACCAATCAAGGATTTCATGCAAATTGAGAAATGTGAAGCATGCGCTCGAGGAAAGCAGCATTGAAGGCCTCATAAGTCCAAACCTGTTCACACCACTTCAAAGGTTTTGGAACTACTTCATATGGATTTATTTGGTCCGGTCAATGTACTCAGTATCAGAGGAAAGGCTTACTGTTTGGTCATCACAGAACAGTGAGACATCTGGTTTAATCAAGAAATTTTTAATTATGTCCGTTGTGACAACGGGACAGAATTCAAGAATGCCGAGCTGAATGAATTTTGTGCCCTAAAAGGAATTGACCGTCAATACAGTACAGCAAGATCTCAGCAACAGAATGGAGTTGCAGAAAGACGCAATCGTACTCTTATTGAAACTGCTCGCACAATGCTGATAGATTCGGGTCTTCCATTAATATTCTGGGCAGAAGCAGTGAACACGGCCTGCTATGTTTAGAATCATGCCTTGATCAACAAACGTCACATGAAAACTCCTTATGAGATAGTAGAAGGTCAAAAACCTTCAGTGCATCACTTCCGTACTTTTGGTTGTCCATGTGTACTTCTTCTCATTGACTCAAAAGGAAACTTTGAAGCTCGAGGAGATCCCTGCTACTTCATTGGGTATGCCAAAAATAACTCATATCGTGTGTACAACAAGGTCAAGAAGCAGATCGTGGAAGCATATCACGTGGATTGGTTGGAAGAAAATCCTAAAGATGCTCGCATTGGACCAGATTGGCTATATGATTATTCCTCCTTGTTTAAATAGTTTCCTATTTTATCAGATGAAATTGTTGATGCAAGAGTTTCAGCTGCAGAGATGCCTATTCCCTTTGAAGAAGAAGATGAGGATGCGTTCTTGCAAAACATAATGAAGAAACTCACTGTGAATCCATTAGGATTTCACAAGGATACTACAACACAACGTCACTCCTCCACTACTCAGGAGCCAACTCCTGAACCTTCGGCAGCTATCCCTGATGGTGAAGCTAGCAAAACTGAAGTCTCTGCCGGACCATCAAACGTTCAAGGAACTTCTTTATTTCAAGAAGCAATTCCATCAGATTGCATTGTGGATCCCCGCACAATCAACACTGTTGCACCAAATGAGGGGGAGCCATCTGGAATAGCATCAGGAAGCTTTTCAAATTTATAACTAAATCTTCCAGTCCCTGCAACAGCAATTCCATAGTGTGTTCAGAAAAGTCACCCTATCACGAATGTCATTGGCCAAGTATCTACTGGTGTTCAGACCCACAACAAATCTGGAGACATCAATTCATGCTTGTACTCTTGCTTCATATCACAGATTGAGCCTAAAAACATTAATGTTGCTTTGCAGGAACCTGGATGGGTCTATGCAATGCATGAAGAGCTCAATCAGTTCGAAAGGCTTAGAGTATGGAAACTTGAAAAGCTGCCTCAAGGAAAACGAGCTCTTGGCACACGATGGGTATTTCGTAACAAGCAAGATGATTCTGGAATAATTGTAGGGAACAAGGCTAGATTAGTAGTCCAAGGCTTCAGTTAGGTCGAAGGTTTAGATTATGATGAAGTGTATGCTCCAGTAGCGCATCTTGAAGCCATCCGTATTTTCCTAGCATATGCATCCTTTATGGGCTTTACAGTCTATCAAATGGATGTAAAGACGACATTTCTTTATGGGAAGGTCAAGGAGGAGATTTATGGTGCTCAACCCCCGGGCTTTGTTGATCATGAGAAAGATGGTTATGCCTACAAGCTGGACAAGGCTCTGTATGGTTTGCACCAAGCACCCCGTGCATGGTATGCTACTCTAACAGAACATTTGCTAGCTCATGGCTACACTCAAGGGACAATCGATCAGACACTGTTCATTAAACGTGTTGACAAGGACATCATTCTAGTTCAAATATACGTTGATGATATCATTTTCGGGTCCACAAATGATGCGCTCAGCAAGGAATTTGAAGAGGTAATGAAGAGGAAGTTTGAGATGAGTTCTTTAGGAGAGATGACAATGTTTTTGGGCCTACAAGTTCGTCAGAATAATCAAAGAATCTTGATTCATTAGAGTAAATATGTACACGACGTTCTTGCAAAATTCAACATGACATATTCAAAGCCAATAGACTCCCCAATTACAGAACGACCATTATTGACTGAGGATCCAGAGGGAAGTCCTGTTAATCAGACATTGTATCGATCTATGATAGGTTCACTGATGTACTTGACTGCAAGCCAGCCAGACATTATGTTCGCAGTCTGTCAGTTTGCTCGATTTCAGGCTAATCCCAAACTCTCTCATCCAACTGCAGTTAAACGAATATTTAGATATCTGAAGGGAGCTCCTAAACTCGGACTCTAGTATCACAGAGATTCGAATTTTGATTTGTTTGCCTTTTCAGATAGCAACTTTGGAGGGACAGAAAGGATAGAAAATCAACATCAGCTGGATGCCAATTCTTGGGAGATAGACTTATCTCTTGGTAGTGCAAGAAGTAGCACACTGTATCTCTTTCCACCGCGGAAGCAGAGTATGTTGCAGCATCTGGCTGCTGCTCCCAGGTTCTTTGGATGCAACATCAGCTGGAGGATTACGGTTTGACTTATCTTGATACAACCAAATATTGCGATAATGATGCCGCTATCCAAATCACAAAAAAAACCTGTTTTCACTCCAAAACCAAGCACATTGACATCAAAATTCATTTTATACGAGACTGCTTTGACAGAGGCCTAATTAAGCTTGAGCAGATCCATACTGATGCTAACACAGCGGATCTTTTTAAAAACCTGTCAGCATCTCGAGGTTCAATGTGCTTGTAGACCTCTTGAAAATGATACGTTTCACCGACTGAGCTCATAAAAAGGGGGCGTTTAAGAATAACGGTATCTCATCCGCTAAATTTGGGCATAAAGTATTCTACTTTTACACAAATTTAGGGGGAGAAAATTTGCTGGGAAATGAAATGAATTTTCGTGTTAAAGAACGTGATTAACACATGTAAGGTTTCAATGTTGAACAGGCTAGGATCCACTGCGATGTGTTAATAGGTCTAACGCTCGAAAAGCAAAAAGATGCCAAGTGATATAAACTTAATGGACTAGACATCTCGTGGGTAACAGACCAACGATTTATGATTTCATGGTCTTAAATCCTACGTTGATAGATAGCCAACGTCTGAGGTTTCAGGTCTTTATGCTGATGAATCATTCGGGATATCAGGGCTGTCCCTCTGTTGCATCTAGATTATATGCAGACCTGGGCACAGTCAGGATATCTTGAAAAAGAGCCACAAAAGGGCCAAAACCTGAAAATGGAAGAAAATCTTATTAAAAAGGAGAATTCCGTGTGCCATTAAAGCCAAATCCGTACCGTTGAAGGTATTTATCTCACCCTCGTCAGAACTTATCTGGTCTCTCTGCTGTACGAAAGTACTAACCTGTTCACCAGGAAGTCTGGCGTTGAAAAACTTAAGGATGATCTCAGTATACTCACCTGCTACGATGAACGGTTGTGCTTACCTTGATCGAGGGAATATGCCTTGGAATGGGACACACAGATGTTACAGTATAATTCTACCTAAAGCGTATCACAAAGCTAAAAGTTGAAGTTTGAGCGGTAGATTTAAGAGGACAAGCATATTAACAATCGCGTGGACCAGTCCAAGTAAGCGAAGAGCTGAAAAGTGTTCCTTAATCAGTTTGAAAACGATTTGATCCCGTGGCAGTCTTTCCAAAATTACCCCAGTGTCAGTATTTCATATATTATTATATTATTATTTTATTAGTTTGCTTGGTGGATTGATTCGTTGATTTTGAAAGGGGTATTTTGCTATCTTGAAAAATGTTTGATAAAAATAATAATAAAATATTGATCTGGATAGACCCACTATCTCGGATGGGACCCATCAGATTTGACCAAGTCAAAGTCTGAACAGGCCCATCATCTCAGACCAATCATCCGAGTTGGGCCTGGCCTATTAATCATTCGAGATCATTAAATTCCAAATGGACAAAGGTCCGAGACACAATCTCGAACCATTTTTACTGCTTTTAAAAGAACTCTCTCTCAAAACCTTCATCTTGGACGATCTCGGACCCATTCCGGATTGAAGGTATATGATTTCGGACTGAATAAGTGCATCACGGATGATCTCGGACTTAGAGATCATCATATCGGATGATCTCGGATTAGCAGATTACCATCTCGGATGGAATGACTATGTCATTCCGGATGAAGAGGTCTATCCGAGATGAACCCTCATCATCCCGGACTTTGACCAGGGTTGACTTGAACCTTGCCCGACCTGGACCTTTGAACTGCTTATCTGGACTGCCTTTGAACCTTCTTGACATGTTGGCTAATGTTTGAACTATTTGACGTAATTAACTCCGTTGATTTGTCAAACATTCAAATATAAGTTAACATGTTTTATAAAAGGGATCTAACGTCAAAAATTTTATTGCAGAAAATGGCAGGCGCTATGATGCAAGAAAGAAATCAACGAAAATTAGAAGTGGAGCTTTTTCATAATCAAGTGGGCTATCTGACGGATCTTCCAGCAGAACACATGGAGTTATTTAGATAACTTATTCGGGGTTTAAACAATTGCCCCATCACACACGCTTTACGAGCAGAGCCAGCTATATGCAATAGTTGCATAAACACATTCTGGAACACAGCGAAAATTAACAGACAAGGAGCTAGATTAATCGAAGCAACCATTCAAAAGATGAAGATTATTGTATCTGAGGCAACAGTGCAAGAAGTTTTAAGATTGGGAGATCAGCCACACCATCCAACCTCTTACGATCAAACAAGAGTTCTCGCTGCACTTCGAAGGATGAGCTATGAAGGGGGTTATCCAACGGTTCTGAAGAAATTATTCCCACCATACTAAAGGTTGTTAGTACATTTCTTCCTATAGTGCATCACAGAAAACAAAGGTGGGTTTGATCAACTCAACTAGACACAAACATCCGCGATCGTGGCATTAGTGAATGGATGGGATTTCAATTTTCTGCTTTTATCTTTGATAATATGAAGAAGATGCTTGAAGATCTGAAGAAGAAGATATTCATGATGTATCCAAGGTTTATTCAGATGATTCTTGATAACAGATACCCAACGTTGGTCAAGGGACCAAACTTCATCAATCTAAAGCCAATGGGGCCAAATTGCTTTGAGAATGCTTGTAGAAACAAAAGAGCTAAACATCACAATTTTGAAGGAAGATTTGCTCTTGAAAAGCATGGAAGGTTTGCAGATGTTGTGCAGGGAGGTCTTGTTGCCCCAATTCCTCCAGTTGCCCCATTCGTTCTAGTTCCACCACCAATCAACGCTCAGATTGCTGAAGAGCATGACGTACAGCTTATGCAGCAAGTACAACAGGTGGCTGGAAATGAAGAAGAAATTAAAGTTGTTGATTTAGAATCAGAAACATGCTCTAGTGAAGAAGAAATAGATTCTGAAAGCGAGGTGGAAATAGTAATGTCTGATAAGGAAGATGATGATGTTCGTAAGCATGTGCTAATGACTTCAGAGAATTTAGTAGCGTTACTTCTAAGTTTACAGGGTGGTGATGGAAACCCTCCATCTGTCTCCACTACTGTTGTTCAAGATGTTGCTGTCACATCACAAGTTTAAAAGGAAATTGAAGCGATTGCTGATGAAGCTGAAGAATCAGCTAAAAAGAAACAAAGAACCGACTCCGCTCCTGATGACATTCTCTCTGGCCCATCAACTGCCCCTGAGTTCACTCCAATCATTGACCCTCAGCCTCATCCACAAACTGAAGATGCATCAAAGAAGAAAAACACTGAAGATCTAGATCTATAAGACTTCAACTTTGATTTCAAAACCACTCCCTCACAGCCAGGCAGTTCAAGTGGTGGTGTTTGATTCGAAGTAGGAAGTTCAAGTGGAGGAGGTGATACTGAACATGATGAAGCAGCTTTCCGTTATGCAACCGAGAAAAAGCAAGTTTATGAAAACGATAGTGACAGTGATGAAAATGATTATGTAAAAAACTTGAAAAGGCGTGTGGTCGTATTAGAACAGGATGCAGAGCTGAAGAATGCTCAGATTATATCACTTCAGCAGCATCCTGCTCTAAAAGAAGCCCAGATCTCCTCCCTTCAATCATAGCTCACTAACAAAGATCTCACAATAGATCATTTATAAGGTGATGTAGGGATGCTAATGTCCACTGTATATGATCTGAAGGCAAGTTAGAAAAGAAGTTTGGAAATGAATTTGTAGATAAAGAAGATGAACAATTCTATGTTGGAAGAACTGAACAAACTCCTGAACAGAGAGCAGCAGCTGAAGCAGAATGTGCAACTGCATTAGAAGCTTATTTGGCTGCTAAGCCCAAGAAAAGAAGCAGCAAGTCAAAGAAAAGTCAATAGAAAAAGAAACAGAGCAGCAAGCAGTTGTTGGTAATGAAGAATTAGGATATGAATCCTCTCGATGAAAACTTTCAGCTGAAGGATCACACGGAGAGACCTGATAGGCTTGTAATGGAATTAGGATCTTCTCACTACGATGAGGTTGGAAACAAACCGGAGGTTGCATGTTGGAGGTATGAGCATGATAAACAGATGGGGCTGATTACATGAAAGAGCGGGCATCGAGAGTATTATGGCAAAGAAAGTCAATTTGAATCACGGACCAAGATTGACTTGAAAAGTCTGTTACGTGCACCTTATTATGATCCAGAGCCAAATCAGAGGGGCAGAGGTTGGGCATTCCACTCGAGACTTGAGCGGGAAGTAAAAAGCAACTTTGCAACGATGAAAACAACTGAGCCCACTATAAAGAGAAATCCTGGAGTTCGTGATCCACACACTAAACGTACTATCAGGTTTGTGATTTGGCCAGCTACTGATAAAGAGAAGATCATTCCAATCTCAAAGACGTTTGAAAGGGGAATCCTAAGAAATATCAAATTTTGGGCTTATGATCCAAAGCTGGAAGAAGCTGTTATAGTTACTTAAGAACAATCCATCAGATTCCCAATTCTTATGACTTAATGAGTTTTCATGAAGAAGATATTCCGGTTCTAAAAGCTCACCAAATCCGAACAAATTAAAAGTATGAAGAATGCGCTAAAGACTGGACGAGTGCTGCTGCAAATATTCTAAATCATCATTTGTTCGCTCCAGATCAAGATCAGGAGGACCTCAAGTCTGATGCAGCTACTAATCCAGTAAACCTAGGGGAGATTGTTAGGCCCTTGAAGGTTTATGGATAAGTAGCATAGTGGATTAGTAGGAGTTAGGGGGTTATTATTGTAAATGGGCTTTTGGGAAACTTGGTCCTAGAGTTTAGTGAGCACTCTCCTTAAACACTCACTACAAATAGAGGTGTCATATCATTAGGTGTAGGTTGGTGACTTAAGCTTCCTTGTATTAGACATCATATTGTATGCAAGTTGAGGCAATCATTTGAATCCAAGAATCCTTCTTTCATATCCTGTGTTTCTTTTACTACTTGTTTGTGTGATTCCGCCACCTTACAAGTTAGTGCCATATCATTGTGATCTCGATTTCGGGACTTACAGCCGTGGTCATTCTTCTGTTAAATTTTTAAATTATGTTTCTGATCCCGAGGCTCTTAATTCTTTTGGGTATCTTCCAATACAATGGATTACTACTCAGAAGACTGCACCTATTACATTGAGGATGATTATGAGGAACCTTATTGTACCATTTGCGGAGAATCCCATTCGGTACAACATTGTTACCTTTTTAAATCATCAACCTCATACACCACACCAAGTTCTTCATACACCACTTATGAATAACCAAGGTTTGAGCTCCCAAAGTCAAACTTTTGGGATACCAATCCGTTTGAATCTTACGACACGCCACCAACAATCACTCCCGAAGCCGAAAGACTCATACAAGGTTTGAAAAATCTAGAACTGTTACTTAAGAGATCTCGTGAAAAAGAAGAGGCTATTTGTACTAAAGAGGTAATAATCGAAGAGGTAAAAATAGAAGAACAAAATGAAAAACTCTCGCATGAACAAACTAAAGAAGAAGGTAAGTCTAAAACTAACAATTCTAAAATAGATCAAACTTTATCAGAAATTCACGGTTTACAACCTTCTTTTGAAAATCATTGTTTGGTTTCTTCACATGCTATGTTTTTAAAAGAGTTGAACACTTCTACTAAAATAGAAGAATTAGTAAGCGTCACGTTAACAAATGATCAAACTTCGCTAATAAAAGATGAATATCATGAAATGAACATAAAACCGGTACCATGTTTTTTTTCAAAATGTCTTTGTTAGTAATGTGCTAATTGATAAAGATCTTTGCGTTAACATAATGCCAAACTATATTTTTGAAAAATTGGGTACAATTGATTTTTCTCCTCGTAAAATTCCTATTTTCTCTCAAATCGCAAATCGTTTAATAGCATGGGAATGGTTGGAAATGTCTTAATTCAAACAAGCCAAGAAGTAGTCCCAACCGACTTTGTCATCTTAGATGATGCCCCCTCATGTTGGGACAACCATTTTTAAAATCCCATCAAGCCTTGACCCAACGGAAGCAAAACAGCCTACCACTTCGATTAGGGGCACACAAAAGGTACGTCAATCTTGATCAATCAATGAAATATCCAATTCATGATGACGACCCCTTAATCGAAGATGAAGCGGAACCACCCGATGAGGAAGAAGAAGACGAATTCGTCAAAGAGGAAGTCGCTATAGAACAAACCTTTTCAGCCATCGACATCAATAAAGAAGCAAATAAGAGGTCTCTTGAAGACCCACCGCCACTTGAACTCAAGGAACTACATAAAGGTCTAGAATACGCATTTTTAGACAAACATGGTAAGTTCCCCGTAATCATTTCTTCTAAACTAAAACATTTTGAAAAAGAAAAATTAATAAAGCTTTTGAAAAAAACATAAAAATCAATCGCTTGGAGGCTCGTGGATATCAAAGGCATCAACTCATCCATGTGCACACATGAAATTTTGATGGAAGATGACTATAAAACGGTAATACAACCACAACGTAGGGTAAATCCAAACATACAAGAAGTGGTTAAAAATGAAGTCATCAAGCTACTTGTCGCCGGACTTATCTATCCCATTTCCGATAGTCCATGGGTAAGTCCCATCCAAGTAGTTCCGAACAAAGGAGGTATGACGGTAATAACAAATGATAAAAATGAACTAATACCAACAAGAACCGTCACCGGATGGAGGGTTTGTATCGACTATCGTAAGTTAAATGAAGCAACAAGGAAAGACCACTTTCCTTTACCATTCATTAACCAAATGTTAGAAAGACTATCCGGTCATAAATTTTATTGTTTTCTCGATTGTTTCTCCGGTTATTTTCAAATTCCAATAGCACCAGAGGACCAAGAAAAAACAACTTTTACGTGTCCCTACCGAACTTTTGCTTATCGACGCATGCATTTTGGTCTATGCAATGCCCCCGCTACGTTTCAAAGTTGCATGGTGGCCATCTTCCGTGATATGATAGAAAAAACTATGGAAGTTTTCATGGATGATTTTTCTATCTTTGGAGATACATTTGACCAATGCCTCGATAACCTTGAACGAATGCTATCCCGATGTAAGGAAACAAACTTCACCCTTAATTAGGAAAAATGCCATTTCATGGTAACGGAGGGAATAGTACTCGGTCATAAAATCTCAAACGAAGGAATGGAAGTGGATCGGGCCAAAATAGACACTATTTCCCGACTACCTCCACCTTCCTCCGTTCGAGCCATTCGAAGTTTCCTAGGACATGCCGGATTTTATAGGCGATTTATCAAAGACTTTTCGAAAATCTCTAGACCTTTAACAAAATTACTTGAAAAAGACGCACCATTTATCTTTGACAAGGAATGCAACAAAGCATTTCTAACCTTAAAAGAAATGCTAGTCAATGCACCAATCATGATAGCGCCCGATTGGAAACTACCTTTTGAAATCATGTGCGATGCAAGTGACTTTGAAGTTGGAGCCGTTCTAGGATAACGAAAAGAAAAATATTTTCACCCAATATACTATGCAAGTAAAACTCTTAATGATGCTCAAGAAAATTATACAACAACCGAGAAAGAGTTACTAGCCGTAGTATTTGCTTTTGATAAATTTCGTTCCTATCTTGTTCTTTCTAAAACAATAGTCTATACGGATCACGCCATTCGATACCTCTTCAAAAAACAAGATGCCAAACCACGTTTGATCCGGTGGATTCTTCTCCTCCAAGAATTCGACATTGAAATAAAAGATAAACGAGGAGCCGAAAATACCGCCGCCGACCATTTGTCACGCTTAACAGATCCCGCTTTGGAGTCGACTCGAGAAGAGCTCATCAACGAAAAGTTCCCCACCGAATCTTTGGAAATGGTTAAATACCAAGAAGAGCCATGGTACGCCGACTATACTAACTACCTCGCTAGTGGAATTTTAGTTAAAGGTTAGTCACATCAACAAAGAAAAAATGCTTTGCCGATGTAAGACACTACTTTTGGGAAGACCATATCTTTTTAAAATGTGGCCGATCAACTTATTCGAAGATGCGTCCATGGTCAAGAAGCAAGATAAATTCTTTACCATTATCATAAAGGATCATATGGAGGACATCATGGAGTCGCAAGCACCGCACGAAAGGTACTCGATTCAGGATTTTATTGGCCAACCATCCATAAGGATGCATACAATTTCATTAAAACTTGTGATGCATGCCAACGAATAGGTAATATCTCTACAAGAAACGAAATGCCCCAAAAAGGCATTCTAATTTGTGAATTTTTTGATGTTTGGGGTATGGATTTTATGGGACCTTTCCCACCGTCAAAAGGTAACAAATACATTCTTGTAGCAGTTGATTACGTGTCCAAATGGGCCGAGGCCGAAGCTCTTCCAACCAACGATGGTAGAGTTCTGTTAAATTTCTAAAACGACTATTTTCTCGTTTTGGAGCTCCAAAAGCACTAATTAGTGATACAGGCACCCATTTTTGAAACCATCAATTACACAAAATTTTAACAAAATATGGGGTCTATCACCGTCTCTCAACCGCCTACCATCCTCAAACCAACGGTCAAGCCGAAGTAACAAATCGAGGGCTAAAAAGAATCTTAGAAAAAATCGTAGGTCAAAACAAGATAGATTGGGCGTATAAATTAGATGATGCTTTATGGGCCTTCCGAACCGCCTACAAAACACCAATAGGCACCACTCCATATAAGCTTGTCTATGGGAAAAATTGTCATCTCTCGGTAGAAATTGCTTACAAGCCTATTGAGCGTTAAAAAACGTAAAGCTAGACCAAGAACTTGCCAGTAAAATCGATTCTATCAATTAAACGAACTAGATGAATTGAGAAATCAAACATATTCCAATTCCGAAATTTATAAAGAACGCATGAAAAATATAAATGATAAAATAAGCAAACCTAAAGAATTTCGGGAGGGGGATCAAATGCTATTGTTTAATTCAAGGCTTTGATTATTTCTAGGAAAAGTTAAGTCTAGATGGAATGGACCTTTTTCCATCACCCAAATCTTTCCAAACGGAGCGGTAGAAATTAAGCCTCCAAATGGTGAACCTTTCAAGGTAAACGGACAAAGGCTTAAGCTCTATTGAGGCTTCGTTGAGGATGAGGAAGTTGAAATGGATCTTCAAGAGGTAGATACATGTTCGATAAAATGATCAAATGTTTATTTGTTTATTTTGCATATTTTTTTTCTTTTTAATCATCTTGTATGAACAATTGGGAAGCATCAACCATGGAGACTTGAAGAAAAACAGGTAAGTACCAAAGGAACCACAGCAAAATGGTCAAACACACGTGCACAGAAATGAAATAAGGTTACTGGCAGTCTGAACACGGGGTCATGCCCACCTGACACGCCCCCGTGCCCAAACGCCCAGATACCACAAAAAATAAAGACACGGCACGGGGCCGTGGCCAACTAACTATTGGGATATAAAACCCTTAGTCTTCACTTTTTCAAACATAACACGACCTGTTTTCTCTGAGACACTGGTTCCTTCTGATTTTCCGATGGTTTTCAACGTTCGATCACTCCAATCCGACTACAAGGTGTGATTCTAACATCATGGTAGTTATTTTAACGATTTGCATGTAGTTTAACACAAAAAATTCGGGTTTAATCTAGGGTTCTTGAACTAGACCCATGCCAATCTCGAATTTTTGTTTAGATCTTTTTAGTAGTAGTTAGCATTAGTGTTTTTGGAAGTAATTATCTGAACATTGTTGAGGAAATTGAATTGTTCACACTGTTTCAACCGAAACCCTTGTTCTTCACGGAAAAACTTAAATTCGGAAGGGTAAACAAGTGTTTTCTGTAAATATGATTATTGGGGTTTGTTAATCGGGGAAACCGCTACTAATGAACCAAAAATTTTGAATTTTTCGAAGCTTGCTCGGAAACCTTGATTTTTGGAGAAACAGACTATTCGACACTGGTCGTGCTATCTCAGCACGGGGCCGTGCCTACCTTTAGACCCCAAACACGGGGTCGTGTCAGACAGACACGGGGCCGTTTCCAGACCATCTGTTATCATATTTTTGCATATTTCTCAAACGTGTCAACTGTCTTACTGGTTCTTTCTTGCAGGATGGCACCACACAAGTTCCTGAGGTTCAAAACCTCTTAATTGGAGTACCGAACATGATTCGAAACCTTGCAAGAGCGACATGAAGAGCCCCAGAGGCAGGTTTGTTACGACACGCTCAAGACAGTGGGACAAAAGGGAGAGATATGATGCACTTGGGACTTGTCCACTTCGAATCTTTCTAGAAACCAAGCTCCGGTCGATACATCAATATAACATGGAGTTCTTAAGCACCCTCAAGTTCAAAAGGACCGAGCACGATTTGTTTGATACCGATGCTGTGGAGTTTAGGTGTCGGGCAGAATGGTATAGCATTTCGGTTGCCCAATTCGGTATCAACATTGTCACACCCTCAAATTCCACATGCGGAGTACTACCGCGAGGCGTGTGACCGACCAGGATCCAACCATCAATCATATTGAACAATCATAATAATAGTAAAATAGTATCACCAAAACCATTACAATTAGTGACAAATAAAGTTTAAGTCCATAGTTTTTAAGTTTAAGACAGTTTTTTTAAGAGAACAGCGGAAGCAAAAAATAAAGTGGTTCAAGCATAAATTCACAGTTCATAATTATTTAAAAGAACCCAACACACGGGTTAAGGCGACCACTACACTTCCCCAAGCTGGAAGCACCTAAGTCACTGGGTACTTGCAAAGCATGCAATAGAGTATCAACATAAACTTGGCGAGTTCACGAGTTTGTCCAGTTTTAATTCCATAAAACTTGTTTAGGTAGTTAAGTTACTCCTTTATATCATGCTATGGGGAGCTACCCCATATACAAGCTACGAAACTGCGTAATATCGAATACTTGCGACCGTACATTTCCGTAATGTTCCCCGTTTGCCAATGTCTATCATCATTGACGGTTTGCCAGAGTCTATTAGTTCACGACCGATCCTATCTAGGCACGGTGTGAGGATGGTGAGACCTAAATAGAACTATTAACTAATAACCCGTTCGCCAAGCCCCGATGACTAATCGGTATAGTAAGTAGGGACTTCGTGATAGAGTTTCGTTTAGTATGCTTGTTGCATCTAATATAAATAGTAATTAACTAAGCATCCCACACAAGGGGAGAAAAAGTTGTTTGTATCCCACACAAGGATATAGCATTGCTTGTATCCCACACAAGGAGATAGCGCTTACTGTTCCGTTCCCCACCACCGGGAATGCATGCTTTTAGTAAAAGTTGTGAACTCACCTCGGTTTGCTCGGCAGATAGTTTACTTGGTTTAGTTTGCTGGTCAACCACATCCTATTATGGCTACCAGTATAGGTCAGGTTTGGGTACAAATAATTCATGTATATCCTACATGTTTCTATCACATAACATACAAGTCAAGTTGTCGTGTAGCATGTTAGGTATGTGGGCCTAAGCCTAACGTATGAGCAGTAAACAGTGCACAGTAACATATAGTCCAAATCATAACATTCAACTGTGTGGCCCAAACATTTAACGGCCTAATAACTAGGTGAATCAGGTCAGTCGAAACCAGATGGTGTCGACTCGAAAACAGAGATCTCGAGTCGCAACTATGGGATTTCGAGTCGTAACCAGGAGGTTTCGAGTTGTACATCTCTTAGTCGAAACCTCGTGGTTTCGGGTCAAGCTTTGAGTCAGAACCGGGCGGTCTCGACTCGCAACCAAATTGCTCTCGAGTCCCATTATCTGAGGTGTCTGGTTTCGAGTACTGAATAAAAGGTTTTGAGTCGCAACCAGAAGGTTCCGAGTCATAACCACTGTCGGAATCTTCTAGAACCTTATCCAATTTGGTACGAGCCAATCAGCATTCATTAACATCTTTTTCTACCCGTACCATTACTAAGTCAGATCAAATTCAGCAAATTTCAAATATTTTCAGCATTCAAACAGGTCATCACTGTTTCATTGTCACAAAAATTCTAACACAAAATCTCACAACACAGTTAGATATATTTCATAAATCAGGAACATTATCACAACACCCTAAATCATTCTAGGGTTCCATTTCTATCACATTTGTGTATTGCACATAATCGCTTGTTTATGTATTCTAAACATCTATGAGCATACATCATCAACATCATATCACTAAAACAACATTTATCATTATCATTATCACACAACAGTAATCACAATAGGTCATACAATCCATACCGCCTACCACTTAAATCATCCATCAAATTGTCATCTTTGATCACATATTATCATAGCGTAAAAGAGTATAAACTAACCGGTTAAATCGAAGGTGAAAATGTGTGTAGAACAAGAAGGTTGAAGCTCCTAAATGGAGTTCCTTCAGCCGTTAATGATGATGGTGCTTATGTTGTCGGAGATCCAATGTCAATAAGAAGGGAGGGTGGATGTCTAGGGTTTTTAGTGAGAGAAAGTAGATAAGGAGAGAGAGAGAGAGAGAGAATGTTTTGGGATTTGAGATGATGATTGCTTGTCCAAATAGGGGAATGTCGGCTGGTTTTAAGGGTTTTATACCCTACCAAACTAGGGTTCCGAGTGGGCCTTGTAGTGTCGGGCCAGGCCATGGGTGTGTGTAGTCCACTTGTCAGGAGATCCCAAATCAAGACCATGCGGTCTCGATTTCGGCTCACTTTTAAACAACGCCTAATCGAGTCGAAACCTCTGTGTTTCGACTCATAAACTTTTGCACATAAAATAATTATATTATAATTTCAAGTTTTCACATTATCACATAATTTAACACATAATCAATCAGTTAATAGTCAACGTAATTGTCGTTCATTAAATCCACACAGTTACAATCATAAAAAAAAATGTGTGGGAAAGCTCGAAGTGTCACATACATCGGCTTATAACCGAAGAGGATGTGGCTGAACCAGAGTTTACAGAAGCCATCCGCGAATTACCGGACAACCTCCACCAAGCTGTATGGGCATTGATAGGAGACGACCACTACAACCCAAGCTCCACAAAGAGCACTAAAATAAGGGACCCACTCATCCGCTACATTCATCGGGTCCTTAGTGGTTCTTTGGGCCAAAGAGATAACAGTGGAGGGGTGGTGAATTTACAGGAACTTACTGTCCTCTATTGCCTCGTAACTCACCAACCCATCGACGTCGCCCACATCTTGCTTCAGAACATGTATGCCAACGCAACCGTGGACACCCGAACGCCGATCTTCTATGGGGGTGGATCGCCAAGTTATTTAAGAATTTCATTCAGCGAACCCCGTCGTCGTTCAACAAAGGTGTCAGTACTACAAAGGTTGATCTCGCGGTATGCCGTAGCATGAATCTCATCATCGATTGCCCCGACGGTACCATGCGCTTCAAGGATGCAAGAGGTCATGCTCGGAATCCAAATAACCCGGACATGATATTGGCAATCGAAGACATCCCGAACCGTCCTCGTCCCGGTCAATTCCTAGGATCCTCATCTCAAGGAGGGGCTGATTTACATAACCTTACTAATTTGTATAACATTATCCAAGAAACCCTCTAAGTCTCGAAGAATGCTTATAGCTTAGGCCAAAGCTCAAGCACCCGGATCGGCGGCATGGAACGCAACATCCTCTCCATGAAAAATGATATCACCTACATCCGGGGATTATATGGTGGTTCGAGGCGAAGATGAGGAGGAGGAGGACGAGGGGCAGGACATGGATTCTGACTAGGCGGCGATAGTAGCGGGCGACCTGGTTGTCGTGAAGGTTAAATCTCTCACCTTTTAGAACAACTTGATATTTCCTCGGGCTGCGTCTCGTTAAGACAATTTACTTTCCGTTAGACACTTTTTATTTTCTGCATTTTAGTTTTTCATTTGGATGATGTGGTGATAGTTAAACTTAAACGCTCATAATCTAGGTTTATGATGGTTTTGTTGTATTATGTTATGTTGTGGTAGTATTGTAGAACGCATGTACCATGGGAGGCTTGGACCCATTAAGCATAGTGGTCCCTAAGCCCGGAAACCAGAAGTTAAACGTCGAAAACCTGCATTTTTAACTAAAACTGACAAACAGCACGGGGTCTTGTTCACCCAACACGCCCTGGTGCCCAGTCCACTGATGTCAAAAAGTTTTTCTCCTACAAGTGACACCGGCCGTGTTCACCCGGCACGACCCCGTGCTCACTCTATTGTAAGTTTTCTAAAAAACTAGTAACTGGCACTTTGAACATGGGCCGTGTTCATCCAACACGCTCCCGTGTCCAGTGCCCAGTAACTGTAAAATTTTGTTATTTTCCGCACTTTTTATGCATTAAACCAAAATAACTCCATTTTGGGACACATTAGGGACAATGTGTAATTTAAGTGGGGGGGGGGGGTTAAAACCTTGAATCATTTGTCCTAAATCAAGCCTTACACAAAACTCGTTTTGAAACCGCTAAACACCCCAAACTTTTTCAAAATTTTTATTTTTCTTTCTTTTAATTGTCTTGGTTTAGTTGGGAAAATAAGTTCTAAAAATGATGTTTTTAATAAATTACATATATTAACGTCATGATAAAAAGAACCAATTAAAGAAATTATAAAAATGGGCTAAACAAATCTTTGTAAAAAATTGATTTGTTTATATATAAGTTTTTACACTATAACCCTTTTTCCACAAAAAGTAAGTTTTGAGCCTTTATTAATCACAAATACACACACACAATATTAATCACTCAAATTTTCGTTTCTTGTGTGAATAGCGCGCTTGGTTCTTTGAACTCTAGAACTTGCCAAAATAATACATCCTAAGTCCATACCGACACTAATCCAAGTAAGTAGTAAATGACAGAAGCATTAGGACTAAACTCGTTTTCATCCAAAAACTTTATTTTCCTTTGGGTTTCCCAAAAATATTCCCCTAGACAAACTATTTTGAGCCTTAAAACTTTTAGTTTCTTAAAACCCGCAAAAATTTTGCAAAACTAACCACCCATCACCACAAAATCCAACCTTTTTACCTTTTACACACTTTATTTTCAGTAAATACTGCTCTTTTGAAAATTACAAAATAAGTGACTAAGTTATATATTCAATATAAATATATATATATATATATATATATATATATATATATATATAAGGGACGGTTCATTTGAGAAGAAATTTAATGTGAGAAGAAAAAGAAGAAAGGGCATATTAGTAAAATACTATTTCATTTATAACTCATATCATTAATTTTCTCTCTTTAATTAATTAGTCAATTAACCATTAATTATCCTACATATAATCTACAAAACCTACACATATCAAAATTTTCCTACATATACACTACACATTATAGAATTTTATCCTACATAGTCGAAATTTATCCTACACACCTCAAAATATATCCTGCACAACTCGTAATTTATCCTACACAACTAGTAATTTGTTCTACAATTTAAATTAAGTTGTTTTTCTAATTTGGAAAAAGTATATATTTTGAAAAAGAGTTACAAATTTAATTTAGTTAGTTATTAAAGGGGAAAAATACAAATTAATAATTTATGTAAGTTTACCAATATACCCTTATATTAAAATAAATGCAAATATTAAATGAAGTAAAATGAAGTATTTTTATTGGTTGAAACTTCTTCTTTTTTCTTACAAAAAAATTATTCTCATTTGAACCCTCCACTATATATATATATATATATATATATATATGGACCGCTAAAATGAAAATCACCTCCGGTTGTAAGAACCATGAGAACCTTTTGTTCCGGGGCGAGTTGGACCAAATTTTTTTTTCATAAACGTAGATGCGTGTATTATAAACACATTTGTAAAAAAAATCAAAAAAAAAAATGTCGTGTGCGTAGTTTTGAGCACCACAAGTTTGTGTTTACGAGTACCGTAAATTTTAATTAAATAAAATTTACGGTACCCGTAAACACAAACTTGTGGTGCTCAAAACTACGCACACGACATTTTTTTTTTGAATTTTTTTTACAAATGTGTTTATAATACACGCATCTACGTTTATGAAAAAAAAAATTTGGTCCAACTCGCCCCGTACGGTGTAGTTCTCATGGTTCTTACAACTGGATGTGGTTTTCATTTTAGCGGTATATATATATATATATATACACACACACTAGTAGGGTGCCCGCGCGATGCGGTGGGGGCGACACTTTGCATTGCGGCACTCGTTTTTGAAAGTTTTCTTATTCGTATAATATTTATGATAACATTTTAGTGGTGGATATATGTCCTAAATGTTACACATATGTAAGTTTTGTTTTTTTATAAAAATTAATACTCAAAAGACAAAAAATATTTTTTTTTATAAAAATTAATAATCAAAAGACAAAAAATAAAAGATAAGTCGTTATAATTGTAAAGTATGTTTATTTTATTGGTTAAATTATAAAGTATAATTTTATTCTTTAAAGTTCATAACTTTTTTTTTAAATATCCACATAGTACTCATCCAATAAATTTTAAGTTTAAAATTTTCGTTTTTATAAGAATAAAAAATAGTATTTGACTCGTAAGTACGTTTTAGATCTTTAACTTAAATTGTTAAATTTCGGTTTTTTACAGATATAAAAATTTTAAATTTTTATAAAATTTCAATAACTGTTTTTATAAAAAAAAGGATGTTAAGAGTTTATATCTTTATTAACTTTATATCACACTAAGTTCGGATTTTTAGTTCCTAACTAATCTTATCTATTTGAGTGTACTTTTAACTTATAATCTCTAAAAATATGAAACACAGTCTACTATGTATCTAGTTAAGTTGGTAAAGAATTCTTTTGAAACGGACTAATATCATCTATAACAATATAGTTGAACTTATAATTCCTAAAAATTTGCAACACAATTTAGTATTTATCTAGTAAAGATTGTAAATTTATGGAGTATTTTATTTATATTACTTGTTACAAAAAAAATGTTTATAAAAGAATTATTTTTTTATAAAAAAAATGTTTTGTTTATAAAAAAAGTAAAAAAATTGTTTTACGCATGTAAATTTCGTTTTTAATAAAAAAATAATAATAAAATGACAAAAAATAAAAGATATGTTGTTATAGTTATAAAGTAAGTTTATTTTGTTGGTTAAATGATAAAGTTTATAATTTTATTCTTTAAATTTCATAACTTTTTTTTAAATATCCACATGGTACTCATTCAAGAAACTTTAAGTTTAAAATTTTTGTTTTTATAAAAATAAAAAATAGTAGTTGACTCGTAAGTACTTTTTACATCTTTAATTTTAATTGCTAAATTTTGTTTTATATATATAAAAACTTTATATTTTGATAAAATTTTAAAAACAGTTTTTATAAAAAAATAGGATGTTAAGAGTTTAGATCTTTATTAACTTTATATCATAGTAAGTTCAGTTTTTTTTAGTTTAGCTTTAAAGGTTATTACTTTATTATTTATCCAAGAATAACTGTAATATTTTATAATTTCAGCTTGACTATATCTAACTACAATATCTATTTATTGCAACTTTAGGATATTAACTTATATAAGTTCGGTTGACTTGTAAATTTAGGATACTAACTTTATTTTGAACTTTATTAATATGGTCAATAACTGCATTATATTAACACCAAAAATAAAGTTCAAATATAAAATAAACTTTATTCATACGTCTAGATAAAAAATAATAACTGAAAATGAAAAAAAAACCATAAAAACACTTGATAGATTTCATATTAGACTGCATGAAATCTGTTACACTTCTGAATTGACACTCGAGTTCTTTTTAATTGAGTTTTCTGGTTTGTGCTTGAATCGATAGTATCTTCTAATTCCTCTTCTTTGTCATTGTTCTCAGAATCGTCTAAATTAATAACCTCACTTCATTTCCATTAGAGAGTCTCTTGGGTCTCTTCCTTTGAGTCTCAAACTTCCTATCCTTAAAAAGAACAAAAATTGAATACAAAAGTTAAAAAAAATATTAAATAAACCTTAAAATTACCTCTTCACTAAATTCACGTTGAAGATTAGACTTGTATGGACAAAATATTGGACCATAAGATATAATATCAACACTTTTATCATTATCATCCTGCAATAAAACACACATATAATTAGGGGTGTCCAAAAAGCTCGCTCGAAGCTCGCTCGGATTTAGCTCGGAAAAAGCTTGCTCGATATGGCTCGGTTTGAATGTGAGCCGAGCCAGCTTGGCTCGGCTCGTTACGAGCCAAATTGGCTCAGTTTGGCTCGCTTGGTAGCTCGGCTCGGCTTAGCTCGAATTATTTTACTTATAATATATTTTATTTTTATATACATCTAATATATTACAAAAAAAATGATTATTATTTACATGTATTTAGGCTTATAGTTTGATATCTATGACATATTTAAAGGTTGATTGTCGTGCTAATGAACAAATATTGTATTTACTTGAAATATAAAACTTATTTTGCGTTGTTGAACGTGATTTTGGTTTGTAATGTGTTAGGTTGAACTTATTTTGAATATCTTCTTTTAAAGTATTGAATAATATTTTAGAATACTAAATTTTGAAAGGTATGTATTAATTTTTATTTTTAAAATCGAGCCAAACCAACCCGAGCCGAGCCAGCTTGGTTTAAAACCAAGCTGAGGCGAGCTTAGATTTTCAGCTCGGTTTCAAATCCAAGCCGAGCCGAGCCATCTCGGTTTATCTTTGTATTTACTTGAAATATAAAACTTATTTTGTGTAGATCGTCATGCTATCTTTGGATTTTTTAAACAGTATAGTTTATAAGATATGTCAAGAATACGTAAAAAAATTATAAGTTTGTTGTGGATGGGTGAATTGTAACTACTTATCTATATTTTCTTTTAAAACCCTAGGGATTTAAGTGTAATAAGTTTAGGGGCTAAAAAATTAATAGGGTTTAAAAGACCAAACTACCCTCATTTTAGGGGTCTTTTTATAAATAAAGAAGGGGAAAATTCTTATTTTTTGGGTATCTTAAAATACCTATCCCTCATGCATTATATATATATATGGGACCGCTAAAATGAAAACCACCTCGAGTTGTAAGAACCATGAGAACTACACCGTACGGGGCGAGTTGGACAATTTTTTTTTTCATAAACGTAGATGCGTGTATTATAAACACATTTGTAAAAAAATTCAAAAAAAATGTCGTGTGTGTAGTTTTGAGCACCACAAGTTTGTGTTTACGGGTACCGTAAATTTTAAATAAAAAAAATGTCGTGTGTGTAGTTCCCATTTACATACAGGCAGTTCTAATTGTTGAAGTAAACCTGAAGGTTTCTGGTGTTCTGCTTTAACTTGTGAACAAGTTAGACACTTAGAAACATATCTAGCTATGTCCTTTTTCATTCCTATCCACCAGAAGTTACTTCTTAAATCTTGGTACATCTTGTTGTTACCAGGGTGCATTGTATACCTAGATTATGGGCTTCTTCTAAAATTTTATCTCTTAAATTTCCTTTCCTAGGTACCCAAATCCTTTTCTTATGGAATCTCCAAATTCCATTAGTCCCTTGCTCTAATTCCTTTATTTGTCCTTTCATTTCTTCAGCATTATCCTTGATTGCCATTTCTTGAACGTTCCTCAGTTGTTCCATTAAATCTAATTAGAGATTTAATCTAAGAGCACGAACTCGCCTTTGTTTTTCATGATACTTACGACTCAAGGCATCTACTACTACATTCGCCTTCCCTTCGTGATATTGAATATTACAGTCGTAGTCACTTAGAATCTCCATCTACCTTCTTTGTCTCATGTTTAATTCTTTTTTCCCAAATATATATCTTAAACTTTTATGATCTGTATAGACTGTAAATTTACTCCCATACAGATAATGTCTCCAAATTTTAAGGGCAAAAATTATTGCTCCTAATTCTAAATCATGAGTTTTATAATTTTCCTCGTGCTTCTTCAACTTCCTTGATGCATACGCAATTACCTTTTTGCGTTGCATTAGCACACATCCTAATCCTAACTTAGAAGCATCGCAGAAGACTTCAAAATCTTCAGTTCCGTCTTGTAAGGCTAGAATTGGGGCATTTGTTAATCTTTGCTTTAAAATCCTAAAGGCCTCTTCTTGCTTGGGTCCCCATTCAAATTTAACAATTTTACAGGTTAGCTTAGTTAATGGAACAGCTATCTTAGAGAAATTTCTTATGAAGCGCCTATAATATCCAGCTAATCCTAGAAAACTTCTAACTTCGATAGCTGACTGCGGGACCTTCCAATTGGTGATCACTTCTATCTTGGAGGGATCTACGTGAATACCTTCGTGATTCACCATATGTCCTAAAAATTGCACCTCTTGTAGCCAAAATTCACATTTCGAAAATTTAGCGTAGAGCTTTTCTTTCCTTAACAAGGTTAAGAATGCATGTAGGTGCTCACAATGCTTGTCCTGACTTTTGGAATAAATAAGTATATCATCGATGAAGACAATTACGAATTTATCCAAATACGGTTTACAGATCCTATTCATCATGTCCATAAATGCTGCAGGAGCATTCGTTAGTCCAAATGGCATGATTGTAAACTCGTAGTGATCATACCTAGTTCTGAAAGCAGTTTTAGGTATGTCTTCTTCTTGTACTTTCAGCTGATGATATCCGGAGCGCAAGTCTATCTTAGAGAAATATCTAGCTCCCTGAAGTTGATCAAAAAGATCATCAATCCTAGGTAATGGGTATCGATTCTTAATTGTAACCTTATTTAATTCTCTATAATCGATACACATCCGCATTGACCCGTCCTTCTTCTTCACAAACAACACTGGTGCTCTCCAAGGGGACGAACTAGGTTCTATAAATCCTTTGCTTAGCAATTCATCTAACTGCTTCTTCAATTCTAACATTTCTGTGGGTGCTAATCGATATGGTGCCTTAGCTATTGGTGTTGTTCCAGGAATTAGATGAATTCTAAACTTTACTTCCCTATCCGGTGGTAGTCCAGGTAGCTCTTCTGGGAATACATCCGGGTATTCTGATACTACTGGAATTTCCTTAAATTCCTTACTTCTAGTGTTAATGATTACCGAAATCATATACACTATTCCTTGTTTTCGTTTATAACTAGCAACTTTCATTACTGAAATGAACTTCATTGGTTTACACGGCTTATCTCCTGAAATCAAAATTACTTCTCCTGCGGGTGTAGGAATTTCTATGGAATTCTTATCATAGAGGATTCGAGCATGGTTGGCTACTAACCAATCCATTCCTAACACGACATCGAATCCAGCTAAATTCATGGGCATCAGGTTTGCAGAAAATTTATGGCCTGAAAGTTCTATTTTTCCTTCTTGAAGGACCTTATCTATTTTGACATAATTACCATCTGCCGTTTCTACCATATAAATCTGCCTAAGTTTGGTTAAATGTTGCTTAAGAGCTTGGCAGAATGAAGTATTTATAAAACTTTGGTTTGCACCAGAGTCAAATAATACTTTTGCGTAAACGTCATGTACCAGAAACGTACCAGCTATCACATCGGGGATCAGATCTGCTTCCTGGGTTGTCAGCTGAAAAGCTCTTGCGTTCTTCTTACTAGTTCCTTCAGCAGGTTTGGCCTTGTTATCAGCTGGCTTGACCAGTTTAGGGCATTCTGGTCGATAATGTCCAGCTTCTCCGCAATTATAGCAGATCCTTGTTTTCTTTCTGCACTCCTCCTCTCGGTGCCCCGGAGCTTTGCAAAAATTGTAATTTTCATTACATTTTCCGAAATGTTTCCTTTTACAATTTCTGCAGAATGGCGGTGTGGAGGATTGCCCAGTTCCCCTTTTCTTGAAATTATTACTATTATTACCCCCACAAAATCCTTGGGTAATCTTTTGGGCCAATTCCTTTTTCCTGTTCTCTTCTCTAGTGCGTACCAGCCTGTCGGTCAAAGTGTTTGCCAATTCGACCGCATCGTCAATTGTGCGGGGTCTCGCAGCTTTGACTATATCACGAATCTCGCTAATTAGCCCCCAAACATAGCGAGAAATAAGTACCGGTTCTGGCGAGGCCAGAGTTGGTACAATTCTAGCATACTCGAAAAATTTCGAAGTATACCCCCGATAGTCAACATCCACCATCCGGTGGTTCAGGAACTTATTCGTCATTTGTTCTTTTTCATAGTCGGGACAAAATTTTCTTTCCACCATTCCTTTAAATTCCTCCCAACTCATGGCATAAGCCATGTCACTTCCCTTAGCCTGCAACACTGTATTCCACCATTCTAACGCCTTTTCTTTAAAAAGGTGGGATGCATAGATAACCTTATCTTCCTCTGCGCATTTACTGATTTTAATTACTGCTTCGGTCTTTTCTAACCAGCGCAGTGCGGCAGTCGCCCCTTCATTGCCTGCAAATTCGACTGGCTTACAGGCAAGAAATTCTTTATAAGTGCAACCAGGTGTTGCAATTTTCATTTTCTTAAGTATTGGGGCTTGAACCACATTATTATCATTATTGTCGCCTCCGTTCACACTGTAACTGAAATTATCATCACGAGTGCGTTTACTGTGGTTGGCTTGGGAAGGTTCAGCAGGGTTCTTAACGGCAGCAACAATTGCCGGGATAGCATTGGCTATTCCCTGAGCAACGATAATTTCTATATCTTGCCTATTAAGAAAATGGTCTTCATTATTTTGTTCGGATTGGTTAACTTTATTTACCGGTTGGTTTTCCACGTTTTCCATCTGAATCATTAACAATATATATATTATTATCACAGAATGGATAGCAATCAAACATAATAAAGCAATCACACATAATCATGTCAACACATATAGCCAAAATAGTCATCCTTGTGACATTATATATTTTTATATTATGTATCAATACAAACCATGTATTCATAGATATTTTACAAAAGTTTTTTTTTATTATTATTATACACTATTATATTATTATTATTATTATTATTATTATTATTATTATTATTATTATTATATATAGATTATGAGTTTTTTTTTTCACATATTAATATTATACAAAAACTTTTTCAACTTCTGTTAATCGGCTTTTCAGAAACGACGCTCCCTCTCGTCGTACTTCCACGTGATATTTTCCCCCACTTCTCGAATCCTATTTCCCGCATTCACCAGTTCCTCGCCATAACGGCGCAGTTCGGCAATTTTTTCCAGGTTCATGGGTGGAAAATGTGCAGGTTTAGGATCAAACTTGGGAAAGTAAACATTGGGGTTATTCATGAAGTTATGAAAATGCCAATCGCTCGTCCACCATTTTTCCAGCTGGATTGTAACAGGTTGGGGGTTGACAATAGGGTCCGGAATAGCAGGTTCTAAATTAATTGGAAGTTGTGATTGGGCAGAGAAATTAAAAAGGTTTTCGTCGGCAGGTCCGATGAGGTCACAATTCGCCAGTTTCCTATCAAGCTCTTCCCACGGTGGTATCTCCTGGGCTTGACCGGAACTTTCCCCTACTTCCTTTCATTTCCCTTTGTCTTTCGGATCCTCTGTCTTTTTCACCTTCTGGGCAGCTGGCTTCTTCCTTCGTCCGCGTTTCAAGTCCAGGATTCTCCTCCTCTTTTTAGGCTTGGGTTTCTCCTGGGCCTGGGCCTGGAATACTAGTGGCTCCTCAGTATCTGCTTGATAGCCGGATAGGGTCCCGGTTGTATCCATATCGGTGGTATGGATAGTAAAGTTTTGGAGTGCCTCCGACAGTTCGTTCATGCTGTTAGCACACATGAAGAAACATACAAAAATTCAAAATAAACTTTTATTTATTGTAAAGTAAATTTTCACAGAATCACAAAATGGCAATCCGAAAAATTAAGTATTTCTAAATACTTAAGTAGCTTAAATCAGTGGCTCTGATACCACCTTTTTCTGTCACGGCCCCTGACCCGGTTTAACCTGGTCCAGAAGTTGCGGGACAGAAACCCGTGGTATTGGTGTTTAATTAGGCAGCGGTAATTTTAACAGAATCGTTTTAACTGAAAACACCCATTTATTTCATTTCAAATTTCGGGACAAACCCTGTAATTTACTGTAAAGGAATTTCACTGGGAAATTCCCTAATTACAAAAGCATGTTTATTTATTTACTGAGCCACTTCAATCAAGCTGGTAGTGCTACCCGGCACTTTTCCTTGTTCACAGTAAATCACCTGAAACATGTTTAAAAAAATTTTATCAGCGGGGAAATACTGGTGAGTCACTCAATTTTACAAAACGACACATTGTTATAATCTACAGTATTAAGAGCGATTACAATATTTATATCAACCAATTACCCCAAATCGGTATTTGTCACTCGACCAGATCTGTGACTATGGTCATATCACCCATTGGCTAACCCTTTGTCCAATGGTGAAGATTATCAAGTAATGTATACAAAACCCCACATACCGGCAGTATTTGAAGATTACAAAGACTTAATCCATGTAATTATAACTTTTGAAAATAAATAGGGTTTTGGGAATAATTTGGTAAAAAGAGAATGACTCACATTGCAAGTTTAGTTGGACAGAGTTTTGCCTATTGATTAAGCTTGGTAACCTAGTTAAAATAACAATGCACACGAACTAGGTTAGTAACTTAATACAACATTTATGATAAATTCACGAAATCAAAACCCTCACGACGAATGACAAAGTATAGCCCGAATTCGGGCAGCACTTAAACATCCATCGGATCGGTTTCAATCGATCGGACATTGTATCGTAGCAGTGATCGAGTTATTACCCTGTGATCATAGCAGCGTCTCGATACCTAAATATACTAATTTGAGCAGTTTATAACGTCTTTTGAAGGAAGTTTTCGAACACAGACGAAAGGCCATGCAACGTACTATTTATAGCTGAAAATTGAGTCTCTCGCGGCCTGCGTACGCCCTAAGAAAATCCTACGCGGCCTGCGAGGGCCACCCTAGCTACGGCTAGGGCTGCCGTGTCACGGTATAGGCTTGCCACGTGTCTGACACGTGGCCTTGATCGTTATCCGGAGTTTGGTAGGCTGTCGCGCCCCGCGTAGACTCCTCTTGAGTCTTACGCGGCCCGCGACAGATCAATAAAAATTGATTTTCTTGATTTTTCATAAGGGTTAGGGTTTTAGGGGTTCGGGTTTCCACTTACGGAGCGTTTTGGGACATTTTTGCAGGTCCTTACAAAAACCACCATAGATGTTCCCACAAAAACCGTAGAAAAGACAACACTACCACACTCAGCGCCCTCCTATAAATGGCGGCTTCTATCTTGCCTTTCAAAGTGTTAGAGGGCGACAACAAAATATTAGTGGCATACTTCGTCCGCAACTTTCTCACCTCCTTCATTTTCCTGCTCCCATTTGTTAGAGGGCGACAACAGAATATGAGTGCCTTTCAAAGTGTTAGAGGGCGACAACAGAATATGAGTAGCATACTTCCTCCGCAAATTTCCTACACACAGCCTCCCCTTCAGCTTCTTCTCTTTCTTCTTCCCATTCATCGTCCGTTTCTTCGTTTACTTTCTTTCGCTTTTTCGGTATCTTACCAGTTTGCGATCTTGTTACTCTCTTTGTTGCTGTAAATAAAACAGGTTTAACACATGTTACTTAATTTCATTAAAATAAAATAGGTTACCTAATATGTTTTTGATAAAATAAATTCAGGTTTAACATATGTTACCTATTTTTATAAAAATAAGACAAGTTTAACACTTGTTAGATAACTTGGACAAAATATGAGAGCTTAACACATGTTAACTAATCTGATAAAAATAATACAGGTTTAACACATGTTACATAATTTGATAAAAATAAGACAGGTGTAACACATGTTACCCTAACATGTTTACCTAATAGGAGAGGTTTAACACATGGTAATAAGACAGGTTTAACACATGTTACATCATTTGATAAAAATGAAACAGGTTTAACACATGTTATACTAATATGTTTACCTAATCAGGGAGGTTTAACACATGGCACCCTAATAAGAAGGTTTAACACATGTTACGCTAATATGTTTATATGCTTTTGAGTCCGTTGACTTGTACCCTAATATCAGATAGGTTTAACACATGTTACGCTAATATATTTATATGCTTTTGAGCCCTTAGACTTGTACCCTAATATCAGAGGTTTACCTAATTTGTTTTTGACAGAAAACAAGGCAGGTCTAACACATGTTACCTAATATGTTTTTTTATAAAAATATAAGACAGGTTTAACACATGTTACCTAATTTCATAAAAATAAGACTGGTTTAACACATGTTACGATAATATGTTTACAGATGTTTAACACATCGAACCCTAATAAGACAGGTTTACCTAATTTGTTTTCGATAAAAACAAGGTAGGTTTAACACATGTTACCTAATTTGATAAAACTTTTCATACCTCTATGCTTTTGACTCTACTCACTTCTGCTCCCCACTACAATTGGATGTTTGGCTACTCAAATGAATAACAACAACAACCGTTACAGTCACCTAGCTTATCATATATACAAAATATAACATACATACCATTTCGCCCCGTAGCTGGCGGAGTAGCGCTGCTGACATCAATAGGAACCACTCCTATAAAAAAAATTAATCTCATACACGGCCGAACCATCAAATTATTGTTATAAATCAATAGTTTTAACGTGCAGTTGGCAATCCAAAAAAGAAAAAAATAATAAATAACCCGAGACAGTTTCTACTCAAAATAACTAACACTTCCTAGTCGCATTCAAAACAAAAATCACCACCGATCGGACCAAAAAACATCTACCGATTGGAGAAAACATAAAAACCAACATTAACACTTTCTAGTCTCATTCAAAACAAAAATCACCACTGATCAAATCACACACCGATCGGATCAAAACACCTACCGATCGAAAAAAAACAGAAAACCTAACATTTATCCGATCAAAACACCAACCGATCGGAAAAAAAAAACAAAAATCATCACCGATCAAAACACCTACTGATAAAAAATCGAACCAAACTTACTTGCTTCTGCACTTGGTTCTTGCTTTCTTCCATTTCCGGCGACTTTTACAGGATGATATCAACTGAAATGTTGATCTCATATCTAGTGATTTCGATTCACCGTCGCACCTTGTTTTTATTTTGTTTTGCGATTCACCGTAGCACCTTTTTATTCTTCTCCGGCGAGACTTTCTTCTCCGGTCAGATTATCTTCTCCGGTGCCCCTTTTCTTCTCTGGTGGGTTTTGGGAAGATCGATTGTTTGAGAGAGAAAGAGATGAATTTGGGTTGAGTCTTTTGAAATGTTTGTAATGTGGTTGGGGTTTGTGATTAGTTCTCATAGATATTCGTGTGCCTCCTTTCATGCATATCAAATCACTATTAATATAATATATATAATGCACTAATATTATAGTTGATTTTACCTATATGCCCTTCAAGTACTTTTGTTGACCTCATCATTCTATTTAATTTAATTCAAAAACGCTTCAAAATTTATGAGCCATTGGATGATCTTGATCAATGGTTATAGATTAGGTTTCCTAGGTTTTCTTAGCACAAATAAGTTTTCTATACATCCTTCCTATATATATATATATATATATATATATATAGGAAGGTTCTATGCAGAACACTAAATATTGCGAGAACACACAGAACAAAATGAATCACTCATTTTTTCAACTTTAAAAACCGAAAAAGTAAATGAAAATGTTATAACTGTAAGATTTATTGTTTCTCACACTAGAATGTAAAACAAAATATAATAAATCTTCAGTTTTTAAATAACCTACACACATTTAGGTTATGTGTAGGCTAAATTACCTACATATATGTAGCTATGTGTAGGGAAAAAATATATGATTTTTTATGTATATATAATACAAATTTGAATCTTAGAAACCTAAAATTTAAGAAATACGAACCTTAAATCACAAAATTTAGTGATTTAGACTTGTTCTTTTTGTTATTGCAATAATTAGTGTTCTGTAATGATCCTTATCCTATATATACATATATATATATATATATATATATATACTTGCAATAAATAAGCAAAAATAATATTGCTTTTAAATATATAGTTTTAACTAAGTCACAAGAAAATAAATTTTGAAAAGCCGACATTTTACTACTTTAGCCACTTTCAATTAAAACACACCTACCTGAGCCATAGCCCACCCATTAAAAGTCCTCTCGATACCTACAAGGATTAAAAACGTCAAAAAAGAGGAGGTTTGATTACTTGTCAAGCCTATAGAAGAAGTAATTTCCAAATCGGGTTCGAGCGTTCTCACTTATACATTTCCGGCCGAGTGTTGAGTGATTACTTGTGAGTTGTGTAAAACGTGTATATAACCAAAAAGAATTTTATAAAGGCATGCTATGCCCAAAAAAAACAAATAACTTTTCTTAAATTTTGTTGTAAATAAGTTATGACCAAATAAGAATGTAAACAATATAAAAACAAAATAAATTAGAACTTGAATTCCCGACACCTTAAAAATAGGTCCAAAACTTTCTCTTCTACCCATTCCGTTTGGGTGTGTAAGCCACGATAAAGAGTTTTGCTTGAGGACAAACAAAGATTCAAGTGTGAGGGTATTTGATATGCTTAAAATACAACATATAAATTATATCATATACGGCATAAAATCAACCCTTTTTAGTACTACTGTTGGAAAAAGCTCGTTTCTTTGTTCCTTTTTAACAAACAGAGTTAAAAGTGCTTAAAAGAACAAAAGAAGCAAAAAGACAGCAAAAACCAACATAAAATACAATAAAGAAGGATTGACGCAACTTGCCAATCCCCCATCCACATCCAAACCCAAGAAATAACAAAAACAGAAGCTCTAGCATTGGGCCGTGCTCACCTAGCACGGGCCGTACCCAGCGGGAATTCTCTGCAGCAGAAAGATTCAACAACAAAAGACAAATTCCAAGCTCAACACGGGGCCGTGCTAAAGCAACATGGGGCGTGGTCAACTCTAGGATTTCCAGAATCTGAAGAAGTACAGCAAGTATATTGACCACGGGCCGTGCCATTGACACACGAGGCCGTGTTAGTACAAGTCTGACACTGAAGTTAATGTAGAAGAGAGAGACTGATGGCCATGGGGACGTGCCAGGCGGGCACGGGCCGTTGTGGACGTCCTATTTTCAGCTATAAATAGGGATGCTTGGTTTCACTCCAACCTATCTCTTGGCAAACCACTTCTCTCTCACTTGCTACCACCCCACCACCACTACAACACCATCATCCGTTTTCCATCTTTTAGAGTGTGTGTGTAGTCTCGGGATCTAAGATTGATAGTAAGAGTCTTTGTCAAACAAAGGTCATGCTTGGCTAAAATCTTACATCACTTGGTGAAGACATATCTTTTATGTATTTCTTTTATGATTTCCAATCTTTGGCAACTTTTATTGGGTATGTATTAATGACTTTAACAATTAGTTTTATATATTGAAGGCGAATTTAATTAACCATTCTTCATATGTCGTTGATTCACATATTCGTATCCTTACGGTCTATATAAAGCACGTTAACTACTTGGAAGCGGGTTAGAATGGTGGTTGGGTAATTCTATTTCTTGTTTAGTGTATAGATCCCGCGAGAACCTGGTTTAAGCTTAGTACTACTCCATGGATTGGCCGGGAATGACTGGCCCGACTAAGAGTAAGAAACTGCTTGAATCCCTTATTCATAAACTACTATTAAAACTTTAAACCAAACCCGCGAGGACTGTATCCCTGCTGACTCAGACCAACGAGTTGAGGGTGACCGCTGCCTAGAAGGGGGCCCACCACATTTTACATTAATAAGTTACTTAATTATCTTTCAATAATCCGTCCTAATATGATTGTATCCTTGTTGACTCAAACCACTAGGTTGAGGGTAACGTCGCCTTCACAAGAGGGGCTTACTACTATAACTAAGATAATCTCTTAAAATGCCCAAAGTGGCGGAAATCATCAAAAGGGTACATGAAAGATAAGTCGGATCGAAGTGATTCTTTCTTATCTATCTGTTTTTATTTTATTTTAGAGTTAATTACTGTTTTCGTCCCTGAGGTTTGTCAAAAATAACGGTTTCAGTCCATTAGTTTAAAAATTGCGATTTCAGTCCATTAGTTTCATTTTCGTAACCATTTCAGTCCACCAACTTAACTCCCATCCATTTATTCTGTTAACTTTGGGTGAAATTACAAAATTGCCCCTATGGTTTAATTAAAAAAACGCTAGTCACCATCCTATACCACTGTCGCCATCCACCGCCGTTCACCACCGTCACCATCCCCAATCCAAAACCCTGGCCCCCACCACCGTTGTTCAACACCGCCTACAATCACCATTGAGAGAGTTTCAATTTCAGATCTAAAAGGTCTCATATTTGATAGATGGCAGTGGGGCATGGTGGTTGTGGTGGTGAATGATGGTTGGTGAGGGAGGGAGACGGGTGGTTGTGGCAATGAACGATGGTGGTAGTGGTGTGGTTGTTGTGTTTGCAAAAACCCCATTGATTCTTCCCGTGTTTCGAACACCATCCACCACCACCGTCAACACCATCAACCACTGCCACCATCGTCAATAATCAGTCAGCACCATCCACCACCACCGTCAACACCATCCACCACTGCCACCATCGTCAATAATCAGTCAGCACCATCCCCACACCTCCGGCCACTCCATAACTACCACTGCCACCACTGGTCAATTGAACAGAGGAGGAAATTGAACATGAATTTAGTTGAGGAAAGTTGGAATGGATCGAGATACATGTATATATACAAATTCAGAGGCGGTTAAGGAGTCAAAAACGTAATGAGATTTGTGGAGGTGTTTGGGGTTAGCGGATAAGCATGAATAGCAGAGAAAAAGGGATTTGATTTGGTTTTTAAGTTGATACGGAGAGGAGATAAACATTGCGAACGAACACGAATGAAAAACGACTGTATGGAAGGAGCTCCGGGTTTGCCGGAATCTGACCGGAAATTTCGGAGAAGATGACCGGAAGAGCGGTCTTTCTGTTTGTTTGAAATTTGTTTTGAGGAATTGCAATTTGGTCCCTGCATTTTTAACTCTTTTCAATCAGGTTTAAAACTTGAAGATTTTCACCCAAAGTTAACAGAATATATGGATGGAGTTAAGTTGGTGGACTGAAATGGTTACGAAAATGAAACTAATGGACTGAAATCGCAATTTTTAAACTAATGGACTGAAACCGTTATTTTTGACAAACCTCAGTGACGAAAACAGTAATTAACTCTTTATTTTATTTTATTTTCTGTTTTTATCTGTTCATTAGTTTAAAAATATTTTCTAAAAGTTTGGTTCGATTAGACGTTGACGATAAACCGGTACTAAAAGCTCTTGTGTCCTTGGTCGACCTCGGTATCTTGCCGTCACTATACTACTTTCGCGATGGGTATACTTGCCCTAGCGAGTGTGTAGAGTGATAGTAGAATATCGTGTTTTATAAATTTAAAACTTGAAATCGGCTAGTAAAATGAGCTAAAAATGTAACTAAAAATATATACACCCGCACGTACGTCATCATCATCATCATACTCAGTAAATCACACCAACAGTAAAGATAAGGTAGAGTCTAAGGAGGGTAAGATACAGACAACTTTACCCCGTAGAAATAGAGTTGTTGCTTCCGATGAGCCCCCTAGCTCGATTCATATTAACCCTAATTCACATACATTGGCAATGTTCATATAGGATTTACTATAATCGGCCAACATTGACTATGTTTGACAATGCTCGACCAAATGTACCATATTCTGTCATGCATGTCATAATAGGTCATAAGGATCACAATGCGTCATTGTAATTCATAATATTAATGGGTCATTACAAGTGATTTTAGTGATAATTAGTTATCTTTTATAAAACGTTACCTAATTCACCGTTATGGAACTTATTATGGTTAATGAGTTGTATTAGGTTAAACTAAGTCTGTTTTAAACAAGTTATTTTTGAAGTTGACATCATGTTAAATACTAGAGTAAATTACAATCGGTGTCCTTTAACTAAAGAAATTACAGACTCTATCTTTTATGTTATCAGTTTTAGCATGTTATGTCCTTTAGCTCTAACCTAGTCAAGTTTTTTGGTTAAGTCTTACCGTGTGCCTCTCACATGAGGGCAACATGGTCTTTTCATCTTAATTGAACACAATTTTCGATTTACCCCTTGCATATCATAACATCTTATTGTTCATATTTATCTCAAAAACCATCGACTATCTATGTCTCTCAACATATCAATAAAAAAACCTATAGAAAAATGGAACGTGAATCAAACCTTGCAATGGGTGCCTTCTACATATGACAAGCACTAGAACAAAATGACATCAATGAAATTTATGGTAAGCTTCCAACATCATTGTAGTTTTATCTATTAATCCCACCGTTGTTTTCATAAGAATTTGTTTGCATACGATCCGACAATTCTAATGGTCAGGTCTTTTGATTGGTTTGATAAGAAAACAAAGATAAATTCCAAAATATTGTTCCATTGTCATCAAGTAATGATTAGATATGACTACTCACGTGAGAGGCACATAGTAAGACTTAACCAAAAAAAACTTAACTAGGTTAGGTCTAAAGGACATAACGTGTTATAAAAACCAGTAACATAAAGGACAGAGCCTGCAATTTCTTTAGTTAAAGGACACCGGTTGTAATTTGATGCAAACGTAAAGGACACCGGTTGTAATTTACTCTAAATACTATAAATATATACATATAGGATAATCTAAAATATAAACGCTTTACAACCAAATATGAGCAATTTTTCAATCAAATAGAAATACAGATACAAGTATTTCAACTAAATATGACCAATCTTTTAATAAAGGAGACCTGCATATAAGTCGTTACAGTAAAATATGACCATCTTTAACCAAACAAATATCGACCTACATTAGAACATTAATCAACCACTTGTTCATAAGGGGACTGGGGGTGGTGCGTGATGGAACTCCCATTACTCGTGGAAAACTTTAGCACACCGCCGTCACCACCTCCCATCACTCGTGAACTTTACCACTCGTGGAGTTTTCCACGCGTTGATGTCCATTCCGTGATAATTGATATGAGGGGGTGTGAGGGTTTATTGTTGGGTGTTGTGATTGATGACCACCGCCACTAAAAAAGGTTGTGAGTGATAAAATAATGGTTGATGACATGGTGGAACTTGATTGGATATTGTGAGTGATGAAATTTGTACCACCCCTAGTCCCCTAAGGATGTGTAATCGGGCTGTATTTGGATACGTATGGGCAATTTTAACTCTAACCGATTCCATGTTTAAACATGTGAAATTTGTATTTCACATAGACGTGGACAAATGTAGAAGTTCCCACTACCTCAGATGAAGGATTAACACCACATTTGGAAACTTTTAGTACCAAGGACACCTATATATTAAATTTCCACACAGGTTGAGAATGAAGAACATGAAAATGAAAGGGTCTTAAAATAAACATTACGGATGTTGGCTAGAAATCCGTTACAAAAGTATCCTTCCCAACAATGTAAAAAAACTGAAGAGCTTGTTTGAAATCTTATCCAAATGTTGGCTAATCTTGCTGGTTTGGGTCATTGGTATGGGTCAAGTCGGGTCAAATAATAGAATAGGTCTGCATGTTTATTTTAGTCATATGTTTTTAGTGGTTTTATTAAGTTATGGGTATTTTAGTCATATGTTTTTAGTGGTTTTATTAAGTTATGGGTAGTTTGTTTTTGTTAGTCAAAAGTTATGGAGTAGTGGGTATGGTATACCTACTGAAAGTATGGAGTCATGATTAGTGGGTCAGAGTCCTCTTTATTTTAACGAAAGTATGAATGTTTCGTTTGCAATTATCTCTTGTACAACTTCATTTCTTTTCATTGTGCAAATCAAAATCAACAAACTAAAGGGTTTAACCCAACACCAAAATCTTATATTCAAATTTTGAGACGGACCGAGTCACAAATTTGCCTTCACCAGGCAAAAACCAAAAAGCCTCATCAGATTGGACAGTATGGGGGAATGGAGAATGGAGGGCAAGCCCCTTCATACCACCCCATCATAAACGCCACAAGGGTTTGGGCACTTGAAAGTTTGATCTACTTGCTTTTTTGGGGCTTTGCCCTTCCCTTTCACCACCCCTCCCCTTTTTGTGACGTGGAGGACAAAACAGACCTTTTCATGATGTGATGACCGTGGGGCATGCTCTTTCCCCGTTACCCTTTCCTACCACACCATGTAGTGTGAGAGATTCATCGACCCATGTTTACAAAACTGCAATATTCCTCAGGTACACCATCGACCATGTCGGATTCCCATTGGTGATTTCTAAAAGATCACTGACACTTCAAAAACCCCACTTTTATTTTGGTTTTGTATGATCTACGAGTGATCCAGTAGCCCTTAAAACTAACAGTATTATCTATGATGTAATGACGATTGAATGACGAAATATTTATTTTTTAATTAACTTAAACAATCCGTCGGAATTCCGTCACAACTTGTGACACGTTTCCGACAAAAATTGAATCGAGTGGATCTCAAACCCCAACGTTCATGTAAAAAATACTGTAGATATATAAAAAAATTACAGCAGTTCATAATTTATTTGTTTCAGCTCACTTTCATATTTATTTTATAACATAAAGTACAACGAATTATTACACACACAAGGAGTTGCTCCAACAAGTATAGAAATCCAACAAGTATAGAAACTTACTCCCTAGTATATAACATAAAGTACAACGAATTATTACACACACAAGGAGTTGCTCCAACAAGTATAGAAATCCAACAAGTATAGAAACTTACTCCCTAGTATATAACATAAAGTACAACGAATTATTACACACACAAGGAGTTGCTTTGACAAGTATAGGAAACTTCCTGTGAACGGTTAAACCATCACTCTCAGTCATGTCTATAGGCTTGTTCCCCAGCAATGAAACTTCAAACTTATACACCAAATTTGCCAACACAATTTCGTTAATAATCATTGCAAAATTAATACCAGGGCATCCTCGTCGTCCAGCTCCAAATGGTACAAACTCGAAATCGAAACCTTTATAATCCATTTTGTTGTTCAAGAACCTCTCTGGTCTAAACTCTTCAGGTTCTTCCCATATTAAAGGATCTCTAGCTATCGCCCATGCGTTAATCATCACTTGCGAACCTGATGGGATGTCATAGCCGAGTAGTTTAACGTCTTTTGTTGATTCACGGGGAACAAGCAATGGAGCTGGAACGTGTAATCGTAGGGCTTCTTTGAGGACGGCTTTTAGATAGGGCATATTGTCTAAGTCGTTTTCGGTGATCATTTCTCTTCCTTGTCCTACCGTGTGTGCCTCTTGTTGCAATTTTTTCATTGTACGTGGGTTTCGTAGTAGCTCGCCAATCGCACAGTCGAGGCTAGTGGATGTGGTATCAGTGCCAGCATTAAACACGTCCTAGGAATCATGAATCAAAATTACATATATATCTAGGCGACGGTTAAACAAAACATGTGTGTGTATATATGATATTTCATATGTGTAGAGCTACGTGACATCGACGCACTTATAAGTAAAACCCAACATTCACTTTTGTTTTAAGGGTGTAGTTTAGTTTACCTAGTTGTTAACATAATGGTGGTTCACACATGTATAGCAAGTACACATAATACTTGTATATGGGGGATAAATCTAAATTCATTTTTGCAGGAAAGTAAATCTAAAATGTTACGTTTCCATATCGGTTTCATGATAAAGGTAAAGTAGTTGAACACATACGATGTTTTCCAATGAAGATAAATTAACCTAAAATGCATCAAAATGCACCGAAATATTTTTTCAATATTATAAAGTCTCTTCTAAGCACTCAATTCGTATGCGTATGTAAAATTTCATGCATAAACATCTAGTTTAGGAGAGAGATTCTTGAATAAGACTAAGAAAGGAGAGACATATTACCAAGATGATAGCTTTAATCATTTTTTTCTCGAGATGAAACCCTGTCGAGTTATCCTTTTGAATTTCTAATAAAATATCAACAAGATCTTGGCCTTCAGCATCACCCTCTTTCTTGTTTACATGTTCATCAATTACAACGTCATAAAACTCATCAACATCTTTAACAAGTTTTTCAATTTCTCGTTCTAATCCGGTAAATCTATCCATCCATGCTAACGAAGGAAAAACGCTCGCAAAACAGAAACGTCCCGTCAAATCTAAAGTCCGGTCTAGCAAATGCTCTTAAGCTCCATCCCTTCATATATCTTTCCCAAAGCCGCCCTAGAGATCACATTATGTGTAAGGGTAGCAACGAACTCACTCAAATTAAAAACGGATTCCTTGGTTCGTTGAATCCTTTTTATCATACTCGCCACCTCCTCCTCCCTCACTTTTCGGTACGACTGAACCCTTTTGTTGCTTAAAAGATGGAGTACATAAATACTTTTGAGTTGCCTCCACTGCTCTCCATATTTGGAAAAGGCTATATCTTTGCCGTCATAAGTAAGTTTACTAATCGTGTTTAAATATGGCCTATTTGCAAATGTTATATCATGGGTTTTCATAATCTCTCTAGCTGCATCAACAGAAGAGGCTACAATTATCAGCACACTACCAAAGTGAAGCAATACGAGTGGACCGTAAGTCTTAGCCATGGATTGAAGGACACGGTGCATGCCCACGCCTAATTGGTGAAGGTTTCCTATTAATGGTAACCCTGGTGGAGATGGAGGTAAGTTTTTATGGGATTTTTTTGGAAGAAATATATAATCTTGAAACAAGTAAGGCAAAAATTATAGGAAGAGAATAAAAGAGAAAAACTTGTAGGTTGAAAGACATTTTATCGATGTTCTTGCTAAGTCCCCTTGTATGTGTTTGCTTATGTTGAGTATATGGAGTGTATATATTTATAATAGGGTGGAGATATTTGGACACCCTCTGCGTCTATTTGGACACCCTTTGCCTCGTATAGGCCTCGTATAGGCCTATACGAGGCGTATAGGGTTACATCAAAATCAGTGCCTGACTCATGTCACTTCTGGTTTGACCCCTTCAAGACGCCTCGTATAGGCCTATACTGGGCGTATAGGACCCTTCGTATAGGCCTCGTATAGGACCCTTTGCCCCTTATATGCCTCGTATAGGCCTATACTGGGCGTCTTGAAGGGTTTTTTTTTTTTTTTTTTTTTTTTTTAACAAACATTTTATACAATATTAATCGTTTTAGCAAACTTTTATACAAAAACAAGTTTTTTTATTTTAAATCATTATTATTAGGACCCCCTCATTGGTTTTTTTTAGTTGAAAAATGGATGTTTTGGTAGGGTAATTTGATTGTTTTTTGAGGGTGATGTTTTTTGAGTAAAAAAATGGGTGTTTTGGTGGGGTAATTTGAGTTGTTTTTTAAAAAAAGTTTTATTTTTTTATAAAAATATTTTACCGTTTTCAAGATCGGCCTTTAAAAAATATTCGATCGTAGAAATATTACATTGTTTTTAACATATAGTGTAGTATAGGTCTCGTATAGGTCCCTTATAGGTCTTGTATAGGCCTATCGACGTATACGGGCGTTGTATCATATCCTATAGTATCGTATCGTATTGTATTGTATCGTATAGTGTAGTATAAGTCTCGTATAGCTCTCGTATAGACCTATACGATACCATACTATACGATACAATACAATACGATACTATCGTATCATATAGTGTAGTATACGTCCCTTATAGGTCTTGTATAGGCCTATCGACGTATACGGGTGTTGTATCGTATCGTATAGTATAGTGTATAGTATAAGTCTAGTATAGGTCCCATATAGGTCTTGTATAAGCCTATAGGCCTAAACGGGACCTAAACCACACCTATAGTCCTATACGAGTGTTGTATCTTATCCAATAGTCTAATATCGTATTGTATTGTATCGTATCGTATCCTATAGTATCGTGTTGTATCGCATCGTATCGTATCGTATAATATAGTGTAGTATAAGTCTCGTATAGGTCTTGTATAAGCCTATCGTGTTGTATCGTATCGTATAGTATAGTATAAGTCTCGTATAGGCATCGTATAATTAATATTAGTGTTATTATAATTAATATGAGTTTTTTATAGTTAATATTAGTGTTATTATAATTAATATGAGTTTTTTATAATTAATATTAGTGTTATTATAATTAATATGAGTTTTTTATAATTAATATTAGTGTTATTATAATTAATATGAGTTTTTTTTATAATTAATATTAGTGTTATTATAATTAATATGAGTTTTTTTATAATTAATATGAGTTTATTATAATTAATATGAGTTTTTTATAATTAATATTAGTGTTATTATAATTAATATGAGTTTTTTTATAATTAATATGAGTTTATTATAATTAATATGAGTTTTTATAGTTAATATTAGTGTTATTGGTATTTAAAAAGAGAAAAAAAAAAAAAAACCCCTTCAAGACGCCCAGTATAGGGCTATACTGGGCGTCTATGTGGACCAAAAGACCATTAAACCCCTGAATTAGGCCTATACTGGGGGCAAAACAGGGTTATTATGGTCTTTTGGACCCCTCGTATAGGCCCAGTATAGCCCTATACTGGGCGTCTATTATTATTTTTTTTGTTTTCTTTTTTTAAATATTAAAAAGAGAAAACAAAAAAAAATAAAAATAGACGCCCAGTATAGGGCTATACTGGGCGTATACGAGGGGTCCAAAAGACCATTATAGCCCTGTTTTGCCCCCAGTATAGGCCTAATTCAGGGGTTTAATGGTCTTTTGCCCCTTATACGCCTCGTATAGGCCTATACTGGGCGTCTTGAAGTGTTTTTTTTTTTTTTTTTTTTTTTTTTTTTTTTTTAACAAACATTTTAAACAATATTAATCGTTTTAGCAAACTTTTATACAAAAACAAGTTTTTTTTATTTTAAATAATTAATATTAGGACCCCTCGTTGGTTTTTTTTTTATACGTTTATTTTTTTAGAAAAATATTTTACCGAATGTAATATTTCTACGATCAAATATTTTTAAAGGCCGATCTTGAAAACGGTAAAATATTTTTATAAAAAAATAAAACTTTTCTTAAAAAACAACTCAACTAAAAAAAAACCAACGAGGGGTCTTAATATTAATTATTTAAAATAAAAAAACTTGTTTTTGTATAAAAGTTTGCTAAAACGATTAATATTGTATAAAATGTTTGTTAAAAAAATAATAATAAAAATAAAACCCCTTATATACGCCTAGTATAGGCCTATACTAGGCATATAAGAGAGGCAAAAAAGACCAATTTACCCCCAGTATAGGCCTAAATCAGGGGCTAAATGGTCTTTTTCTCCTAGACGCCCAGTATAGGCCTATACGAGGCGTATACGTGGCAAATAAGACAAAATATGACATAATCAGAGATTCTCTTGGAAATTGGAAAAGGCTATACGCCTCGTATAGGTCTATATACGAGGCGTCTTGAAGGGTGTCCAAATAGGCAATAGGGTGTGTAAATATGTAGACCCTAATAGTATAATGAAAGTTCCAATTTGGAATCCAAATCAGATACTATTTACAACGTTTATGCTTCTAGAAATCTCAAAAAACTCAACATTTATGCTTCTAGAAATCTCAAAAAAGTCAAGGTTTATGCTTCTAGAAATCTCAAAAAAAAGTCAGCAACAAACCCTTGTTATCTTAATTATTGTAGACCAGAGATATCCTCAATTTATTTTTATAGTTAAAAGTTAGATGAATCTATACAGTTATAAAAATATAATATCTTAAAATAGATCTTGTCATGCAGGGATTAAGTTCTATGGCATCCCTGTGTAACAAATATCGAGTTTACTTGAAGGTTGAACATGATTTTTTGTTGTTCTAAACTTTACTAAGGCTTGAAAAATAAAACTAAAAATTATGGAGTATGGTTAAACATGATTGTTTATTTTGTTTAAGTGTTTAGTGTTTTTTATGAACGGATGAATCAATTTAAATGTGATAGGAACCATGAGGAGGGAAGTTTTGGCGAGATTTCTCAAGAGAAACAATTAGAAAAGTAAATCTTAATGATGTTTTGCACATATTTCAAAAAATGAAAACCCGTAGAGCACAATTTTAAACATGTTTGTAATGACGTTTGACGTGTTTCTGATAGTTATATGAATTTTAGTTTGATTTTCTTTTGTCTTACATGACCTGACCTGATATGAACCGATATTTTTTTATAATCGTAGGGCCTAAAATCTTTAAAAATATTCCGCACCCCTATGGAAAAATTTCTTGGTCCGCCACTGTTGTCCCCTGGTATGTGTTTGCTTATGTTGAGAATGGGAAGTTTCAAATGAAAACCACTAGTTATTGTGAAAACTCGAAAACTAATTAAAAAAGCCAAAAAAAAAAACATACCAAATTTTTTTTTTTTTTTTCATAATAATTTTCGCTACTTTTAGTATATAAAAAAAAATTTCAAAAAAAAAAAAAAATCTTTTTTTGTAGTGCACATGTGTAATACTACACATGTGTAGTACACATACACATGTGTAATACAATTTTTTTTTTAAAAAAAAAATTTTTGTATACAAAAACCTGCGATTTTTTATAAAAAAATTGAAAAAAAAAATTTGGTGTGTTTTTTAAGCTTTTTTTAGTTAGTTTTCGAGTTTTCACAATAAAAGTAGTTTTCATTTGAACCATCCCAATGTTGAGTATGGAGCATATATATATATATATATATATATATATATATATATATATATATATATATATATATATGGGGGTTCATTTGAGAAGAAAATTAAATTGAGAAGAAAAAGAACAAAGGGTACAAATGTAAAATATTAAATAGTTTTTCTTACATCCCATTTATTATTATCTTTGACTAATTAATTAGTCATAAAGACTATTGTCCTTCACACTAATTTTTTTTGCCTACATATATTGAAATTTATCCTACACACCTCGTAATTTATCCTACACTTTAAATTAATTGTTTTTTTTTTCTTTGAAAAAATATAATTTTTTGAAAATAAGTTACAAATTTAATTTACTAGCTATTAAAAAGGAAGACTGACAATTAATGATCTATCTAAGTTTACCAATATACCCTTACACTAATATTAAATACAAAAATTAAATGAAGTAAAATGAAGGATTCTTATTGGTTGAAATTTGTTCTTTTTTATTCTTACAAAAAACTTCTTCTCATTTGAACCCTCCACTATATATATATATATATATAGAGAGAGAGAGAGAGAGAGGAAGTGTAGAATACAAATCCCCTAATCATACATTACGTACGCGACGATAATAGCCCTACACGTATCCCTGATTCATTTTTCCTACATAAGGGTATATCAGACAATCCATTCAATTAGCACAGGGTAAATCAGACAATTCCTTCAACAAGCAGATCACGAGTTCGTTACATAGCTATCTGTGTAATTATGATTCGTATCAGTTCGATATTAGGGTTTGATTGATTGTTGTTTTCAATGGATCCAGCACCGGTCGAAACACAGATGTCGATTTCGAAGATGCTGAATTCATCATTGAGCATGTTCAAGTGGGTGGTGAGCAGAGAGTTACGGTTGAGGAAGTTAGGAACCCTAATTCTGCAAATGCAAATGTTGTAATTAAGTGTTCCAATAGTATGTTCATAATTCAGATGTTTAAATGTTCTTACTTTTTATACTCGGTTTTAATGATTTGGTGTTTGTTAGTAATTGATTGGAAGGTTTTTAATGTATTAGAGGGTAAGTGATATCTTCAGTCACCGGATACATTACTTACAGGCTCCCCCTTGACTGATAATATCATGCCTGCTTTCAACTTTGGCTGAGACTTGATCTTTACGGTAGAGCACATCGATCTTCAGCGCTTCTAATAAAAGATTTGCTGACGATCACTTATGGCCGCTTTGAGAAAATCGAAAAATCCAACATCAAGCACTATAGATCCTCCCCCTCAATCTACTCTTGAATCAAGTTAACACAAACTGACCTGCAACCACATGTAAGAATATCGCTCGATACATTAATCTTCAAACCTAACCGGCAACAGAAAGAAAACATTGGATTTCCAATGCCCAACCTTGAACACTTCAAACTTCACTATGACATGAAGTTCAGTTCGATAACTTAATAAAAAACTGAACTCCGTAAAAGTACGTCTACCATCTTAATCAAAAGTCTTCAGCCCTTCATGTATGATCTCATCTAGTCATGTATCCTAATGAATCAATCTCCTATCTTCACGAATTCATTGAATCCCCGATGGCTTTCATATCCTATCTTTCCCTTAAATCAACAAGCCCCACATTATTTCGAGACCACAACTAATCTTCTCTACTTTAAACAGCAACTTAATAAGGCTCAATCTTCAACTAGTCGTCAACCGAGATTTCAACTTCATCACATCAATACTTGATTAAAAACACGAACATACTTGACAAAACACCATCATACATGGCTTTTTACGCACAAACTTTAGATTTACGAAGAAGATAGGATTTTTTTACTCCACCTATTTCTTCGTAAACTGTCAAATTCCAACCAAGTTATTATTATCTTCACCTCCAATGCACGATAATAGTCCAAAATTGTCCCAAAATTCTAGTAAGGAACACATCCAAACTCCGAGAATCTTGAAAAGAACACAGTGGGCCACCATTACCGCGTCTCATCCCCTCAGTTAATCCAGACAACATAAGTACCCTGGAACTTTTCAGTAATCCGAAACTGAGTTGAACTTTCCAAATTACACAAAATTCTGACTCTTGCTAATTATCCGGTACCCCCGGTAACCCGACATAACTAGAAAAACTCGGAACATGCAAAACTTGGAACCTCTGAACTACACAAACTTCTAAACTTAACTAAAAATCTGGTACCCCATGTAACTCAGAATTCTAGAAAACTCGGAACTCGTAAAACCTAGAAGCTTTTGAAACCTTGGATCAGATCATCTGAACATCATCTGAACAATACTTCTTGATAAGGATTAAATTCTGAATCAACACTAAAATCAAGCACAAGGATTTAATAGAATAAAGGTTGAGGGAGAATGTGTGTTAACTGGACCCTGTTTTATTATTTGGGGTTTGAAAATAGTGAGTGATAAAATCTGGAAATAGTCACTATATAGACAATAAATCCGGAAGGTGTGAAACCCAGTTGCAATTAGCATCCAAAAGCTCGGACTCAAACCATTGTTTTATAAAACTCGGAGAACTGTTGTAGTTTAAACAGATTAATCTAACAACCTCGGAAAAAGGGAACCTCGGAGAGATACAAACAGTTGCTCGTGCGAATGACTAACCCTAACAGGTGTTCTTTTGATTAAGCAACCCCAGATACTGTTCAATTGTTTAAAACAAACCCAGAATGACTCACACAAAGCAAACTCGGACCGAAATCAAGGAACAAACCCGGAAAGGTTGTTCTATTTCATAAACACAGAAAAAAGCAATTGATAAAGGAAGCATAATAAACTCGGACGGATGAACATGTGAAACATTCCCGGACAAAGTTATTTGAAATCTGGAAAGGTGAAACCCGAAAACAATTTTGAATTCACGAAGCCCGGATAACAGATCCTCGTACAAGGTTCTAACGCGAGAAAACAAACTCGGAGATAGACTTATATGAATGAATAAACCCAAACTTTATGCGAATGAACAACCTCAGATCTTTATAATAAACCTGGAAACAATTGTTTCTGTATTTGTAAACCCGGACTGTGAACTGAATAACATCACTTAATCCATACCAATTTATCTGTAAACTCTGATGAAATAAATATTAAACTTAGATGGACCTTAGAAATAATAAACTCTGATGGAAGACTTAACTTTGATGTCCTTTTAATTAATAAACTCAGATAGAATAACTCAGAATGAAGGATTTCCTTTAAAAGTCTGATAGAATATTAACTTGCAAACTCTGAATGGATAATATAATAACTCGAACTCCTATTCTTTTTTTTAAAGAAACTGTGAATAAACTTTAAGATGAAAATCCTGAAGTTGTGAACTCTGATTTCACCTTAAAAAACTCTGAATACACTCAAATTCACACGAACCTGCTGCGTTGTATTAGGGTTTGGTCTTGATCATGGTTTGTGTGCATGAACAAGTCCATTCGTAGATAGTCCATTCGAAACTGTTGTGCAGGTCCATGAATAGCCTATGCGTGGATAAAGGGTTCCTATAAATAGTTGTTGTGTCTTGTTCATTCGTAACATAGAGAACTTTGGACTTTAGAGTGGGGAAACTCTGTCCAAGTGATTTTGTGGGTTTGTACTGTTACATAATCAATAGAAATCATATTATAATTACTTGTTCTTGTTCAATCCACTCTCGTACTTGGATTCCGCACAAGATACGAGATCTACGCAATCAACGGAACATCAGGATCGATCCAAACACGCACTCTCAACCGGTATCAGAGCAGGAGATTGATTGCAAGGACTGAAGGTACAAGAAACAAGAAGATTTCAAGCAGATTCATCCAAATTAGAGCTGAATTTCATCAATTCCTATTCATTCTTCTTCTATACTTCTTTTTTCAAGTTTAAAACTCAGATTCACGACGAATTCACGGTTAAAACTGGCTGATTTTTAATTATGTTGTGCGAAATCAGTGTTTAAACAATCCTTGAAAGTTTCAGATCGAAATTTGAATAAATAACTGAAAATTTGTTGAAAAACTATGAAAAATGAAACCCTATTTTGCGAAGATGGTTAATTACGGATCTAGGTTCTTTGATTGTACATTCGCAGGGACCTAGATAGTTACATCCACATGAATCTAGTCTAGATTCATTCACGCAAATCTTGAGTTTATTTCATATGAATCTGGTTGACTGGATTTGTGCGAATCAACTATTATACATTTGCGCAGTCCAGCTATTGTTGTAGTTTGTGAGAATCTAGGGTTTAAATTGAACAGATCTGTCAATTGATAATAAGCACGGATCAAGGACAAGTCAATCCACGCGGATCAACAACCCTCATCCGCACGGCTCAATATTGTTTTCCTGCGCGAATCTGGTTTGAGTTTGAATGGAGTTAGAGGTTAATCTGCACGAACCAAGACCTTCTTGATTCGCACGGACCTAGGGTTTGGGATCTACATTCTCTTCATTTGCACGGATTAAATTGTTCATTTGCACGGATCAGATCAGTGTCAATCCGCACGAATCAACCACTTCTTCATTCGAGCAAACCTAGTGTCAAAAATTGTTTAAATATTTGTTGATTCTTGCAGATATTTCTCAAGATATTTCAAAGGTGAAAATCATGTATATAAGACCAAGTCATAAAGAATGTCATGCACGTATGAGGTTGAGTGAAGTGTTTGATGCTTTCTAAGAAGCAAAAAGTGCTAAGAGATGAGATGTTGAGAGGAAGTGTTATTTAGATCCAAACATGGTGGACTTTAAAGCACTTGTTGCAGCTACTCCTACTGCAGGAGAATTTTATACAAAGATCAAAGAAGATAAAAATTATAAGAAATAAGTGGAGGAGCGCATGAAAAGGCTGATTTATGCGAGTGTAGGAAAGAAGAAGAGTATGGAAGAAATCGTTGATGAGAGCCAAAAGATGATGAATGAGATTTTGAAGAAGACGACTAACAACACAACTTTGGCAGATCAAACTAAGGTAAAAACTCAAACTGAATCTACTGAATCGTCTAATAAGGATAAATCAATTGGTAATAACGATGAAATTGATAACAAATCTGAACTAAAAAATGAAGTGCGACGCAGGAAATGCATGGAAACATGCAGTGCTTGTACTGAGAAGGATGAAAATTTAAGATCAAGAAACATTGAGTTTAGTAAGATTGAAAATGTTTTTAAAGAAAAATGTAAAGAAATGTTTGAAATTGAAAAGTTTTTTAAACAAAAAGAAGAGGAGCTGACACAAAAATGTGATGGTCTTGAAAAAGAAAATAAAGTTTTAAACCAAAAGTGTTCAGCAGAGTGCAACGAATGTTTACAAAAAGATAATATCATTCAAGAGTTGCAAAAATAATATGATGAGAAGAAACTTTCATATCATAACTTAAAAGAAACATATGAAACTTTGAAAAGTCAAGTTCAAAGTATGGAAGGAAGACTTTAAATATATACTGAAACAACAAGATTTATTGAAGCCAAGTATGAAGGAAAACAACTGGTTTTAAATTAATATATTGATGAACTTGTTGAAGTAAAATGAGAATTGGCTGAAAAGGAAAAGAAAATTAACAAACTTTAAAGTTATCATGCTTTTTCATACATTCTGAACATATTTTCAACATCACACCAGATGATCATGATTCTGAAAAGAACAAAAAGGGAGTTGCATCAGAATATCATCAGGTGCCATCACCGTTAGAGAATAATTATACATTCTATGATGACGAAAAGGTGGTAAAGGGAATAAACATGGTTGACCAATTGCCTGAAAACATTGATGTGACTTACTCCAAATCTGATGAGGTTGGTGATTCAGAGGTGGTAAGTAAGGTTGTTGAAAGCGTTCTAAAAGAAGATTCTATCAAAAATGATAATTCCGAATAATAGGTTGAAGATGAGGAAAGTTTTCATAAAAACTATCTTAAGAAATCAAAAGCTGAGATAAATGCGAATGATGATCCAGTAAGATTGGTTTATTATATGGTTGGATCGGACAAGTTATTCTCTGATGTTGAAGTTCTGATTCAAAATGTGACTGCGGAAAAGATCGATAAAGTTTTTAAACTGGTAGAAATCAAAAAATCTGAAATTGAAAAATTTGCCAGTAAAGCGAGCGGTAAAACTTTTTATATCAAACCTAGTTACAAAAAGAAAAACACAAAGGTTGGATTGGGTTATAAAAAGAAACAAAACCAAAAGAAAAGGGCTAAAAAGTCAAAAGTTCAGAAAAATATGAACTTTGCTCATGGAACAAGTCCCGAATAAGAGAAAGAAATCCGATTTAGTCGACAGACTAATGACGAATTCTATGCTTAGAAAAAGAAACAACAACAAGCCAAAGATGTTTCAAAGAAAACATGTTTTAAACATTAACAAATTGGACATATTAGTCGTAAATGTCCAAATCTGAAGCCTGTTGATGTTGATAAAAAGAATTTTCCAAGTTTGAGTCAAAACAAACTTAGAAACCAAAGACACCCAAATTTGTATCAAAACAGATTTGGAAACAAAAGGTTGATATATCAAAGCCAAACCAAATATGGAATCCAAAAATTGATTTGTCAAAACCAGACATTCAAAATGATTCAAGATTTTATAAAAGGAATGTTTCAAATGGACAAATTTGGGTGGTCAAGAAACAAAATACTTCTGTTAATGAGAAAAGGAAAATCGATTCAACCAAAAAGGTTGAAGTCAAAAATGAAAAAGTTTTTGTGAAAAACGACAAAGATTTTTTGAAATTGAATGATCCCAATTGTGTCAAAATACTCAAGATCAAACATGCATGGGTTACATTATTCATGTAATTGAGTTGATTGAAGGTGTAGGTGTTCCAGAAATCAATCGAAGTTTAAAATGAAGAATGGAGTAGCCTGGCACAGGAGGAGGATTCCTGTGACAGAAAGACAGGAAGTTTTTGTTTATAATAATAATAAATAAAAACCTAAAAAAATAGATAGGAAAACAGAAAAAATGAAAAAATGTTTGTTTTTATATTGTTAAAATAAAAAAAATTAAAAATATTGAAGGAATATGCTGAAACCCTCACGGCTAAACAATCAAAAATGGTTTCAAACTATAAAATCAATGTTTTGTTTATCATGGGGGTCTGTGTAAGAAAAACAGAATATGTGAAGTTGAAAATGGATGGCGAGATGAAGCTATCTACATCGGTTTGTCAAATTTTCTTCAAAATGTTTTGGATTTTAGGGGGAGTAAAAATATCAGAAAATGCAAAAACATTTGAAAATTTGAAAAAGTACAAAAACATGAAAAAATCAAAAGAGTTGTGTGTAAAAAGAGGAAATGATAGTACGTCAGTAGACATTCACATCATGCTAAAGAAATGGAAAGATAAAAAGTGATAAACGGTCTTACCATTGATATGCCAGTTGGTTTTTACACATTTAGTAAATTGATTTCGAGATATAAACCTAAAATCAACAACTTTCTTATCTCGTGGGGAACGTCTCTCGGATATATGGACTAAGTACTCCAAATTTCGTTTGAGAGGTTGCCTGATTCTAAGATACTAGGTCTTTATACTTATTGATATCTGGGGTATTATACTTGGTCTTCTGATTTTGCGTCAGCAATGGCCTAGACCTCGTATAATGCTTTTACGCTTAAAACTTTCCCTTCGCGTAAAAATTCAGAAATTAGCGAAAGATATATATCAAGTGTAGTTTTAAAGAAGATTCCTAAGTGGAACACACCTTAAGTCGAGCCTTCATCTCTTTAACTGAATGAAAGTTCTAACTTGAGCTCTCAAGGCCTCGCACTAACATAGAGACAGATATCAATTAGGTATGTTCACCTGTAAGACTGAATCTAGGGAGTCTTGATACGGGAGTATATTTTGAGATTGGACATGCAAATAAGTTAAGTGCTTAAAACATTAATCTCGTATGTTGAATCAACTGAAATTTGTGTGAAAATTTAAGTGGATCAGTATACTGACAATCTTAGTGAATTGTTTAGAACTTTAAGTTTATAAAGATCAACGGTGCTAGTGATTTGTCATAAACTGATATGATCCTCTGATACAAACTCAACAAAAATATGTTTGTGAATATTTCAGTATTGCATTTCATTGCAGAAAAAATCACAAAAATATTTTCGGTATATTTTAGCATAAAGTTTGTAAAATACAAAAAGATTTTGTTTCATGTTATGTTTCAACAACCGATGTTGGAAAGCTAAGTTTCAAAATCTAAGTATGCTGAACATGTCTTAGATAATAAACAAGTTCATTAATTTGAAACTTGAGGTTTTTAATGAAAAATCCAAAACAGTTTATAAAAGTCACCAATGTCATTCATTTGGACTTGGTAGATAATCAGATAATTCAGGGTTATTAGTTTGAACTTGATTATCTGTGAATCTTCAAAAAACCCTCACGAATACAAAATTGATTGAGGTTTATGGTGATTGGATGCTGGAAATCTCAAATAACCTTTTATTGTCAAATAAAGTTCATAGAGAGCCAGGTTTCTGATTCTGAAATTGAAATTCTTACAAGAATTTGAATTGTCAAACTTTCAAAGAGCCAGGTTGAAATCATGGAAGATCAAAGCAAGAGGAAGCTTTCAAAGAGGGAGTCTGATGAAAGGGGGAGCTGTTGAATCAGGATGCAAAGGGGAGTTTGTAGTTCTGAAGTATCAAAGCTTCTTGAAGACTCAGAGTTGGTAAAGACAAACTACGAGATTGACCGCAGAAATATCCAAGGGGGAGTCTGTGAGTGCATATGTCTATCGCTTCCGTCAATCATGTATCGTAGCTAGCAGATGAATCAAGACAAGGTTCTAAAGTGTATGTATGCATATGGGGTCTAACCAGTTTGCACGGATCAAGAGAAGGCAGGTTCGCACGAACCTGCTGCGCTGTATTAGGGTTTGGTCTTGATCTTGGATCGTGTGCATGAACAAGTCCATTCGCAACTGTTGCTCAGGTCCGTGAATATCTATGCACGGATCAAGGGTTCTTATAAATAGTTGTTGTGTCTTGTTCATTTGTAACTTGAGAACTTTGGACTTTAAAGTGGGGAAACTCTGTCCAAGTGATTTCGTGGGTTTGTACTGTTACATAATCAATAGAAATTATTTTATAATTACTTGTTCTTGTTCAATCCACTCTCGTACTTGGATTCCGCACAAGATACGAGATATACGCAATCAACGGAACATCAGAATCAATTCAAACAAGCACTCTCACGAATGATTCAAAATTTAGTTTGGACACTATTTAGAAGTAAACTCGGAAAAAGAGTTTAAAAACTAAACTCTGAAAATTTGTAAATCCTGACTTTTTGAAAAGTATATCCTGACCTTTCCAAAAGTGAAGCTTAACTTCTAAGTCCAGACCTCTCAAAGAAGTAAACCCTGACCTCTAAATTAATCCAGGCAAGAGGTGCTTTAGGATATCTCACAAGTGTGACTTCAGACAAGTTCAACAATAATCCGGAAGCACAAACATTGAGCACATGAATAAAGAAACTCGGACTGGATGTTGATAGATTAACTCGGACATGTATAACACTTCCATAAATCCAGACATAGCCTTTTTCAGATCAAAACCCTTGAACTACAACAACTTGGAAATCAAGAAAAACCATCACAACCGACAAACAACTTCATTTTCTTCAAGTTTTATGCAGAAACTTCACGTCTTCAAGATATTTGGCGAAAACAAACATCAAATCAAGAGCAATGTGTCACAGCCCCTGACCCCATCCTGGGAGCGGGAGCTGCGAGCCAGTCAGATGGTATCGGTGTTTATTAATTTGGCAGTGGAAGTTTTCACCAGGACCGTAGTTAGGAAATATCTTTATCAGAGTTAAACACCAAAATGTTTAAAATAGATAAATGGGATAAAACCCAAGTTTTCTTTACAATACATTTATAGGGATAAACCCTAATTATTGAAAACCAAATCTCCTTTTTTATTTAGGTAACTTTTATAGCCAATTTTCTAAGCATTCAGTGCTCTCCAGATGGCTTCTATTTGGCTTTCACATTTTGTTACCTGAAACGCGTTTAAAACATTTTTGTCTGTGGGAAATACTGGTGAGTGAATCCCAGTTAAATCAAAACATTTTTTATCATTTAAAAGTATTCAGAGCGATTACAATGTTTATATCTACACAATTACTCATTCAGTACCGTCAATCCATAACTGGTGGGTCATATTACTCATTGGCTATCTTATTGTCCAATGGTAACGTGTTCCACATTTTGTATACAAAACCCCAACATACCTGTAGTAATTGAAGAATTTCAAGACTCAATCACTGCTAATTATATATAAAATTATTTAAGGTTTTGTAAAAATAGTTTGTAAAAAGGTTCACAAAAAGGAGATTACTCACATTGCTATTTTGGGTAATTCCTGGTGACTTCCTGATTATAATCTATTAATCTAAACAATGCACACGTGTTAGTATAATAACCCAATTTACATTAGTTATATCCTCCCCGAGGCAGAACTCCAACGACTACGTCAGGCAGAGCCTTGACTGCCGTTACGGAGCACTAGATCAATCAGGCAGCGTATCTAATACGTAACCGGGGGTTATAATACTTACAATGAGGCAGAGCTTCGCTAATTAGGGGGTATTATGCCCGGGTTTTACTTATACTATCATAAATTTGAGAGGGAGTTACGAGATTTGAACAAGTTGGAAATGAATTAATCGAGCTCTATTTATAGGCAGGACATGGGCGGCTCGCGCCCCGCGAAGGTACACGGCCAGACCGTCGTGGCCCGCGAGGCCCTAGGCTAGGGGTGTAGGCTTGGAGAATCAGTGATATAGGTTCAAAACGCAAGGGACACGTGGCAGCCGGAGGGCTCGCCTGGTGTCGCTCCATTGCGCCCCACGACACACCCTGTGTTATGGCTCGCGGCCGCAAGAACCCTTAGAAATTGTTTTTATTTGATTTTTATTAATATAAAGGTATTTTAGGTCCGTTGTTATACTATTTAAAAATATATAATGCACTCGCGTTAAATATAGTAACCCAATTAGACTTTATCGATATGTCACGAGACAGAACCCCAAAGTACTTAGTCGGGCAGTGCCTTGACATGTGTTGGTGGGTCCTAAATCAATCGGACAAGGTATCGACTTAGTGATCAGGGGTTAAAACACTTAAAACGGGGCAGGGCTTTGAAGTATTATAGGTATAATACCTAAAGCAGAAATGAATATATATAAGAAAGAAAACAATGAAATGGTAAGCAGTGTTCGAATGTCTCACAATTACCTCTATTTATATTTGAAGTTAGACTTGGGGATCACAAAATGTTTGATTCCTTTTTATCTTGAATCAGACACGTAGACATATGCATTAATTCCTTCAAATGCCTTCTACGTACCCACATCCACACTTGCACTTTATAAATTTAAATTTTCAAGTTTTGATTTATATTTTAATATTATTAGTTTATTTAATATATATATATATATATATATATATATTATAATTAATTCAGCTACTTCACTTAATGGCGCTTATAACTTTTAAAATAAGACGTTTTATAGAATGATGAATATTGATGTGTGTAAATGCAACATATAAATTACATCAAAAGAGGCATAAAACTAACCCTTTTTAGTACTAATGTTGGAAAAAGTGTACTTTTGTCTTTCTTTTTGTATTTTCAGGATTAAATGAGCGTAAATGAACAAAAGAAACAAATACACAGCAAAATCTAACATAATTACAAGAAAAGAAATAAACGTGGCATGCCCGACCCCTCGATAGCATCTTCCCGAGCAAAAGCAAGAGATCAGAAGGCTGAACACGCCTCGTGCCTAGCTGACACGGGGGCGTGCCAAAGTGTCTGCAGAAAAGACAAAGTTGTAGAAGCTTCTATTTCCCAACACGGGGGCGTGCCCAGCTCAACACGACTGTGGTCAACGCTAAGATTCGCAGAATCCAAGCAAATCTTGATAGTACAGATACGCTTCTGCACACGAGGCCGTGCCCAGCGGACACAGGGGCGTGGTCAACTAATGCAGACAAACTGCAATTAATGAAGAAAGAGAAAGTGGATGGACACGGGGTCGTGCCCACCGGACACGGGGCCGTGTCCGGGCTTCTGTGCAGGCTATAAATAGGGGTGTTTGGTTCAATTCAAAGGCATCCCTTGACAAACCACCTCTCTCCCACTTCACCCACACTCCACCACCATCACAACACCCACATCCACCACCATCATCCATCATAGAGTGTGTGTAGTAGTCTCGGGATCCAAGATTGATAGTAAGAGTTCTTGACAATCAAAGGCCATGTTTGCCTAAGTCTCTTACATCACTTGGTGAAGACAAGCATTTAGTGTAATACTTTTGTTTTTTTAATCTTTTCGCACTTTTTATTTGGTTTTGTATTAATGACTTTAATAACTAGTTTCTTATGTTGAAGGTGAAACTTCCTTATCATTTGTCCGTGGTGCCTTGGCGTTACTTTACTGTCTATATAAAATAAAAGATTTACACCATTCATATCTCCACGGTCTATATGGAGATATGCTGGCTACCTGGTCGGGGGTTAAGGGAATGGTTTGGTAAGGTTCTTGCCTTGTTTAGTGTATAGATCCTGCAAGGACCTGGGTCAAGCTTACTAGGGCCTCCTTCAATACCCACTGGTATTGGATGGCGGGGGTGTGAATGGCTTGATCCCCTCATATATAAACTACTATTAATACATTAACCCGGCTACTTGGGATTGTATCCCTGTTGACTCAAACCACTTATCCGAGGGTAACGTCACATTCAAAAGTGGGGCCTACCACATTACGCATTAATAACTTAATTAATTATCTTTCAATAATCCAACCCTTTAGGATTGTATCCTTGTTGACTCAAACTACTGGGTTGAGGGTAACGTCACCTTCAAAAGAGGGGCCTACTACTATAACTAAGATAATCTCTTAAAAAGTGCAAAAGTGCGGAAAACATCAAAGGTTACACTAAAGGCGAGTCGGATCCAAGTGATTCATCTTGTCTATCTGTTTTTATTTTATTTTATTTTTCAGCATTTTTAGTTTTTATTTTCATGTTTAAACCTTTTTCCTGAATTTTGATTTGATTAGACGTTGAGGATAAACCAGTATTAAAAGCTCTTGTGTCCTTGGACGACCTCGGTATCTTACCAACGCTATACTACGCTCACGATGGGTGCACTTGCCCATATGTGTGTTTAGTGTTAGTAAAATATCGTGTTTTATAAATTTAAAACTTGACTAAAGTGTTAAAAAAGGGCTAAAAATATATATAAAATTATATCACACCTAACGCACATCAAATATGTCATTGGAACGATAATATTGTTATCTACATTTTGGTCTATGTTTCATTAAAAACGGGGTAAGGTTAATTATAACATATTTTTATTATTATAATTATTAAACAGTTTCTACGTTCGCCAAAATACCTTATATTTCTGTCGGTCAACTTACCCATGATCTATCATAAGTTTTTATATATTTTAAATTTATAAATAAAATTTTGGGAATGTTACACAATGGTGATTCAGAGGGTGGTTAGACCATTCCGAATCGGTAACCATGCTCGGATACCACTGTTAAAACACTGGATCGATGACGAACATCAACATTGCACTTGATTCAAGATGCGAAACACAAAATATGAACAAGATAGAAATATGTAGAAAATGAATCTCTTTATTATGAATCAGTCACTACAGATTAGAAACCGAAAGAGTATGCATCATCTACAAGCAGGTTTAGATCACTAAGATCTAAACCGAGCTTTCTCTCACTAACACATAGTATCCCTCTGTAACAACTCTCATCAAAATTACTATTTCTTATTTTATTTTGTCCAATAGGAAACCCTAATTGTGACCCCCAAGTGATATTTACACAAACCCTAAAATTTTCAGAACAATCGGAATCATGATCAGGGCCCCTAAAACTCAAGGGGGTATTCCCATTGACGATTATCATCACAGATTGTTGTAAAAATCGAAATTTTACAAACCGTCGACTCACCCAAGCTAGGAAGACACGAGGCTACCCTATGCTAGAAGTGGTCCCATCGCGCCACACGAGGGAGTCCTTTTTCCAGTATATATAGAGGGGTTTGGAACTTGAATTCTGGCGTTGTTCCACGTAAAAACTCGTTTTGTACGTTGAGATATCATCAGTTTACTCCAAAGAACACACACAACACGAAATTCTTTCGCGATAACAGGGTAATAACTCGATCACTGCTACGATTTAATGTCCGATCGATAAAAACCAATCCGATGGATGTTTAAGTGCTGCCCGTACTTGGGCAATGCCTTTGAAAAACATTTTTGTGAAATAAAATAAACTGGCACTTAGTGACCTCATCGGACCTGCCGATGAAAACCTCTTCAATTACCCGGCGGAAGCACAACTTCCAGTTAATATGTAACCTGCTATCCCAGATCCTATTATCCACCCCCGACCTCTACCAGAAGAGCTGGAAGAATGGTGGACAACTGACTGGCAATTTCAGAACCTTTTGAATAACCGTAATACCTTTTTCCCTCAATTTGACCCTGAGCCTCCACTAGACCCACCAATGAGCACCGAGAACTTGGCTGAACTTCGCCACTATGGCGAGGAGCTGGTGGACGCAGGAAATAGAATCCGAGATGTGGGAGAGAGGATATCATGGAAGTACGACGAGAGGGAATGTCGTTGTTGAGTTGCCAGCTGACGGGGATGGTGTGACTGTGTGGTTGTGGTTGTATAATAACAAAATAATAATAATAGTAATAAAAATATAATCTTGTGAAATAACTTAAAATAAAACTTTGTAACATAACTGGTGTGTACGGATGCATATTAAAATATATAAAATATGGAAGTCGAAAAATCGACAATTTTGGCTATACGTGTTAACTTGATTATGTGCACTTGTTTATTATGTTTGGCTGTTATTCACTTTGTGCTAATAAGTTATATATATTAATTACCAGATGGAAAACGCTGGTAATGAACCAGTTAACGAAGTTAACCAATCTGAGCAAAACAATGAAGACCACTTTCTGAATAGACAAGATATAGAAAACATCGTTGCCCAGGGAATAGCAAATGCTATTCCAGCAATTCTTGCTGCTGCCCGAAATCCAGTTGAGCCTCAACCAATTATTCCCAGCAAACGCACTCACGGCGATAATTTCAGTAATAGTATAAATGGAGGCGGCAACATTAATAATAATGATAACGATGTAATGCAAGCCCCAATTCTTAAGAAAATGAAAGCTGCAACGCCTTGTTGCACTTACAAGGAATTTCTTGCTTGTAAACATGTTGAATTTGCAGGCAATGAAGGGGTGACTGCTGCACTACGTTCGTTGGAGAAAACCGAGGCAGTAATTAAAATAAGTAAATGTACCGAGGAGGATAAAGTCATGTATGCTTCACACCTTTTCAAGGAAGAAGCATTAGAATGGTGGAATACGGTATTACAAGCGAAGGGAAGTGACATGGCCTATGCCATAAGTTGGGAAGAATTTAAGCGTCTGGTGGAAAGGAAATTATGCCCAGAATATGAAAAGGAACAAATGGCGAACAAATTCCTGAGCCACCGAATGGTGGATGTTGATTGTCGAGGGTATACTTCGAAGTTCTTCGAATATGCTTGAATTGTGCCTACTCTGGCTTCGCCAGAGCCGGTACTTATTTCTCGCTACATCTGGGGTTTAATTAGCGAGATCCGTGATATTGTCAAAGCTGCGAGACCCCGCACGATCGATGTTGTGGTGGAATTAGCCAACACTTTGACTGACGGACTAGTGCATACGCGAGAAGAAGACAGGAAGAAGGAATTGGCTTAGAAAATTACCCAAGAGTTTCGTGTGGGTAATAATAGCAATTTCAAGAGAAAAGGAGCTGGGCAATCTTTCACTCCACCGTTCTGCAGGAACTGTAAGAAGAAACATTTTGGAAAATGTAATGAACCCTGCAACTTCTGCAAGGCTATAGGACATCGAGAAGAAGATTGTAGTAGGAAAACAAAGATCTGCTACAACTGTGGAGAAGCTGGGCATTTTAGACCAGAATGCTCGAAATTGGTCAAACCAGCAGATAACAATGCCAAAATTGCTGAATGAACTAACAAGAAGAACGCAAGAGCCTTCCAATTGACTACGCAGGAAGCTGAACTGATTCCTGACGTAATAGCTGGTACGTTCTTAGTTCACAACGTTTATGCAAAAGTATTATTTGACTCTGGTGCAAACCAAAGTTTTATAAATACTTCCTTCTGCCAAGCTCTTAAGCTACCCTTAACGAAACTTAGGCAAGTTTTTATGGTAGAAACGGCAGACGGGAACTCTGTTAACATAGATACGGATTTGCAAAAAGAAAATATAGAAGTTTCAGGTCATAAATTTTCTGCAAACCTATTACCCATGAATTTAGTTGGATTCGATGTCGTATTAGGAATGGATTCGTTAGTAGCCAACCATGTTCGAATCCTCTGTGATAATAATTCTATAGAAATTCGTGCACCCACAGGAGAAGTAATTATGATTACAGGGAATAAGCCGCGTAAACCAATGAAGTTCATTTCAGTAATGAAAGTTGCTGGTTATGAACGAAAACAAGGGATTGTGTATATGATTTCAGTAATCATTAGCACTAAGGGTAAGGAACTTAAGGAAATTCCGGTAGTATCAGAATACGCGGATGTATTCCCAGAAGAGTTACCAGGATTACGACCAGATAGGGAGGTAGAATTTAGAATTCATTTGATTCCTGGAACTACACCCGTAGCAAAGGTACCCTACCGACTAGCACCCACTGAAATGTTAGAACTGAAAAAGCAATTACATGAATTGCTCAGTAAAGGATTTATACAACCTAGTTTATCCCCTTGGGGAGCTCCAATATTGTTTGTAAAGAAGAAAGATGGTTCGATGAGAATGTGTATCGATTACAGGGAATTGAATAAGGTTACAATTAAGAATCGATACCCATTACCTAGGATTGATGATCTTTTCGATCAACTTCAGGGGGCTAGATATTTTTCTAAGATAGATTTACGCTCCGGATATCATCAGCTGAAGGTACAAGAAGAAGACATACCTAAAACCGCTTTCAGAACTAGGTATGGTCACTACGAGTTTACAGTCATGCCCTTTGGACTAACAAATGCTCCTGCAGCATTTATGGACATGATGAATAGAATCTGTAAACCGTATTTGGATAAATTTGTAATTGTCTTTATCGATGACATACTTATTTATTCCAAAAGTCAGGAAGAGCATTGTGTGCACCTGCATGCACTCTTAACTTTGTTAAGAAAGGAAAAGCTTTATGCCAAATTCTCGAAGTGTGAATTTTGGTTGCATGAGGTACAATTTTTAGGACACATGGTGAATCACGAAGGTATTCACGTAGATCCTGCTAAAATAGAAGCGATCACCAAATGGAAAGTCCCGCAATCAGCTACGGAAGTTAGAAGTTTTCTAGGATTAGCTGGGTACTATAGGTGTTTTATTAAGGATTTCTCTAAGATAGCTATGCCATTAACTAAGCTAACCTGTAAAACAGTTAAGTTTGAATGGGGACCTAAGCAAGAAGAGGCTTTTAGGATTTTAAAACAAAGGTTAACCAACACCCCAATTCTTGCCTTACCAGAAGGGACAGGAGATTTTGAAGTATAATGTGATGCTTCTAAGCTAGGATTAGGATGTGTGCTAATGCAACGCAAAAAGGTAATTGCATATGCCTCAAGGCAATTGAAAAAGCACGAGTAAAATTATACGACACATGACTTAGAATTAGGGTCGATAATTTTTGCCCTTAAGATTTGGAGACACTATCTGTATGGAAGTAAGTTTACTGTTTATACAGATCATAAAAGCTTAAAATATATATTTAGGCAAAAAGAATTGAATATGAGGCAAAGAAGATGGATGGAAATTCTAAGTGATTACGACTGTGATATTCAATATCATGAAGGAAAAGCAAACGTAGTTGCAGATGCCTTAAGTCGTAAGTATCATGAAAAGCAAAAGCAAGCCCGTGCTCTTAGATTAAATCTACAGTTAGATTTAATGGAACAACTGAAAAACATTCAAGACACAACAATCAAGGATGATGCTGAAGGAATGAAAGGATGGATAAAAGATTTGGAGCAAGGGGCTGATGGAATTTGGAGATTCCATAAGAAAAGAATTTGGGTACCTAAGCAAGGAGAATTAAGAAATAAGATTTTAGAGGAAGCCCATAAATCTAGGTATACCATGCACCCTGGAAATAATAAAATGTATCAAGATTTAAGAAATAATTTCTGGTGGATAGGAATGAAAAATAATATAGCTAGATATGTATCTAAGTGCCTAACTTGTTCACAAGTTAAGGCAGAACACCAGAAACCTTCAGGGTTACTTCAACAGTTAGAAATGCCATGGGAACTAATAACCATGGATTTTGTTACTAAGTTGCCCAACACCAGAAAAGGTAACGATGCAATCTGGGTGATTCTGGATCGATTAACCAAATCAGCTCATTTTCTACCCATGAAGGAAACCTTTAGCATGGAAAGGTTGGCAAAATTGTATGTAGATGAGGTAGTATCCTTACATGGAGTCCCACTCTCTATTGTATCAGATAGAGATAGTCGTTTCACTTCACATTTCTGGACAAGTTTCCAAGAAGCCATGGGGACACGATTAAATTTAAGCACAGCTTATCATCCCCAAACAGATGGACAAAGTGAAATGACGATCTAAACCCTAGAAGACATGCTCAGGGCATGTGTAATAGATTTTGGTGGAAACTGGGATGACCACCTACCCTTAATTGTATTCTCCTATAATAATAGTTATCATGCAAGCATTGAAGCTGCCCCATTCGAAGCACTGTATGGACGAAAGTGCAGAACTCCAGTTTCTTGGGCGGAAATAGGAGAAAGCCAATTATCAGGTCCCGAGATTGTACAAGAAACCACTGACAAGATCACTCAAATCAAGGAAAGACTGAAAACGGCTCGTGATCGTCAGAAGAGTTATGCAGACAATAGACACAAGCCACTAGAATTTCAAATTGGAGACAAGGTTCTCTTAAAAGTTTCTCATTGGAAAGGAGTAGTCCGGTTCGGTAAGAAGGGAAAACTAAGTCCAAGATACGTAGGACCATTCCCAATAATCCAACGTATAGTACCAGTTGCCTATCGTTTACAACTACCAGAAGACCTAGCCGGGGTACATGACGTATTTCATGTATCTAACCTCAAGAAATGTCTATCTGACGAATCCCTGGTAGTACCTCTTCAAGATGTAGAGGTAAATGAAAAGTTAAAATTTGTTGAGAAACCACTACAGATAGAAGACAGAAAGTTTGAGTTTCTTAAGCACAAAAGACTAGTACTTGTCAAAGTTAAGTGGGATTCAAAGAGAGGACCGGAATACACTTGGGAACTGGAATCAGAGATGAAGCGAAAATATCCCTACTTGTTCCAGTAAATCCCGAGGACGAGATTTTTATAAGGTGGGGAGGATGTAACAACTCTCATCAAAATTACTATTTCTTATTTTATTTTGTCCAATAGGAAACCCTAATTGTGACCCCCAAGTGATATCGCACAAACCCTAAAATTTTCAGAACAATCGGAATCAGGATCAGGGCCCCTAAAACTCAAGGGGCGGGGGGTATTCCCATTGACGATTATCATCACAGTTTGTTGTAAAAATAGAAATTTAACAAACCGTCGACTCACAAAAGCTAGGAAGACATGAGGCTACCCTATGCTAGAAGTGGTCCCCTCGCGCCACGCGAGGGAGACCTTTTTCTAGTATAAATAGAGGGGTTTGGCACTTGAATTCTGGCGTTGGTTCGACGTAAAAACTCATTTTGTACGTTGAGATATCATCAGTTTACTCCAAAAAACACACACAGCACGAAATTCTGCCGCGATAACAGGGTAATAACTCGATCGCTGCTACGATTTAATGTCAGATCGATAAAAACCAATCCGATGGATGTTTAAGTGCTGCCCGTACTTGGGCAATGCCTTTGTCATTCATCATGAAGGTTTTGAATCTCGTGAGTTGTCGTGAAAGTTGTATTAAGTTACTGGCCTAGTTTTTCTTGTGCATTATTATTTGAATTAGGTTAACAAGGCTAAATCAGTAGGCTAAACTCTGCCCGTCTAAATTTGCAATGTGAGTCATTCTCTTTTTATCAAATTGTTTTCTTAAAACTCTACTTGTTTTCAAAGTTATAATTACAGGGATTAAGTCTTTGTAATCTTCAATTACTACCGGTATGTGGAGTTTTGTATAAATTACTTTATTCCCGTCACCATTGGACAACGGGTTAGTCAATGGGTGATCTGACCATAGTCACAGATACAGTCGAGTGACAAATACCGATTTGGGGTAATTGGTTGATAAAAACAATGTAATCACCCTTAATACTGTATATTATAACAATGTGTCGTTTTGTGCAACTTGAGTGACTCGCCAGTATATCCCTGCTGATAAAATCTTTTTAAAACATGTTTCAGGTGATGTGTTGTGATCAAGGAAAAAGTGTCGCGTAGCACTACAAGCTTGAAGAAGTGTCTCAATAAAATATAGAAACATGTTTTTTTTTTTGTAAAAACAGGGATTTCCTAGTGAAATCGCCTTTATTGTAAATTATGGATGTTATTTCCAAATTATGAAATAAAATAAATTGGGCATTTTCAAGTTTTAAAGAGATCATGTTAAACTTCCGCTGCCAACATATTAATTACCACAGATTTCTGTCCCGCGGCTCCTGGAACGGGTAAAACCGGGCCGAGGGCCGTGACACCCTCTCTCTAGAATGTGCACACTAATGAAGGATGGATGGGATCTTGTGAGAGATGCACACTACTAGAAAATACACGTTTCTTGACGGACATTATGCGTCATAAAACGGTAATTATGACACGCAAAAGTGTGTCGTTGATTGAGGAGTCATAAAATTAACATGACATGCATTTGTGTGTCATGTTTTTATAACACATTTTAATGTCACACATTCATGACTCATTTTATGACACATTTTAATGACACACGTTCATGTCAAGCATTTATGACACATACGTATAACACTCATTTACGCGTGTCATGCTTTAATTGTTTATTTTTTTTACTAGAGAATTACTAATTTGCCCTGGATACATGTATAATAACAAAAACAATAAATCTTTTTCTTAAAACAAACACACACATGTATATATAACAAAATAATCCATTACATAATCATTTGTCAAGTATACTACAAATATTTTAACGTTAACAAAAAAAAATAATTGTTTGTCAATACATCGTCAACACCTAAAATACGATTTGTCACTTAAAAATAGGGGTAACCGAAAAAGTCGACCAATCTTCGCGAATGCCATCCATATCCGAAGCCGAGTATTCCTCTACTCCTTTCCCAACCTGAGACAACAATTAAATAAAATAAATCTAAAAAATCAGAATTTAATCCTAATATATGAATTTAAGCATTTGTTTGGATATATAAGTACATATTTCTCTAATATACAGACTAAAATATGTCTAAACTTACATTATCATTGTCAAGTATTTCAACTCCTTCGTAAGCCATCTCCTTCATGAACTTCATCACAAAGTAGCCGCATTCAGTACCTCCCGGCTGACGTGGACACTACACAATTAAAAATATCAAGAAATGCGAAACTATTGCAAATAAGTTTAAACTAAAGGGTTTCAATATTTACAATATCATTACAACCACAATTTAAACAAGGGATTAAGTGCTTACCCTGGCGTTAATCCAGATGAGTGTAACCCTTATGTTGGCACCACTTCGTGAAGCATACACGACCATTGCCCTATAAAAAATAAAATTATATCAAAGTATATTCCAACTCTTTTATCATCCATTATGATAATTTGTATTACTTACGTATCAATAATTTGCCTAAACTTCTCATCAACACTTCTAGGCCGTAAGGAATCAAGATAATAGCCAGTAGTTGTTTTCAGGTTTAGTACTGCTAACACCCAATGGTTTCCTCAAAATCCAAAATTCAATCAAAAATAAATTAAGATAATAGGTCTTTACGAATACTTATTTAAAAGGAAAATCAAACCTGGGATTGTAGGGCAATAGGATGATGTCATTGCCCTTTCTTTTATACAATCGATCTGGAACTGCTCTACTTGTATCCTCGATGTGTTTGGGTTTGCATTATTCAGCCAGCAAAATTGAAGACGGGTTCATAAAACATATTCCATGATCATGTATTTGCTCTTCCTTAATTTGCTCATACAGGAACCTGCAGTTAACATACATAAACCAAATCAATAAAAAAAATTTGTCTTACGAAATTGTTTATCTATTGTCCGGGAACATCCTCCTTGGTGCTTGGGTGACCACGCGGGCACCACCCCAATCGTTGTTCTATACCGCTGCCTCCCTCTCTGTTTCGTCAAACTACCACTACACATGACATCTGTCTCGCGAGTCCTAGTCGTTGTTCTTCAGCCAGCGCTACCTACCAACATCGAATTTAGTCTCCATATTTGAATCTGGCTTTGATGTTTAATATGGAAAAAAAACTTACCAAGTCTGCCTCTCAATGTCTCTGTACAAACCTTGATTCAAGAGTCTAGTGCATATGAGAAGAACTTGAAGAAAAGTCTGGAGCTTTTGATGCTCTGTCAATAATTCAGGAAAATAACGACTGAAAAACACAATATAAACAACAAATAAAATCTAATTAACATAACATAAAAAAAACACAAACTTAACATTAAAAAACTCAAGGGTTATCCTAATCTACCATATAAAACACATATATATAGACTAGGGACTAACCCTGGACAAAACATATTGTCCGAGATACAAAACAAATAATTCGGACAACAATAATAATCAACATATTCCGAGTTTAACATCATAAAATCGGAACTGATAAAGCTTCCGAATTCTTACATAAATACTAGATTAAATTACAACCGGTGTCCTTTAACTAAAGAAATTACTGGCTCTATCCTTTATGTTATCAGTTTTTAGCATGTTATATCCTTTAGTCCTAACCTAGTTAAGTTTTTTGGTTAAGTCTGACCATGTGCCTCACACATGAGGGCAACATGGTCTTTTCATCTTAATTTAACATGAATTTCAATTTCCCCCTTGCATCTCTTAACATCTTATTGTTCATATTCATCTAAAAAATCATCGCAACTATATATGTCTCTTAAAACTTCGATAAAAAAACCTATAACATCAATGAAATTTATGGTAAGCTTCCTACATCATTGTAGTTTAATCTATTAATCCCACGGAAGTTTTCATAAGAATTTGTTTGCATATGATCCGACAATTCTAATGGCCAGTTCTTTTGAGTGGTTTGATTAGTAAACAAAGATTAATTCCAATATTTTGTTCCATTGTCATCAAGTAATGAAGAGATATGACTACTCATGTGAGAGGCACATAGTAAGACTTAACCAAAATAACTTAACTAGGTTTGGTCTAAAGGACATAACGTGTTAAAAACCAGTATCATAAAGGACAGATCCTGCAATTTCTTTAGTTAAAGGACACCGGTTATAATTTGATGCAAACGTAATGGACATCGGTTGTAATTTACTCTAAATACAATTAATATATACATATATCATAATCTAAATTATAAAAGCTTTATAATCAAATATGACCCATTTTTCAATCAAATAGAAATACTGATACAAGTGTTTCAACTAAATATGACCAATCTTTTAATAAAGGAGACCTGCATGTAGAGTCGTTACTGACGTGAGGTCGAAGTCTCACTCAAATTTAATCCAAATACTACTAGATAGCTAGAGGTAAGTGGGTATTCTCCATATTTCAATCTCCACTCTAGCCGCGCCTATTCAAAGCTTTATTTCCACACTTTTAAGCTCCGAATGTACCTGAAACACAAGCTAACGTAGTCATCTAATTCTAGACAATTACTCGATTAAATGTAGGATTAAAATACCATTTATAGCTCTTAAGGGTCGTCCTACGGACTACCCGTCACATCCCCACACTTAACCGTTGCATGCCCCCAAGAAACTCATCAGAAACAACTCATAATTCCTACAAGCGATCAACATGAATCAAGAAAACAAATATCCTCGTTTTACTAACTTTTTCTTAAACCCACAACATACCCCTCACAATGACTCTCATCTCGGTGACAAATAATACTAGCAAGTATAAGCTAGAACACACCTACAGCAAATGGGTGGTTGCACAACAATAAGCTTGTACTTAAATCGGTCCTTAGCCTAAAGAATTTCCTAAACATGCACGTGAATCAAAGCGACTTAAAGGTTGAAACGTGGCTAGGCATATCGGTAAGAAATGGAAATATATATGTAGTAGCTAATGATTCGACCCGGTCTTTTTATTACTATCTAAACAAACGTAAACATCTATATACAATACATCCCAACATTTTTTCTTTTTTTTTCGTTGCTTCTTTTTTTTACTACTACTACAAACATTTATTCTCATTCTTTTTGTATTTTTTTTCTACATAAACATCACATAACATAACATACTAATATAAAATACTAACACTACTAGACCGGGTTAAATACAGGTGAAATTTTTAAAGAACTAGGTGTGGGTTAACAAACGATCGGCTTTATGCTCAAATGGGCTACAAAAGTCCAAACCCCCGCCCCTCTCGCTACCAAGCTCATATATATAACTTATGAGGTCTAACCCCCCAAATCCCACACTCTCACACACCATGACAAGGCTACCTAAATACCCTTATACTTTTCACATACATATCAAGCTAAGGCCTCAAACCGAATTCAAGCACAAGTTCTAATGCACCCCCACCCATTGCCACTCTCATCAAAGAAAATATTTCTAACAATTCAAATAAGTGGCTCAAACTCTCACAAAGAAAAGGGGTATACGGGGTTGTCGGTGTGTTATGCGGTTTCAATACTTTAAGATTTCAAATTTAGACCATTTTTTGCTTTATTTTAGAAATTTTCAAAAGTGTCAAAAATTTCCACACTTGCGATACATTGTCCCCAATGTATGACTTTGAAGGGAAAGATCGCTCAAAACACACAAAACTTCTTCTTCTTTTTTTTTTAAAGAAAAGCAAACAAACTAACTACTAATATTTCAAGACTAAAGAACATGACAAGTCTAAGGAAATAGTACATGGACCTGATGAAGTTTGACACCACAGATGTTGTAAATGATCCGATTTCCTATCACCACCTTCACACAACTATCCGCACATCTTCCACACACTTGAGTGTTGCCATAGCTCTGAAACATAGAAAAATAAAGAAATAACAAGGTCAGTGAAAAACTCCGGGTTGCCTCCCGAGTAGCGCTAAGTTTTCGGGTCTTCAGCCAGACCTTGCCAACCCCGTTTATGGTGGCTCAAAGAAACGATTCCTGCCATCTCCATCACTACATCGTGCCATTGAGTAAAATGCATCCGTCCTGTTTCGATTCGGTGGGTAATCAAATACACTCCTACTTGATCCCATGTACTTTTCTTCACGATCCGGTGGGTGATTTATTTTCATTCTTTGACACACTTTTTTCATACAATCACTAGACTCACCACCCTTCTCTACAATAGACTCATAACTAATCACTCTAGTTTGAACATCAAAGGATAACTTATTGATGTAGCGTATGTTACGATAACGAAGATCAAAGCACGTTGATTCTGCGAATACCCGTGTTGTTCTTCCCCAACCCCCAAAATTCAACCCAAAGGGCACATAATTTGAAATGAAAAATGAGTTAATCCAGAATTCACGTCTGATCTTTCAAATTACTAGAGAAACATATAAATAGAAACAGAAATTCGAAATGGGCCTCAAAAAGACAATGGGCCAAACACAAGCCCAAAAACAAAATGCCTAAAACACTTCAAAAAAATATAAAAACGTAAATAACTAATAGAAATAAGCGTTTTTTGGCCCGGACAATGTCCCAAACCGCTGTATGCATTTGCAGCAAGATGGAGCTCGTTCTCACTTTCGTTTCGCCGGGTCGCACGCCCAAAACGGACCCCCGTAGCCAAAGTTAGAGCCATTTTAGTGAAGCCCCTTTTGTTACACGATCTTGGGCCTCCAAATACAAGATGGCCCGCTCCTCCACACTTGGACCCCCATCATTCCCTCCTGGGTAGACAAAATTCGACCTCGAATCTTTACCAACCTCATCATCAGACGAATCCCCATGAAAAGGCAGCAAATGTCTGACATTGAAAACATCAGAACAACAAATGTGGCTTGGTAACTTCAGACGATAGGCATTAGAATTTATCTTCTACACAATCTCCCCTGGCCTAATCTTTTTGGCTGACAATTTATTATTCTCTCCAACTGAAATACGATCCTTAGTCAAAATGGACCAAACAAAGTCACCTTCCTCGAAATCAACTTGCCTACGCTTTTGGTCTGCAGCTTGCTTGTACTTCGAATTAGGGTGCGCCAAGTTGTCTTGTACAATTTTATGAACATCATGTAACCCCACCACAAAATCTTGCACCTTTTGGGGGATGGAACCTGGGGTAGGAAGTGAGATCAAATCAAGAGGACCCCGAGGCTTAGTAGAATAGACCACCTGTTGGTGCATACGTCTGTCGATTTCGTCTTGTATCGAGTCTTGTATTAGAATTATTATATCAGGGCACGTTGTACGAGAAAACAGGGTTTTAGGGTTGAAAGTTGGTTTCGCACGAAATCAACTTGTGCTATTTCGTACGAAATAACAATTGGCTATTTCGCACGAAATGCTTGTTGTCTATTTCGTGCGAAACACCCTCACCTATAAATACCTGTCATGCTGATTCATTTGTGAGGTTCATGTTTCCGGTACCGAAGTGCTGCCGACGTGTCATTTGATTTGTAAACGTGTTATATCAATAAAACTAGACAATTAAGAGTGAATCAAGCTATTACAAAGTCTAATCAATGAATTCCGCCTCTGATTTGATTGAGAACTCTTCTGATAGACTCGTTTGGGTCACAAAACGATCCTACACCACCTCAAACGGGCTAACCCCAGTACTCCTATTAACAGCATGATTATGAGCAAACTCAGCCTGACACAGCTTTTGATCCCAAGATTTCACATGATCACCCACAAGACACCGCAAAAGATTACCAAGTGACCGATTGACAACCTCTGTCTGCCCATCAGTTTGTGGGTGGTAGGCTATACTGAAATTGAGCTAAGTGTTCACCATTTTCCATAGACTACGCCAAAAATGACTCAAGAAACGAGTGTCCCGATCAGAAACAATAGAGGATGGCAAACGATAGATATCTCGAAAGAACAACTGAGCCACATAACTGCATCTGTTGTCTTCTTGCAAGGAATAAAGTGCACCATTTTCAAAAACCGATCAACCACTACAAAGATCTAATCATTACCACGCTGAGTACGGGGTAACCCAAACACAAAATCCATGCTAATATCTACCCAAGGCTGCTGAGGAATGGGTAGAGACATATAAAGCCCTGCATTGGTAGATTTGCCTTTTGAAACTTGACAGATCCTGCAACGTCTAACAAACCGATCAACATCACTCCGCATAGTAGGCCAAAAATAAGAAGACTGCACCAATCGTAAAGTACGGCCTCTCCCCACATGCCCTTCGCCATGCAGTTCTTTAATTATTTGAAGGCAGAGGCTGGAATTGGGAATACATAATTGATTTTCCTTAAAAAGAAAACCGTCATGCACAAGAAAATCTGTCCTTTTCCCAAATTGCATGTCCTGCAAAATAACCGAAAAATATGGATCTGTTGTGAGTTGTTACATGAGACTGTCTAGCTCGGGTACCATAACTCTCATAGAGATAAGCAGATTACTCCTTCTGCTCAAGGCATCTGCCACACGATTCGAAATTCCAGACTTATGCTTCACAGCCAAAGTAAACTTTTCCAAGAAAGCCATCCACCGAGAATGCTTATGTGATACTTTATCTTGACTGCGAATATGCCTCAACGAATCATGGTCTGTAAATAAAACAAACTCCTTGTGAAATAAATAATGACGCCAATGTTTCACAGCCTGGACCACTACATAAAATTCAAGATCGTAAGTGCTATAACGCAACTTTGGGCCAGTCAACTTCTCACTGAAATAGGAAACTGGTCGCCCCCCCTGACTTAGGACTGCCCCAATACCACCCTGCGAGGCATCTGTGTGCAACTCAAAAACCCGAGAGAAATCTGGTAATACTAGAATTGGCGATGTTATAAGCCTTTCCTTGATTAACTGAAAAGCTGATTCTGCCTCCTCAGTCCATATAAAAGCCTTCCCTTTCATGCAGTCAGTCACTGGCGGCCATAAGGGAACTGAAATTTCAAATGAACCGTCTATAAAATGAAGTAAGACCATGGAAACTACGTACTTCAGTTATCCTAGTTGGAGTTGGCCATTGCTTAACAGCCGCTACCTTTGACTCATCCACCTGTATGCCATCACCAAAAACAACATACCCCAAAAATAGGACCTTGGGGACCATAAAGACACACTTCTTTTTTGCTGCATACAAGTTATCCCTATAGAGCAAGGTCAAAACTTGCCGTACATGCTTCACATGCTCATCAAAATTAGGGCTATAAATAAGAACATCATCAAAATAGACCACCACAAATTTACCAATAAAGGACCTAAACAACTGATTCATGGCCCGCATAAACGTACTAGGGGCATTGGATAAGCCAAAAGGCATCACTAACCATTCGTACAACCCCTCATGAGTCTTGAAGGCGGTTTTCCACTCATCACCAGGCCTGAGTCGAATCTGGTAGTACCCACTCTTCAAGTCTAGTTTTGTGAAAATAGTGGCACCGCTAATTTGGTCAAGTAAATCATCAAGTTGGGAATCGGAAATCTGTACCTCACAGTGATCTTGTTGACTGCACGACTGTCAACACACATACGCCATGTCCCATCCTTCTTTGGAGTCAACAGAGCAGGAACAACACAAGGACTCATGCTTTCCCGTACGTACCCTTTAGAAATTAAGTCTTCAACTTGCCGACGTAATTCCTCATGCTTTTTTGGGCTCATTCTTTAATGGGGCTTATTGGGTAGTTGGGCCCCCAGTGCCAAATCAATGTGATGTTGGATGTCTCGTAAGGGCGGCAATCCGGCAGGTAAATCATCAGGGAAAATATCAACAAGCTCTTCAAATAACAAAGAAACCATACATTCAGGAATTTTGACTTCCTTGGGCACTGCCTTCCCTATCAAAATAAAAACATTGTCTGCTTCCTCCAATCCATCTTGAAACTGACTGATGGTCAACAAAGCACCCAACTGTTTTGTGTCGAACTGCTTAGGTTTGCTAGGAACAAGAGTTATCTTCACACCACCAAACAGAAAGCTATAAGTATTAGATTGCCCATTATGCTCTATATTACGCTCATACTCCCAAGGTTTACACAACAATAAGTGACACGCGTCCATAGGGACAACATCATCTTTATATGTGGACCTAATAGAAATAGAAACAAGGGCTCTTTTAGATACCGTCACTTCACCTCCCTTTTTAAGCCACTGAAGCTTATAAGGCTTGGGGTGACTCTCCGTCTTCAAAGCCAGCTTCTGGAACGCCTCTTCAGATATCAAATTATCACAACTCCCCGAATCAATAACAAACATGCAAACCTTTCCCAAAATGGTACATGTTGAGTGGAAGATGTTATGCTTAAGCCAGTCATCCCTATCTGCCTTTGGTGTATAATAAGAGCGTCTGACTACCAAGTTCACTCCAACATCACCGATCACAACCTCTTCTTCGTACTCAGTTTCTTCATCGTACACTGGGTTATTTTCATACTCTTCATACTGATCATCCTCAGACTCAGCAAACAACTATTTTTTACCAGCCTTTTTACACTCAACTTGACGATGGCCCGTTTCACCACAATTGAAACATCTCAGACCACTACTACTAGAACCCTTAGAAGTAGCCTCGGTATTGTTAAACCCCGGCCTTTGCTGACTAGCCGCGCCACGAGGAGACCCACTGGCCGACCCTACGTTCCCTCCGGTAGGGGTAAATGAACTGTTCACCCGATGGTTTTGTTTCTCAAAGGCCAACGCCCGTTGATGTGCCTCTGGAATGGTTAACAGTTCAAAAAGATTCACGGACTCCATGATTTGAACCCTCAGACCCCCAATATACCGAGAAACAACTTGCTCCTCTGGTTCTTGAATATCGTTCCTAGCAATCAGTTGGTAAAACTCCGTTGTATAATCATCAACAGATTTAACCCCTTGTTTTAAATTCCGCAGACGTTGGTACATCAACCTTTGAAAGTTATGAGGTAAAAAGTTGGACCGCAAGCACATCCTCATCTTGGTCCATGTCACGATCCATGACTTTCCGAGCCTGTTTCGTGTTAACTTCAATTGTTGCCACCACGCAGCACGTAACCTGGTAGCGATCAAGGCCACCTGCTTATTTTCAGTCACCTCCTTGTACTCAAACACCTCCTCCACGGTAGCCAACCAATCAATGAACCCCTTCGGATTCAAACTAGTCCCATCAAATTATGGAATATCAACTCTTATCTCGGAATCCCAACGCCTATTGCCCCTCCACGTTCTCTTCTTGGTCCCCTTTCCTGTTCGTCTTCGGAATCTGATTGATCAAGTCAGCCATCCGGTCAGTCAACTGATCGACCACTTAATCCAACCGTTGATCCACTTGTCATACCCCGACCGCTTTAAAACAACGAAACCGCGGCGGAAACGTCGGGGAGTGTTGCAACAGAATCATTGTTTCACAACCATGGATTCAAAAGTTTCGTTTTATTGATTCATTAAGTAATTTACATTGTCTTAAAACAAAACAAACAAGTTAAACATAGACAATCATCGTTCTTAGATCACTAAGGCCTTGTCCAGATCCTATATGAGCATGCATCCTAGCAATCAACATCATTCAACAACACCTGAAACATATGTAAAAACAAAGTCGGCAAAGAAATGCTGGCGAGCACATAGGTTTTATGAGAGTGTCGGATTCATGGCTCGTTTACATGTTGCAATACCTCTTTAGACTACAAAAAGTTAAAAATCTTGTTTTGAAAAGTATATAGTATTGCAGCATAATTAACCAACTCAAATCAACTTGGCTATAGTTTATAAAAATATCGTAGCCATGATTCTTAACTCAAAAACATTTGTTTAATTAAAGCAAATTGTAAATCATCTTGTTAATAAAACTCGTATGGTTTATATTATTTAGAAAACATCGTTATGTGACATCGTTTCAAAATCGTTTGCCCAAGTGAACTAAATAATGCCACGGAATGTAATATGATAAAAACACTTATATATAAGAAGTACCAGCGGCGTATCTACCATGCTTTTATCATGTTACACCCGTCCCATTACCTAATCACAACCCAAAACCAATTGTTTGTTCAAATCGTTTAACTCATTTAAATCATTCCAATCGTTTAAATCGTCCCAAAATCGCTCTCGTTTTAATTGTGAAAACTTCTTTTGGTCGTCTCGCTAATAATATCCAAACCTTCGCAACTCGTCCATCGTTCAACTCGAATTAACAACCACCAAAGGGTAAGTTAACAATCACAGATTCAATCGTTACCCACATAACCCCCACACATAACCATGGGTGCAGTCTGATAACGGGATTTGTCAGATCCTATGGTACCATAACCTAATACTGGTCGGCTTGATCAATGTTAATGAATGTTATTCGTTATGTAACTACGTCTAACAAGTTTGTTCACATTATCGAAATCGTTATTTGTTAAATATAAACCATATTAATCATTTTTGAAACCATCGTTAATAACATCGAAATCGTTTAACACATATGAATCACCCCAAAACAATCGAAAACAGTAAAATAGGGGAACTATGCACTCACTTGAAGTGCAAAGTATCCTCAATCAAAAGAACTCAACAAAGCTCAAGCAAAATAAGGAAATCAAGCAGCACCTAGAAATCGGATCACTAGATAAATAATCGACACTTAAATCGGAAGATCTGATAGAATGAAGTCTTGTAAACCAAATGAGTATTGGGACTCATGTGATATGGTTTAACAAAGCCTACATCCTAAATCGGAACCTAACCTAAGTGCTTTCGACCCGTTACGACCCATTAAGGTAGCTCACGCTACTTTAACGCGTCGTTCGCGAAAAGCGTTTTCGAGACGCCTAACTAGTCCTATGACAAGTATTATACGCCTAAACATGTTTAAATATGTCGCATAATCAGTTATGTGACAAAATTTTAGGTTACATATGCTTAAAATTCAATTATGCGTGAAAAGGGCATTTTGGTCATTTGCCTAACGCATATAAACTACCTATCATACAGCTAATTAAACCTAAGTGACCATAAGGTATAACCTCGGAAGGTTATTCCCTATACAACTATGGTCACTAAACATGCTTGGTCGGATCCTAATGATCGACCAAACGGGTCGAGTTCGAAAGTTTAAGCGGTTGTTTAGACCGCTTGACTTACGACTCTATACAAGCACTAAACTAAAAGTGACGAGTTAAACATGTTGAAACATGTTTAACCAAGTTAGAAAACAGCTTTTGATATCAAAACAAACGGTTTTGATACCCAAGAATAGTTTGGTTACAAAATACGCATAAATACGCATTTTGACCAAAACTATGACTCGTCACTACACCTAATCAACGTGTTAATCGGTAGGTATAGTCACTAGGGACTATAACCATCGTGACTACGCTCATGTTGCGAAGTTCAAACGAACTTCGTGTTGACCAAAGACTGGTCAAAGCAGAAAGTCAAACATTGTTTGACTTTTATGCTAGAAAAATAATAAAAGCACGAAAGAATACTTACAAAGGGTCCAAGCTAGGAAGATCTTGATCCAATTTGCTCAGGTATGAAGTGTTAAACCGCCACTTAAAGCAATTTGAATCAGATTGTGAGTTGAAAGGAATGAAGGTGTTGGGTATTTATAGAAATCCCACAACCGTTAGGATCGTTCCTCGCAATTCGTGCTTCGATCTTGGCCATACATGAGGGTACAAGGTTTTAAAAACAATGGGGACATGAAATACCATCAAATGGTATTGCAAATCTATGATTAAAACCATCAAAAACAGGCTGGAAAGCCAGATTCAATGTTTCTAATCTGGGCTGCTGACATGGGCAGCATAAGAATAGGACCAGGCTTACGCGCCCCTCCTGGTAACTATGGCAGATTGTCACTTTTGGCCCCTGGAGGTCCAAAACTTGATATTTGATGCATTTTTGACATGTTTAAGCCCCGTTAACCCCATTTTAAGGCTCTAAATTTAAAGTATAGGGAACTTAAAATATGCTCAAAAACATCTCGGATGTCGGTTTGTTTGATCGTACGGTTGCATTATTCGGGTAATTACGACGGAAGTCGTAACGAACGCAAAAACGATCCAAATTAGGCGACGAAAGGTATTTTTGCATCCCAATCACTAAAATAAGATATTTTAATGATTACAAAAATTTTTGGATGTCCGGATATAATCAGAACGTAAGATATGCGCGAAAATGCAAACTTATGCACTTTTTGACGCTTTTAGTCCCTATTGATCAAGAAAGTTTATTTTTGCGCACCAAACACCTCAAAGCCTATTTCTAAGCTATGTAAAGGATATTTAGGGCATGTTTAAATGATGATCAACTTTCGTAATGTTCATTACTGAACGAATTGGCATACTTTCGCAGTTTGACACAAATAGTCCCTGCGATCGAATAGACTTGTTTTAAACACACCAAACCATCCAAAACTTATTTCTAAGTTATGTAAAGGTTATTTAAGGTATGTTAAGCCTATGTCACTATTCCAGAGTGTTTGTCGCGTTAAACTGACTACGTTTACGCATCAGTTTGCATATAACTTTCCAGAAAGCGATTTAAAGCTTGAAATCGAACTCGAATCAAATCGTAACATCATCAAACACAAATACACACATAATAACACCAAAACACATTATTTTATTAATAATTGATATTGTTTTACATTGTACATCGATTAGAGAGCACAGTTGTCACACCACTCTCGCCATAAGTCGTTGCTCCAATCCCGTTCATACACTTCATCGAGAGGACTGTTGTTATTTCTTCTCGGAGGCATTTTGAGAAAAGAATTCGGCTTTGATACCAAGTGAAGTAGCGTGTGTTATGATAATGAAGCTCAAAACACGTTGATTCTGCGAATACCCGTGTTGTTCTTCCCCAACCCCCAAAATTCAACCCAAAGGGCACATAATTTGAAGTGAAAAATGAGTTAATCCAAAATTCAAGTCTGATCTTTCAAATTACTAGGGAAACATATAAATAGAAACAGAAATTCGAAATGGTCCTCAAAAAGACAATGGGCCAACACAAGCCCAAAAACAAAATGCCCAAAACACTTTAAAAAAAACATAAAAACGTAAATAACTAATAGAAATAAGCGTTTTTTGGCTCGTACGATGTCCCAAACCGCCGTAGGCATTTGCAGCAAGATAGAGCTTCGTCTCACGTTTGTTTCTCCTGGTCGCACGCCTAAAACAGACCCCCCGTAGCCCAAGTTAGAGCCATTTTAATGAAGCCCCTTTTGTTACACGATCTTGGGCCTCCAAATACAAGATGGTCCGCTCCTCCACACTTGGACCCGCATCACTTATGGTTCTTTTTGGTCATGGTAATAATTTCGTCTCTACAATTGATTTGATCATTTGTTGTGCATAGAAATAGTCGACCTAAGATTACCCTTTGCTGTGCTGCCATTTTGGAAGAAGCATAGTATAGGACAAGAAAACCCACCGGGTATTCAAACTCTCCCAACTGAATCTTAACATTCCAAACCATTCCCCGTGGACGCCTCCTACTTTCATCCGCCAAGCTCACCATGGTGTCTATATCTTGCAGCGGGCCAAAATCATACATGTCATACAACTCGCCTGGTAGCACGCTCATGCCCGCCCCATAGTCCAACCATGCGTGAGGATTTTTTTTGCTTTCCCACTCGGATAGGCACGAGTGGTGCTCCATGCTCTTTGTCATTTTCAACCTCGGCATCTTTTCCTATACCTGCATTCACTTGACACGAAGAGGTTAGAAATGTTTCATTAAACTCACTATTAGGAACGGTGCTTACCACATTGATGTTAACGCTTTTGATATTCTTGGGGTTTGTCACCGTGTCACTCAGTAGTTGACCTTTTCACTTTTTCAAGAGTGCTGCCTCACTTGCAAGTTGACCCATTTGAATGGTCAAATATTGGATAACTTTATCACGGATTTCATCTTTTTACATGCGAATATCGTCCATTTGATTTCTTCATTTCATCTCTAGTTGCATCGCCTTCAACATCTCCATGCCCTCATTTCCACCCGAGTTGCATGGCCCCGACCACCCGGTTTGTTCATTGGTGGATGGTTGATATTGCCTTTGATACCCTTGATTGTTAAATTTGTAGCGCGGAACAAAATTTCCTTAATTTCCTTGGAAATTAGGATTGGCTTGATTTGATGGATTCCCATAACAATAGTTTGGGTGATTTCTCAATCCGGGGTGGTAGGTGTTCGAATTCATATTATAAATCCTTACACCTTCACGTTGGACTTGAACCGCATTCACCCCTTTAAATTGTTCTTGGGCTCCCAAACATTTTTTGCTGCATGACCCATCTCATTAGAAATTGAACAAACATCAGTGACCTGGTTTGTAGTTTGAACTCCACCACCATCCACAGCATGCACTTGTGGTCAAGTAATAGCTGGTCTCGCTCTCCTAGATTATTGAGCTTTTCTTTTTGATGTGACAACCATTTGCTCCTAAAATGCCCAATCATCTTGCTCGTAATTGGTACCGAATGTACCATTCGTAATAGACATTAATTCACGAGCATCTTCGGAATTCAACCCCTCATGAAACGCATTCAACAATTCCTACAACTCTATCCTATTATGAGGGCAATTCTTTATCATCAAATTAAATCACTCAAAAGCTTCATAAAACATTTCACCTTGTCGTTGAAAGCTTCTCAAGCTTCTTCTCGCATCGTTGGACTTTTGGGCTGTGAAAAATTCTTCTAAAAATATTTTTTGCATTTCCGCCCATGTATAAATTGATGCCGACGGTAAGGTGTAGAACCATTTCTTCGCCTTGTCTTCTAACGAAAACTGAAAAAGTACCAACTTGACTTCATCCGACGAGAACCCTTGCCCACCGATAGTATTGCATATCGAATCATATGCCTCCAGATGAAAATAAGGTTACTCCATTGCTCGGCCCTTATACTTCGGTAAACTTTGTAGAGAATTCGTTCTAACTTCAAAAGTCCTCCCTTGATTGTTTTGAGGAAGGACTATCAGTGACATATTGTTGGTAATCACCGGCCTAAATTGTGCTTCTATACCCCTCACGGCCTCTTGGTTATCTCTTCGTGGCACGTCTAATTGAACTCTTGGACGTGGTGGACCCATTGGTCTTTGAACTTGTAGTCTTTGAGGCACGAATTGTTGAGGCGGTGGTTGAAACATTTGCCCCACATGTTGTTATTGTTGCGGAATTTGTCTCTGAATTGGTGGACCTTGTGGTGGCAATTGTTGTTGAGGCACGATTTTTTTTATCACTTGTTGTTGTTGAGGTCTACCAAAACCTTGCACTCCTTGACCTTGACCTTGCACATACGTATACTCTCCTTGGTCTCCATCACCCCCATACATATACCCTTCTTCCTCATATCCCCCAACCTCTTCTTCATATCCATCTTCATATCGATCTCTTCTCGATCCCATGGTTTGCAAAAATTTTGGTGGTTGATATTGTACCCCCGGTTGTAGTGGTGGTTGGAATGTAGATGTAGTATGGACTATGGATGAAGTTGGTTGAAATGAATGTGGTGGTGGTATTTGTTAAGAGGATGATGATTGACCAGATGTAGGAAAGAAAGATAAAAATGGTGGAACGGTTGATGAAGGGTTATAGCTAAAAAGAATGTTGAGTTTCGGTACTTGTGGGTAATGTGGTCTTGGTTGGTTTAATCTCATATATTGATGTAGGAATGGTAGAATTTGGTGGAGGTGTGGATGGTGTTGGTTGACCCGTAGTGGGTGGTGGTGTTGGTGGATCTATGGTATTGATTGGTGTAACTAGTGTAGTGGGTGTTGTAGGTGAACCACTGATTTTGTTTTCTCGTACTAAAACTCTGCTTCTTCGTAAAGTTCGTTCAATCTCCAGATCAAATGCTAATGGTGATAGCTTGTGAGAGCCTCTAGTATGCATGCACTTGTAAATACCTGCACACTAAACACAACCAGCGTAAACCCGAAAAATAACAAACTAAACTATCAAAGATAACACACGTTGCGCACTACTCCCCGGCAGCAGCGCCAAAATTTGACGTGAGGTCGAAGTCTCACTCAAATTTAATCCAAATACTACTAGATAGCTAGCGGTAAGTGGGTATCGAACACATGGAGTTTGTGGAATATGCGTTTTCTAAATAGATTACTAATTAACTAGATTAAAACTAAATTGCAAAAGTAAATTCAAAGATTTGGTTGATTGGTTTTAAGATTGAAAATTAACTAGCTAAATTGCAAATCAAAGGTATAGGTTGTGAATAGATTAGGAAAAAGCGACCATCCTAGGTTTTCAGTTTCAATTGACATTCATGTTTAAATCCAACTAGAAAGAACCACATAGACATGGCTCATGTGTAGTTACTTGTTTGTGATTAAAGGGAACTAAGTACTCGGATTACAAAAATGTGAGGTTGTTACCCGATAACCAATTAATCAATATCCAACCCTAATCCATCCCATGATATATCGATTGCCAACAACACCAAGAACGTATGGTTTGGACTATGATCAAAACATAAATTAACAATTTACAAACAAGCATCAACACACCGTAATAAACAAACTAACATTGAAAGTCTATTATTCTAGAAATATGGATAAAAAAGCAAATGTCTTAGACAAACCTTCAACCTAGGATGATCACCAACAAGTTTAGCCACTCATGACTTGGTACCTCATCATCACACAAAGATTAATGTTCATACGAATCAAAACACAAACCGAAATGTTTAGAATTGTTTAGAACCAAGAACAAGTGCCAAAAATTGCCAAGGAATTGCTCCAATAAGATAATGAAAAGGCACCATCAAACTCCATAATAGTGGGAGTTATACATTTCACATCAGGATCCACCGTAAGCTACGATGACTTTAAAGTGGCCTACAGTGGCTGAAAACTGTCTTACGGCACATTTTTGGTCAAGGTCTACCGTAGCTTACAGTGGCCACCGTAAGCTACGGTGGCTACAGCTAGGCAATTTTGTTTTCTTCATAACCTTCTCGTTTCAACTTTGTTTTCTTCACCGTTTTCGCCCACATTCTCGTAATTTCATCCTCTATCATGTTATCTTCTTAATTTTTCAATTCCAATAATTATTTTTTTTTCATTTATTCTCGATCTTTCAATCTCCACTCTAGTCGCGCCTATTCGAAGCTTCATTTCCACACTTTTAAGCTCCGAATGTACCAGAAACAAAAGCAAACGTAGTCATCTAATTCTAGACAATTACTCAATTAAATGTAGGATTAAAATACCATTTATAGCACTTAAGGGTCGTCCTACGAACTACCCATTACATCCCCACACTTGACCGTTGTGTACCCCCAAGCAACTCATCAGAAACAACTCATAACTCCTACAGGCGATCAATATGAATCAAGCAAACAAATGTCCTCATTTTACTAACTTTTTCTTAAACCCGCACAATACACCCCTCACAATGACTCTCATCTCGGTGACAAATAATACTAGCAAGTATAAGTTAGAACACACTTACAACAAATGGGTGGTTGCACAACAATAAGCTTGTACTTAAATCGGTCCATCGCCTAAAGAATTTGCTAAACACGCACGAGAATCAAAAGGACTTAAAGGTTGAAACGTGGCTAGGCATATCGGTAAGAAATGGAAATATATATGTAGTAGCTAATGATTCGACCCATTCTTTTTATTACTATCCAGACAAACGTAAACATCTATATACAATACATCCCAACATTTTTTCTTTTTTTTCGTTGCTTCTTTTTTTTTACTACTACTACAAACATTTATTCTCATCCTTTTTGTATTTTTTTTTTCAACATAAACATATCATAACATAACATACTAATACAAAATACTAACACTACTAGATCGGGTTAAATATGGGTGAGATATTTAGAGAACTAGGCCTGGGTTAACAAACGATCGGTTTTAAGCTTAAATGGACTACTAAAGTCCAAACCCCCGCCCCTCTCGCTACCAAGCTCATATATATAACTTATGAGGTCTAACCCCCCAAATCCCACACTCTCACACACCATGACGAGGCTACCTAAATGCCCTTATCATTTTCACATACATATGAAGCTAAGGCCTCAAACCGAATTCAAGCACAAGTTCTAATGCACCCCCACCCATTGCCACTCTCATCAAAGCAAATATTTCTAACAATTCAAATAAGTGGCTCAAACTCTCACCAAGAAAAGGGGTATACGGGGTTGCCGGTGTGTTATGCGGTTTCAATACTTTAAGTTTTCAAATTTAGACCATTTTTCGCTTGATTTCATAATTTTTCAAAAGTGTCAAAAATTTCCACCATCCCCACACTTGGGATACATTGTCCCCAATGTATGACTTTGAAGGTAAAGATCACTCAAAACACACAAAACTTCTTCTTCTTCTTTTTTTTTTTAAAGAAAAGCAAACAAACTACCTACCAATATTTTAAGGCTAAAGAACATGACAAGTCTAAGGAAATATTACATGGACCTGATGAAGTTTGACACCACGGATGTTGTAAATGATCCGATTTCCTATCACCACCTACACACAACTATCCGCACATCTTCCACACACTTGAGTGTTGCCATAGCCCTGAAACATAGAAAAATAAAGAAATAACAAGGTCAGTGAAAAACCCCGGGTTGCGTCCTGAGTAGTGCTAAGTTTTTGGGTCTTCAGCCAGACCTTGCCACCCCTGTTTATGGTGGCTCAAAGAAACGATTCCTGCCATCTCAATCACTACATCGTGCCATTGAGTAAAATGCATCCGTCCCGTTTCGATTCAGTGGGTAATCAAATACACTCCTACTTGATCCCGTATGCTTTTCTTCACGATCCGGTTGGTGATTTATTTTAATTCTTTGACACACTTTTTTTATACAATCACTAGACTCGCCACCCTTCCCCTCTACGGACTCATAACTAATCACTCTTGTTTGAACATCAAAGGACAACTTACGGTTCTTTTTGGTCATGGTAATAATCCCGTCTCTACAATTGATTTGAGCATTTGCTGTGTATAGAAACGATCGACCTAAGATTACCCTTTGTTGTGCTGCCATTTTGGTAGAAGCAAAGTCTACGACCAGAAAATCCACCGGGTATTCATACTCTCCCAACTAAATCTTTACATTTCAAACCATTCCCCGTGGTAGTACAAAAATGATCAAAGATCAAATGATGCGGTTAAAATGGCTATGAGATGCGTTCTAGACCCGCATCTTTTGGCGTAGCATTTTATGGCTATATGTCAAAAGATGCGGGTCCAAAAGATACGGTTATAGAACCCCATCTTTTAATATTTTAAGCAAAAACTATTTTTTCTTAATGTATTCAAGAGATGCGGTTTTTTTAGAACCGCATCTCTTGGTGTTTAAGCTAAAAAATATATTCTTTTATCATTCAATTTCCAGGAAATTTTATTAAAAATCCCCAATAAATTACCGTTATAAACAAATTATCTAAAAATAAAAACTAAATATACAAAAAAACAAAATTAAATTAAACCCAATATAACATAACTCAAGAATATAAATTACAAAGTTTTCAAAGTAAAACAAATACATATATCTCTAAAGATGAAAGTATTATACAATAACTTCCTCAATCAAGGTCTATATACTTGCAACCCAAACCAACGTCTTCAATTCATACTTGCAACCAGAACTATATAAATTACCTAACAAAACAAAACAATAGATTAATAAAATGAAGTTTAAAATATAAATGCAAGTGTACATATGTATAAAATGCAATCATTAAATTTAAATGTTAAAATACTACCACATGATCGTTGAACATGGTAGGCTTCATGGTTGAACCCATTTGTGCCACTAGTGCATGGATAGATAAAGTCACATGGTTGCATAGTATTAGTACAAATACCCTGCAAAATTCATAAAATCAAGACTTAGTTTTTATATTGAATACATAAAGAAATCATATATTATATGAATCACCACTCACCTCATTAAAATCTTAATCCCAAAGTCGGTTTTCTTCTTATGGAAGCATGATTTCGGCCCGTATTCATACCGAAAAACATCAAAAGTAGAATAGAATGAGATCTTTAAGAGGTAAACCCGTAGAAGTTAATAAATCTATACTATCTATAATAAGAGACATTTGGCTGATGTAAATCTGCCTATGTGTCAACTCCTAAGCTATGCCACATGTCAATGATGATGTCATAATTCTGATTTATAAATCTATAAATAATCTATAAATCTGATTTTTATTAGAATTAATTAGTGGTATTTTTAGGCGGGACAATTTAAAAAAATTCAAATTTGAAAGCCCCTTTTAAAACATAAACCTAAAAACACATCTCAGATAAAGATTTTCTCTCTCTTCCACCATTCTCTTTCTAAAACCAATTTCTCTTCCATCATCCTCACAATCGCCCTAATTCCCCTAAATCTCAACCGGATTCCCCAAAACCTACAAAATCAACAAATTCTACAAAATCTGTGAAATCCAACCATCAGATCTCGATTCCTGCAGCCGAAAAAAGCGTAATACTCTACACAACAAGCCCACGAGTGGTCTGGCCGATGTTCGAAGTGTGTAGAAGCGTTCAATTGATCTGTAGAATATCATGTCAGAAGCCGGTGAGTTTGAAGATGAAGACGAGATTGATAAGACGAAGTTGCAGGTACAGTTACCTAGGGTTTTCATCGGGGGAAAGTACATCAGAGGAGCGGAGGAGGTGAAGCAGTTGCATGAAACCGGCGAGTTGAAGAAGTTTGTTGAACAGTTACCGGCGGTTACTGGTGGTGTGTGTGCAGTTTGTGGTGATTTCAGGTTTGTTGTGTGTGAATTTGGTTTGTTTTGTTTTGTGATTGTTTGTTGGTTTATTTTGTTTTAATGATGATTATATTTACAGAGTTGATTGTTGAATTTGGTTTGTTTTGTTTTGTGATTATCTGTTTTGTGATTATATTTACAGAGTTTATGTTTAGGTTGATCAGTGCTTTATAATCGGACCGTCTAGTTCATTCATCAGGTATTATTTCCTTTTTCATTTTCACTACACTGATTTAGCGTTACCTGATGTTGATGAGGCTTTGTTTTGTTACCTGATTATTTTGTTTTTTATGATAGATCATTGTTGTAAGGTTGATTATTTTGTTTTGTTATGATTATATTTACAGAGTTGATTCTTGAATTTGGTTTGGTTTGTTTTGTTTTGTTTTGTTTTGTTTTGTTTTGTTTTGTTTTGTTTTGTTTTGTTTTGTTTTGTGATTGTTTGTTGGTATGTGGTTTATGTTTAGGATGATCAGTGGTTTATAATCATACCATCTAGTTCATTCATCAGGTATTATTTCCTTTTCATTTTGACTACACTGATTTAGCGTTACCTGATGTTGATGAGGCTTTGTTTTGTTACCTGATTATTTTGTTTTTTATGATAGATCATTGTTGTAAGGTTGATTTTTTTTTTTGTAACAATCAGGCTCATTGTTTTTTGGTAGGTGTTATGGATTTGATTGTTGTATTGTTCAGTACCTGTGGTGCGATTAGGGTGGGTTAGTGACTTGGGTTGGTTCAATCAAGAGGGAAATCAAGATCGGCAAGCTATCTTGGACGGGGATAATCTTTTTGAGAAGTTGAGGTCAGTCTGAATGATTACAAAAAGAAAAAAAAATTATAGTTGAATCATTACATAACTAACAAAGAATCAACTGTAACTAACAAACTCTGTTTCTTTTTGATCGAAGTATGGAAGACAATGATGTTGGTGTTTAGGGTTGGAGAAACGATGATGTAAGCAACGGTCGGAGACGAAGGGGATTCATATCACTCGATTATCTTAGTTTTGATGCTTTTGTAATAGTTCTTTTGGTTTTCACCTCTTCGAAACCCTTTTCAAAATTGTTATTATATTTTGTTTATAGGGTTTTGTATTGGTCCACATTGGATATGGGAGCAGCACAAGCGATCAAGAGAATTCCACAAATCAAGTTTGTACAACATCATTCTAAGCCTTTTTGATCTTTTCATTTTTTTGTTAAGACATTTGATTTGTTTGTGTTAATGTGTGAATAAGTTGTTTATTGTTAGTTTAGGTTTCCGATTATCATTTTTTTGGATTAGATGTCAGAAAATGTGTTATGTGTTAGGTTAGGGTTAGTGACTTAGGGTTGGAATAAGAGAATTAGATTTGTTGATCTGATTCGGTAGGAATTGATTTGAAAAAAAGGATACGTGACCTGAACCGTTTGAAAACTTTTGTTGTGTTAGGACCATCATAACTTGAATACATGTAAAATGTTGGATTTACATAAATATGTTATGATAGATATGTTGTTGCTAAATTTACATAAAATGTTGGATTTAACCTTTACTATATTCAGGGTTATATTATATATATTTTGAAAGTATGTGTGTGCATATTTACATATATTGTTTTGTGCAAAACACTACTTTGATATTATATTATATAGATATAATTTGAATTTTGAAATTTGAAATTCAAAATAGAGAAGGGGCTCAATAAATGCCAAGGAATTAAACCGCCCTCTTTTCTTCTCTATCTCTCTCTCATTAAAAAACCTATCACAAATCATTTCAGATTCAAATCGGCATGCTGAAACTTTCTCAAATCGGTAGTTCATGTTGCCTCCTTCACAAATCATGACAGATTTAAAGTTAGAAATCCTCCTCTCATATCTGATCTTCCTTTCTCAGTTTGTTTTTTAACACAGATTTGAACTTCTAGGGTTCATATGTGGGTATCTATATAATCTCCGGTGAAAACAACCGTTTTTCCGGCGTGGAGGCGGTGGAGGAACCGGCTGCCGCGACATTATTTTCTAGAAACATGTTTACTTTTTCGTCATCTACTACTTCACGGATGGATTGTATTGATGGTAAATTTCTGTCTCAGATTTTCGTAATTCGTAACTTATTTTGAACAAAGATTGTTAATCTGTTTCATGTTTCAAGTTCGATTTTAGGTTTTGGGTGGTTTTTGTTTTTTCTATTTTTTAAAATACAAATATCTTTATTGATGTTGATTATGTTTTTGTAGTTGGTGTTGAATCTTGATTTTAGGTCAATATCGATTCATCCATGATCCACCCATTGTTGTTGTTGTTTTTTCCCACTTATTTTGAACAAAGATTGTTAATTTGTTTCATATTACTATGAAATGAATGTTGTTTACTTTAGAAAGTCAAGTAGGATGATTGATTTTTTAAAATATTTCTTCTGAATTTCCATTGCAAATGAAATGTTGATAACTGTGAAATTCTATGTTAAAGTTAGTGTATTTGGGTGACTGTTTCTATTTTCGCAAGAATGCAAGTCGGTTTAAGTGAAATGGTTTGTAAAGTTGAGTGATGACTTAGGTGAAATATATGGACTGTGTTTCGGGAATGGAAGGATTATCTAAATGGGTTGTTCAGTTAAGAGAGATTACATTATTCTTTTAGGTCTGTTTAAAGAATTTCCGACATTTATCTGAGACATGATCCGATATTTGATTACTTTAGGAACTTACATTGACAAGAAGTGTCCTTTCATTGGTGATGTCTCCATTAGAGGTCGTATTCTTTCTGGTAGTTGCCACAGTGTGAAAATGGTTAGGACCAATATTGTTCGTCGGGATTACCTCCATTATGTGAAGAAGTATCAGCGGTTAGATTCAGAGAGTCAAAACCCTTTGCTGCAATTTACCAGTGTTCTTATCCATAACTAATCCAATTTTCAAGATTTATGTATTGTATGCAGTTATGATAAGCGCCATTTATGTGTTGTATGCAGTTATGAGAAGCGCATTGTTTCCGAGTGAAAGAAGGTGACCATGTCACTATTGGATCTATGCAGGCCTCCACTAATTGTTTGTCGATCTGATTATCAGGTAAGTTCTTCATACTTTACTTACTTTCTGGATACTTAAAACAAAAACTCTCTACTTTCTACTGTGTTTGCTATCTGGATTTTTAATTTCGTCTTGAGCTATAAAGTGATTGGAGGTTTAGGGTTTTAGTTCGCTGTTTAACAATCGAGCTTAACACGGGTAAGTTTAACAATCTATTTCGATGGTTATTGAAGAACCTATAACAGTCTTTGTTCAGCATTTAAAAGAAAACCAAAAAAATTGGTCAGCCTAAAACCATACCTAAAATTATAATGAAACAGACGCAGGAGGGTCGTAGACAAACTCAACGACTGAAGCAAATCAAGATACGTACAAGCAAGAATTTAAGAGATATATTCAGAATATATATGTGGATAACTCACAACAACCATGTGTAAGATACTATGATCATCATCAACTATAACTAACAAAGAATCTATAAAATGCTAATAAAACACAATAAATGAACAAATCTTCATGGATGATCTGTATACCTTAATTAGAGCAGTGAAGCCAGCAAAGATTTGGATGAAACACAGGAAAACGTTAATGGATTTTTATAATTAGGACATGAAAAAGTAATATCTATAGTGAAAATGGTACCAAACAACAATCTTAAAAAAAAATCAGATGAAAGATTTTCTAAATTATCGACAATGGAACACTGTCTCTTTATCTTCAGACTCATAAAAAGAAGCAAAAATAAACTGCCATAAAAAATTAATACGATTAAAATATAAAGTATTAAAAAAGTAACAATTACATATAAAAAAGAAAACTAATCAGACACTTAAACTCTAATAGCAAGAATCAAGAAACTTTAACTTCAACTCCATGGAGCACTGAACTTCTCGATGTATGTCATTGATCTTTCTCATGAAGTCCAGGTCTCTGTCTCCACACTCTATATTACTCGCAACACACAGGTCACGAACGGAAGTAGTCGGCATCGCCCTCAGGTCTCTCGAAACTTGGTCTCTTGTCAGCAGACCAAGTTGCAGTCCGTTAAAACACCTCTTCAACTCTTGAAGAGTAGACCTATCAGCAAAAACTTGCTCTTCGATTTGTTTAATAAAGCTTTGCTTGAAATCCTCAGATTGTGCAGAAGTATGTGACTCCATTTTAATGTCTTTATAAGAACTAAGGCAAAAAATAACAGTTGCTCTTCTATTTCACTGAATGAATCTGGGTATGATGAAACAACATGTGAATTTGCAATGGTATTATATAGAATATGTAACAGCCCAAAGGTCAGATTTAGATGCAACCATTAAATAAAAATTTATATTTAAAAACCATGTACATTTAATAATTTAATAATGAAAAACGTGTATATGGGAGATGTCTCTTCATTTACCCTATCAAACATTTTAATGTAAAACCTTTGGAAAATGAATTTTCATGGGAAACCAAGTAAAATTAAATATCTAGAAAACCAAAGAACAAAATTTAAACTTTCAAAAAAAAGGTGATCTTTATTAGCAGACGTCTCTTCGTTTACCCTATCAAATATTTTAAACACTATAAAGAATCATGATTAGTCTACTTGAAAACATCAAGACTTCATTTTTAAAAAAACCCTTCATCCTAAAACAAAACGTCTAAAACCACTCACAGTCTTTCTAAATGGCAACCAAAACCTTCTACCACTGGTCGGATACTACCGATCTTAAAATTGAATATTCAAGATGGTCACTCCATGAACAGAGAAAAGATGAAGAACTCAACAAAAAAGTTGCTATGGTGTGTGATAAATATTATAAGCAGACGTGGAGTAGCATTGCACTGCTGGATGAAGTTGTCTGTTCTACTCCATCAGAGTTTAAAGAAAAAGCAGAAGAGTTTATCACACATCTGCTGAAACAGGATCAGAAGCCCTGTGATATGCTAGCTGATCTGCAAATTAAAACAAAAAATGAAATTACATGGAAGAAGGCGAGAGTCATAGATATCCTAGGAAGTGTTTATTGTAATGTTTAATTTTTAATATTTTTCAAACTCAGAATTTTGTAATACTATTTAATATCAAATGAAGAAAATTCAAACCTTCAAAATCCAGTATATGGTGCAATTTCACTTTTACCGGTTTCAATAATAACAAAACAACTTCCAAATACAAAAGAATCCAAACAAATATCACTGAAAACCACAATGAAACGCAATTTTTTTTCAACAATCTTACCTTTTGAAATCGATGGAGTAAGCGAGTATCTTCAAATCCATGGATAAAGAAAACTTGAAGCTGATTAAATAAGAACTAGGGTTTGAGGAAACATGTTTTCCAACTACGTGTTTATGTACCCGGTACTATGGGAGTCTGGTACAAATCTGACATTTTCATCGAATTATAATCACCGTAACTTTTCATAACTCTAAAAATTTTCATTCCAGTACTATGGGCATCATTTGTGATCTTCGTGCTTCTGAATGTTAACGTTATGTCGTTAATACTACTACCCATGTCAAACCAAACCTGCTCAATATAATTTTCACACCATTTAAGATTTGAATTTCTTATTCAATTTAAGATTTGAATTTCTTATTCAATTTCGAATTTGAATTTGAACGGTAACTGGTTTGACTAAAAAAGTCGATACATTTCACCATAAATTCCTTCAAAAGTAGTTTGTATTCTGTACATCAGTGTTAGATTTAAATTGCAATAAATATAGATTCATTCATTTTTTATGATTCATTTTGTAGCAATGCAAAGAGGCGCAAGATGTTCATCTTGATCAGGTTAAAGCGGTGCTGCTGGAGTGTGCCGGGCACTTTGGCTAGTGTGCAAGTGTGGAAGCGAAGGGTAATAAAGTGGTTTAGTGATTTGGTGGTTTTATATCAATGTAGTTCTTTCCATTTACGTTTTTGTCTATTCGTATGTAGTGAAATTGCCTGAATTTATGAAATGTTTTTAGAGCTTTATTGGAAGAACCGAGACGAGAGGGTTTTTGAACTAAAGTATAAGCATACAACCATGCTCCTGGAAAGTATTAAGGCAGAATGAAATCATACTGGTGGATGGTTAAAAGGAGCAAAATGGCGGATCTCACCTTAGATAGCTTGAACAATTTTGTAAAACTTGGATTTTGTATAGGCTTCTGTGTAGTTTGTTTGTTGTTTTTGTTCTATTTGGGGTGTATTTGTTCTTATGTTATGGCTAATATAGCAGTTTTACATTAATTATGCAAAAGAACAATTGCATCAGCATTTAAATATTCATATATTCAAGTTAGAAGAAGAGGTACCACCATCTTATTTTTCAATATCATAACATTTTTATTTACTTGCCATTTGCCAAATTATTATAATCTGTTTTATTAACCATCGAAATAGTGTTGTTAATGATGTTTTTTGAAACCACTTTTGGGTTAACAATGTTTGAAACCACTGTTGGTTTAAAACAGTGTTTGAAACGACTGTTTTAACCCAATGGCGTTTTCAAAACAGTGTTTTAACAACACTGTTTTAATCCAACAATCTGTCATTATTTCAGAGTGTCAAGACAAACGACAATGTTTCCTTAATGTTTCCTGTACTTTTGGTCAAAATCTTATTTTCATGAATATTTATATTATGTTCTCCACGGATACACCATGCCTAATATATAGTTATATATAACACGGGACAAGAAAATCGATATACCGAATTTTCTTATATCTGTTAGACATCCCAAAAACAAAATTACGATACCATCGTAACGGTACGTGACTGTTAAAGTTCTACTTAAGAAAAACAAATTTGTCCACCTAGGATAACCACCAAAAGATAAAGTATTAAATCCTAAAAACATGTTCATAAAACATATCAACAAACTTCAAAATGTACTTTGTCACCTATAACACTTTTTCAAGGATCCATCTTTCTCCCAACTTGAAACATCAATTTTTTTAAACAATCAACACTCTATTCGCTTACAAATCAGTTATATCAACACTATAAACCGATTGCAGAAGTTTTACAGAAGAATTCCACAAGCAATCCGAAAATACACTTTCTATTATAATGCTTGAAATCACAAACACTCTCTATTTCAAAATCCCCACTTTAAGATTTTATTAAACAGATTCTTTTTAATAGAATGTAAGATTTCGCACTTCCTTTATGCGGATGACGCCCTAATTTTGGGGGAGTGGAGCGTTGAAAACATTAAGACGATCGCTAGAATTTTGAGGATATTCCACATTTGCTCAGGTTTGAAAATAAATTTTCATAAGTCAAATATTTTTGGTTTAGGGGTCAGCGAAGAGGAAATGGAAAGTATGGCTAGTATTCTGGGTTGCAAGACGGGTTCTTTTCCTTTCAAGTATCTTGGGATTTCGGTCGGAGCGAATATGAATAGGATTAATAATTGGTACCCGGTGGTGGATTCGTTCCAAAAAAGACTTTCTTCTTGGAAGGCCCACTCTCTTTCAATAGGAGGTAGGGTCGTATTAATTAAAGCGGTTCTCGAAAGTCTTCCGATATACTATTTATCCATGTTCAAGGCCCCGATTAAAGTTGTGGAAAAATTAGAATCATTGATGAAAAGGTTTCTTTGGGGTGGTAATGAAGAAGTTAGGAAAATGCATTGGGTGTCTTGGGATCGGGTGGCCCTTCCGAAAAAAATAGGGGGCTTGGGCTTATGTAAGCTTAAATTTATAAACGTTTCCTTATTATCCAAATGGATTTGGAGACTAAAAACGGATAAAGGAAGTTTATGGAAATCGGTTATTGAGGCGCTTCACGGGTCGGGAAGAAAATGGTCTTATTTGCCGCTAAATTCCGCTATTTCTGGAGTGTGGAAGAACATAGTGAAATCGGAGGAAGGCACAATTATCAAAGGGAAAAAGATCTCTTCTTTCATCAAAAGTGTTCCTGGAAACGGGAGGTGTATTAAATTTTGGTCGGAGCATTGGATCGGTGACAGTCCCCTGATGGTTGCTTGGCCAAATTTGTATGAAAAGGAGTTTGAAAAAAATTGTGTTATTGCGGATAGGTTGGGCTACGGGGTTAACCAACCGGTGTTTTACTGGAACTGGTTGGGTTCGAACCTTTGTCATAGAGATAGGGTGGATCTGGGTGAGTTGGAGAACATACTGAGGGACGCCCGGTTGACGTCTCAAGCGGATAGATGGAGCTGGGCTGGGAACAAGAACGGTGGGTTCACTTCGGCTTCAATTAGAAAACTTCTTGTCGATGAAAACGCAGCTTCTTTCGACAATGTCATGGGTTGGGTTCCGTGGGTTCCGGCGAAATGTGGTATTTTTTTCTGGAGAGCACTTCAAGATAGGATCCCGACGAGGTCTGCGTTGATCAGACGTAATGTTTTCATACCCGATTCCAGTTGCGGTTTTTGTGGAGTTTACGAAGAATGCCTGGACCATGTTTTCTCAGGCTGTGAGACGGCGATGAGAGTTTGGCTTCAGTTCAGCGAATGGTTGCGGCTCCCGGCTATGATTGTTTTCGGATTCAGAGATATTGCCGAATACCATAACGTTTGGAATCTGAACAAAGAGGAGAAGGAGGTAGTTAAAGGGCTGTTAATGATAAGTTGTTGGGGTATATGGAAGGCAAGGAACGAAAAGATCTTTTCAAACGGGTCAGGAAGAAGTGAAGATATTATGGGGGTTATAAAGTCTTTAGGCTATCTTTGGCTAAGGAATAGATCGAAATATAAAGACATTGTTTGGGTCGAATGGTGTAAATTTCCTTTGTATATGTTGTAAGTTGGTTTAGCGGGGCGGCCGGTTTTTGGTCCGTTTTTGCTGTTTTCTATAAAAGTTACATTTCCAAAAAAAAAAAAAAAAAACTTATCTTCATGATGGCCATCTACCCTATCATTACGTGACCTTTTGTATGCATAAAGTATTGTACTGACATCACCGAATAATCACTCCATGCAAACCTTATCATCATAATCATTAGGGTAACTATCAGTTTATCACGTGCCTACATCATAATATTCTTTCATCACTCAAATATCTCGATTAATATACACCAAATACACCAAATCCTAATTAATCGATCACATACTTTATTAGCCCAATCCTATACTCAACTTGTTAAATGTTTGTTTCAATATCACATTCTGAGCTCGGCCCACTGATTATCCTTGGCCCAATGTAGTATGTTATTAGTTAAATTTGCCAAACAATTATTATTATTCAGAACAATTTATGTAATCGCCTCCTGCACATCGAGCCATTCTCAGATTATAACAATTGCCTTTAGTTCATAATTACATACAAACTGTTTAGTGGACTCCTAGTATACTTTTGTATTTGTAACTCTACCTTGTTCAATTTACATCGACATCATCATAATACCCAAGTATATAACATCATCATACATCGACATACATACATATATTTATACATGATTCAATTTACAGTTTGCATATATTATGTGCCACTTGATCGCTACTTAACAACTACAAAGCATATTCATCATATAACTGTATAATCAATATCACATGTTATCACCAAATAGTTCATCATCAAATCTCAGTCAATAACACATATAATAATATCATTCAGATATGAATAACAATAGACAAGAACCACTAACCAAGACTCTAATCGAATGAGATGCTAACTCGAATGAGGGGGTGCCCACAGCCGCAAGTGACCAGGGAATAGGTAGGGTTTGTTGTTGTGATTAGAGATTAACAAGGTGTTTATGTTCAAGAACCTATATAAGGTTAACAACTTAAAACAAGTGGGCCGATGACATGTTTACATCAGGCTACACAAGTGGGCCGAGTTAAATAAACATACAAAGAACATACTTTGGGCTCAAGAGACTCCTTTGGGCTGATATAGTGCTACTTGTAAAGTATAGATATAAAAACCCAACATATACGGGTACCAACAAATTCCACTAAATTACATAACCGAGTTATCAAACATTTAAGTTTAACGGAGTTAGGATTACAAGATTACACGTCACTAACCTTGAACGTTCGGGTTGTCACATCATCCCCAACTTGAAAGAAATTTCGTCCCGAAATTTGACAAGTAAGCACAGAGGAATGAAGTTAGAAAATCAAGATTGCTGCGGATTTCCCTCGGGTGCCACATCATCCCCAACTTGAAGAGGAATCTCGTCCCGAAATTTATGTGAACTCCAGTCCACGTCATGAATTCCAACAAACACTCACGATTGGAATTCGACTAAGTCGGGTAACTCGTGTTTATAGGTTACGCTACCGATTCTTCCCAGACTGTTGAATGGCCCATCGTGACGTTAGTTAAGCTCGCCGTGCTTCCCAAGCATTCCTCACCCTCCCAGGGTGAGACTTTCAACACGATACGATCGCCTACCGCGATCTTCCAGCATTTCCCAAGTTTATCAGCTTTTCCTAACGGTCACGCGTTGCCGCCAATCGACTCCTGATCCAAACAACCTTCCTAAGAATTTCGAGTGCAGTCCTGGATCAGTAATTAAGTTGTCAACCATCTCAGTCTAACCAGAAGGTTGGCCTTAACGTCTATGTAATGCCTCAACAGAGCTGTCTGGTTACTAAAATGATAACTGCCGCCGTAGTACTCAACCATAGGTAAGTGTCCTTCCGGTTTGCACCAAAGCCAGTCACACACATGCTCGCAGCATGTCTTCGAATGTCAGGATGGTTCGTTTGTTCTGACCATTTGTCCAACGGTGATAAGCAATGTTCATGTCTAGACATGAGTCGAGGGTGTTGCGTATTGCCTGTCATAAATCGGATGTGGTTAAAAATCAGGGGTAACAGGAGTTGGCACCTCATGCCAAAAACCACCTCTCTCAGAGGAATATTCACAGCTATGAAGACTCATCAGTTTCCTTGATTGCAAGAAAGCGTGCTAGTAACGCGAGATAATCTACGATCACTCAGGTGATATTGTTTCCGTCTCGAGTTGTAAGTAGATTAGTGCCAGAATCCACGGTAGTCCGTTCTCATTTCCATATGGGTGTTCCTGGTTGCAGATACTTTACCTTGACTTTCCGACTAGTCAAACATCATTCCCATGCATAGTTAGGTGGGCCTTCATGCCCGATCATTAGTGTAAGATTTATAGATCGTAGCATCTCTCATCAAAATCCAGGCGATTAGGATAACAAGGCTGGTGTGCTTTGTTCAACACAAGTTCCCTATAGTTGCCGTATAATGGGATCCACATTCGTTTCGTGGGGTAACGAATATCGTCTGATTTGCCAAAGTTGCTCCTCCATGCCCTGCATGGACCCAACTTGAAAATTCCTTTCCTTCAGTGCTTCGGTTTGAATAGGGCGAATCTGATCGGGTAGGCTAGAGTCGATGGTGAGCTGCAAGCTCGTACGCGTTTAAGTTCCACAGTCGTAATCCTTCAAAAGTTCCATCCGGTGATGCCATTAACTGATTTAACTTGCTCGTCACCAAGGTACACGGGAGGCCCTTGTGATCGGTCTAAGTAGTGCATTCGGTACCGTCCAAGTAATGCCTCCAACTTGATTCCAAAGGCCGCGGTTTCCACCGCTGTTTATGTGTTGCGCAGTCCTTCGTTGTAACTCCTTTACGTACGTCATCACTCTCGTGGTGCATCGGTGTGCAACTGGGACTTCGATTCGGACCATTATGGTATGCTACTCAATCACCTGCACCCTCGGGTAAAGACGATGCTCAGTGATGGCAGAGTTGGGATTCGAAACTGAAAAGACGTCCTCCTATCGTGTCTATCACAGCACCCTGCTATGCTAAAGGGATTAAAGCTGCACGATCTGTGAAAATCCTGTGATGAATCTACAACAGTATCCACCGAGACCAAGAAATTGTTGTACCCCCGAAGGAATCCTTGGCGTCAATCAGTTTCTAACAGAATGGATCCTAGCACGATTCACGCGTATTCCCACTTCGTTTAGTTACATGATCAAAGTACATTTCTCGAATCTAGGTGTTACATTTAATAAGACTTCACACGTAATGACTCATCCCTCGGAAGCTCTAAGATAAAATATAGGCGTCGTCCACGATGTCCCTTCCTCCAGAAAATGACCCAAAATGTCATCAATAAATACGGTCGGTTCTTGTGGTCCATAGACTGCTGGTGCGTTGATTACCTCGATGGCCATGGTGTACAAAGAGTCACACTGACTGACCGCATTGCGTTTGATATGTCGTTCTAAGAGTATTCTCCCGTTGGGCTTCCATCTGATGATAGTTCGTTCGTTAGCCAATTCTCAAATGAAAGCTCGACTCTCGCTACTGGTTGACAGATTGGCAATACGTGATCATGGTAAACGGTTCTCGACTGTCGCCTTCCTGAGTTCTCTGTAATCAGTACATATGTCCAACGACAAGGCTTATCTTCACGGATATAACTGGGGCTCCCCGGAGCGAAAACTAGGTCCAACAAAACTCCTGTCCCACGGTTCCTATGGTTGATTTAACAGTTCTCGCAACCCTCCCGGTGCAAGACGGTAAAGTACGAGTAGCTAGGGCTGCTTCTGGTGTGAGATCAACCTGAGATCCTGCCTAACAGTTGTGGAAGTAAGCCCGAAAGCTCATTGGGCAGCGCAGCAAGAAGAATTACGAACAATTGGTGGATCCCCGATCCTCTTTTCCTTGGCCTTACTATCAGTAATGGCTGCTAACGTAGCGGGGAATTCCCTCCGTAGACACTTCTGGGCCTTCATTGCTGATATGATGCTATCCCTTACGCCGCCATGACACTTCGAAGTATGAAATGACGCAATTTTCCTTTCCCCAAGGTGTATTTACGCGACATCCAGATGACCAATCTACACTACTACTGCATCCCAATGAACACACAAGGCTTCAATTGACTTGCCATTAGCCGGTTCCATAACAGGTTTTGGGTTCGAGAAGCATCAGGGTTAAACGGAATCGAGACGAAGCGGTTAGCTACCCATGCAAGCTACCATGTTGTTATTATGCCCGGTGTCGCCTACGCCAATCCTAAATGCCCTTCTACAAACACCACCACTTGTGTTGTTACGACCACGTGAATTCCCCAATACTGTTATCGTTCCCTTGGTTGTTGACATGTTGACTTAACAACAGTCAATCCTTGTCGAAGTCACCCTTATTTCCATGCGGTAGGCTACGATTATGAGTACCTTGATGTTGCCTCGATTGTTGCCTCTAATGTCGTTGCCTGAAATGGAGCCCTACGATCTTTCACCATTCAAGTCCATCTATTCACATTCTGTGTCACGTCCTATCGCGCTGCTCACGGTGCTGGTTGTCATACATTTCATACTATAACTTGTTTCCATTGCTAATGTCTCGTTTGATTCGTAAAAGTTAACTCCCATGAGTCGCTAACTAGGGTTGAAGATTCGATTGAAGTCAGTTCGATGGTGTTCGCTGCCAGTAATCAGGGTCGTTCTAATACGGTAGTTAGTGAGGCTCTAAGCCCATCCTCTTGTTCATCGTTCTTGCAAGTTAACGGGGTAACGCACGGTATGTTTCCAGAGGGTTGCAGAAGCGATCGCACTTCGGGGTCTAAAATGTCAGTACATTGAGTTCCAATAATAAAGAAGAGTGAGGGGGGTATGGACCAATCTTCGATGCTGCAACACCCACTCAGGGGCGTTCGTACAAGCACCTAGCATTCTACATAGTCCGCTAGGCGTTCAGATGGGTGTTCAGGTAATACTCGATAGCATCGTGATTCATAAGGATTCAGAGTGGAATGAAAAGATCACGTTCGAGTAGGAGACAATCACTGCTATGACTCCTATAGATTGTTGTGTTTCACATTGATCATTTAATGGGACGGAACCCCTTTTTCACTTGTTAAGCCTCACTGGGACTCACATGCACCCCACATTATCATTATGTGTGCACCCACAATAATACTGCGATTTGCATGCTCATCTCAGTTCCTCTTAACTCATGTCAAATGGTTCCTTCAACTCGAGTAGCAAACAAAGAGCATCCCAAAACGTGAGTCATGAATGTTTAGGGATATACCACCATATCAGTCACATAACACATGCAAGTGATACATGAATTCATACTGTTGTGCTAAACGTGCAATCACATGCAATAACATATGTAAGTGTTCACTAGTTATGCAGTACAATGAGTATACGAGAGACGAACCTTGCAGTCTGGAGCTGAGTGTCATGGTCGTATTAAGAACTTGTTCGGTTATAGTCTGGTTTTATAAAAATGTTTTTAAAACCAAGTTCACTATAACCAGTGGCTCTGATACCAAACTGTCACACCCTCAAATTACCACCTAGGGAGTGTCCCTGTTAGGCGTGTGACCACTAGTAATGAGCCACCAATTACATTGAATCCATAAGCTTAAAATAAAGTTTCATCATTTAATAGTAATAAAATCCAAACATAAGTAATTCAAAAACCATCAAGTTCAGCGGAAGCGTTAACGTAACATAATGTAAATACTTTCCAAACAACCATAGTAAATAAATGTTTGATAGATAAACCCATCAATGCAACCATGACCACTCACGCCCTCCAGCCAGCAAGTTCCTATTCCCAAGTACCTAACGACCTACGAGCATGTAACAAGTGTATCAGACAAAGCTGGCGAGTTCACAGTTTTAGAAAACGTTTGTTACCAGTTGTATGTAAAACAGTTCACTGACAAATGCAAGTAATATTGTTAATATCTCAATTCCGAACAAGACGGCTCCTGAAATACATGACTGCCCTTCCCACGTACTCCTATCTAGTACTAGGCCCCGACTGGGTCATTAGTTCACATCCGTCCTATCTAGGAGCGGTGTGAGGGTGCCAAACCTAAGTAGCGCTACCAACTAATACCCGTTACCCTCCAGGTAACATAATAAGGGACTTACAAAAATGATAGGTGAGAATATTAACCAATATACCCGTTTTTACCCAGACCACTGACTGTCCCCAACCACTGGGACGCATGCTCGAATGTAGTGAACTCACCTTTGGTTTGCTCGGTATGTTATGTTAATTTACCCGTTCCAAGTTGGCCAACCAAACCCTACCGTGGTTACCAAGAACTGTCAGTTTTGTAAACACATATGGAATTCATGTTTGCAACAAGTCACACGAAATACAGTTAACACATATCACATAGCATGCACTCAGATTTCATGCACGTCTATACGCAGTTCATGTTCCCGACAATGGTTACCATTAACATTGGTTTCATAATCAATCCTGACAATAGGTCCACACAATTTGCATTTAACACAAGGTCACAGTTCATTACATAACATATACTCAGTTCACACATGCGATCACATCCCATGTTTAACATATAATAACACACAATAGTTAACTGGGCTATCTATCCAAACCCAATCAGTTTTCTAACAGGTGGACGGTTTCCAGAATTTGTAACCTCAATCATGGTTATGGGCATTACAAAACAAATCAAGGCACTTTACCTCCCTAGTTCCTATGAACTCTAGTTACCCACTAATTTATTTATCAAAAGTTGACACTCTAAATAGCCACCATGTCAGATTCAATCATATGCTCATGTCATGTGATGCTTAAATGTGCTCATACAATTATTAATTACTCACACACAACAGGTTCTCACTTATCTTCATGATGGCCATCTACCCTATCATCACGTGACCTTTTGTATGCATAAAGTATTGTACTGACATCACCGAATAATCACTCCATGCAAACCTTATCATCATAATCATTAGGGTAACTATCAGTTTATCACGTGCCTACATCATAATATTCTTTCATCACTCAATTATCTCGATTAATATACACCAAATACACCAAATCCTAATTAATCGATCACATACTTTATTAGCCCAATCCTATACTCAACTTGTTAAATGTTTGTTTCAATATCACATTCTGAGCTCGGCCCACTGATTATCCTTGGCCCAATGTAGTATGTTATTAGTTAAATTTGCCAAACAATTATTATTATTCAGAACAATTTATGTAATCGCCTCCTGCACATCGAGCCATTCTCAGATTATAACAATTGCCTTTAGTTCATAATTACATACAAACTGTTTAGTGGACTCCTAGTAAACTTTTGTATTTGTAACTCTACCTTGTTCAATTTACATCGACATCATCATAATACCCAAGTATATAACATAATCATACATCGACATACATACATATATTTATACATGATTCAATTTACAGTTTTCATATATTATGTGCCACTTGATCGCTACTTAACAACTACAAAGCATATTCATCATATAACTGTATAATCAATATCACATGTTATCACCAAATAGTTCATCATCAAATCTCAGTCAATAACACATATAATAATATCATGCAGATATGAATAACAATAGACAAGAACCACTAACCAAGACTCTAATCGAATGAGATGCTAACTCGAATGAGGGGGTGTCCACAGCCGCAAGTGACCAGGGAATAGGTAGGGTTTGTTGTTGTGATTAGAGATTAACAAGGTGTTTATGTTCAAGAACCTATATAAGGTTAACAACTTAAAACAAGTGGGCCGATGACATGTTTACATCAGGCTATACAAGTGGTCTGAGTTAAATAAACATACAAAGAACATACTTTGGGCTCAAGAGACTCCTTTGGGCTGATATAGTGCTACTTGTAAAGTATAGATATAAAAACCCAACATATACGGGTACCAACAAATTCCACTAAATTACATAACCGAGTTATCAAACGTTTAAGTTTAACGGAGTTAGGATTACAAGATTACACGTCACTAACCTTGAACGTTCAGGTTGTCACATCATCCCCAACTTGAAAGAAATTTCGTCCCGAAATTTGACAAGTGTGAAAATAGGTACGTCAGCATAAAAATGCCTGGGAGATACATAGGTTTTATTGATTTGGGATTCATGACATATAAGTTTGAAGAAAAATGTTTAGCAAAAGTAATCATGAACCTTATAAAATGTTTTGTTTTGTAAATCAGATGAAAAGTGATGATAAAGTAGATTATATGTAAAAGAGTAATGTAGGGTTAAATGAATAACCAAGTAAAATGAGTTTGTATAAAATAAGTTGTTTTGTAAAACAGTGTCTTGTGAAAAATATGTCATTTGTGTAAATTATATGAGTCCAAATTGAAATAATTTAAATAACACTACGACATGTAATATAATACAAGCACTTATATATAGGAAGTACTAGCGGAGTATCCACCGTGCTTGGATCATATTACACACGTCTCGTTACTTAAATCACTTACCAAGCAAACCATCAATGTAAAATTGTTTATGTATAGTCAAATGTCAAATGTTTATGTAAAAACCATCAATGTAAATCATGTAATGTATAATCAAAAGTTATGTATGGTAAGTAAAATGAGACTACTTAAACCACAAGTAAAAATGTACAAAACAAAGTATTTAAATAAATCAAAAATTATGCTTTACTGATACAACCATTTATGCGGTAATGTTAAACGCCTACATCCAAGCCTTGAGACAGACAGATAACCTTAGAGTGAAGGTTATCAAAGAAATGTTTTCGGATTCTGTCATTCCTTCCACCCAAACAAACCTAGGGTTTTGGGAACGGGATTTGTCAAGTCCTATGGTACCACAACCTACTACCGAGCGGCATGATCAGTGTTAATGAATGTAATTTAGTCCCGTTAAATAAACCAAATGATATACCGAATGTAAACATGTTTTATGAAAATAATGTACCTGGTATGCTTAAGTGAACATACAAGGTAGAGATGTAAATAATGTGTCCATATGTTACGAGAACATATGCAACAGAGATGCAATGTAAAACAATATGCTAGCATGCCAAGTCATCATACATAGCAGAGAATGTAATGTAAAACATGTACTAATAGTGTACTAATGAACATAGCAAGTATATGATGTAAAAACAATGGAAAGCATGAAAGTAACAAGTAGGCACATGTGTTTCACCCCAAAATTTTTGAAAAACAGTAAAAGAGGGGTCTATGTACTCACCTTTGGGTGCGTTTTTATACGTTAACACAATCCCTCAAATTGTTTATTCGTCCCAAATTAGATAAGAATGATTTAATAATCAAAACTCACAAAAATACCGAAGTTTCTCCGATACTTAGAATTTTCACATATCTTTGAGATTTCTTGAAAAGTTATTATTTTTGATTATTTTGGTGTATTTGTATATATGTACTCGAGCGTAACACACATAATCTTGTCAACACTAACACATGATCATACACATATTGTAAAACACATAGCACATTGTAACACATAAAATAACCCATGAACAACCCATTCTAGTGTATGTCGAAAAACACTTATTTTTGCGATTCGGTAACATTTTTGGGCGTCGGAAGTCACGTATGACTAACCAATCACCAAGTAAACTTAATATAAGTTAAAATACTTATTTTTATACCAAATATATCAGTTTGGTTACTGATTTAAAACAGTTTTATAATAGTCTTCCGAAAAGGCGATTTTCAACCGTTTTAACGCATAGTTTTGCGTCAAACGTTACCCGAACCATCCCAAATCGAAATGACTTGAAATTTTAACACAACTCATGTTATTTACTAAATAAAATAATGGTTATACTCATGATAGTGCAAGTCTTAAACAAAGCACATAAATCATGCAAACTTCACCTAATTTACCACTTTTTAAGTTATATGTACAACATGCAAAGCCATCAAACCTATGTCAAAGTTTCATGCCATTATAATACATCAAATAATGTTATTTTTAGTGTTTGTAACCTGATCTAAAACAGTTTTGTCATATAGCCATTTTTCATCATCTCTTGAGCTTTAAATCAACATATTTTCATATATACAAGTGCCTAAAGCATACTATCATAACATCATCATTTTATGTTAATCTAAATGCATCAAATATGTGATATATTCAGGTTTATTTGCTGATGTAATTTACATTTAACATATCATACATAAATCACTAAATACTTGCATTTTTACCACCATTCAAGAACATGTAACAACATAAACAAGTACTTAACAAGATAACAAACTTCAAAACTCATATACACACATACATATGTACGGTTATACATACATAAATGTACATCACCATTTTTACTTGTATCATGACCCATTTCATTTTAGATTTCAAGTTTAGTGAAAATCCCAAGATTCAAGAGAAACTTCAATCATCAAGAACAACCAAGAATCAAAAGTATGATTTAAACATAAGTGTTATACCTTCAAGATTCAAGTACGTTGTAGGATGAGATTTTGATGATAGGAAGCTTGTAATCACTTGACAACACCTTGAAATCACCTTTAGATCTTCATACTAACTTGAAGGGACTTGAATGTGAAGAACAAGGTTGCAGAAAGATGAAGATGGAGAGAGAGAGATGGGACGGTTTTGGGAGAGAGAAGAAGAAGGAGTGTTGAGTGATGTGATCTTGGTTAGATTGTATGAAGATATAAGAAGATATGGAAGTGATAGGAATGTGGCATGCAAAGACACATGGCTAGAACATGATCAAATTAAATATTTGGAGATCTAGGAAAATATATGGTGGGGTCCCCATATATTGAACCATAAGTTGTATGGGGGGAGGGGGTCCAAGTGTAATTATTTATATAAATATGCTATATGTAGGCTAAAACGGGTGTTTAACTGGATACCGGGTATTTTATCTAGCGTTTAAACCCCGGTTTATGGCGTTATAAATTATTTTTATTATACTATAAAAATAAACTTGCAAAAATATTACTGAAATAAATTTCAGTTGCCAAGACTGGCTGCGTTGTCCGTGTTTTGCAGTAGAATCATTGTGTCACGCAGTAACACGCGGTACGTGCTTTCAACTTGAAAAATAACGTTTTTAGGCGTTTTAATTTATTTTTCAACACAGACCTGATTAAAAATAAAATTTTAATCATAGCAGAATATTTTTGGGATTTAAATATTATCCGGGTGGTCACCAATGTTAGTTTCGCAGTTTTGTCGTAAATAGTTCTTTAGTTCAAATAAACATGTTTTTGCCATACCGAATCCTTTGAAACTTATTTCTAAGTTATGTAAAGGATATTTAGGGTATGTTTGGCTTACGTCACAGTTCCGGAGTGTACGTCGCGTTAAACTGATTGCGTTGAAGCACCAGTTTGCGTATAACCTTCCAGAAAGTGATTTAGAGCCCGAAACCGAACAAGAATTGATATGTGCAAACGATACACATATTTATACAAATCCCAAGTATGAAATACAATATTTCATTGATTTAGTATTTGTTTGATGGCTGTGGAGGCACAGGTGTCACAGTCTCCCCTACTTTAGGAAATTTGGTCCCGAAATTTTATTTAGAGGAAACTTGTGAGAGCTTGAAAAATGAAGTTGAAAAGATCGAACAACACTGGTTAGAGTTCTTGAACTTCTAGTAACTTTAAATAACATCACGCTTACAATGTAGGAGGGACACTTATATATAAGTCTATTAAGCGTTATTGGTGCGTCCACCGTACCCCCATTACATCGTTCACATTTTGTTATTGTTGTCACTATCGGTTCTTACACATAATAAATCTTACTGGGTTTCTGTGCACTGAATTTCATAATTATGTATGCATCCATAATTACGTAATCCCTTGCATAGTCACGTAGTGCATCTTATAAGGTGTAGGGGAAGAAAACAATGAACGAGCCTGTGATGATTGTGACTAGACCACCATAGGGTCTTTTTAATTAAATCATTAAATGATTTAAATAGACTACCAAGGAGTCTGTTCAGCTATATTAGCACATGTTATTCTTAACCAGATTCCGAATCAATCTTTTTGACTAGACCTCTAAAAGGGTCTCTTATGAATCATGGAATGGTACTATATGAACCAAGGGTCTTGACTATCACGTAGAAGCCCAATAAGGATTTAAGGTAGTACCTTTTTGAATATCCTACTACGAATCCCTCATGTGAAGATATGAAAGATTCTATGAGGATTTGGATAATGAATATCCAAAGTATACAAAAACACAAAATGCATAAAAGAAAACACAAAATACATAAACACATAATCACATAATTGTTTAACTTAATTTTTTTTTTTTGAATTTGTTATCATTTTGTTAATTTGTTCTGCTAACAGAGCACATGTATTCAAAGTACACCAGGTATCCAATCAGTGGATTTTGATTGGTGCTTTAAATATTTCCAAGAATCTAACTATCAAGATAGAAAGATTTTAAAGAGAAAATTCGATTTTGATTATAAGGAACCAAAATGTTCGAATTAAGGCATACAAGGAATCCAATTAAGGACTCTGATTTAAATGATAATCATCCACTAGGGTCTAATTGTGAAGATAAAAAGATCCCATATGGATTTTAGAAGTTGAAGATGTTTTGAAACCTTGCACTGGATGTGCTTAAGTCAAAACATGAAGTAAAAATGCTTATGAAGTTGAGATGCTAGATATGTCAAGGCGACATATGAAGTAGAATTTGAAGGTTAAGTTAATGTATGAGAAAAATGTTTTTGAAAACTAGGCATGGGGTTACTTTTAAAAATGTGTTTAATGTTTTTGAAATCTTATATAATACTTTTGAAATCATACATAGGTGTATTAGGTAAAAATGTTTTAAAATCATGCTAGGTAAAATTTTTGAAACTATGAATAATGCTCTTTGAAATCATGCACTTGATAAGAAAATATATTGTGTTAATATTGTTTTCAGGCTATATGAAACATTTTGAAATCATGAAGGTTGTTTTTGAAAACATAGACAATGTTTTTGAAATCATGGAGGTTGTTTTTGAACACATAGACAATGCATTTGAATTTTTTTTTCAAACTATATGAAATCTTTTGAAATCATGAAGGTTGTTTTTGAAATACTTATACTATGTATATTGTTACGAAAACCAGAATGAAGTGATATGGGTACGAGATTGAATATACCCTCAGTCATCTAACCATGGATTCAAAGGTTCAGATGTGCAAAAAGCACGATTACTCATAATTTCGCTATATTTCTTGTACTTCGTCTCCTAGAAATCATGAGTGATCACTTGAAAGGGGGAAATCACAAGAGTAGTTTGTAAAGAACATAGTTCCTTGATGTAGGTATCATAGGTAATTCCATACACATATGTAACTACAATTGTACATCAGAATTGTGAACAACAATTTATTTATGAACAAAACAGATTGTTTCACATTACAAGAAAACAAAAGAAACAAAAGCATAAGACAACAACCTCTTCTAATCAGCCAACTGCTCATCCGAGGGTCAGATTTGCATTAGCAAGCTTTGGGCATTTGTTCACGAAATGACCCATCTTGCCACAGTTGTAGCACGATCCAGGTGGAAAGCAAGCTTGGACAGGGTTGGCTTGTGGTTGATTTGGACCACCTTGGTTTGGGTTAATTTGACAAACACTTGCCAGGTGACCAACTCGCCCACATGATACACATAGACGACACTGTATGTGAGCTTGGTGATGCCCCTTACATTTGTCGCATAACGGCGTCGTTCCCTTGTATTGCTTCTTAGCAGGCGGTGTTGCCACTTGGCTAGGTCCTGCTTGATTTGGTGCAATGACTGGAGAAGTCTTTGAAGCTTTACGTTTCTTCGGTTTTGGTGAAGGCTTGGCTTCTGTTTCCTGTGATGGTTCTTGGTCAGCTTCATTCTAGAGTTGATACATGGCAGTAGCTAATTCGACGGTCTTCAGGATCACTTCGCCTATTCGTTGGGCAAATTTGGCAGTCTGCTCGGACATTTGACCGTTGCTGAGAGGAAGAGACATTCTAGAAGAGAATGAAAGCCATAGGAAGAAACAAGTGAATGGTTATCGGATAATCAAAACAGAATGGCAATGCATAGAATTTGCGATCATTCGTTTTGTTACCTAAGGCAAACAAACGAGATGGTGACTAATCAAAGTAAACGGGTCATATTAATGTATCACTGAAGACCTGCTTGCCTATAAGTGAACACTCACCCCAAGATTTCCCAGGTAAGAGTGACTGGTCCGATACTGCGGATTTGTACGAACACTCTAGCCTTAGACAGAAAACTCAGGGTACAGGCATTCACCCTTCCAGTTTGCACGTGTTCACATTATAAGACCCAAACTTTGACGAGATTTTGAATACTTAGAGGGTTCAAAACCTGGTTATCAATCATCCTAGCACAGATGATTAGTTTTCAAGGCGGTTTTGAAATTTATGTTCTTGTTGTGGTCGTCGCCCAAGGATAGGTGACAGTATTGTTTTATGACTAAAAGCAAGTAAACTCGCGTTAGGGTCCTAGGAAGGTTATAGACTAGGTCAAAGCATTACTAATAACCTAATTCCCTATAACCATGAGCTCTGATACCAACTTTTCTGTCACACCCCGATCACGTAAAAACAACAAAACGTGGCGGAATCGTCGGGGAGTGTTGTAACAGAATCATTGTTTCATAACACATGGAAAATTGAAATTTCGTTTTATTGATTAAGAGAGTTACAATGTCTTAACAAACAAGAAATATAACATAATTAACTAGTCTTAAATCCTTTATTGTTGCTAAGGTCCAAGTCTGCCTAAGTGTATCTTAATAAATCCTACGCATCATATCCTGAAACACGTGTGAAAATAGGTACGTCAGCATAAAAATGCCTGTGAGATACACAGGTTTTATTGATTTGGGATTCATGACATATAAGTTTGAAGAAAAATGTTTAGCAAAAGTAGTCATGAACCTTATTAAATGTTTTGTTTTGTAAATCAGATGAAAAGTGATGATAAAGTAGATGATATGTAAAAGAGTAAACTAGGGTTAAATGAATAACCAAGTAAAATGAGTTTGTATAAAATAAGTTGTTTTGTAAAACAATGTCTTCTAAAAAATATGTCATTTGTGTAAATTATATGAGTCCAAATTGAAATGATTTAAATAACACTACGACATGTAATATAATACAAGCACTTATATATAGGAAGTACCAGCGGAGTATCCACCATTCTTGTATCATATTACACACGTCTCGTTACTTAAATCACTTACCAAGCAAACCATCAATGTAAAATTGTTTATGTATAGTCAAATGTCAAATGTTTATGTAAAAACCATCAATGTAAATCATGTAATGTATAATCAAAAGTTATATATGGTAAGTAAAATGAGACTACTTAAACCACAAGTAAAAATGTACAAAACAAAGTATTTGAATAAATAAAAAATTATGCTTTGTAGAATAATGCATGCTTTACTGATACAACCATTTATGCGGTAATGTTAAATGCATACATCCAAGCCTTGAGACAGATGGATAACCTTAGAGTGAAGGTTATCAAAGAAATGTTTTCGGATTCGGTCATTCCTTCCACCCAAACAAACCTAGGGTTTTGGGAACGGGATTTGTCATGTCCTATGGTACCACTACCTACTACCGAGCGGCATGATCGGTGTTAATGAATGTAATTTAGTCCCGTTAAACAAACCAAATGATAAACCGAATGTAAACATGTTTTATGAAAATAATGTACCTGGTATGCTTAAGTGAACATACAAGGTAGAGATGTAAATAATGTGTCCATATGTTACGAGAACATATGCAACAGAGATGCAATGTAAAACAATATGCTAGCATGCCAAGTCATCATACATAGCATAGAATGTAATGTAAAACATGTACTAATAGTGTACTAATGAACATAGCAAGTATATGATGTAAAAACAATGGAAAGCACGAAAGTAACAAGTAGGCACATGTGTTTCACCCAAAAATGTTTGAAAAACAGTAAAAGATGGGTCTATGTACTCACCTTTGGGTGCGTTTTTATACGTTAACACAATCCCTCAAATTGTTTATTCATCCTAAATTAGATAAGAATGATTTAATAATCAAAACTCACAAAAATACCGAAGTTTCTCCGATACTTAGAATTTTCACATAACTTTGAGATTTCTCGAAAAGTTATTATTTTTTATTATTTTGGTGTATTTGTATATATGCACTCGAACGTAACACACATAATCTTGTCAACACTAACACATGATCATACACATGTTGTAAAACACATAGTACATTGTAACACATAAAATAACCCATGAACAATCCATTCTAGTGTATGTCGAAAAACACTTATTTTTGCGATTCGGTAACATTTTTGGGCGTCGGAAGTCACGTATGACTAACCAATCACCAAGTAAACTTAATATAAGTTAAAATACTTATTTTTGTTCCAAATATATCAGTTTGGTTACTGATTTAAAAGAGTTTTATAAAATTCCTCCGAAAAGGCGATTTTCGACCGTTTTAACGCATAGTTTTGCGTCAAACGTTACCCGAACCATCCCAAATCGAAATGACTTGAAATTTTAACACAACCCATGTTATTTACTGAATAAAATAATGGTTATACTCATGATAGTGCAGGTCTTAAACAAAGCACATAAATCATGCAAATTTCACCTAATTTACCACTTTTTAAGCTATATGTACAACATGCAAAGCTATCAAACCTATGTCAAAGTTTCATGCCATTATAATACATCAAATAATGTTATTTTTAGTGTTTGTAATCTGATCTAAAACAGTTTTGTCATATAGCCATTTTTCATCATCTCTTGAGCTTTAAATCAACATATTTTCATATGTACAAGTGCCTAAAGCATACTATCATAACATCATCATTTTATGTTAATCTAAATGCATCAAATATGTGATATATTCACGTTTATTTGCTGATGTAATTTACATTTAACATATCATACATAAATCACTAAATACTTGCATTTTTACCATCATTCAAGAACATGTAACAACATAAACAAGTACTTAACAAGATAACAAACTTCAAAACTCATATACACACATACATATGTACGGTTATACATACATAAATGTACATCACCATTTTTACTTGTATCATGACCCATTTCATTTTAGATTTCAAGTTTAGTGAAAATCCCAAGATTCAAGAGAAACTTCAATCATCAAGAACAACCAAGAATCAAAAGTATGATTTAAACATAAGTGTTATACCTTCAAGATTCAAGTAGGTTGTAGGATGAGATTTTGATGATAGGAAGCTTGTAATCACTTGACAACACCTTGAAATCACCTTTAGATCTTCATACTAACTTGAAGGTTGCTAGGAAAGGAACTTGAATGTGAAGAACAAGGTTGCAAGAAGATGAAGATGGAGAGAGAGAGATGGGACGGTTTTGGGAGAGAGAAGAAGAAGGAGTATTGAGTGGTGTGATCTTGGTTAGATTGTATGAAGATATAAGAAGATATTGAAGTGATAGGATTGTGGCATGCAAAGACACATGGCTAGAACATGATCAAATGAAATATTTGGATATCTAGGAAAATATATGGTGGGGTCCCCATATATTGAACCGTAAGTTGTATGGGGGGAGGGGGTCCAAGGGTAATTATTTATATAAATATGCTATATGTAGGCTAAAACGGGTGTTTAACTGGATACCGGGTATTTTATCTAGCCTTTAAACCCCGGTTTATGGCGTTCTAAATTATTTTTATTGTACTATAAAAATAAAGTTGCCAAAATATTACTGAGATAAATTTCAGTTGCCAAGACTGGTTGCGTTGTCCGTGTTTTGCAGTAGAAGCACTGTATCACGCAGTAACACGCGGTACGTGCTTTAAACATGAAAAATAATGTTTTTAGGCGTTTTAATTTATTTTTCAACACGGACCTGATTAAAAATAAAATTTTTAATTATAGCAGAATATTTTTGGGATTTAAATATTATCCGGGTGGTCACCAATGTGACACCTGGGTCACTGCGACCATCAAACAAATGCCAAGCCAATGAAATATTGTATTTCATACTTGGGATCTGTATAAATATGTGTATCTTTTGCACATATCAATTCTTGTTCGATTTCAAGCTTTAAATCGCTTTCTGGAAGGTTATACGCGCACCGATGCGTAAATATAACCAGTTTAATGCAAAAAAATACTCCGGAACATCAACATATACTTAACATACCTTAAATAACCCTTACATAACTTAGAAATAAGTTTTAAAGGCTTTGGTATGGCAAAAACAAGTTAATTTGCTTACAGGGACTAAATTTGACAAACTGCGAAAGTATGCCAATTTGAACTGTAACAGACATTCTGGAACATGACCATAAGTTAAACATACCATAAATATCCTTTACATAGCTTAGAAATAGGCTTTGAGGGGTTCGGTGTGCTAAAATAAACTTTTGGGTCATTCAGGGACTAAAAGCGTCAAAAAGTGCACAAGTTTGCACTTCCGCGCTTAACTTACGTTCTGAATACATCCGGACATTCAAAATTTATGTAAGCACTAAAACATTTTATTTTAGTGTTTGGCATAAGAAAAATCCATTCGTCGCGTCATTTGGATCGTTTTTCGCGCTTATGCGCATTCCGTCGTAATTAAGCGAGCATCGCGATCGTACGGCCAAACGAACCGACACCCGAGATATTTTTGAATACATTTTAAGTTCCCTATACTTTAACTTCATTTAGAGCTTTGAAATGGGGTTAACGGGCCTTAAACGCGTTGAAAATGGCCTTATTTCACAACAGGGACCAAAACTGCCAAAAATGAAACTTTCTGTTCTGCAAGGTCCTTACGGACCTCAACATTGTGAGTGTTGAGGTCCGTAAGCAGTCCCCAGACAGCAGAAACTTGGCAGAAACATTGGATCTGGTCCCTTTCACTTGTGCACATGGTATTAGGCAATACTAGGGGCTCCCATGGTATTGTAAAACCACTATCTTGAGGTGTATGGCCAAGATCAAAGCACGGTTTCCAAGAAACGATCTTAACGGCTAACTAAAAACTATAAATACCCCCCCATGCCATTGCAAAACCCACAAGAATTTTGATTTGAGAAGCTCTAAGTTGAAACCTTTGTTTCATACCTGAGCTACTTGGATCGAGATTAGCATTCGGGGACCCTTTGTAAGTATTCCTTCGTTCTTTTCTTAATTTTCGAGTCCGAAAGTCAAACTTTGTTTGACTTTCTGCATTGACCAGTTTATGGTCAATGCGAAGTTCGTTTGAACTTCGCAACGTGAGCGTAATCACGATGGTTATAGTCCCTTGTGACTATGCCTACTGATTACCACGTTGTCTAGGCTCAGTGACGAGCCGTAGTTTCGGTCAAAATGCGCATTCGTGCGTATTTTGTAACCAAACTACTCTTAGGTATCAAAACCGTTTGTTTTGATACCAAACTTGTTTTCAAACTTAGTTAAGCATGTTTTAACATGCTTAGCCCGTCACTTTTAGTTTTGTGCTTGTCTAGGGTCGTAAGGGTAAGCGATCTAATAAATCGCTTATACCTTCGAACCCGACCCATTTTGGTCGATCATTAGGATCCGACCAAATACTTTAGGACCATAGCATATAGGGAATAACCTTCTGAGGTTATACCCTATGGTCACATCGTTTGAGTAGTTGTATGATAGGTAGTTTATATGCCTTAGGTAAATTACCAAAATACCCTTTTCATGTATAATTGGTAATTAAGCATATGTAACCTAAACTTTCGTCACTTAACTGATTATGTAACATAATTAAGCATTTTAGGCATATAATACTTGTCATAGGACTAGTTAGGCGAACGCGTTTCACGCGAACGACGCGTTAAAGTAGCATAAGCTACCTAAACGTGTCATAATGGGTTGTGAGCACTTAGGTTAGGTTTCATTTAGTATATAGGCTTTGTTAAACCATATTACACGAGTCTCCATACTCGTTTGGTTTACAAACCCTCATTCTATCAAATCCTCCGATCTAGGTCCGGTTTATTAACCTAGTTACCTATTTTAGGTGCCGTTTGATATCCGCGATCTCTAGCATTGTTTGGTTGTTACTCAAGGACTACTAAGCAATCTCAAGTGAGCACATAGACCCCTCTTTTACTGTTTTCCAAACTGTTTGGGGGTGAAACACATGTGCCTACTTGTTACTTTCATGCTTTCCATGTTTTCACATTATATACATGCTATGTTTATTAGTACACTATTAGTACATGATTTCATTACATTTTATGCTATGTATGTCCGTTGTGTGCATACTTAGTACATTGTTTTACATTTACATTTTATGCTATGTATGTCCATTTGTTACATACTTAGTACAGTTGTTTTCATCACATGCTTACATTTTGGTATGACATTTGGTTTGTTTAAAATGGAACAATACATTCATTAACATTAGCTACGCCGTTCGTTAGTAGGTAGTGGTACCATAGGAATTGACAACTCACGTTCTTGAAATCCTGGGTAGGTTTGGATTGGAAGGAATGACCGAATTCGATGCACATAACTTAGATAAACCTTTAATTTGATTAAAGGGTTTATCGCCTCAGTCTCAAGGCTTGGATGTATGCATTTTCACAACACCGCATAGATGTTTATATCAGTATAGTATGCATTTGTTCCACAAAACATAGCTTTGATTTAAACCATGTTTTACTTCAATACTTTGTTTTTGTGCATATGGTTTAGTTGATATATTTCACTAGCCATACATATCATTTTGGGTTACACATTACATGATTTACATTTGACACATAAACATTATTGACATTGGTTACACATTACATGATTTACATTTGACACATAAACATTATTGACATTGGTTATACATTACATGACTTACATCTTGACATAAACATTTTGACATATTATTCAATACATTTGGCAATTGGTTTAAACATAAACATTCTACGTTGATTGGTTTGGTTTGAGTAAGTGATTTAAGTAACGAGGCGTGTGTAATATGATACAAGCATGGTGGATACGCCGCTGGTACTTCCTATATATAAGTGATTGTATGGTATTACATATCGTAGCGTTATTTGAATCATTTCAATTTGGACATATAACATTTTATACAAATAACATACTTTTCACAAGACATTAATTTACAAACAACTTATTTTATACAAACTCATTTTACATGGTTATTCATTTAACCATACATTATTCTCTTATTTATACATATCATCTGATCTTATCGTTTTTCAAATGATTTACAAGACAAAGCAAATTACAAGGTTCATGACTAAACATTTTCTCAAACATAAGTCATGAATTCTGTTTTCACAAAACCTATGTATCTCACAGGCATTTTTATGCTGACGTACCTATTTTCACATGTGTTTTCAGGAGATGATGCATAGGACTTATCAAGATACACATAGGCGGACTTGGGCCTTAGTGACAATAAAAGATGCAAGACTAGTTATTTATGTTATGTTTCTTTGATTGTCAAGACATTGTAACTCTTTTAATCAATAAAACAATATTTCAATTTCCATGTGTTATGAAACAATGATTCTGTTACAACACTCCCCGACGTTTCCGCCACGTTTTGTTGTTTTACGTGGTCGGGGTGTGACAGAAAAGTTGGTATCAGAGCTCATGGTTATAGGGAATTAGGTTATTTGTAATACTTTGACCTAGTCTATAACCTTCCTAGGACCCTAACGCAAGTTTACTTGTGTTTAGTCATAAAACAATACCGTCACCTATCCTTAGGCGACGACCACAACAAGAACACAAATTTCAAAACCGCTTTGAAAAGCAATCATCTGTTCTAGGATGATTGGTTACTAGGTTTTGAACCCTCAGTTATAAGGTTTTGAACCCTCTGTTAGAAGGTTTTGAACCCCTTTGAATTTTCAAAATCTCGTCAAAGTTTGGGTCTTATAATGTGAACACGTGTAAACTGGAAGAGTGAATGCCTGTATCCTGAGTTTTCTGTCTAAGGCTAGAGTGTTCGTACAAATCTACATAATCGGACCAGTCACTCTTGCCTGGGAACTCTTGGGGTGAGTGTTCACTTATAGGCGAGCATGTCTTCAGTGATACATTAATATGACCCGCTTACTTTGATTAGTCACCATCTCATTTGTTTGCCTTAGGTAACAAACAAATGATCACAATTTCCATGCGTTGGCATTCTGTTTTAATTATCCGATAACCTTTCACCTGTTTCTTCCTATGTCTTTCTTTTTCTTCTAGAATGTCTCTTCCTCTCAGCAATGGTCAAATGTCTGAGCAAATCGCCAAATTTGCCCACCAAATAGGCGAAGTGATTCTGAAGACCGTGGATTTAGGCATTGCCATGTCTCGTCTCAACAATGAAGCCTCTCGTCTCAACAATGAAGCCACTCAAGATCCACCGAAGGAGGCAGAAGTCAAGCCTGCACCAAATCAAGCAGGGCCTAGCCAGAATCAAGCAGGGCCTAGCCAGAAGGCAACACCACCTGCTAAGAAGCAATACAAGGGAACGACACCATTATGCAACAAATGTAAGGGGCATCACCTAGCTCACTTACAGTGTCGTCTGTGTGTATCATGTGGACGACTTGGTCACCTGGCAAGTGCTTGTCGAAGTATCCCGAACCAAGGTGGTCCAAATCAACCCCAAGTCAACCCTACTCCAGCTCGTTTTCCGCCTGGTACTTGCTACAACTGTGGCGAGACGAGCCATTACAGGAATAACTGCCCGAAGATTGTCAGTGCAAATCCAACCCTTGGATGAGCAATTGGCTGAACAAAGGATGTTACTGTCTTATGCCTTTGTTTTTTTTTTTTTTCTTGTAATGTGAAACAATCTGTTTTGTTCATAAATAAATTATTGTTCACAAATTCTGATGTACAATTGTAGTTACGTATGTGTATGTCATTACCTATAATACCTACATTAAGGAACTATGTTCCTTACAAACTACTTTTGTGAATTTCCTATTTTTGTGCTTACTCATGATTCCCTCGAAAAAAAAAATTTGAAGTACTCGTTTCATTCCAGGAGATGAAGTACAAGAAATAAAGGGAAATTATGAGTAATCGTGCTTTTTGCACATCTATGCCATTAAATCCTTGATTAGATAACTAAGGATATTTTCAAATCTCATACCCATTACGTTTTGATTTTTCAACATACACCGTACAAGTATTTCAAAAACAATCTTCATGATCTCAAAACATTTCATATAGTTTGAAAACATTTTTTTTCTAATGCATTGTCTATGTTATTTCAAAAACATTGGTTATGTTTTCAAAAACAACCTTCATAATTTCAAAATGTTTCATATAGTCTGAAAACAATATTAACACAGTACATTTTCTTATCAAGTGCATGATTTCGAAAAGCATCATTCATGTCTTTCAAAAACCTTATACATAATTGCAAAATTTATCTCGCATGATTTTAAAACATTTTTTTTTTAAATATATACCTACCTAATACACCTACTCTATGATTTCAAAGGTATTATATATAAGCTTTCAAAAACATTGAACACATTTTTTTAGAACCCCGTGCATAGTTTTCCAAAAATATTTTTCCTCATACCTTGACTTAACCTTCAAATTCTGCTTCATATGTAGCCTTGACATATCTAGCATCTCAACTTCATAAGCATTTTTACTTCATGTTTTGACTTAAGCACATCCAGTGCAAGATTTCAAACATCTTCAACTTCTAAAAATCCATATGGGATCTTTTTATCTTCACATTTAGATCCTTGTGGATGATTATAATTCAAATCAGAATCCTTAATTGGATTCCTTTTGTACCCAAATTCGAACATTTCGGTTCCTTATAATCGAAATCGAATTTTTCTTTTAAAAATCTTTCTATCTTTATAGTTAGATTCTTGTCAATGTTTAAAGTACCAAATGAAATCCAAGGAATGGATTCCTAGGGTGCTTTAAATACATGTGCTCTATTAGCAGAACAAATTTCTAGTTAAACAATTTTGTGGTTATGTGACTATGTGTTTATGCATCTCATGTTTTCTTTTATGCATTTTGTGTTTTTATACTATGGGTATTCGTTATCCAAATCCTCGTAGAATCTTTCATATCTTCATATGAGGGATTCATAAGTAGGATATCCAAAGGTACTACCTTAAATCCTTAATGGGCTTCTATGTAATAGTTAAGACCCTTGGATTATATAGTACCACTCCATAATTCAAAAGAGACCCTTTTAGTGGTCTAGTCAAAAAGATTGATTCACAATCTGGTTAAAGAACGACATCTAGTGATGCAGCTGAACAGACTCCTTGATAGTCTATTTAGATCATTTATTGATTTAATTAAAAGGACTCTATGGCGGTCTAGTCACACTCATCACAGGTTTGTTCATTTGGTTTTACCCAACACATTATAAAATAGGCTGTGTGAACTGTGCAAGGAATTGTCTAATTATGGACGCGTACATAATTATGAAATTTAGTGCACAGAAACCCAGTAAGATTTATTATGTGTAAGAACCGATAGCGACAACAATAACAAAATGAGAACGATGTAATGGAGGTACGGTGGACGCACCAATGACGCTTCATATACTTGTATATAAGTGTCCCTCTTACATTGCAAGTATAATGTTATTAAGGTTACTAGAAGTTCAGAACCCTAACCAATGTTGCTCGATCTTTTCAAATTCATGTTTTAAACTCTCACAAGTTTCCTCTAAATAAAAATTTTGGGACGAAATTTCCTAAAGTAGGGGAGACTGTGACACCTGGGTCACTGCGACCATCAAACAAATGCCAAGCCAATGAAATATTGTATTTCATACTTGTGATCTGTATAAATATGTGTATCTTTTGCACATATCAATTCTTGTTCGATTTCAAGCTTTAAATCGCTTTCTAGAAGGTTATACACGCACCGATGCGTAAATATAACCAGTTTAATGCAAAAAATACTCCGGAACATCAACATATACTTAACATACCTTAAATAACCCTTACATAACTTAGAAATAAGTTTTGAAGGCTTTGGTATGGCAAAAACAAGTTAATTCGCTTACAGGGACTAAATTTGACAAACTGCAAAAGTATGCCAATTTGAACTGTAACAGACATTCTGGAACATGACCATAAGTTAAACATACCATAAATATCATTTACATAGCTTAGAAATAGGCTTTGAAGGGTTCGGTGTGCTAAAATAAACTTTTGGGTCATTCAGGGACTAAAAGCGTCAAAAAGTGCACAAGTTTGCACTTTCGCGCTTAACTTACGTTCTGAATACATCCGGACATCCAAAAATTTATGTAAGCACTAAAACATTTTATTTTAGTGTTTGGCATAAGAAAAATCCATTTTAAGCGAACATCGCGTCATTTGGATCGTTTTTGGATCGTTTTTCGCGCTTATGCGCATTCCGTCGTAATTAAGCGAACATCGCGATCGTACGGCCAAACGAACCGACACCAGAGATATTTTTGAACACATTTTAAGTTCCCTATACTTTAACTTCATTTTAGAGCTTTGAAATGGGGTTAACGGGCCTTAAACGCGTCGAAAATGGCCTTATTTCACAACAGGGACCAAAACTGCCAAAAATGAAACTTTATGTTCTGCAAGGTCCTTACGGACCTCAACATTGTGAGTGTTGAGGTCCGTAAGCAGTCCCCAGACAGCAGAAACTTGGCAGAAACATTGGATCTGGTCCCTTTCACTTGTGCACATGGTATTGGGCAATACTAGGGGCTCCCATGGTATTGTAAAACCACTATCTTGAGGTGTATGGCCAAGATCAAAGCACGGTTTCCAAGAAACGATCTTAACGGCTAACTGAAAACTATAAATACCCCCCATGCCATTGCAAAACCCATAAGAATTTTGATTTGAGAAGCTCTAAGTTGAAACCTTTGTTTCATACGTGAGCTTCTTGGATCGAGATTAGCATTCGGGGACCCTTTGTAAGTATTCCTTCGTTCTTTTATTGCTTTTCGAGTCCGAAAGTCAAACTTTGTTTGACTTTCTGCATTGACCAGTTTATGGTCAATGCGAAGTTCGTTTGAACTTCGCAACGTGAGCGTAATCACGATGGTTATAGTCCCTTGTGACTATGCCTACTGATTACCACGTTGTCTAGGCTCAGTGACGAGCCGTAGTTTCGGTCAAAATGCGCATTCGTGCGTATTTTGTAACCAAACTACTCTTAGGTATCAAAACCGTTTGTTTTGATACCAAACTTGTTTTCAAACTTAGTTAAGCATGTTTTAACATGCTTAGCCCGCCACTTTTAGTTTTGTGCTTGTCTAGGGTCGTAAGGGTAAGCGATCTAATAAATCGCTTATACCTTCGAACCCGACCCATTTTGGTCGATCATTAGGATCCGACCAAATACTTTAGGACCATAGCATATAGGGAATAACCTTCCGAGGTTATACCCTATGGTCACATCGTTTGAGTAGTTGTATGATAGGTAGTTTATATGCCTTAGGTAAATTACCAAAATACCCTTTTCATGTGTAATTGGTAATTAAGCATATGTAACCTAAACTTTCATCACTTAACTTATTATGTAACATAATTAAGCATTTTAGGCATATAATACTTGTCATAGGACTAGTTAGGTGAACGCGTTTCACGCGAACGACGCGTTAAAGTAGCATAAGCTACCTAAACGGGTCGTAATGGGTTGTGAGCACTTAGGTTAGGTTTCATTTAGTATGTAGGCTTTGTTAAACCATATTACACGAGTCTCCATACTCGTTTGGTTTACAAACCCTCATTCTATCAAATCCTCCGATCTAGGTCCGGTTTATTAACCTAGTTACCTATTTTAGGTGCCGTTTGATATCCGCGATCTCTAGCATTGTTTGGTTGTTACTCAAGGACTACTAAGCAATCTCAAGTGAGTACATAGACCCCTCTTTTACTGTTTTCCAAACTGTTTTGGGGTGAAACACATGTGCCTACTTGTTACTTTCATGCTTTCCATGTTTTCACATTATATACATGCTATGTTTATTAGTACACTATTAGTACATGATTTTATTACATTTTATGCTATGTATGTCCGTTGTGTACATACTTAGTACATTGTTTTACATTTACATTTTATGCTATGTATGTCCATTTGTTACATAGTTACTACAGTTGTTTTCATCACATGCTTACATTTTGGTATGACATTTGGTTTGTTTAAAATGGAACAATACATTCATTAACGTTAGCTACGTCGTTCATTAGTAGGTAGTGGTACCATAGGTATTGACAACTCCCGTTCCTGAAATCCTGGGTAGGTTTGGATTGGAAGGAATGACCGAATTTGATACACATAACTTAGATAAACCTTTAATTTGATTAAGGGTTTATCGCCTCAGTCTCAAGGCTTGGATGTATGCATTTTCACAACACCGCATAGATGTTTATATCAGTATAGCATGCATTTGTTCCACAAAACATAGCTTTGATTTAAACCATGTTTTACTTCAATACTTTATTTTTGTGCATATGGTTTAGTTGATATATTTCACTAGCCATACATATCATTTTGGGTTACACATTACATGATTTACATTTGACACATAAACATTATTGACATTGGTTACACATTACATGATTTACATTTGACACATAAACATTATTGACATTGGTTATACATTACATGACTTACATCTTGACATAAACATTTTGACATATTATTCAATACATTTGGCAATTGGTTTAAACATAAACATTCTACGTTGATTGGTTTGGTTTGAGTAAGTGATTTAAGTAACGAGGCGTGTGTAATATGATACAAGCATGGTGGATACGCCGCTGGTACTTCCTATATATAAGTGATTGTATGGTATTACATATCGTAGCGTTATTTGAATCATTTCAATTTGGACATATAACATTTTATACAAATAACATACTTTTCACAAGACATTAATTTACAAACAACTTATTTTATACAAACTCATTTTACATGGTTATTCATTTAACCATACATTATTCTCTTATTTATACATATCATCTGATCTTATCGTTTTTCAAATGATTTACAAGACAAAGCAAATTACAAGGTTCATGACTAAACATTTTCTCAAACATAAGTCATGAATTCTGTTTTCACAAAACCTATGTATCTCACAGGCATTTTTATGCTGACGTACCTATTTTCACATGTGTTTTCAGGAGATGATGCATAGGACTTATCAAGATACACATAGGCGGACTTGGGCCTTAGTGACAATAAAAGATGCAAGACTAGTTATTTATGTTATGTTTCTTTGATTGTCAAGACATTGTAACTCTTTTAATCAATAAAACAATATTTCAATTTCCATGTGTTATGAAACAATGATTCTGTTACAACACTCCCCGACGTTTCCGCCACGTTTTGTTGTTTTACGTGGTCGGGGTGTGACAGAAAAGTTGGTATCAGAGCTCATGGTTATAGGGAATTAGGTTATTTGTAATACTTTGACCTAGTCTATAACCTTCCTAGGACCCTAACGCAAGTTGTCACACCCCCAAAATCCACATGCGGAGTATCACCGCTTGGAGGCGTGACTGACCAGGATCAAACCACTAATCATATTGAACAGGTAAATATTTAAATGTAAAAGTCCAACCAACACGATTAGTGTCCAGAACAAACATAGTTAAGTTATGAGTGGAAGCAAAATGTTCAAAACCAAATCCAAAGTTTAATTATCCAAATGTTTAACATGGCACACAGCTGTCCATGTCCCACAACGACTCTTCCTTGTGCAAGCTCCAGCTAAGTACCTATAGACCTGCAAAGCATGTAGTAACGAGTCAACAACAAGTTGAGTGAGTTCACGTTTGGTTGTCCAGTTTATAGTTGTTCCGAAAACACAGTTTGCTCTTTACCAGCTATCCAGCCGTGGGGGTTACCCCATAGTTCGAAAAACGTTTATTAGTTACCCGTTCTTACGTTGGCTATTCCAGCCCGGCTCTATGGCCGTGGGGGCTACCCCATGTTTAATTCACCAGACTCGTTACCATATCGACTACTAACGTTCGTCATGTTTAAGTGCCCTAACGTCTGTGTCTATCATCACTGACGTGCCATAGTCCATTAGTCCACGCCCGTCCTCTGCGGCACGGTGTGAGGTTTGTTAAACCTAATAGCGCTATTTAACTAATGACCCGTTCGCCATTGGCCTCGGCGATTAAGTCGATATAAAAGGAGGGACTTCATTGATAGAGTTCTAGTCTGGTATAGTTAATTACGTCTCAACAGGACGAGGAATCTATGTTCCTGAATACGTCTCATAGGACGAGGAATCTATGTTCCTGGTTACGTCTCAACAGGACGAGGAATCCCTATTCCTTAACCCATTCCCAACCCCTGGGAATCCCATGCTTTGTAACGGAGTGTGAACTCACCTTGGTTTGCTCGGCAGATTACACAGAAAGGTCAAGTCTAGCAGCTAGTGGTCAACCACATCCTAACATGGTTATCATACAAGTCAGGTTTTGGTTTCAAGTATCGTACATATGTTTACACATAAGCTAACAGTTACGAACACGTATTGATCATGGGAACCACGTAAACACTTAAACAGCCAATTCCATAAAACGCCCAACTTGTACGATTCAACAGATAAAGTCCAGTAACAGTCGGCCCAACATGTTGTGCGGTCGGCACAATTTGTGCGACCCACATCATGTTGTGCGATCCATTATACACCCGGCCCAACAACATAAGTAGTCCAATAACATACACGGCCCAAACACTAACAGATAAACCAACTTGTACGACTCTTGCATCTTGTGCGATTCCATTTGATACCCGGCCCAAGTAACAAGAAGCCCAAATAAGCATAATTAGTTCAACAGTAACTGGCCCAACAATTAACAAATAAACAACTTGTGTGACTGAGGACCTTTTGTGCGACTGAGGGCCTTGTGCGACTGAAGACATCTTGTGCGACCAAGATGTCTTGTGCGATCGGTTATATATATTCCACAATTCATGCAATTCAGTTACACATTTAACAGTTTCCATATGTGTGGTCACAACAATCAAACAGTTTCCATTTAACCTTTAATCGATTAAAACAAAGTTGTTACCACTAACACATAAACCCCAATCATCATCTAAATCTAACAGTTACAAACCCAGAACCCTAGTCATAGACTCATGATTGCAATTAACATATTATATCCAATTTACAAACACATCTAGCATCACATGACTTCTGACAAATCACATGCAAAACAAACATGACAAGGAACCAAAACAACTAAAGTCAACAAGCCATTAATTATCATAAATCTGCTATTATTTTCCATACCAACCGAATTCACATTGTCCCCCATTCCATCGATAGTTGAGTATTATTGGACCAAAACAATAAATCAAGTATCATCCTAATTAAGTATTAATGGATGGCATGTGCATCATCATTATCAAAACCCACAAAGTGGCCGACAACTTGTTAATATATCCAAGAGATTATCAAACATTCGGTTTTAGAACAATAACATGCCAATCCGATTAATATGAATATTATCAAATACACCTATGCAAACCGATTTCATGCACATCAACGATAACAGTTTCCACCATCATCAATCATATATATTATTCTCACATCATCATGTAAAGCATGTGTAGCACAACATCATACAATCATGTAAACAATATATAAAATACTAACCGATTAAATGAGTAGAACAAGGATGGTTCAAACTGAAAGCTTAGAGAAAGATGGAGATGTTGCCGTCAACTTAGAGAGAGAGAAAGAGGTATTAGGGTTTTGTGTGTTTTGTGTTTTTGCAATTTATGAGGAGTATACCCTTTCTCCTAATTGATATGTGACACAAGGGGGATGGGCCGAACCCTCTACACGGCTGCCCAAACGGTTCTAGTACACAAGTGTGGCCCGATTGGGCTTGTGTTGTGAAATCAGTTCACTAATATACATATACAATTCGTTACACGTAAACACATAATCATAACATTTCATTAATCACTAGCGTTCGCATAATCACGAAATGTTCAAACACGTTACACAAAGCACAAGAATAGGTTCTGAAATACGAGTTGTCACATTATCCCCAAGTTGAAAGAAATTTCGTCCCGAAATTTAGCACGTACTCACTGAGGAAGCTAGTTAAGTTGCATGGTTTTCCTGGTTTTCCTGGGGTGTCACATCCTCCCCCCGTTGATCTGGAATTTCGTCCCGAAATTCCGTAGCTTCAGCCTCAGTAGTGGTTGTATCGTTTGCGAATAGTTGGGGATACTTTTGTTTCATCTGATCTTCGCGTTCCCAGGTGAACTCTGGGCCGCGACGTGAGTTCCAACGAACTCGAACGAGAGGTATTCTAGTACGCTTGAGGACCTTAACATCCCGGTCCGTGATTTCAACAGGTTCCTCGACGAATCGTAACTGCTCGTCGATCGTGAGTTCCTTCAAAGGAACTACGTGGGTCTCATCTGACAGACACTTCTTCAGATTTGACACATGAAAAACGTCGTGAACTGCACTGAGTTCTGCTGGTAAGTTCAGTCTGTAGGCCACCTTGCCTATTTTCTCAATGACTTCGAAAGGTCCAACGTATCGTGGGTTAAGTTTGCCCCGTTTTCCAAAACGAACCACACCCTTCCAGGGTGAAACTTTGAGTAGTACACGCTCCCCAACCTGGAGCTCTAGTGGTTTTCTGCCCTTATCGGCGTAGACTTTCTGACGGTCACGAGCTGCCGCCATTCGTTGTCGTATCTGAGCAATTTTCTCTGTTGTGTCAACCACATGTTCTGGTCCAGTAATCTGACTATCCCCCACCTCTGCCCAACAAAGAGGTAACCGGCATTTACGCCCGTACAATGCCTCAAACGGAGCAGCTTTAATGCTGGTGTGGTAGCTGTTGTTGTACGAAAATTCCACAAGTGGCAGATGCTTTTCCCAGCCGTTGCCAAAGTCAATCACACATGCCCTAAGCATGTCTTCGAGGGTCTGGATAGTACGTTCCGACTGCCCATCCCTTTGTGGGTGATAAGCTGTGCTCATATCTAGCCTTGAGCCAAAGGACTTGTGCATTGCTTGCCACAGTTCTGATGTAAAACGCGCATCTCGATCCGAGATGATAGAAGTGGGCACTCCGTGCCTCGAGACAACTTCCTTAAGATATACGTATGCTAGTGTGGAGAACTTATTCGTTTCCTTGATAACCAAGAAGTGAGCAGACTTTGTGAGTCGATCCACAATCACCCAAATAGTATCGTTACCACGTTGAGATCTAGACAGGCCAGTAACAAAATCCATGGAAATCTGTTCCCATTTCCATTGTGGTATCTCTGGTTGTTGAAGTGGGCCTGAAGGTTTCTGGTATTCCGCCTTGACTCTCGCACAAGTCAAGCATTTGCTAACGTAAGTTGCTATGTGGGCCTTCAAGCTAGGCCACCAATATGTGGTTTTGATGTCGTGGTATATTTTATCCGAACCAGGGTGCACTGAGTAGCGAGACTTGTGTGCCTCATCCATCACAAGCTCTCGTAAGTTGCCATAAAATGGGACCCAAATGCGTCCTGTGACGTAGTAAACACCGTCTTCCTTCTGTTCTAAGCGTTGCCTTGAGCCGCGTAGTGCTTCAGCCCTGACGTTCTCTAGTTTTAATGCTTCTACCTGAGCATCTCGTATTTTAGAAGGAAGACTAGACTGTATAGTGAGTTGTAAAGCTCGTACGCGCTTGGGCGTAGTGTCCTTTCGGCTGAGGGCGTCAGCCACAACATTGGCTTTGCCCGGGTGGTACCTGATCGAGCATTCATAGTCATTCAGCAGTTCGACCCATCGTCGTTGTCGCATATTGAGTTCCTTCTGTTTGAAGATATGCTCGAGGCTCCTGTGATCAGTGTAGATAGCGCATTTGGTACCATACAGGTAGTGTCTCCATATCTTAAGTGCAAAAACAACAGCTCCCAGCTCTAAATCGTGTGTGGTGTAGTTCTTTTCGTGAACTTTGAGTTGACGTGAGGCGTAGGCTATAACCTTATCCCGCTGCATCAATACACAACCAAGACCCTGAATGGATGCGTCGCAGTAAACCACGAAGTCGTCTGTGCCCTCTGGCAAGGAAAGGATAGGTGCACTGCAAAGTCTATCCTTTAAGTGCTGAAACGCTGACTCCTGTGCGTTTCCCCAACGATAAACAACGCCCTTCTGCGTTAGTGAAGTAAGAGGTTGAGCAATCTTAGAAAAATCCTTGATAAATCTCCTGTAGTAACCTGCCAATCCCAAGAATTGGCGAATTTCCGTTGGCGTACGAGGTGCAGGCCAGCTCTTGATTGACTCTACCTTGGATGGATCAACGTGAATCCCATCCTTGTTCACTACATGGCGTACAGCTGTTCTTTTCGAAGGAGTTCCAAAATGAGTCGTAAATGCTGTTCGTGTTCCTCCTGACTCTTCGAATAGATCAGGATGTCGTCGATGAATACAATAACGAACTTGTCTAGGTACGGCTTGCACACTCGATTCATCAAGTCCATGAAGACCGCTGGTGCGTTTGTCAGCCCCAAAAGGCATTACCAAAAAAAAAAAACTCATAGTGGCCATATCGAGTTCTGAAGGCTGTTTTGGAGACGTCCTCTTCTCGGACTCTCAGCTGGTGATATCCTGATCTCAAATCATTCTTTGAATAGTAGCTCGACCCTTGCAGCTGGTCGAACAAGTCGTCAATACGTGGAAAAGGATAGCGATTCTTCACAGTTACCTTGTTGAGTTCACGGTAGTCGATGCACATTCTGAAAGTACCTTCTTTCTTCTTCACGAATAGTACTGGAGTTCCCATGGCGAAGAGCTAGGACGAATAAAACCCTTATTCCAAAAGCTCTTGCAGTTGCGTAGACAGCTCTTCTAGTTCAGATGGGGCTAAACGATAAGGTGCTCGATCTATGGGCGCTGCTCCAGGAGCTAGCTCGATTTGGAATTCTATTCTCTTCTCCTTCGTTGGTGCATTCGTCATGAGGGCTAAGATAGCTGCGTGGCCGCTACGTAAACACTTTTAGGCCTTAAGGAAAGAAATGATGCCCACAACAGCACCACCCTTGTCACCATGAATTACCAAAGGTTCTTCACCAGCACGAGGAATGCGGACGATCTTTTCTTTGCAAAGAATTTCTGTTCGATGTTGAGGTAGTTAATCCATACCAATAACGATGCCGAAACCATCACAACGTGGGGGTCATTCCTAGCATCACCCTGACCAATCACGAGCACTCGACCCCTGGCACCATTGCCGTTGTTATTACCCCCTTTGATCTCCATTATTGTTCCTGTTTCCTTGATTGTGGTTCTGAATTTTGGTTCTGGTTCATCTGTGGGCAGCGTCTCCACACTGATAACATCCCTTGTTACCCTGTTGTTGCTGCTGATTCTATGGAGCTTGGGGTTGTTGTTGTTGTCGGTTCTGGTTTGCAGGACGTGAGATTCTAAAATCTTTGGCTCCATGACCAAGCTTGTTGCATCTCTGACAACGATCTCTGTTGCATTGCCCGCTGTGGTGCAAATTATAGCGATTGCACTTAGGGTGATTTCCCCTGTATCCACCCTGACTTCGATTACCAAAAGACTGCTGATTGGGGCTCCTGTGCTGCGACTGAGACTGAACCGAAGTGGGACCCTTGCTCAAATTTCCATTACACTTGCGTTTGTTGTCACTGGGAGCACCCGAAGTAGTTGTAGCAGCATTAATACGCTTCGGCAGTTTGTTCTGTCCTATCGCCTGATCTGAGAGACGTTGAGCAAGACGAGTAATATCCTGAATAGTTGCAAGGTTGGCCTATGTCACATGACTTTGAATCTTTGGTACTAAGCCTTTGAGGTACAACTCAATGCGCTTGATGAGAGGATCCACCATTGTTGGACATAACACTGTCAATTCGTTGGATCGTTTCGTGTACGCTTCTATCTCTGACCTTGTCATCTTCAGGTTTAAGAACTCCACTTCCAGTTTGCGGATGTCATCTCGACTACAGCATTCACGTTTGGATCAGTTCCTTAAGAATCATTCCATGGGGTGGCATTAGCAGCCGCCAGCCCCAGCATCTGAACTTGCGTGTTCCACTAAGTTAGCGCAGTGCCCTCGAGAGTACCAGTGGCGTACTTCACCCTATGGGCCTTAGGGCATTCACACGTCTCTAAGACAGACTCGAGCTTTTCAAACCAATGGAGGAGTCCAACAGCTCCTTTAGTGCCACTGAAAGTATTAGGACGACAGTCCATGAACGTCTTAAATGTGCATACAGGCGGCTGAGCGTTCTGACCTCGTTACGCGAGGAAGAAAGACCGGGTTAAGCGCGAGAGTTGGGTCATGAGAGTAGGATCTAACATCCTAGGATAGGTTCGTAACAGCAGGTTATACCTCCTGCCTGAGCGGCCGCGAGTGCTGCCGTAACTTGTACGTTGATAAGAGCCGTCAGCTGGCTTGATTTAGGTTCTCACGTTCCCTCATGATCTTCACATCGAAGGAAACACAAATAGGAAAGGTGTCGCGAATGTGCGTAAGTGTGTGGTGACAGTAGGGAGCAAGCACAAATGTGTTTTCAACTATAGTTGCTATGTTTATCTAAGCATACCATGAGCAAAAGTTCTATGCAATCTAGCAAGTAGGCAATATAAAACGTAAACCATATCACCTAGAATGTCGAGCCTTGCACGTGGAGTGAAGCGTCGTTGTGGATCGTAGATCACTGTACAGGTTATAGTCTGGTTTTAACAAAAACGTTTTCCTTTATTAAAACCAAGTTCTCTATAACCAATGGCTCTGATACCAATCTGTCACACCCCCAAAATCCACATGCGGAGTATCACCGCTTGGAGGCGTGACTGACCAGGATCAAACCACTAATCATATTGAACAGGTAAATATTTAAATGTAAAAGTCCAACCAACACGATTAGTGTCCAGAACAAACATAGTTAAGTTATGAGTGGAAGCAAAATGTTCAAAACCAAATCCAAAGTTTAATTATCCAAATGTTTAACATGGCATACAACTGTCCATGTCCCACAACGACTCTTCCTTGTGCAAGCTCCAGCTAAGTACCTATAGACCTGCAAAGCATGTAGTAACGAGTCAACAACAAGTTGAGTGAGTTCACGTTTGGTTGTCCAGTTTATAGTTGTTCCGAAAACACAGTTTGCTCTTTACCAGCTATCCAGCCGTGGGGGTTACCCCATAGTTCGAAAAACGTTTATTAGTTACCCGTTCTTACGTTGGCTATTCCAGCCCGGCTCTATGGCCGTGGGGGCTACCCCATGTTTAATTCACCAGACTCGTTACCATATCGACTACTAACGTTCGTCATGTTTAAGTGCCCTAACGTCTGTGTCTATCATCACTGACGTGCCATAGTCCATTAGTCCACGCCCGTCCTCTGCGGCACGGTGTGAGGTTTGTTAAACCTAATAGCGCTATTTAACTAATGACCCGTTCGCCATTGGCCTCGGCGATTAAGTCGATATAAAAGGAGGGACTTCGTTGATAGAGTTCTAGTCTGGTATAGTTAATTACGTCTCAACAGGACGAGGAATCTATGTTCCTGAATACGTCTCATAGGACGAGGAATCTATGTTCCTGGTTACGTCTCAACAGGACGAGGAATCCCTATTCCTTAACCCATTCCCAACCCCTGGGAATCCCATGCTTTGTAACGGAGTGTGAACTCACCTTGGTTTGCTCGGCAGATTACACAGAAAGGTCAAGTCTAGCAGCTAGTGGTCAACCACATCCTAACATGGTTATCATACAAGTCAGGTTTTGGTTTCAAGTATCGTACATATGTTTACACATAAGCTAACAGTTACGAACACGTATTGATCATGGGAACCACGTAAACACTTAAACAGCCAATTCCATAAAACGCCCAACTTGTACGATTCAACAGATAAAGTCCAGTAACAGTCGGCCCAACATGTTGTGCGGTCGGCACAACTTGTGCGACCCACATCATGTTGTGCGATCCATTATACACCCGGCCCAACAACATAAGTAGTCCAATAACATACACGGCCCAAACACTAACAGATAAACCAACTTGTACGACTCTTGCATCTTGTGCGATTCCATTTGATACCCGGCCCAAGTAACAAGAAGCCCAAATAAGCATAATTAGTTCAACAGTAACCGGCCCAACAATTAACAAATAAACAACTTGTGTGACTGAGGACCTTTTGTGCGACTGAGGGCCTTATGCGACTGAAGACATCTTGTGCGACCAAGATGTCTTGTGCGATCGGTTATATATATTCCACAATTCATGCAATTCAGTTACACATTTAACAGTTTCCATATGTGTGGTCACAACAATCAAACAGTTTCCATTTAACCTTTAATCGATTAAAACAAAGTTGTTACCACTAACACATAAACCCCAATCATCATCTAAATCTAACAGTTACAAACCCAGAACCCTAGTCATAGACTCATGATTGCAATTAACATATTATATCCAATTTACAAACACATCTAGCATCACATGACTTCTGACAAATCACATGCAAAACAAACATGACAAGGAACCAAAACAACTAAAGTCAACAAGCCATTAATTATCATAAATCTGCTATTATTTTCCATACCAACCGAATTCACATTGTCCCCCATTCCATCGATAGTTGAGTATTATTGGACCAAAACAATAAATCAAGTATCATCCTAATTAAGTATTAATGGATGGCATGTGCATCATCATTATCAAAACCCACAAAGTGGCCGACAACTTGTTAATATATCCAAGAGATTATCAAACATTCGGTTTTAGAACAATAACATGCCAATCCGATTAATATGAATATTATCAAATACACCTATGCAAACCGATTTCATGCACATCAACGATAACAGTTTCCACCATCATCAATCATATATATTATTCTCACATCATCATGTAAAGCATGTGTAGCACAACATCATACAATCATGTAAACAATATATAAAATACTAACCGATTAAATGAGTAGAACAAGGATGGTTCAAACTGAAAGCTTAGAGAAAGATGGAGATGTTGCCGTCAACTTAGAGAGAGAGAAAGAGGTATTAGGGTTTTGTGTGTTTTGTGTTTTTGCAATTTATGAGGAGTATACCCTTTCTCCTAATTGATATGTGACACAAGGGGGATGGGCCGAACCCTCTACACGGCTGCCCAGACGGTTCTAGTACACAAGTGTGGCCCGATTGGGCTTGTGTTGTGAAATCAGTTCACTAATATACATATACAATTCGTTACACGTAAACACATAATCATAACATTTCATTAATCACTAGCGTTCGCATAATCACGAAATGTTCAAACACGTTACACAAAGCACAAGAATAGGTTCTGAAATACGAGTTGTCACACAAGTTTACTTGTGTTTAGTCATAAAACAATACCGTCACCTATCCTTAGGCGACGACCACAACAAGAACACAAATTTCAAAACCGCTTTGAAAAGCAATCATCTGTTCTAGGATGATTGGTTACTAGGTTTTGAACCCTCAGTTATAAGGTTTTGAACCCTCTGTTAGAAGGTTTTGAACCCCTTTGAATTTTCAAAATCTCGTCAAAGTTTGGGTCTTATAATGTGAACACGTGTAAACTGGAAGAGTGAATGCCTGTATCCTGAGTTTTCTGTCTAAGGCTAGAGTGTTCGTACAAATCCACATAATCGGACCAGTCACTCTTGCCTGGGAACTCTTGGGGTGAGTGTTCACTTATAGGCGAGCATGTCTTCAGTGATACATTAATATGACCCGCTTACTTTGATTAGTCACCATCTCATTTGTTTGCCTTAGGTAACAAACAAATGATCACAATTTCCATGCGTTGGCATTCTGTTTTAATTATCCGATAACCTTTCACCTGTTTCTTCCTATGTCTTTCTTTTTCTTCTAGAATGTCTCTTCCTCTCAGCAATGGTCAAATGTCTGAGCAAATCGCCAAATTTGCCCACCAAATAGGCGAAGTGATTCTGAAGACCGTGGATTTAGGCATTGCCATGTCTCGTCTCAACAATGAAGCCTCTCGTCTCAACAATGAAGCCACTCAAGATCCACCGAAGGAGGCAGAAGTCAAGCCTGCACCAAATCAAGCAGGGCCTAGCCAGAATCAAGCAGGGCCTAGCCAGAAGGCAACACCACCTGCTAAGAAGCAATACAAGGGAACGACACTATTATGCAACAAATGTAAGGGGCATCACCTAGCTCACTTACAGTGTCGTCTGTGTGTATCATGTGGACGAGTTGGTCACCTGGCAAGTGCTTGTCGAAGTATCCCAAACCAAGGTGGTCCAAATCAACCCCAAGTCAACCCTACTCCAGCTCGTTTTCCGCCTGGTACTTGCTACAACTGTGGCGAGACGAGCCATTACAGGAATAACTGCCCGAAGATTGTCAGTGCAAATCCAACCCTTGGATGAGCAATTGGCTGAACAAAGGATGTTACTGTCTTATGCCTTTGTTTTTTTTTTTTTCTTGTAATGTGAAACAATCTGTTTTGTTCATAAATAAATTATTGTTCACAAATTCTGATGTACAATTGTAGTTACGTATGTGTATGTCATTACCTATAATACCTACATTAAGGAACTATGTTCCTTACAAACTACTTTTGTGAATTTCCTATTTTTGTGCTTACTCATGATTCCCTCGAAAAAAAATTTTGAAGTACTCGTTTCATTCCAGGAGATGAAGTACAAGAAATAAAGGGAAATTATGAGTAATCGTGTTTTTTGCACATCTATGCCATTAAATCCTTGATTAGATAACTAAGGATATTTTCAAATCTCATACCCATTACGTTTTGATTTTTCAACATACACCGTACAAGTATTTCAAAAACAATCTTCATGATCTCAAAACATTTCATATAGTTTGAAAACAATTTTTTTCTAATGCATTGTCTATGTTATTTCAAAAACATTGGTTATGTTTTCAAAAACAACCTTCATAATTTCAAAATGTTTCATATAGTCTGAAAACAATATTAACACAGTACATTTTCTTATCAAGTGCATGATTTCGAAAATCATCATTCATGTCTTTCAAAAACCTTATACATAATTGCAAAATTTATCTCGCATGATTTTAAAACAATTTTTTTTTAAATATATACCTACCTAATACACCTACTCTATGATTTCAAAGGTATTATATATAAGGTTTCAAAAACATTGAACACATTTTTTTAGAACCCCATGCATAGTTTTCCAAAAATATTTTTCCTCATACCTTGACTTAACCTTCAAATTCTGCTTCATATGTAGCCTTGACATATCTAGCATCTCAACTTCATAAGCATTTTTACTTCATGTTTTGACTTAAGCACATCCAGTGCAAGATTTCAAACATCTTCAACTTCTAAAAATCCATATGGGATCTTTTTATCTTCACATTTAGATCCTTGTGGATGATTATAATTCAAATCAGAATCCTTAATTGGATTCCTTTTGTACCCAAATTCGAACATTTCGGTTCCTTATAATCGAAATCGAATTTTTCTTTTAAAAATCTTTCTATCTTTATAGTTAGATTCTTGTCAATGTTTAAAGTACCAAATGAAATCCAAGGAATGGATTCCTAGGGTGCTTTAAATACATGTGCTCTGTTAGCAGAACAAATTTCTAGTTAAACAATTTTGTGGTTATGTGACTATGTGTTTATGCATCTCATGTTTTCTTTTATGCATTTTGTGTTTTTATACTATGGGTATTCGTTATCCAAATCCTCGTAGAATCTTTCATATCTTCATATGAGGGATTCATAAGTAGGATATCCAAAGGTACTACCTTAAATCCTTAATGGGCTTCTATGTAATAGTTAAGACCCTTGGATTATATAGTACCACTCCATAATTCAAAAGAGACCCTTTTAGTGGTCTAGTCAAAAAAGATTGATTCACAATCTGGTTAAAGAACGACATCTAGTGATGCAGCTGAACAGACTCCTTGATAGTCTATTTAGATCATTTATTGATTTAATTAAAAGGACTCTATGGCGGTCTAGTCACACTCATCACAGGTTTGTTCATTTGGTTTTACCCAAAACATTATAAAATAGGCTGTGTGAACTGTGCAAGGAATTGTCTAATTATGGACGCGTACATAATTATGAAATTTAGTGCACAGAAACCCAATAAGATTTATTATGTGTAAGAACCGATAGCGACAACAATAACAAAATGAGAACGATGTAATGGAGGTACGGTGGACGCACCAATGGCGCTTCATATACTTGTATATAAGTGTCCCTCTTACATTGCAAGTATAATGTTATTAAGGTTACTAGAAGTTCAGAACCCTAACCAATGTTGCTCGATCTTTTCAAATTCATGTTTTAAACTCTCACAAGTTTCCTCTAAATAAAAATTTCGGGACGAAATTTCCTAAAGTAGGGGAGACTGTGACACCTGGGTCACTGCGACCATCAAACAAATGCCAAGCCAATGAAATATTGTATTTCATACTTGGGATCTGTATAAATATGTGTATCTTTTGCACATATCAATTCTTGTTCGATTTCAAGCTTTAAATCGCTTTCTGGAAGGTTATACGCGCACCGATGCGTAAATATAACCAGTTTAATGCAAAAAATACTCCGGAACATCAACATATACTTAACATACCTTAAATAACCCTTACATAACTTAGAAATAAGTTTTGAAGGCTTTGGTATGGCAAAAACAAGTTAATTCGCTTACAGGGACTAAATTTGACAAACTGCAAAAGTATGCCAATTTGAACTGTAACATACATTCCGGAACATGACCATAAGTTAAACATACCACAAATATCCTTTACATAGCTTAGAAATAGGCTTTGAGGGGTTCGGTGTGCTAAAATAAACTTTTGGGTCATTCAGGGACTAAAAGCGTCAAAAAGTGCACAAGTTTGCACTTTCGCGCTTAACTTACGTTCTGAATACATCCGGACATCCAAAAATTTATGTAAGCACTAAAACATTTTATTTTAGTGTTTGGCATAAGAAAAATCCATTTTAAGCGAACATCGCGTCATTTGGATCGTTTTTGGATCGTTTTTCGCGCTTATGCGCATTCCGTCGTAATTAAGCGAACATCGCGATCGTACGGCCAAACGAACCGACACCCGAGATATTTTTGAACACATTTTAAGTTCCCTATACTTTAACTTCATTTTAGAGCTTTGAAATGGGGTTAACGGGCCTTAAACGCGTCGAAAATGGCCTTATTTCATAACAGGGACCAAAACTGCCAAAAATGAAACTTTCTGTTCTGCAAGGTCCTTACGGACCTTAACATTGTGAGTGTTGAGGTCCGTAAGCAGTCCCCAGACAGCAGAAACTTGGCAGAAACATTGGATCTGGTCCCTTTCACTTGTGCACATGGTATTGGGCAATACTAGGGGCTCCCATGGTATTGTAAAACCACTATCTTGAGGTGTATGGCCAAGATCAAAGCACGGTTTCCAAGAAACGATCTTAACGGCTAACTGAAAACTATAAATACCCCCCATACCATTGCAAAACCCACAAGAATTTTGATTTGAGAAGCTCTAAGTTGAAACCTTTGTTTCATACGTGAGCTTCTTGGATCGAGATTAGCATTCGGGGACCCTTTGTAAGTATTCATTCGTTCTTTTATTGCTTTTCGAGTCCGAAAGTCAAACTTTGTTTGACTTTCTGCATTGACCAGTTTATGGTCAATGCGAAGTTCGTTTGAACTTTGCAACGTGAGCGTAATCACGATGGTTATAGTCCCTTGTGACTATGCCTACTGATTACCACGTTGTCTAGGCTCAGTGACGAGCCGTAGTTTCGGTCAAAATGCGCATTCGTGCGTATTTTGTAACCAAACTACTCTTAGGTATCAAAACCGTTTGTTTTGATACCAAACTTGTTTTCAAACTTAGTTAAGCATGTTTTAACATGCTTAGCCCGTCACTTTTAGTTTTGTGCTTGTCTAGGGTCGTAAGGGTAAGCGATCTAATAAATCGCTTATACCTTCGAACCCGACCCATTTTGGTCGATCATTAGGATCCGACCAAATACTTTAGGACCATAGCATATAGGGAATAACCTTCCGAGGTTATACCCTATGGTCACATCGTTTGAGTAGTTGTACGATAGGTAGTTTATATGCCTTAGGTAAATTACCAAAATACCCTTTTCATGTGTAATTGGTAATTAAGCATATGTAACCTAAACTTTCATCACTTAACTTATTATGTAACATAATTAAGCATTTTAGGCATATAATACTTGTCATAGGACTAGTTAGGCGAACGCGTTTCACGCGAACGACGCGTTAAAGTAGCATAAGCTACCTAAACGGGTCGTAATGGGTTGTGAGCACTTAGGTTAGGTTTCATTTAGTATGTAGGCTTTGTTAAACCATATTACACGAGTCTCCATACTCGTTTGGTTTACAAACCCTCATTCTATCAAATCCTCCGATCTAGGTCCGGTTTATTAACCTAGTTACCTATTTTAGGTGCCGTTTGATATCCGCGATCTCTAGCATTGTTTGGTTGTTACTCAAGGACTACTAAGCAATCTCAAGTGAGTACATAGACCCCTCTTTTACTGTTTTCCAAACTGTTTTGGGGTGAAACACATGTGCCTACTTGTTACTTTCATGCTTTCCATGTTTTCACATTATATACATGCTATGTTTATTAGTACACTATTAGTACATGATTTCATTACATTTTATGCTATGTATGTCCGTTGTGTGCATACTTAGTACATTGTTTTACATTTACATTTTATGCTATGTATGTCCATTTGTTACATACTTACTACAGTTGTTTTCATCACATGCTTACATTTTGGTATGACATTTGGTTTGTTTAAAATGGAACAATACATTCATTAACGTTAGCTACGTCGTTCATTAGTAGGTAGTGGTACCATAGGTATTGACAACTCCCGTTCCTGAAATCCTGGGTAGGTTTGGATTGGAAGGAATGACCGAATTCGATACACATAACTTAGATAAACCTTTAATTTGATTAAGGGTTTATCGCCTCAGTCTCAAGGCTTGGATGTATGCATTTTCACAACACCGCATAGATGTTTATATCAGTATAGCATGCATTTGTTCCACAAAACATAGCTTTGATTTAAACCATGTTTTACTTCAATACTTTGTTTTTGTGCATATGGTTTAGTTGATATATTTCACTAGCCATACATATCATTTTGGGTTACACATTACATGATTTACATTTGACACATAAACATTATTGACATTGGTTACACATTACATGATTTACATTTGACACATAAACATTATTGACATTGGTTATACATTACATGACTTACATCTTGACATAAACATTTTGACATATTATTCAATACATTTGGCAATTGGTTTAAACATAAACATTCTACGTTGATTGGTTTGGTTTGAGTAAGTGATTTAAGTAACGAGGCGTGTGTAATATGATACAAGCATGGTGGATACGCCGCTGGTACTTCCTATATATAAGTGATTGTATGGTATTACATATCGTAGCGTTATTTGAATCATTTCAATTTGGACATATAACATTTTATACAAATAACATACTTTTCACAAGACATTAATTTACAAACAACTTATTTTATACAAACTCATTTTACATGGTTATTCATTTAACCATACATTATTCTCTTATTTATACATATCATCTGATCTTATCGTTTTTCAAATGATTTACAAGACAAAGCAAATTACAAGGTTCATGACTAAACATTTTCTCAAACATAAGTCATGAATTCTGTTTTCACAAAACCTATGTATCTCACAGGCATTTTTATGCTGACGTACCTATTTTCACATGTGTTTTCAGGAGATGATGCATAGGACTTATCAAGATACACATAGGCGGACTTGGGCCTTAGTGACAATAAAAGATGCAAGACTAGTTATTTATGTTATGTTTCTTTGATTGTCAAGACATTGTAACTCTTTTAATCAATAAAACAATATTTCAATTTCCATGATAAGTCACCCTTCGGTTTATCACCCTTTTTGCCAACTTTTGACCCGTTCGTGATTTCACCATCAAACGTGTTTATTTGACCCTTATATCACATATACTTCTTCAACTTAATGTTATCTATCATATTAGATTTTAATCGCCGGTTTATTACACAAATTAAACCCGTTTTCGCTTGTATGCTTATTTTGACCCATTAAGGGTATTTAAGCACTTTCGAGCCTAAAATCGCTTTCGATTGCTTCTAGCATTCCATCACCACATTTCTTACCCTATTATATCCCACCACGACTGTATTTAAGGTGGGTTTATTGTGGTGATCTTATATAACCCAAATTTTACCTCTCGAATCATTATTTTACGGCAAAACTCAAATAGTGCCATTTGGCTATTATAATACCTCTTTCAGTTTCAATACTTATCCTAAGTATTTACCTAGTCATAAAACTCGTTTCCAAACAACCTTTAAGGGTCGTTTGTTCCATTTAGCCTACAAGGGCGTTTTGGTCGATTTTAGTCCTTTTATGACGAAGGACTCTCTCTCAAATTATTCGACCAAAATAGCACCTCAACTACAACATAATTATGCGTACCTGGCCCAGATCAACAAGTTGACCCAGTTTATACCTCTTTAGTGAAATATTTCATTTTTAGCAATAATTCCTTTTGTTTTCAGATTTATTTATTCGGTTCAGTTATACTGAATCCACCGCTTACAAGCAAACCAATTTTTTTTTATTGGTTTGAATTACTGGCTTTAACCGGTCTTACTAACTAGACTTATTATTCCCGTTACTTTTCACCGCTCGCTTGGTTATAATGTGATTTTACTTCACATTATATTTCCTAACCGTGATCGTGTCACATCGTGTTTAGTTTGTATCAACCTTTCATTTTCGAAAATATCACTTTTCGAATATATCGTCTTGCGCCTATCAGTGTCAAGACTTGAACCTTTCATGCTTACTATTCACCTTCCTATCAGAATTTATATTTGTAACAACGTTATTTCTTACTAAAATCGAAGTTTTAGTTTTAGGATCCTTTCTTTAACTTTTGTCAAATATCCATAACATGATATTGACAGTCCATAATTTATTCTTTTAAAATCTTAGTTTTATACGGGGAATCGTAACAAGTTCCCTTACCTCACACTATCGACCCGTAGGTTCCTTCACTTAACCTCGTAGGCTATTTCCTTAGGCTTTCACCTCTTTGAGGCGAGGCCCTTATGATCCTTTTGCTTCAATTTATGACCCGTGGGTCATTATGGCCCCGTAGACCTTTGATCTAATTAATATCCCGTAGGTTATGATGATCCCATAGATCATCTTTTATTCGAGTCTTTATTCAAATGTGTATACATTTATATACGCATATGGCGTTAAGGCACCCCTTCTTATGTTTTAGAATTATTCACCATTACTTTTTGGATTTCTTTTGACCTTGACCGTAGTCTAAGGCTACATTGTTTTCTTTTGAATTATCTTTCCGACTTCTTGACTTCTAACGTCAATTACACGTCAATTTGCCCTACACTTACCGTTACCCGGTTCTTGCCTATACTTCTTTACGTCCCTTTACCCGGGTTCTTTTATTTTAATGTTTTTAACATTTTTGTTTCGCTAGTTTGCGTTTTTCCTATATACATTCCTTTATGAGCCATCACGTAGGTTCATTAATGTTTCGCGCTTCCATTATTCGGTTTGTGCTTACTTGCACTACCAAGTTTTTATACTTTATTTATCTCGTTTGACTTGTTCGTGTGAAATTTCATCACTTGTGAACATCAAACTCTGTTCTTTATTCGACCCGTTCAACTTTAAAATAGTTGAGCGTAGTTATTAACATTTCTGTTTGCAAATTCTCATTGTCTTTTAGCCATGACTCATATTCCGAGTCTTTTGACTTTCTGTTTCGCGTTCCCGTCTCTTGGTTTACGCATTCTTTCCAAATCCTACCCATTCATCAGGTATCTTTACTGTAATCATTTTCAAGTAACCATTTTTATATGGTTTTAGACATTATTTTAATTTATTTGGTCGTCTTAGCGAAATCCATCGCTTTTATTCGACCATGTCTTTTATTCTTTACGTGACCACCATTGGCGGCCTTATTAATTATGAGTGACGGTTATCATCGTTATCCTTGCTTTACTACGACTAAAGTTAACAACCTTGATTATCTTTTTCATGTGGGCAACACCTTTGTTTTTATGACCCGGCGGATCATCTATACTTTGGTTTTACTTGCCCATTTTGTTCACCATGGCCCTTTCGTCCAAGATGACTTATTTTCGTGAATTTTTTTTTATTCATTTATATCATCATTTACATTAATCCTTGTCCCTTCTCTCGGGCTCATTATCTTAATGTAATACGCTTCCGTCACCCGGCTGTGCGTTTACATTATTATCAACTATTTTGTTCATTTGCTTCATTTGGGTACTTTTAAGTTAGTCCCATTCACCCCGCCCTTACTACATCGGATGTAAACGTGTCCGCCATAAGAAGTTCATGGTATCATATGCCACTACTTACTTGGCCAGAGTAAGCGACTAACACATGACATACATGACCTTTTTATAGTTTTCACATCACGCCCTATGTAAGTAACGCCTCTATTTAGTTTTCTTGGAAATGATATCCCGAATACATTTTCTATTCGGGTTTTTTCCAAGTTTTCAATATACATATGCAACTTTCAATTTCTACTTATTTGTTACATATTACTATTTGTACGATTATTTAAAATGTGCACCTGGTAATGTTTGCCCCGACGAGCATTCCTTGCCATTAACCTTGTTCGCGGTCGTTACGCGATTTAGTCCTCGGTGAGCATGCTCCTCTTGACATACTTCGGACCGTTCCATCATCATATCCACAATTCGTTTGACTCTCGTCGTCTTCAAACGCGAGTGTCCTTCAATTAAAACATTCACAAAAGTTAGTAACGTCCACTTCAATAATCGCCCGTATTATAATACAAGGCTTTTTCTACTATACGCGTCAACGCGCGTATTTTCGTCAACTATATCAATCATTTTAATTGGGGTAACGTGCATCACACGATAGCCCTATGTGTTGTTTACAACACTTTAGCATGCTAAACTATTAACATACGTGTACTTACCAGATTTGCGATCAAGCCTCGAACCGAACACCAATCTTTATTAAGAGCATAAGGTTTAAGTCAAAGCATAGTTTTCCCACCATACTTGAATCTCTTAAACCTGGCTCTGATACCAACTTGTAAGACCCGTTCTTATAAATTAAGGTTTAACGTATCATTTACGAAAAACCATCATGTAATTAAGATTACATAAGCATTGGAACTTTCGGGTTTATTAAAACTTTTTACAGTTTAAAAGTATACAACATAACATGAGTACATTCGTCGTTTAACATAATAACGATACATAGTGCGGAAGCTTATTTCGTGATCTTGTTCGGTTCTTGCTTGTCGCTTGATCTTCATCCGTGAGTCCACCATAGTCACCTAAGGTCAAAACCACTAAAATATTAGTTTCGGCATTGACACAATACATAATAACAAGTTCCAGCATCAAAGCATAAAAAAAACAAATAAAATTTTAGGATTAATCCTGCCGCGTGTCGCGGCAGGTCCCATTAAATCCGTCGCGTACCGCAGCGACTTCTGCGTGTCACGGAAGTTAATATGAATTCCTCCGCGTGGCGCGGGGAATACGATTTTCCAGCAAGTGCAGGTTTTCAGCCTACAGTTGCTGCCAGCTCCGGAAATTCAAGTTTTTAACTTCATTTAGCCATAACTTTTGACTCGTAAGTCCGTTTTAGGCGATTCTTTTTCCTACGCGTCCGTAATTTAATCCTCCATCTAGTGGAGTTGAAATCCAACATCCTACATATGAAAATTCCAGACTTTTAACTCTTCGGTTTATCACCCTTTTTGCCAACTTTTGACCCGTTCGTGATTTCACCATCAAACGTGTTTATTTGACCCTTATATCACATATACTTCTTCAACTTAATGTTATCTATCATATTAGATTTTAATCGCCGGTTTATTACACAAATTAAACCCGTTTTCGCTTGTATGCTTATTTTGACCCATTAAGGGTATTTAAGCACTTTCGAGCCTAAAATCGCTTTCGATTGCTTCTAGCATTCCATCACCACATTTCTTACCCTATTATATCCCACCACGACTGTATTTAAGGTGGGTTTATTGTGGTGATCTTATATAACCCAAATTTTACCTCTCGAATCATTATTTTATGGCAAAACTCAAATAGTGCCATTTGGCTATTATAATACCTCTTTCAGTTTCAATACTTATCCTAAGTATTTACCTAGTCATAAAACTCGTTTCCAAACAACCTTTAAGGGTCGTTTGTTCCATTTAGCCTACAAGGGCGTTTTGGTCGATTTTAGTCCTTTTATGACGAAGGACTCTCCCTCAAATTATTCGACCAAAATAGCACCTCAACTACAACATAATTATGCGTACCTGGCCCAGATCAACAAGTTGACCCAGTTTATACCTCGTTTTCATTATCACACCATCAATGATGACGCAACTATCCGATTTGCTAATCGGTCCTGTTAACATAAGACTTGACAACCACATTAGTCGATATCGTCAAATGGTGTTATCACCACCATTCGACCCGTTTGGACTATATGCCCAACATTATCTATTTAAATTAAAAACACCGTTTTTGATTTCCAATTCATACATCATCCCATCCCGGATTTTATAACCATACCCTTTTTCTTTTACACTCTTTTCTTACAGTTTCAACCCATTTCGGCTTACGCCATGGGTATCCTTTTAACCTTGATTTACATAAGTCGACACTTGACAAATTTCCAAATTTCCAATATTATCGTTTTCACGTTTACAACGTATCGAATAAACGAGTATTCTACATAAGTGTGTAAATTACACTTACCTCGCATCAACGCCATGCTTTTCTTTCCGTATTTGCTCCGTTTGACCCGCTCCCTCCTCCAAGCTTTCACCTAGCTTGTTACGCGTCAAACTATTGTCAATCATTTACAAGGCGGTTAAATTAGTCATTAACAATCACGACTATTCCACCTCACTTATTTTCTATGTCTAATTATCATTCATCACATCGTAGGTCAGTTTGACTTTTTAAAAGTCAAATGCCCATTAGCATACTAATTGCATATTCGAGTTCGTCAACTAGTTTTAGCATTCTTTAATTACCCGGTAGGCGTTATCTTTAGACCACCGTTTTACCCAAAGTTCTAACCACTTTTATCACATTTAGAACTCTTTTTAATCACATTTTGCATAATAGCCAAAACATCACAATTAGGTGTTTTAACTACAAAAATTCTAATTTCGAGCCTTCTTTGAGGCATTTCAACAAACACTTTATGGGCAGAAATTTACATGATTAAACATCAATTCTCTAGTTTATCATTTAGCCCTAATTTTACATCATTCATCCTTTTTACATGATTGATAACCTCAAATTTTCTGGAATCACTTCAAAATTATCAATTTACACTAGATCAACAATCTATTTCCTAGTGTTCATCAAATTACACATAATTCACTAATCACCTACAATGGTGATCATAGTTTCCAATAAAATTTCACATGATTTCAGCTTGTGTTTGTCTAGGGTTTGTCCCTAGACACTATAGTTGTTCCTAAATCATCATAACATACACATGCAACCATAATTTCAGAAATTCTCAATTTCATGAGAATTTCAAGTTCAGAATTTTCCTTAAATTTTACATACCTTGGAATCCTCTTGCGATGAGGATCAATAATCTATGCTTTAATTTCGATTTCAGCTTTGAATGAGCCTTCAATTTGGGAGTTCTAGTGATTTTAAGGTTTGTGAGAGTGGGGTGTCGCCCCTGCCCTTCTCCTGTACGACCAGACCCTTCAAAATGGGTGTTTGGTTTTGATTTTTGTTAAAAACAATATTATAGTTTCAGTTTTTAACAATTAAGGCCCCTCTACTTTGTTCAACATATAGTTTGGTAGCTTTTAACCTTATTATAAGCTATTTCTAGACAATTAATTAACTAGGTTAATTATTCCTAGTTAGCTTACTGGGTTCGGGAAGTCATAACCCGTTTTATTTTAAGTCGCGTTAACTCAGGCTCTTATAAACTTAATTCCTTAAAACTTTGATTCGTTTTTTATTTAATATTAGGATTTCTTATTTAAATCCAAATATTTGCCGGGTTATTTTTACTAATAACGGTACGGTACCCGTCTTTTAGTATTAACAGAGTTTAATTACCAAGCCCGTTTTCGGGGTGTTACAATTAATTTACAAACAACTTATTTTATACAAACTCATTTTACATGGTTATTCATTTAACCATACATTATTCTCTTATTTATACATATCATCTGATCTTATCGTTTTTCAAATGATTTACAAGACAAAGCAAATTACAAGGTTCATGACTAAACATTTTCTCAAACATAAGTCATGAATTCTGTTTTCACAAAACCTATGTATCTCACAGGCATTTTTATGCTGACGTACCTATTTTCACATGTGTTTTCAGGAGATGATGCATAGGACTTATCAAGATACACATAGGCGGACTTGGGCCTTAGTGACAATAAAAGATGCAAGACTAGTTATTTATGTTATGTTTCTTTGATTGTCAAGACATTGTAACTCTTTTAATCAATAAAACAATATTTCAATTTCCATGTGTTATGAAACAATGATTCTGTTACAACACTCCCCGACGTTTCCGCCACGTTTTGTTGTTTTACGTGGTCGGGGTGTGACAACCAATGTTAGTTTCGCAGTTTTGTCGTAAATAGTTCTTTAGTTCAAATAAACATGTTTTTGCCATACCGAATCCTTTGAAACTTATTTCTAAGTTAAGTAAAGGATATTTAGGGTATGTTTGGCTTACGTCACAGTTCCGGAGTGTACGTCGAATTAAACTGATTGCGTTTAAGCACCAGTTTGCGTATAACCTTCCAGAAAGTGATTTAGAGCCCGAAACCGAACATGAATTGATATGTGCAAACGATACACATATTTATACAAATCCCAAGTATGAAATACAATATTTCATTGATTTAGTATTTGTTTGATGGCCGTGGAGGCACAGGTGTCACAAATAGCATTTATTATAATAAAATCCCGCCTAAAACATGCGCCAATAACATCATATATACAACATCTCAGACCTTCCATTAAACACACCAAACCTAAAACGCCATATTTTACTATATACCATTTATCTTAGAAACACCAAAAAAGCCAAACATCAAAGAATGCAATCGATGTTTCTTTTAGATACACTATTTTCTCAGTAAACTTTCACTCAATGTGGTGGGCAAAATCCTTATGTACGGATATTGTCCATCTCATTGAGCAAAATCTTATTGAGTCCATCCTCAATATAAACGTCAAAACATACAAAAACCACAAAATTGCAAAATGTCATTTCTAGGAGATTCAGTTTTATTCTCAACAAAGTTTCGCTGAATGGGGTTGAGAACATTGTTAGAGATCTTTTGTTAACTGAGGATTAATAATGTTGTCCATCTCGTTCAGCAAAACATTATTGAGTTTAGCATGACCAAAATTATAGGTTTAAGTTAGTTTTATTTAGTGGCGTTGTTATTTTTTTCAGCGTTTGGTTTGCTTGTTCATTCTTATATTATTTGTAATGTAACTTTGAAGTAACATGTTATGAACAATAAGTAGAAAAAAAGATAAAAAATGCTATATAAGAGACATAAAACGTCAAATTCCAATGTGTGTGTGTGTGCTGTAACAATGAAAAATACAAAAAAATGCCAAACTACTCTTCCCTTCCTCTCCAAGACCTTATCGACTTTCTTTTAATTACGACCTATTTACATGTCGATGCGTAGTGTCCATAGCCTTTGCAATTCTGACACTGTCTTTCTTTGGCCCCAGGTTTCGACTTTGATTTCGTTTTCTCGATTGCTATCTCCTGTTTCGATTTCAGACGCTTTCGAGATCCAGAACCTTTGGACTTATACCCAATAGGAACTCTTATCGGGTTCTTTTCATTCTTATATTGACCGGTTATCTCCGCAAATCTATCCCTAGTACTAGCAGAAGGAGCAACAATCAGCATATCTTGAACCTTCTTCATATAAGATTGAACATGATCCTTGTATAAGGATAGCTCCTCTTTATTATACTAGATAAACGGTTCAAAGTATACTCCATTGAAAAAATAATCTCTCGCATCATACTTTGCATGTCAGGATCAAGCTCGGTCATATATTCACGACTAATTTAGCATTCGGTAGAGCAGGTTGGGGAAGCCTCTTTACGCCATCTATTCAAAATGTATTATTTTGGAAATTCCCTAATGTACAAACTTCTCAAAATATAAAATATATGTCTATAAAGCAAACCAAACTGCTCAAAATGCCTACATGAGCAATTGTATGTGCAATCAGACTTATGATACATTACCTGAAAAAATGCCAAAAACAATATCTCTATAACGGCATGCAGAGAATGTTTGTATAAAAAATAATTAAAGAAACACAACTGGATAAAAAAACAAATTAAATGTTATAATAGAATATGATAAACGCCATATACATAAAACGCCATATAAAAACAAAAACGCCATTGTTTACCTCAAATAAGGTTGTACAAACACAACTGGATAAAAAAACAAATTAAAGGTTATAATAGAATATGATAAACGTCATATACAGAAAACTTCATATAAAAATAAAAACGCCATTGTTAACCTCAAATAAGGTTGTACAAGGCTGCTGGAAATCATTTATGTAAAAAATAACAAACCCATCAGGCTGATCTTCATGAGGTTGATTTAAGCAATCCGCAATCCTGATTAGCTCAGCTTGAACGTCATAAAAAATATTTTTTTGTGTATATGTGAGCAGCTTGGCCCTCCAACACTTGGTAATTACTCTTCAACTGGGGGCGTTTGTATCGAGATTCATGATCATTTTTTCCGGTGCGTATGACGCTGTGCTTATATTGCAGTTTCGTAATGAGTCATGAACTCAACCATAGTAGCTTTTGAATTGCACACTTGACCAAAAAAAATGATTCTAACTCTTCGACCTCAATGTCCTTCGCATAAAGCCCGGAAGCTCTTTCATTCTATAGTATGAAAGGATCCAAGATTCCCTGACTGAAAAAATATAAGATAGCCAGTCATTATCTGCTAAATTGAAATCTCTGATAACCACTTCCCATCCTGATTCAAACTCTTCGGGTGTAAGAATATCCATCCACACAACACCACAACTACGTTCTTTGAAATTGGTAGAATTGCATAGCCTAACACCAACCTATATATAACATGAAAAAGCCATGCAAAGAAACATATATATTACACACACACAAACTTACATGAAAAACAGTAACAAGGTTACAAAACGCCATATATAAAAAATGCCAAACAAAAAAAATAATATAATCAACCTTCAAAGAAAGTTTATGCATCACATGCCACATGCATAACCAATGCCTCGTGTCAACAAATACAACAGAAATAGCCTTCTTCATTGCTGGATCTTGGTCGGTGACAACAACTTTTGGTTGAGAACCAACAACTTTTAGGAAAACTCTCAACAACCAAATATACGTATCAGCAGTTTCTGACACCAATAATGCAACAACAAATGTAACATTACAGTGGTAATTGTATAAATCGGTGAACGGAATAAACACCATAGCATATCTGCATATGAAAACACCCATGAGAAATGAAACGATAATAAAAAACGCCATTGCATGTAAACTCATAAACGCCAATGCATGTAACCAGTGAAAACGCCAAAAGAACAGGAAAGGTTGAATTATAAAATATTACTTGTTGGAACGATACGTGGCGTCAAACGAAATCACATCACCAAACACATGGTAGTTACATTTGGCTTGATCATCACACCAAAAAAATGTCACACACCAACCGATGGCGGAATCATCGGGATGTGGCGCTAAGCGAATCAGATTGCTCAAGAGAATCCATAGCGACTAATTTAGTGAAAATATGTAACAAGTCCAATATCCCATACATTAAAATAATCCATCAACCTGTCACATACATTAAAATAAAGTCAACACAATAATGTAAAGGTGAGAACACAAGTTTAGCATAAGTATAATAGTAAAGCATTTACGCATAACCAACATGTAACACATAGAGAGGCGAATCAAGTAAGCTATCAACAATGATACGAGCTAACCAACATGACTACGAGGTGGAGTATGCGTGATACGTGCTCACCGAAGTGAGCACGTAAAGTAAAGTAAGTATGTGATCCTTAACAACCCCTGAATAAACAGGTGCTTAGTCCAAACTATATTACTATCGTTGCTAAGGGTGGTAAATCAAGTCATCACTATGTAAACATAGCATACAAACATTCAACGATTCACGTATAACATATGAGAGCGGTTAGCGTTTAAAAGAGTTTAAGCATTGTGTGCGATGTGTTTTAATAGAGAACGTATGTAACACCCAAAGGTGCGTTAAGCGAAAAAGGGTTCGAGTATACTCACAGTGCGTGTTTAATAGTAAACACGGTCTGGAATGGAGTGGAAAGAGCGCCAGATCAGCCTACGTACGGGGACAGAAGTGCATCAGTCTTGCAAACTGCTGAAACGGTCGAGTTGAAGTGTCGAGTGGGAAACAGACTCATGGTACGAAGGGAGTACCTTCGTACGAAGGTGGTGTCTTCGTACGTATTGCTTGCTTCCGTGTCCAAAATTGAGTGTTTTTCGCGTCTTGCTTCAGGAAATCGAGTGTTCATCCCTCTAGCCTTAAGCTACTGACTAAACTTAGAGCCGAAGAGGTCTTTTAAGCGTTGAGTCACATGCGGAAAATTGGACTGGTATGTACAAAGGGTGCCTTCGTACGAAGCCGGCGCTTCATACAAGCCAGTCTGGCTTCGCACAAGTGGCTGTTCAGCGTCTTTCAGGGTTCAGAACGGGGTTTTCCCCTAAAACAGATGTGTTTTCGAGTCCTTTTCATGAAGGTTTCCACACCACTTCGTCACACTATTCAATGAATGAAATACATGTCGATTTTGGTCCGTTTTAGTGTAAAAATCGAGTTAAAAATGGTTTTTCTATGGATTAAACACTTGGTGAGTGGGAGATATTCAGATTTACATCTTAGGAAGCCAAATCTAAGCTCAACCCACTCAGTTAGGTGTAAATCCGTGGTAAAATCAGAAGTTTTGATGAAAAAGATGAAGGTTTTTGTAAAAAGAGAGAAGTTTAGATGAAATCGGAGATAAACTCGTGTAAAATCATTGTGGAAATTGTTGTGTTTTGTGTAAAAGTAGGTGGTTCTTACCTGGAAATCGAGAGTAGCAGGTTTGGGAGAGTTCTTGAGTGAAATGGAGCAAATGAGGAGTGAAAGGAGAGGCTTAGGTATTTATAGTGCGAGCTGGAAGCTTTGTACGAAGTGGTTGGCTTCGTACAAAGCTGGTGGCTTCGTACGAAGTGACCAGTTTCATGTGAGAAACTCCCGTTTCGTGTGTCAGATGCTCGTTTGATGCATTTTGTTGCGTTAGTTAGTTCGAGTACTTATAGTATTTTAGCGAGGTGTTAAGAGTTGCATTGCGTTGCATTTTAGTGTGATAGATCAAGTCGAGCGAGTGAGCGTTTGAGCGTTTTGAGTGAATATGAAACACATATAACATATTTAACATCTAAACACACAAATAACAAAGGAAAATTGGTTTTTAATAAACCAACCTTTGTCCCGTTGGTAAATAATAATCTTACCGACGTAATTGGTTTATTAAAAACCAATTTTCTAATAACAAATGATACAAGTAAATCCATGTTTTGGGTTCGTGTTGAGTTTGCGTTGCGATGTGCTTTTAAGTAGCAAGCGTATAAATAAGTGATACAAAATGCTTTTAAAAGGTAGCTAACCCATTGTAATCATCGAATCTCAGAGTACAAGCGTTCACGAATGAAATAACGATAAAAATAGGAATAACCGAAAGGTCGGGTTGTTACAGTCTCCCCTACTTTAGGGAATTTCATCCCGAAATTAAGTAGTAGACGTAACAAAGAGATGTGGATATTTAGCTTTCATATCACTATCGAGTTCCCAAGTGAACTCTGTGCCGCAGTTTCCTTCCCATCTAAACTTCACTATGGGAAGGCGACTACGTCGAAGTTTCTTTGTCTCTCGATCCATGATTTCTACTGGCTTTTCCACGAAATGCAACGTCTCATTTATTTACAAGTCTTCAAAGGGTACATGAAGATTTTCTTCAGCTAGACACTTCTTGAGGTTTGAGACGTGGAAAGTCGGGTGTACGTTGTTGAGTTCAACTGGTAATTCGAGTCAGTAGGCCACTTTACCAATTCTTTCCAGAATCTTAAAGGGCCCACGTAACGTGGCACAAGTTTGACTTTCTTGCCGAATCGGATCACCCCTTTCCAAGGTGAAACCTTTAAGAGGACGTGATCTCCAACTTCGAACTCTAGGGGCTTGCGGCGTTTACCGGCGTAGCTCTTTTGACGACTCCGAGCGTTTAGGATATTGCCTCTTATTTGGAGATTTTTGTTTGTCGTTTCTTGTATTAACTCAGGACCGGTGATCTGTGCGTCTCTGATCTCGTGCCAAACAATAGGCCATCGACATTTTCTACTTTATAGTGCCACAAAGGGTGTCATTTGTATACTAGCGTGATAACTATTATTGTACAAAAATTCTACTAAGGGTAAATGCGAATCCCAATTACCACAAAAATCTATAATGCACGAGCGAAGTATGTTTTTAAGGGTGCGCATCGTGCGCTCAGTCTGAGCGTCGGTCTTAGGATGAAATGCGGTACTAAAGTTGAGAGTCGTACCGAGAGCGGATTGGAATGTCTCCTAGAGACAAGAGGTAAAATGACCATCGCGTTCAGAGATGATGTCACGAGGCGTCCCGTGTCGACAAATGACTTCGTCGGTATAGATTCGAGCTAATCGTTCAACCTTAAAGTCTTCTCGTATCGAAATGAAATGAGCAGATAACCGAAATGCTATCGTGACCAGAAGGCATTCGGGGAAGTTTTGTAATAAAATCCATGGCTATGCTTTCCCATTTCCACATCAGGATTTTGGGTTGTTAAAGTAAACCAGAGGGTCGTTGATGTTCAGCCTTAACCGTCGAACAAGTTAGGCATTTCGAAACATAGAGAGCGATATCCTTTTTCATGCCCGGCCACCAATACCTAGAACGGCGGTCTTGGTACATCTTGTCGGCATCGGGATGAATGGAGTATTGAGATTTGTGGGCTTCAGTCATCACTACCTCCCGGAGGTCATTGCGACTAGGAATCCAAATACGATCGAGGAAGTGAAAGATATCGTTCAATTTATTCACTAACTGAGTTTTTGCACCACACTTCTTCATTTCCTCCTTCAAGGTATTCTCAATGAAGCATACATGCTGCGCATCATGAATTAGGTCTTCGAGGTCGTTATGGGCTTGAACATTATGAATACTATGCACATAGCTTCGTCGGCTGAGAGCATCGGCTATGACGTTTGCCTTGCCGGAATGGTAGCGTATTTCACAATCATAGTCATTGAGAAGTTCCACCCATCTACGTTGGCGCATGTTCAGTTCTTTTTGGTTTAAGATATGTTGTAAGCTCTAATGGTCGGTGAAGACCGTACACTTTGTACCGTAAAGGTAGTGTTGCCATATCTTTAACGCAAAATCAATTGCACCGAGCTCGAGATCGAGATCGTGGGTAGTGTAATTCTTCTCATGGGCCTTGAGTTGTCGAGATGCATACGCGATAACCTTATCTCGTTGCATAAGAACACAACTGAGACCTAGGTTAGAGGCATAGCAATAAACAACGAAATCATCGTTTCCGTCGGGAAGTGCGAGTACAAGAGCGTTGCAAAGCGTACGCTTAAGAGTTTGAAAGGTGTCCTTTTGTTCAGAGCCCAAACAAAAGGTTTGTCCTTATGAGTTAAAGCGGTAAGAGGTATGACAATTTTAAAAAAAATTGGCAATGAATCGTCGGTAATAACCCGCCAATCTGAGAAACGAACGGATTTCAGATGGATTCTTCGGCTTCATCCAACTCTTTAGAGTTTCTATCTGCATGGGACGACGTGAATTCCTTGACTGTTAATGATGTGACCGAGGAATTGAACTTCCTCGAGCCTAAATTCACACTTGGAGAACTTAGCGTAGAGGCGATTTCCTTGAAGAAGTTCGAGAACTAAGCGAAGATGTCGCGCGTGTTCGCCTCTCGACTTTGAGTAGATAAGAATATCATCAATAAACACAATGACAAAACGATCCAAAAAGGCTCTGCACATACGATTCATCAAATCCATGAAGACCGCGGGTGTGTTCGTGAGACTCAAAGGCATGACAACGAATTCATAATGGCCATAACGAGTACGAAAAGCGGTTTTTGAAATGTCCTGTTCTTGCACATGTAACTGGTGATAGCCAGAACGTAATTCAACCTTGGGGTTGATCAAATAAATCATTGATTCGGGGTAGCGGGTAGCGGTTCTTGATAGTTAGCTTGTTAAGTTCCCTTTAATCGATGCACATTCAGAACGATCAATCCTTCTTTTTCACAAAAAGAACAGATGCGCCCCATGGTGACGTGCTAAGGCGTATAAAGCCTTTATCAAGCAATTCTTGAAGTTGGCTAGATAGATCACTCATTTCGGATAGTGCAAGGTGACATGGAGCTTTTGCAATAGCTGTAGATACAGGAATAAGATTAATTCGAAAATCAATATCGTGAGTAGGGGGTAAACCAGGTAAATTATTTGGAAAAACTTCAGGAAAATCACATACAACAGGGACGTCTTTCACGGTTTTCTTCTCGTTCACCGGTACTACGATATGGGCCATGAAAGCTATCTATTCCTTTCGTAAGTACTTACTCACTTGATTAGACGACATAAGCTTCAATTCTTTCGAGAGTACATCACCGTAAACATGTAATTGTTCACCTTTTGGAAGAGAGAAACGAATCATCTTTTCAAAACAAACAACTTCGGCACGATTCTCACGAAGAAAATCCATGCCTACTATGATGTCAAAACTACCTAGTTGCATAGGTATGAGATTGATCAAGAAGATGTGATTGTTGAGTTCAAGAGTACAACCACGTAGAACGGAACTAACAGTAACGGTTCTTCCGGTGGCGACTTCTACGACGAATATCGTTGGGAGTTTAGCACGCTCACATTTTAAAAGCCTTTCGAATTCAAACGATACAAAACAGTTATCGGCTCCAGAATCAAATAAGCATGAAACATAAATACCGTTGACAAGAAACGTACCGTTGACAACATTGTTGTCATTTTGGGCCTGGCGGAGGTTGATGTTGAAAGTACTTCCGCATGCACAACTTGTGGTTGTTGTTGCTGTTGCTGCTGTTGAGGTTGTTGTTGCTGTGGTTGCTGCTGTTGATGTTGTGGCTCTTGTTTCACAACACGTTGTGGGCAGACATTGGCGAAATGGTTGGGATCGCCACAAGTGTAACTAGCACGTGCCTGAACAACTGGTGCTGGAAGTGCTAGGTTGACCTGAGGAGTACGAGGTTGAGCTGGCAGTGCTGGGAGAGCTTGGGGAGCTTGCTGACGAGGGCCTATGCGGCAGTGAGCTGTGAAGTGCCCATAGATGTTGCAGTTGACACAGAAACAGAAATTAGCCTCAACTGGATGATGATAGGTGCAAGTAGGGCACAACGGATGGTTCCCAGTATACGCACGCTTAGCGGGCGGTGCGTTGGGAGTAGCAATCTGGCCGGGCTGGGAGTTGAGCGGAGCTGCGATAGTCACACAATTCTTGTTGGAGTTTCTTCGCTTGCGATTTTGACGTTTAGATTTGGGGGCTTGAGATGGTGCGGTATCGGTGCTTAGTGTTGTCGTAGCTTGGTTGACACTCTTGGTCAGGCCCTTGAAAGTTCCAGCCAAGACTCGTTTGTCATTGATTTCTGCGGCGAGTTGATAGGTTTCCTCAATTGTTGTCGGCCTTGCTGCTTGAACAAAGTTCGCGACACAGTAGGGAAAAGAACGGATGTCCTTCTTGATGGCTTTCTCAAGAGTGTCCACTTGACTCAGACAGATGATGCTTAATTGCTTGAATCAGGCGGTGAGACCAGCGTTATCACCTGCAACTTGTTTAATGTTCCAGAAGTCGTTTTCCAGCTTCTGGACTTCATGGGGAGGGCATAATTCCTTCATCATGAGCTCTTTTAGCTCCTCCCAAGTGAGACCATAGGCTGCATTGTTTCCGCGCCTGTTGCGCTCGGCGGTCCACCAGTCAAGTGCCCTTGATTGAAATACACCAGTGGAGTTGACAGTGCAGAGATTCTTGGGACATCTGCTTTGTCGGAAAGTGACTTCGATCGCATTAAACCATTGAAACATCTTACTGGGTCCATCTTCACCAGTAAAGGTCATAGGACCGCAGGCTTTGAACTGCTTGAAGCTGAGCGGAATTTTCGGCGGTTCATTCTTGGAATCAACTGAAGAGGTGTTGCTGACGGCCTGAATCTCACAGACGATTTGAGGGATTACTTTGGCCATTTCCTTGGCCATGAGAGATGCGATGCATTTATCAGCATTGTTTCGCTGAATAGTTCGGCGAGTGTGAGATCCCATTGAGGCCATTAGCGAGTGTGAGTTCCTTTGCAGATGGCATATGAGGAATTAGACGAGATTCGATTATATTGGGTTTCGTTTAAAAGTTTTGCGTTTTACACCATATTATTATTATTATTCACATAAGGCAAAGCATCATGTAATCACATAAGCACATAATCACATAAGCACATAATCACGTATTTGCACGTATACACATAAGCATGTATTAGCACATAATTCAGGTAAGCACATATTTTGCACGTATTCACCTTCTCTAACTTGCGTGTAGTGCGTAGTAGATAAGTGTAGATAAGCGTACATAAGCCAGTATCATAGCGTATAGAACTTCTTAGTTTGTTCGCGATTAGTTAGGGTTTTAGATTGCGAGAGCTGTGTGAGTTGTGCGTTCTTTTGTAAAGGGAGGAGCGATAAATTGAGAAAAATTGGTGAAACGTAAGAATCTCCAAATTTAAAACACATAAACATAATAAAATCCAATGATGTTTAAAATCAGCGATAACAGGATTAAAATAGATAGAGTGTCTTGGGTGTTAAGACATGACTACCCAAAGTGGCTCAACTATTCTCAACAACTTCGGGCATACGCTTTGGCCTAATAGACTCATGCTCTCACCGTAATACGGTTAACGACACCCATCCTTCTAGTTACAATGTGCCCTGAGTCATTGGAATAGTCGAGACTTTGGTGAGATCTTTTAAAATCATATTAAGGAGTGGAACGGGATATTAAGATGCGGATTTCACCCCTAACTTAACAAATTCGCTCCTAACTGTGGCAGTTTTTACCACAAGATAGAAATGGAGATTTTCGTCGAGATATGGATATCACTCCTAACTTAACGAAAGGTTCTCGTGCTAGATAGAACATGCGGAGTTAGTGATCTTATCAAGAGTTCTAGGTTTTCACACCTAATCTCGACACAATTGCTCGTTTGTGTTATACGAGTGTCTTCAATCGTGTATATTGTGTTAGCCTTAGGAAAGGTAGTGCGTATTGTGTTAGCCTTAGGAAAGGCATTTCAAGGTTTTCAGCACTGTCTGTTTGTACGAACCCACCAAGAATCTCCCTTCGTACGAAGCAGCAAGCTGGTTCGTATGAAGGTGCGTCAGATGGGTTCGTACGAACCGAGCAGGTTTGTACGATATGGTCTCTTTGGTAGTTAGAGTATAGACGAGGTCTGTTTTGCATGATTCGACCTAATTCCCTTTAGTTATGGCTCTGATACCAATCTGTCACACCACAACTGATGGCGGAATCATCTGGATGTGGCACTAAGCGAATCAGATTGCTCAAGAGAATCCATAACGAATAATTTAGTGACAATATTTAACAAGTTCAATATCCCATACTATCAAACAAATAATTCAACAAAAGTCATAACAGATTTCAATCCTCTCAAACAAAACCAATCCGACAACACAGATTTTTTTAGGTGAGTTTCTAGCAATCCTATCCGTTTGCAGCAAAACAATCCATAAACCAGTCACATACATTAAAATAAAGTCAATACAATAATGTAAAGTGAGTACACAAGTTTAGCATAAGTATAATAGTAAAGCGTGGCGAATCAAGTAAGCTATCAAGAATTATACGAGCTAACCAACATGACTGTGAGGTGGAGTATGCGCGATACATGATCACAGAAGTGAGCATGTAAAGTAAAGTGAGTATGTGATCCTTAACAACCCCTGAATAAATAGGTGTTGAGTCCAAACTATAGTTCTATCGTTGCTAAGGGTGGTAGGGTAAGTCATCACTGTGTAAACATAGCATACAAACATTCAACGATTCACGTATAACATGCAAGAGCGGTTAGCATTTAAAAGAGTTTAAACGTTGTGTGCGATGTTTTTTGATAGAGAACGTATGTAGCGCCCAAAGGTGCGTTAAGCGAAAAAGGGTTCGAGTATACTCTCAGTGCGTGTTTAACAGTAAACACAGTCTGGAATGGAGTGGAGAGAGGAGCTGGTTTGGGAGAGTTCTTGAGTGAAATGGAGCAAATGAGGAGTGAAAGGAGAGGCTTAGGTATTTATAATGTGAGCCGGAAGCTCTGTACGAAGTAGTTGGATTCGTACGAAGCTGGTGGCTTCGTACGAAGCTTCTGTCTTCGTACGAAGCTTCTGTCTTCGTACGAAGTGACCAGTTTCACGTGAGAAACTCCCATTTCGCGTGTCGGATACTCGTTTGATGCGTTTTGTTGCATTAGTTAGTTCGAGTACTTATAGTATTTTAGCGAGGTATTAAGTGTTGCATTGCGTTCCATTTTAGTGTGATAGATCAAGTCGAGCGAGTGAAGTTTTGAGCGTTTTGAGCGACTATCAAACACATATAACATATTTAACATCTAAACACACAAATAACATATAATATAAGTAAATCCACGTTTTGAGTTCGTGTTGAGTTTGCGTTGTGATGAGCGTTTAAGTAGTAAGCGTAAATAAGCGATAGAAATTGCGTTTAAAAGGTAGCTAACCCATTGTAGTCATCGAATCTCAGATTAAGGCATTCACAAATGAAATAACGATAAAAATAGGAACAACCGAAAGGTCGGGTTGTTACAAAAAGTCCCTTCAAACGATTGTCTTCGTCTGTGAAGTAATCGTACGAGAAATTAGGCTGGGACTGTTTTTTTCATCCAAATGTCTCACAACTATCTCAGCGTCATATTCCCCTATAAACAAATTAATTTGCCTCTTGTAGTTATTAAATTCAACTATACTTGCGCCAACGTTTTCAAAAATGCCAAAACAAGTCTTCGTAACATTAAACGCCATAACTGGACCCAAATTCAACTTAGACATGATGTGTATAACATGCTTTTAGAGCTGAGTGAGGTGTCGTTCAATTGGAAGAAAATGCTTATCAGGACGTTCAACAAGATGGTTGTGCTCCTCAAAAAACTTATAGACCTTCCACGATCTAGACTCAAAAATTACACATAACAGTGCACCACAATCAGTCCTCTTTGAAAAGTTGGATCGCACTAACTGTTCATTTTGATTGGGGTCCAACGTATCAACCTTCTTGTCATTATATACCCTAGCTCTCGTACACATATAATACTTAATATGTCTTATACCTTTGGCATTTATCTTTTCAATCCCTTTCCTGACGGAAAAACCACAAGCCTTGGCATATGTAACATACATTGAATAATAATCATCGAGGCTTGTGAATATCATTTCCTTTTTTGGCTTTATTTCTTCACTAACATCAGGAATGATAAATGGTAAACCAGTTTTGGGGCAAAACCTTTCATTCGAGGAAGAGGAATCACCTTTGTCTGAGAAAACACAGTGAGGAACAAATTTCAGAAAAACGCCATTAAAAATATAGAAAATGTCTCCTAATAATATTATCGATGAAAATGCCATTAACTGAATAATAAACAAGACATAATAAACACATAATTTGAAAACGCCATAATACAAACATCATAACTTGATTGATAAACAAATATGATGAATTAACAATACTAATGCAATGTGATAATCAAAACGCCATGAGGTGAATAATTAAAAACAATTAACAACATGAATAATTAACAAATATAACATGATAATGAAAACGCTATAGTTAACAAAATTGATGTTTACACAATACTAATGCAACGAGATAATCAAAACGACATATCTGTTGTATATGAGTTGCATCATTTGCTAGAACAAAATATGAAATCGTCATCAAATATTACATTGTCGAACAGAATCCGCGTTAGATGCCATATATCTGAGAAAGCTTGGAAAGGAGGTAACAACTAATTGGAAATCATTGGAGTTTTAATTTATAACACGAATAAGGAGGGAACGTACAAAAGGACAATTGTACCCCTGCATATCATTTAGCGCCCCCTGCCACGTGTTGGGTCAGGATTCGTTCTCACACTTTAGGGCGTTTTAGCCTGATCCCATACAGGGTCAGGATTTAGGGAAAATGGTGAAAAGTGTGAGAACAATGAGAACGGTTATGGATCGTCAGATCAAAACAATCCATGGACTAGATTGCGCGGTGGTGTTTTCATAAATAACATCAATTTTATTATGTGGACGCGCTTCATTAAGGGTAAAAGGGTATTTTGACTTCTCTACACAAAACACCAAACTCATGAATAAAACGCCATTAATTCCCGCCTTAAAATACAAAGCACACATCATCCCTAATCTAAACGCCATTAAATATAAAACGTCAAACTTTGTTTTTAAACGATAAAGCTGAACAAATAGTAATTGAAACGACGGAACTTAATTACTAGCATTTATTATAATAAAATCTCGCCTAAAACACGCGCCAAAAACATCCTATATATACAACATCTCAGACCTTCCATTGAACACTATTTTCTCAGTAAACTTTCATTCAATGTGATGGGAAAAATCCTTTGAGATACACTATTTTCTCCGTAAACTTTCAAATCCTTATCTAGGGATATTGTCCGTCTCATTGAACAAAATCTTATTGATTCTATCCTCAATATAAACGCCAAAACATACAAAAACCACAAAATTGCAAAAGACCATTTCTTGGAGATTCATTTTTGTTCTCAATAAAGTTTCACTGAATGGGGTGGACAACATTGTTAGAGATCTTTTGTTAACTGAGGATTAATAATGTTGTCCATCTTGTTCAGCAAAACATTATTGAGTTTAGCATGACCAAAATTAGAGGTTTAAGGTAGTTTTATCTAGTGACGTTGTTATTTTTTTAGCGTTTGGTTTGCTTGTTCATTCTTATATTGTTTGTTATGTAACTTTGAAGTAACATGTTATGAACAATAAGTAGAAAAAAAAGATGAAAGAATGTTATATAATAGATATAAAATGCCAAATTCCAATCTATGTGTGTGTGTGCTGTAACAATGAAAAATACAAAAACGCCAAACTACTCTTCCCTTCCTCTCGAAGACCTTGTTGATTTTCTTTTAACTATGGCCTGTTTACAAGTCGATGCGTAGTGTCCGTAGCCTTTGCAATTCTGACACTGTCTTTCTTTGGCCCCAGGTTTCGACTTTGATTTCGTTTTCTCGATTACTATCTCCTGTTTCGATTTCAGACGCTTCCGAGATCCAGAACCTTTGGACTTATACCCAACAGGAACTCTTATTGGGTTCTTTCCATTCTTATATTGACCGGTTATCTCCTCAAATCTATCCCTAGTACTAGCAGGAGGAGCAACAATCTGAATATCTTGAACCTTCTTCATATAAGATTGAACATGATCCTTGTATAAGGATAACTCCTCTTTATTACCCTATAAACGGTTCAAAGTATACTACGTTGAAAAAATAATCTCTCGCATCATACTTTGCACATCGGGATCAAGCTCGGTCATATATATTCACGACTAATTAAGCATTCAGAAAAGCAGTTTGGGGAAGCCTCTTTACGCCATCTATTCAAAATGTATTGTTTTGGAAATTCCCTAATGTCCAAACTTCTCAATACATAGAATATATGTCTACAAAGCAAACCAAACTGCTCAAAACACCTGCATGAGCAATTGTATGTGCAATCAGACTTATGGTACATTACCTGAAAAAATGCCAAAAACAATATCTCTATAACGCAATGAAGAGAATGTCTGTATAAAAATAATTAAAAAACACAATTGGATAAAAAAACAAATTAAATGTTATAATAGAATATGATAAACGCCATATACAGAAAACGCCATTTAAAAACAAAAACGCCATTGTTTACCTCAAATAAGGTTGTACAAAACACAACTGGATTAAACAAAGAAATTAAATGTTATAATAGAATATGATAAACGCCATATACATAAAACGTCATATAAAAACAAAAACGCCATTGTTTACCTCAAATAAGGTTGTACAAGGCTGCTGGAAATCATTTATGTAAAACTTAATAAACCTATCAGGTTGATCTTCATAATGTTGATTTACGCAATCCACAATCCCGTTTAGCTCAGCTTGAAAGTCACAATTTTTTTTTCCGTGTATATGTCAGCAGCATGGCCCTCCAACACTTGGTAGTTACTCTTCAACTGGGGGCGTTTGTATCGAGATTCATGATCATTTTTCCGGTGCGTGTGACGTTGTGCTTATATTGCAGTTTCGTAAGGAGTCATGAACTCAACCAGAGTAGCTTTTGAATTGTACACTTGACCAAAAAAAATGATTCTCACTCTCCGACCTCGATATCGTTCGCATAAGGCCCGAAAGCTCTTCCGTTCTACAGTATGCAGGGATCCAAGATTCCCTGAGTGCAAAAATATCCGATGGCCAGTCATTTTCTGCTAAATTGAACTCTCCGATAACCACTTCCCATTTTGTTTCAAACTCTTCGGGTGTAAGAATATCCGTCTACACAACACTACAAATACGTTCTTTGAAATTGGTGGAATTGCATAGCCTAACACCAACCTATGTATAACACGAAAACACCATGCGAAGAAACATATATATTACACACATACAAACTTACATGAAAGATAGTAACAAGGTTAAAGAACGCCATATATCTTAAAAAGCCAAACAAAAAAATAATATAATCAACCTTCAAAGAAAGTTTATGCATCACATGCCACATGCATAACTGATGCCTCAGGTCAACAAGTACAGTAGAAATAGCCTTTTTCATTGCTAGATCTTGATCGGTGACAATAACTTTTGGTTGAGAACCAAGATCTTTTAGAAAAACTCTCAACAACCAAATATACGTATCAGCAGTTTTTAACGCTAATAATGCAACACCAAATGTAACATTGCAGTGGTGATTGTCTATACCGATGAACGGTACAAACACCATAGCATATCTGCATATTAAAACGCCATGAGAAATGAAACGATAATAAAAAACACCATTGCATGTAAACTCATAAAATGCCAATGCATGTAACCAGTGAAAAAGCCAAAAGAACAGGAAAGGTTGAATTATAAAATATTACTTGTTGGAACGATATGTGGCGTCAAACAAAATCACATCACCAAACATGTGGTAGTTACGTTTGGCTTGATCATCACACCAAAAAGGTCCCTTCAAACCATTGTCTTCGTCTATGAAGTAATCGTACGAGAAATTAGGTTGGGACTGTTTTTTTCATCCAAATGTCTCACAACCATCTCAGCGTCGTATTCATCTATAAACAAATTAATTTGCCCCTTATAGTTCTTAAATTCTACTTTACTTGCGCCGACGTCTTCAAAACCACCAAAACAAGTCTACATAACATTAAACGCCTTAACTGGATCCAATTCAACTTAGACATGTTGTGTATAACATGCTTCTGGAGCTGAGTGAGGTGTCCTTCAGTTGGAAGAAAATGCTTATCAGGATGTTCAACAAGATCATGGTTGTGCTCCTCAACAAACTTATAGACCTTCCACGGTCCAGACTAAAAAATTACACATAACAGTGTTCCACAATTAGTCCTCTTTGAAAAGTTAGATCGCACTAACCGTTCCTTTTGATTGGGGTTGAACGTATCAACCTTCTTTTCATTATATACCCCAGCTCTCGTACACATATAATACTTAGTATGTCTTATACCTTTGGCGTTTATCTTTTCAGTACCTTTCCTGACTGAAAAATCACAAGCCTTGGCATACGTAACATACATTGAATAACAATCATCGAGGCTTGTGAATATCATGTCCTTTTTTGGCTTTATTTCTTCACTAACGTCAGGAATGATAAATGGTAAATCAGTTTTGGGGCAAAACCTTTCATTCGAGGAAGAGGAATCACCTTTGTCTGAGAAAACATAGTGAGGAACAAATTTCAGAAAAAATGCCATTAAAAAATATAGAAAATGTCTCCTGATAACATTATCGATGAAAACGCCATTAATTGAATAATAAACAAGACATAATAAACACATAATTTTAAAACACCGTAATACAAACACCAAAACTTGATTGATTAACAAATATGTTGAATTAACAGTACTAATGCAACATAATAATTAAAGCACCATGAGATGAATAATTAAAAACAATTAACAACAAGAATAATTAACAAATATAACATGATAATGAAAACGCCTAAAACATCCTAAAATATACCCCGTATAACAACCCTCCTAAAATAGTTAACAAAACTGACGTTTACACAATACTTATAACAACCCTCCTAAAACCCTTAACATAGCCTAAAATATACCCCGTATATGAGAAACGGTCCTAAAATACTTTTATATTTATAAAAATCAAATAAAAACAAATAATATACCTTCTCGCGGGGCGCGAACCATTCCTTCAGGTCTGTCGCGGGGCGCGACCCCGTGACACCAGGCGTGCCCTTAGGCTTCCACATGTCCTTATACATGTGAGATCTATACCATTGATTAACCTAAGCTAGATCCTACCCTACACCCTCACGGGCCGCGTAAGATAAAGAGTGGGGGTTCGCGGGCCGCGAGCCACCCTTCAATTAGACCTATAAAAGGGGCCGAAGGCGTCAATTGTTCGACGTTCAATTCTTTCTTTCTCACTCAAAGACATGGTGTTATTATACTCGGGAATAATACCCCTAAAAAGCGAAGCTCTGCCTCGTTGTAAGTATTATAACCCCCAGTTACGTATTAGTTACTCTACCCGATTGATCTAGGGCTCCGAAACGCATGTCAAGGCTCTGCCTGACTAAGTTCGTTGCAGTTCTGTCTCGATTGTATGGCTAATGTAATTTGGGTTATTTTACTAACACGTGTGCATTGTTTAATTTTAATAGATAATAACCAAGAGAATCATCAAGAAGCTATAGTATTACCTAAGTTTACAATGTGAGTCATTCTCTTTTTGTAACGAACTGTTTTACCAAAACCTCAATTGTTTTCAATTATACTTACAATGATTGAGTCTATGTATTCTACAATTGTTGCCAGTATGTGGGGTTTTGTATACAATACTTGTAATCCGTTACTATTAGACAACGAGTTAGCCAATGAGTAACATGACCACAGTCATAGAACTGTGGAATCAGTAAATATGACAAATACTAAACGAGTATATTGGGTAGATATAAACATTGTAATCAGTGATGCTCTCAATACTGTAAAGTTATAAAAACTGTTTTGCTTAAACTGGGATGCACTCGCCGGTATTTCTTGATGATAAACCTTTTTAAAATGCGTTTCAGGTAACTTAATGTGATAGCAAATAGAAGTCAGCTGGAGAGCACTAAAGGCTTAAAGAAATGGCTATAAAAGTTACCTAAATAAAAAAAGAAGTTATGTTTTCAATAAATAGGGTTTATCCCTATGAATGTATTGTAATGGAAACTTGGGTTTTATCCTATTTGTTTATTATAAAAATTTGGTGTTTTGAAACTCTGATAACGTTTCCTAACTACGGTCCTGATGTCTCATTTCCGCTGCCAAATTAATAAACACCAATACCACCGGCTCTGATCTTGCGGCTGCCCACTCCCGAGGCAGGGGTCGGGGGCTGCGAAAAAAGGTGGTATTAGAGCCACAGCCACTGGTTTAAGCCATTTAGGTGTTCTGTTAATACCTAAATATTTAAACAATTGTGTTAGGAAATAATATGTGTGATTCTGTGTAAATAAGTATATTATTATTTTGTGTTATTTAACAATGTTAGTTTACAGTATGAGTGAGCAAGGTACATCCAATGCTTACCGTCAATTAGCTAGTTACCCAAAGAATGAAGGAACCTCATTTCAGCCAACTCCTCAGGATACTCTGCTGATACTGAGGAAGGAATCTTTGTCTTTAAGGCACAATTTGAGGAACCATTTACATCTATAAAGAGAGGTTGGTTTAGTAGAGGAGCACATGAAAGGAGGAAAAGAATGAAGAAATTAAAACAACAGAGAGCACTAGCAAAAGCCAATAGAGAAGTAAATGCACAAACCTAGGAAGCAGCTAATAGGCCATTAGGGGAAGAGGAAATTGATAGACAGTTAGCTAATTTCCACATGTTAGCAACCACCGTAGCAGACCTTAATCTGAACCAAATAGCTGAACCAGAACCTTTACCCTTATTTCCCAACCAACCAATGGAGCTAGAACCAAACCACGAAAACCAATTCCCAATCCCAGCATTTGACCCCAATGATATACCTAGAATTCTAGCACCAATCTTTCCAGAGTATGATCCATGGGGGGATGACAATAGGTCATATCGGGAATTATATCCTCAGGGAGAACCAGTACTCGTACAAAATCCCATAGCACAATATACCGACCTGAATCCTTTAGATCCGTGGTGGAATGACCTTGGGGCAATTCAAGATATAGTAAACACCCCATAACCATACGGAGAACCCATACCACGATACCCTGACCCAGTGCCAGCACCACTACCACCCATGAGCGAAAATATGTGCAAGAAATTCACTCCTATGGCGAAGAACTAGTCGAAGAAGGAAATAGGATCCGACAAAAATGAGAGAAGCTCATCTGGAAATATGACGAGCGTGAACAATAGTTTTAGCCAGGCCAGTACCTAGTATAATATATATGTGTGTAATTTGGTACTTGACAAAAAAAATCAACTAGACCAGATAACCTAATACCTATCGATGCGTAATTACTAGTATGTTTAATTTTCAGTTGTAATATGTAATCGATGCACAGATATATATATATATATATAAAGAGTAAGTCGCAATGCTCAATGTTTTTGATCAATCTGCTTATGTGATTATTTGTATTAAATCTTATTCTGTGATATTAATACCTGATAAATGTTTACAATTCAGATGGACAACGATGTAAATCAGGAAAACCAGAATAATGATAATAACGGAAACCAAGTGAATAACAATGCCATCGAACACATAGTAGCACAAGGAATCATAGATGCCATGCCATATATTATTAAGACTGTTAAAGAAGCAGAAAATAATAAATCTGTAACTGGAACTAAACGTGCACCAACTGAACCAAGTCACAGCGTGAATGAAAATCACGGGCTACTTATCCAAATGCCAATTCCGAAAAGAGGAAGGACTGCCTCATATGGTTGTTCTTATAAGGAATTCTGGGCATGTTGACCAATAGAATTCTCAGGCAATGAAGAAGCCATTGCAGCCCTACACTGGATAGAAAAGACAAAAGCAGTCTTAAAAATAAGTAAATGTGCAGATGAAGATAAGATTATGTTTGCTTCTAATCTTTTTAAGAACGCAGCCTTAGAGTGGTGGAATACCATTCTTCAGTCTAGGGGAAGTGACAGATTTTATAACATGGAATGGACCAACTTTAAGGAGATGGTTAAAAGGAAATTATGTACTTCTCATGAAAAAGAACAGATTTCCAATAAGTTCTTAAATCTTAATATTACTGGAATAGACTGTAAGGATTATGCTACCATATTCTTCGAATATTCTAGCATAGTGCCAACCTTAGCCTCACTAGAACCAGTATTAATCTCCCGTTACATCTGTGGATTAATCAGTGAGATCAGACACGTAGTCAAGGCAGCTAGACCCCAAACTATAGAGGAAGCCGTAGAACTAGCCAACACCTTGACTGATGAATTGATACGCACACAAGAGGAAAACCCGAGGAAGAACCTAGCTCAAAAGCTTACCCAAGAATTTTGTTACGGGAATATCTACCGTGGGAAAGGTACAAGTTCTACTTCTTCACCCTACTACAGGTATTGCAAAAAGAAGCACTCAGGAAGGTGCTCAATATACTGCAACTTCTGCAAAATATCTGGACATAAGGAAGAAGACTGTAGAAAGAAAGCTAGCAATAGTCTATGCTTCAATTGTGGAGAAGCCGGTCATATCAAACCGAACAGCCCAAAACTAGCTATAGCAACAACCAGTAAAGCTAAGGCAACTAAAGGACCCAAGAAGAATGCCAGAGCATTCGTTCTAACAGCTGAGGAAGCCAAGATGATCCCGAATGTGATTACCAGTACGTTTTTAGTTAATGACATTTTTGCTAAAGTATTATTTGACTCTGGTGCAACCCAAAGTTTTATTAATACTTTTTTCTGCAAATTTTCAACCAACCATTAACTAAACTTCTACAAGACTGTCTGGTGGAGACAACAAATGGAGAATCCATTAAGATAAGCGAAATCCTGTAAGGAGCAAGGATAGAAATTCTAAACCATAATTTTACTGCCAATCTTTACCTAATGAATTTAGCAGGATTCGATATTGTATTAGGAATGGATTGGTTGGTAGCCAATCATGCTAATATTTTATGTGATCAACAGTCAGTTCAAGTAAGTACACCAAAGGGTGAAACGATCACAATTAAAGGAGATAAGCCAACCAGGACAACAAAATTCATCTCTGTGATGAAAGCTGCAAGCTATGCAAGGAAGGGAGGAATAGTATATATGATTTCCAGAATCATTAATACTAAAAGGAAATAATTAAAAGATATTCCTGTAGTATCTAAATTCACTACTAGAAAACTAAATTTTTTCCTACAAAAGTTTCCTACAAATTTCCCACAACTCAATTTTTTTTACAATTTTCCTACAATTTTTTGACAAAAAAGAAAAACAAAAAAAAACCCAAAACTTATCCACAATTTTCCTACAAAATTGCCACACAACAAGCATTTGTAGCAATTTTGTAGCAAAATATATTAGCTTTGTGACAAAATTCCTACAAAATAAATAAGAAATTTAAATTATTTGTTACTATAGCAAAATAAATAATTTAAAAAATAAATTTTCATAATTTGTCGGAAATTTGTACCAACTAGCTACAAATTTGCGACAAGTGTAATTTATTTTATTTTTCGATTCTGAATTTCAGTAAAATAAATAATTAAATAACATAAAGTGTTAAATCTGTCGAAAATTTGTAGCAAATTGATCTTATTTGCTACAGTTTTTCGACAAAAAAGGGTCAAATTATTTGTTATTTCTTAAGTTAGTTAAATAAAAAAATTTAAAAATAAAATGCTAAATTTGTCGAAAATTTGTAGCAAATTGACCTCGTTTTCTACAATTTTCTTACAAAAAAAAAGTTATTATATTTGTAATGTCAAAATTTTTGCAAAATAAATAAATTAAAAAATTAAAACTTAAGTTGAAGCAAATTTGTAGCAAGTTGCTACGGATTTCCTACAAAAATGTTATTTTATTTGTTAATTTATCAATTTTAGAAATAAAATGTTAAATTTGTCGGCAATTTGTAGCAAACTAACACACCAGTAGCTACAGATTTCCTACAAAACCATATTTTGTCGGCAATTTGTAGCAAACTAACACACCAGTAGCTACAGATTTCCTACAAAACCATATTTTGTAGGCAATTTGTAGCAAACTAACAACAGTAACTACAGATTTCCTACAAAACCATATTGATTATAAAAAACATATAGTTTTGAAAATAAAATTTTACATTTGTGGATAATTTGTAGGAAATTGACCTCATTTGCTACAGTTTTTCGACAAAAAAAGGTCAAATTATTTGTTATTTCTTAAGTTAGTTAAATAAAAAAAAATTAAAAATAAAATGCTAAATTTGTCGAAAATTTGTAGCAAATTGACCTCTTTTTCTACAATTTTCTTACAAAAAAAAAGTTATTATATTTGTAATGTCAAAATTTTTGCAAAATAAATAAATTAAAAAATTAAAACTTAAGTTGTAGCAAATTTGTAGCAAGTTGCTACGGATTTCCTACAAAAATGTTATTTTATTTGTTAATTTATCAATTTTAGAAATAAAATGTTAAATTTGTCGGCAATTTGTAGCAAACTAACACACCAGTAGCTACAGATTTCCTACAAAACCATATTTTGTCGGCAATTTGTAGCAAACTAACACACCAGTAGCTACAGATTTCCTACAAAACCATATTTTGTAGGCAATTTGTAGCAAACTAACACACCAGTAACTACAGATTTCCTACAAAACCATATTGATTATAAAAACCATATAGTTTTGAAAATAAAATTTTACATTTGTGGATAATTTGTAGGAAATTGACCTCATTTGCTACAGTTTTTCGACAAAAAAGGGTCAAATTATTTGTTATTTCTTAAGTTAGTTAAATAAAAAAAAATTAAAAATAAAATGCTAAATTTGTCGAAAATTTGTAGCAAATTGACCTCGTTTTCTACAATTTTCTTACAAAAAAAAAAGTTATTATATTTGTAATGTCTGAATTTTTGCAAAATAAATAAATTAAAAAATTAAAACTTAAGTTGTAGCAAATTTGTAGCAAGTTGCTACGGATTTCCTACAAAAATGTTATTTTATTTGTTAATTTATCAATTTTAGAAATAAAATGTTAAATTTGTCGGCAATTTGTAGCAAACTAACACACCAGTAGCTACAGATTTCCTACAAAAACATATTGATTATAAAAAACGTATAGTTTTGAAAATAAAATTTTACATTTGTCGATAATTTGTAGGAAATTGACAACGGTTCTTACAGATTTCCTACAAACTGAAAGTTATTTTATTTGCTATTTATCAAATTTAGAAAACGTATATTTTTAAAAAATAAAATTTTAAATTTGTCGGAAATTTGTAGCAAATTGTCACCAGTTTCTACAGATTTCCAACAAAAACAATATTTTATTTGTTAATTATTAATTATAAAAATCATTTAATTTTATTTGTCAATAATTTGTAGCAAATGACCCTGGCTGAGGAATAGTTAGGGGGCGTAAAACAAAAAAAATACGCTGATGGGGACCGACAAACTATGTGCAGTGCTTTACTCATTTACGACAAATAATAAATAAAAAGGTCATTTACTCACTTACGATACGATACGATACCATACCATACCATACGATACCATACCATATTACCATATTACCATACCATACCATACCATAAAATACCATACCATAGCATACAACACCATCCATACCATACCATAAAATACCATACCATACCATACAACACCATCCATACCATACCATACCATACCATTACCATACAACACCATCCATACCATACCATAAGATACCATACCATACCATACGATAAGATACGATACCATACCATACCATACCATTCCATATGATAAGATACGACACCATACCATACGAAAAATACGATACGATACCATACCATACCATACAACACCATCCATACCATACCATAAAATACGATATCATACCACACGATAAGATACGATACCATACCATACGATACGATACGATACGATACCATACCATACCATACCATACCATATGAGACGACACGATACGATACCATATTACACGATACGATACCATACTACACTATACTATACGATACGATAATATACGATATTATACGATGCGATACGATACGATACCACCACCATATCTATATTTCTTTGTCTTCGACAACCACCACTATCCATGTGTCTCATCATCTCCGACAATATCTCTGAGTTCCGATCTAGTTTTGTGAAGTTGTGGATTTCGGCGGTGGTGGGTTTTAGAAGGGTTCCCTTTGCAGTTATACTTGAAAAAGGAAATTCTTTGATTTATTAGAGTTTAGTAGCAATTAAATATGAAATTAGTGGTTTAGGATACACAGCAGGCGATAGGGAAGGGTGTTGGATGTAAGGAGGTAGGTAATGATGATGGGAGCAGACGAATTTGGGGCGACGAAGGAGGTAGGTGATGATTGCTGGATTTGGAGTTGCGGTGGTGACGGTTGGATTTGGGGTTATGGTTGTAGTCGAACTTGGGGTTTTGGGATTTGGGGTTGCGAAGGGGTGCGTTTTTCAAGTGAGGTGATGGTGTTTGATAGTGGTGGTGAGGTGGTGGTAGTGGTGTCTGATGGTGCTGGTGACGACTGGTGGTTGTTACAAAAGGGAGAAAGAGAGATATACTGAGTGAGAGGAGGATGATGAAGTGAGGAGTGTTTTTTTTAATGATTATAATGATAAACAATTAAATTATTTTTAAAGTTACTATTTACTAAAACACCCTTCTAATTACATGTAAAATTACCAAATTGCCCTTATTTTTAACAAACATTTTGGATGTCGTTAAGGGCGGGGAGTGAAATAGAGATAATCTTCAAAGATCAGGGAGTAAAATGACTATTTTTAATGAATTGGGGCAAAAATCATTAAAACGACCAAAACACATGGAGTAAAACGAAAGTTTACTCATAATAATAATACTAATTGGTATATGTTTTCATTGGATCATTCCCCAACCATTGGATCGCCCACCTTTTAGACCGTGGGGTATGGTGGGGCTTGGGTTGGGGCGTGGGTTGGGCATTGGTTAACACATGGAATGGGGTGGCAGACATGGGCAAACCCACATTCAAAGTGACAGTAGCCCCCATCATCCTTTTGGATTTTTAGTCTTGTACCAAATGCATCAGCCTTTTTTATTTTTCAATTGTTTAAAAAGATTATGCTTTTCAATTGTTTACCGTTTTCCTTTTATTCATGATAAATGAACTAATTCTTGGTAATTTAAGTTTGAACTAATACTTGTCTTATATATTGTTCTTTTTTCACGCTTTCCATTAGTCTCATTTACTGCATCGGTATATTTTGGTTACATGTTGTCTACATATTCTTTTAGTCATAGTTTTTTTTTCTTCTACATATAATATTTTAGTAAGACTACACGGTGTGGAGGGGCTTGAAGGAAGGGCGTGGATCGATACGTGGCAACCACGTCAGCATGATGGCGTGGAGAAAAAAACACGGGGTGGGAAAGTGGCGTGGAAGAGAATAAAAAAATAAACATCAACCAATCAATACAAACCTAAACTACACCCATTTCGACAAGAACCGTTTCGCCGCGAACCGTTTCGACTTGAACCATTTCGACCCGTACCGTTCTAACCCGTACCATTTCGAATCAAACCGTTTCGACGCGAACCGTTTCGACCCGTACCCGACCCGAACCAACCCGTTTACCAGGTCTCTCATGTCTCACATGTTGTATCCTCCATTCCCTTTTTGATTAATATATAGTATCTACACAAATTCAATGTTGTCTCACATGTGCCACTATTATAATTGATGGAAAATCAAAAGAAATCACAAAAGTTACATATGGATCGTCAACTGTGGCCCACACTTTTCAAGCCCTAATTGAAAATATAATTAAACATTCCCGCTTCTATGGCTCGCTCTCTCCCCTTTCCCGCTACTCATTCCATTCAAGCCCTAATCTTCCCACCAAAGAAATCGACCAGCTGATGATGAGTAGGCGACGACGAAGATAGAGGCCAGAAGCTGCGTTCCAGACGGTGGTTTCAGGCGGCGCTTCAAACTGTGAAACCGGTAAGTTGACCTGATCCCAATCGTAAACCCTAAGTCCCTAACTTTCATGGTAGTTTTGTAAAACGTAAATAAAGCATCATATGGTCTCTGTAAAAGTAAATAAAGCATCATATGGTCTCTGATGTTGAGACTCAAAGCTTATTACTTTCTTATTCAACCCTGGTTTGATAGCTTCTTTTGTTATAACTTCTTTTTAGGAGATTTGAGGTGGTTACAGAGTTTAATAGTTGATGTAAGGTCAAGGTTTATATGCAGGACGTGGGTGTGGGAAGATGGGTTTTGTAGAGGATGGGTTGAAGAAGGAAAGTGTTTGTACATTGATATGATTTGGGTTGAAGATGGATTTTTTATTCCATTGTTTCAGTTGGTTTTTAATTTAATATTCCACATTAGCACATGAGAGTTCAAGTGTTTCATACAACTCGTGTAAACCTGTTTATAAGTTTAAACAACTTAACATTCTATGTTTAATTTTCAAGTATTCATTCAAATGTGTCAATAAGTTTTCTACTGGTTGTGTAGTTTGGGGATGAATTTCCACCAAATAAGTTCTCTTTTTCTTTTGTTTTCACTTTTACATATATCAGTTGTTGTTGACATGTACTTTCCTTTTGGTTTTTAGAGTTTATAGACCACTATAATCGAGACATGTACTTTCCTTTTGGTTTTTAGAGTTTTTAGAGTTTATAGACCACATTTTGTCAACTTTGGTTTGCAATTTAAACAACTGTTGAATATATATAAAAAAATATTATCTTTTCAGAAGTATAAGACTGCACTTGTGATGGGTCAAAGTAGCTGATTATATTCAACAGTTAGTTTGTTTTTATCATGTTCCTATTAAGTTTAATTAGAGTCAAAGTGATGGGTCTTGTAACCATGTTAATTGGTCAGTGGCCCTCATTAGTAGGTTAGACCACCCGTAGTCATTTTTGTCAAAATTGGCCCTCAAAAACGCCCCATTCCGCCCCTCACCCGCCCCCCACGGCGTTATTGGGCGTGTTCTCGGCTGAAACTTGTTTCGCGTGTTCTCGGCTAAAACTTGTTTGGCGTTTTTTGAATAACGCTGAAGGGGCAATTGTTTGGCCAATCATTTTTTAGCTTCCTTTTTTTTAGCCAATAGGTGTTTTGGTTGGTTTTTTTATTTATATTTAATTCTCTACACCCTTTTGACATAATGCCCACATCCCACTACACCCATGATTCGTGAGTTTTCTTTTGTTTGAGAGGAGCCTGATCCGACAGAACTTGTAATTGAGAAGTGTTGGTTGTTAAAGAAGCAAACTTTTAAAGGATTGAATAAATTTAAGATGTGTGTATTTATGAACGTATCTGTACATACATGCATAGTAGTTTAAATGATCAGCATGAATCATATCATCTAATTAAATATATTAAATATTACTCTCTAAATATTTATAAGACTAATTAATATATTTTTTTTCTTTAAGTGTGTTTTCCAATAATTATTGGTTGTTTACTCTTGGTGATTTAGTGATTGGAAGATCGGGAAGCTTTACAAATAAGCCAATTTGCATCATCTAGTCGAGACTTATAAGGTTAGTTCTTTTGATACCCCAAACTTATGTGATGTAGAAATATTTATTATATAATTGTCATACTAGATTATTTATCTGATCCTTCTTGTTCTATTAAATGCAGGGTGCACATTATGAGTGGTAGTAAAGATAATTCTGCATATGGTGGTGGTCGTGGTGCTGGTCGTGGTAGTGGTGGTGGTGGTGGTGGTGGTCGTGATGGTAGTCGTGATGGTGTTCGTGGTGCTGGTGGGGGTGGTCGTGGTCTTCGTGGTGGAAAGATAAAGCATGTTGCAGCAGGGAAACACATTGATCGTGACATTGTTATCGATCTCAATCTTGGTAGAGGTGCTAGTGATGTTGCTTCTGGGAAACGCGTATTCGAAATGTCGGATCCAAAACATCCCAATAAGAAGGTTATTGTTGATAAAAATAATGTATGGAGCCATGGGCCTTATCTGAGTATACGACCTCCAGATGGTAACAAAAGTTCATTTAAGAGAGTCGGAGCTGTTGGTAGTTCTAGCCATCTAGGTGAGAGTGATGAGATAACTATGATACGATCTCCAGGAGGTAAAACAAGTGCATATAAGAGAATGGGTGCTCGTAGTTCTAGCCATGTGGGTGAGGATGATGAGACGGCTGATGTAGCTGGGTTGTCAGATGATACGACTGCGCTTCATGTGTCACGAGATATTGTTGATGATGATGTTTTCAGTGAGGATTTCGGTGGTGGTCACAGCAGTGACCATGGTGACGGTGGCGATAATGATGGTGGCGGCGACGAAGGTGATGACGATGGTGTTGGCCTTGGTGACGATGGTGTTGGCGATGGGAGGCAATTTATACAATGCAACGAAACCGGGTATATTTCTAATTTAACATTTTAATATACATTGTTTATTATTAGTGTTATAAACTAGTGTTTAACCCAACGTTGTCCCGGTTTTTTTTTGTAAACATCAAAAACACTTGTGTATTTTTATTGGGAATTAGAAACGAAATGCAAATGAAACCTACTTTTCTAATGAATGCACATTCCAAAATCAATATTAGAAACGAAATACAAAGAACATCGATTCTTATCTACAATAACCGCATATGAAATCTGGCAACCTGGGCGGCTACGGTTCATAAGGTTTTTATGTCATGTTTGTTGGATTATTCGGGTTCATTTACGGGTCATCCGGTTCAGCATATGGGTCAGGGGGTCAGAAGCCGGTCAAACGGGTCATATGGGTTGTTGAAGACCTGGTAGTAGATGACCGATTAAACTGGAAATAGATATTGGTTTGCTGATAATAAGGAGAACATGGGAATTGATTAGTTCTTCTTACTTGTTTATCAAGTCATGTAACCAACATTTAAAAAAAAATATTTAATTCCCATGTTCTTATTATCAGCAAACCATCGTTCATTTCTAGTTTAATCGGTCATCTACTCCAGGTCTTCAACAACCCATATGACCCGTTTGATCGACTTCTGACCCCCTGACCCATATGCTGAACCGGATGACCCGTAAACGAACCCGAATAATCCAACAAACATGACATAAAAACCTTATGAACCGTAGCCGCCCAGGTTGCCAGATTTCATATGCGGTTATTGTAGATAAGAATCGATGTTCTTTGTTATTATAGAGTAATATACTTATATGGTTTTTTCAATATTGTAGGTTTACAGACAAAACGGTAAAAAAACGTGTGAAGGATATATTTGACCAATGTTATGATGGAGATTGGGTCACATTTAAAAAGATCCCACAAAACGTTAGGATGCGTTTGTTTGATCGCTTTCGGGTATTTATCAGTTAATTATATGTCTATGTTTTGATTAATTGTTTTAGTTATGACATTTTTACCTTGACTTTACAGACCAAGTATAAATGGAATCCACGAGCTGAGCAGGCCATATATGACACATTTATCGACCTGATCAAAGACCGCTTTAGAGATAACATGAAAACTTTGAGAGAATTATCTAAAGAGATGGCTAAGGAGGCAAATCGTGAACTACCAGATGAAGGATACGATATTGGTATCCTACGTGAATTTCCACCTAAAGGGATTCCCCTTGAGAAATGGCACAGAATGTGTGCGGTATGGAATTGAATATTTTTTTTTTTAAATTTAATTGTCTATCTATCTATCTGTTTTTTTATATATATATATCATGGTTTAAAAAAACGTCCGCCTTCGAAACGGAAGGAAAACGCATATGAGGCGGCGCCTCAGGTTCAGATGTTAAACGGACGCCTCAGTTGAGCGAGGCGGAAAAAAACGGCCGAGGCGGTACGAATATGGCGAGGCGTACGCTTTTTTTAGGCTGTATAAATGATGGATTAGGGTTTATTTTAGGCGCCAAAAGCATATTGGCGGCAAAAAAGTATTATGGCGGCAAAAAAAGTATCAGCGCCATTATTTTTTTCCATTTCTTTAAATAGCCTTAGGGTTTTTTATTTTAGACATCCAAAAAAACACAAGCGTTCTTGCATCTGGCTGATTCTTCACTGCAATTATTTCTTCAATCGTGATCACTGATTCTTCACTGCAATTTTTTCTTTCAATCTTATTCAATCTTCAATACAAGTAAGTTCTCTTCACTACTTTCTTATTCAATCGTGATTCACTGCTGATTTTTATTGATTGTGTTAGTTGATCTTGTTGTTTTTATTCAATCGTGATTCACTTGCTGTTAATTTACTTCCTGTTAATACTTAATACTTGCTGCTAATTGACTTGCTGAGTTGCTGTTAGTGTACACTCAAAGGAATCCTTTTTTAATAAAGGATCAAAATCAAATATATTGCAATACACTGCAGGTCACAATCTTATAATATTGCTGCTGTTAATTATATTGATGCTGTTAATATGTTGTGTGCAAGAAACTTGAATTTTATGTTAATGATACGTACCTGTATGGCTGTATAATAAATTTCAGTAAGTGATAATCTATGAAACTACATTATTCACAGTGCATGTCTACAAAGTTAAAAAAACACTATGTCTAAGGAAATAAAAACTAATATGCAAGATTAGATGATGATTATCTTAAACATGTTATTTATCATGACAACCAGAACTACATAAAATTCAAGTTTCTTAAGTATTCTACACTTGTGAATGGATGATTATACATGTTTTGATTATAAGTTTATACATGTTTTGATTATAAGTTTATAAGTGCATGTTTTTAACTGTTGATTTGATGAGAAAAGTCATTTTTTGATGTTAAGTAGTTATTATTTTATGATATATATATAATTTTAATATTTATTTATTAATACCGCCTCGGCCTTACGCCTCGTTCCGCCTCAATACTTACGCCTCGTGAGGTAGATTTGATAGCTCTAGTTGCCTTAGTGTTTTGCACATTATTCTAAAACTAAAATATACGTTATACATTGGTTAAAAACTTATGCTAGATGAGTATAGATAAACCTCTATCCTGTAGCATCATCTTCAGCAAGTTTTTTTGCAACCTCCATTGAGAATGGTTTATACCCTCTCCATACAGCCAATGTAATATGTGATGAGTGTGTCATTTCGTTAAATAGGTTATATATAATTACTTAAGAAATCTTCTTAAATTTTAATTATACTTTATATTTTTTGAATCTTACATAATTTTTTTTTAAGAAACCGAAATAACCGAAAAACCGAACCGATGTAAAAACCGAAAAAACCGAAACCGAACGGTTTTCAAAAACCAAAAACCGACATTTCGGTTTCGGTTTTGCTTTTGCCTAAAAACCGAACCGAACCGAACCGTGCACACCCCTAATGAAAACATTAGCGGGTTGGGTAGCGAGTTAAAATGAGTGATATGGTGCTCGATTTGATGCAAATTATTTTTTTCCAGACTCACCCTAAGTTTTATCATTACAGCATTGGAACACCGAAAAATGGCAAAAAAAGTCAATAGCCGGGAGAGCAAACCGCAAAAATGACTTGTGCCGTCATACAGGCGGGTCAATACGATTTGATCAACATCGTATCAACTTGGTAAGCTAAATATTATTAACCATCTCTATATTTAACACTTATAATTTACAATACTCCTTTTTGTGTAGGACAAAGAAGCGGGTAAAACAGTTGGATACAAGAAAGTATTGTTACAGACCCACGCCACTAAGAGGTGCAAAAAAATGTTACAAGATGGGGAGATAAGTGAAAATGATTTTGCGTCGTTGGAGTTTGTTACCGACCGTGCAAAGCGTTCATATGTAAGCTCTCTTCTATCAATCATATAACATATATGAATTATGGTGTCACTTTTACCGGTTGATAACTTTCACTTGATAAAATTATAGGTCGCATACTCGCAACAACTTAAAGATTTGTATGGGGACGTGGATTGCGATGATTTAGACTTATGGGAAAGTTTGCATCCTAAGTGTAAGGGTCGCAAGATGTTCGGGATAGGATCTTCTGATCCTGATTTTCTGGTGACCGGAAAAAAATCATCTATAATTTGCGGTTCTAACGATGATGCCCGACACTCGCAAGAGGTATCATTGTTTATTCTTGTTATTTAGATAGCATAAACATTTTTAAGATAGTCCTATTAGTGAAGGTAATAGTTTAGGCTTTAAATGGGAATAATGAGTTTGCTAATATGGGTTTCATATGGTCGTATTGAAGGTAGCTTGTTTGTGATTGATTGAGTACATTGCTGGTTGAATAGGTTTGTTATGGGCGGGTTTGGGTCACGGGTCAGAATGGGCCGTGCGGGTCAGAATGGATCGGGTCAGAATAGGTTATTTTTAAACAGGGTTAATTAGATTCGGGTTAGAACGGGTTCACGTCAATTTTGATTTGGGTCAGAAGGGTTCATTTTCAAGGTTTATTTGGTTTGTGTTAGGAGTTTTTACAAAATAAGCACGAGTCGAGATGATTTTTACCACTCATGTATAAATATGTTTAATAAAAGTAAAATTGCAAGAAACATAAGGAATTGCGTACTTATAATACTTTTTAATAATTTATTAAAATAATTAAGTACAAATAAATAACGACATTTTAATATGATATTTCATTTTTCTAATATGTTGTGTGTTTGTATTTTCTTATAAGGGATTTTTACGTTGTTAGTTAGATTTTTGTAGGGTTGTGTTGATCGACCTGTTCGGGTTGATATGTGATGATTACGGTTTTATAATTTTCAGCTTCAAAAAGTTCAGGCGGAACTAGAAAGAGAGCGTGAGGCTCGACAAAACATAGAAGCCCGTTTGGAACTATTTCTACAAGAGCGTGAAAAAGAGCGGGCCGACCAAGACGCATGGCGAAAAAATATGGAAGAAATGGTGAAAAACATCGGAAATAAGTAAACAAAGCTCTCGTTTTGTTAAGTATTGGAATGTTGGATTAGTTTTGAATCAAATAACTTGCTCTTAATTAGGATTTTTTTGTGTGTTTTGGAACTTTTAGAATGTTTTAGAATCTTGCTTGTTGCAAATGTTTTGGAATGTTTTATAATGTTGCTTGCTGCATTTTTTTGGAATATTTTATATTTTGCTGCATTTTTTATACAAAAAATGGTTTTTTTAAATTCAGTTTTGTTATTTTGTCACAAATCTTTGTCACAAATCTGTCGCAGAAGAGTTTTATAGTTTGTAGGAATTTTGTCGTAGAAAAGTTTCATAATTTGTAGGAATTTTGTCGCAAGAACGTTTTTAAATGTTTGTAGGAAATTTGTAGCTACATTAAAAAATATATTTTTTAGTTGTAGGAAATTTGTCGCAAACTTTTTGATAACTTTGTAGGAAATTTGTTGGAAACCGTTAGTGTTGTAGATAATTCGTAGCAAATTGTTTAGAGAAAATTTATAAATTTGTAGGAAACTTGTGGAAAGTTTTATTGATTTGTAGGAAATTTTGTCGCAAGAAAGTTTTATAGTTTGTAGGAATTTTGTCGCAGAAGAGTTTTATAATTTGTAGGAATTTTGTAGCAAGAACGTTTTTAAATGTTTGTAGGAAATTTGTAGCTGCATTAAAAAATATATATTTTATAGTTGTAGGAAATTTGTCGCAAACTGTTTTGATAACTTTGTAGGAAATTTGTTGGAAACCGTTAGTGTTGTAGATAATTCGTAGCAAATTGTTTAGAGAAAATTTATAAATTTGTAGGAAACTTGTGGAAAGTTTTATGATTTGTAGGAAATTTTGTCGCAAGAAAGTTTCATAATTTGTAGGAATTTTGTCGCAGAAAAGTTTTATAATTTGTAGGAATTTTGTCGCAAGAACATTTTATAATTTGTAGGAATTTTGTCGGGAAAATAAAAAATTATGAATATTTTTTTTAATAATGTTATTAATTTTAAAAATAAAATATCATAAAATAATATAAAAAGGCAAAAACGTGGAAGAATTGTCGGAATTTTGCAAGAAGAGCGATTTGTCAGTATTTTGTAGCAAATTTTGCGACGAGAGATTTTGTAGGAATTTTGTAGCAGATTTTGTCGTATTTTTGTAGCTAATCCGGTTACCCACAAGTTTATATCCTACGAATTTTTTTGTAGGAAATTTGTGGGTAAGACAAATTTGCTACAAATTTCCTACAAATTTGGTTGTCACAAAATGGACAATTTTCTAGTAGTGATTCTCAGACGTTTTTCCAGAAGAGTTACCTGGATTACCGCCAGATCGGAAGGTTGAATTTAGGATTCACCTAATACCAGGAATGGCACCAATTGCTAAGGAGCCATATAGTTTAGCACCGACGGAGATGTAGGAAATGAAGAAACAGTTGGACGAATTACTTGACAAAGGTTTTATACAGCCTAGTTCATCACCGTGGGGAGCACCGGTCTTGTTTGTGAAAAAGAAGGACGGATCAATGCATATGTGCATTGATTACCAACAAGATTACAATTAAAAATCGGTACCTACTACCGAGAATTGATGATCTGTTCGATCAATTTCAAGGAGTTCATTTCTTTTTTAAGATCGACTTACGCTCAGGATTATCATCAATTGAAAGTACAGGAAAAGGACATTCCTAAAATTGCTTTCAGAACAAGGTATGGTCTTTATGAATTTACAGTTATGCCATTTGGTTTAACCAATGCCCCAGCTGCATTTATGGACATGATGAATAGGATATGTAAACCATACTTGGATAAATTCATAATTGTCTTTATAGATGATCATGCAGAGCATCTACATACACTTCTGAGATATGTAAACCATACCCCCCTAAAACCCTTAACATACCCTAAAACATCCTAAAATATACCCCGTATACGAGAAACGGTCCTAAAATACATTTATATTTATAAAAATCAAATAAAAACAAATAATATACCTTCTCGCGGGGCGCGACCCAGTGATACCAGGTGTGTCCTTAGGCTACCACGTGTCCTTATACTTGCGAGATCTATACTGTTGATTCACCTAAGCTAGATCCTACCCTACACCCTCGCGGGCCACGTAAGATAATGAATGGGGGCTTACGGGCCGCAAGCTGCCCTTCGATCATACCTATAAAAGGGATCGAAGGCCTCAGTTTTTCGACGTTCAATTCTTTCTTTCTCTCTCAAAGACATAGTGTTATTATACTCAGGAATAATACCCCTAAAAAGCGAAGCTCTGCCTCGTTGTAAGTATTATAACCCCCGGTTACGTATTAGTTACTCTACCCGATTGATCTAGGGCTTCGTAACGCATGTCAAGGCTCTGCCTAACTCAGTTCGTTGGAGTTCTGTCTCGGTTGTATGGCTAATGTAATTTGGGTTATCTTACTAACACGTGTGCATTGTTTAATTTTAATAGATAATAACCAGGAGAATCATCAGGAAGCTATTGTATTACCTAAGATTACAATGTGAGTCATTCTTTTTTTTTCTAACGATCTGTTTTACCAAAACCTCAATAACCTCAATTGTTTTCGATTATACTTACAGTGATTGAGTCTATGTATTCTACAATTGCTGCCAGTATGTGGGGTTTTGTATGCAATACTTGTAATCTGTTACTATTGGACGACGAGTTAGCCAATGTGTAACATGACCACAGTCATAGAACTGTGGAATTAGTAAATATGACAAATACTGAAAGAGTATGTTGGGTAGATATAAACATTGTAATCACTGATGTTCACAATACTGTAAAGTTATAAAAACTGTTTTGATTAACCTGTGATGCACTCGCCAGTATTTCTTGCTGATAAACATTTTTAAAATGCGTTTCAGGTAACTTAATGTGAAAGCAAATAGAAGCCAGCTGGAGAGCACTGAAGGCTTAAAGAAGTGGCTATAAAAGTTACCTAAACAAAAAAAAGAAGTTATGTTTTCAATAAATAGGGTTTATCCCTATAAATGTATTGTAATGGAAACTTGGGTTTTATCCCATTTGTTTATTATAAAAGTTTGGTGTTTTGAAACTCTGATAATGTTTCCTAACTACGGTCCTGATGTCTCATTTTCGCTGCCAAATTAATAAAAACCGATACCACCAGCTCTGATCTCGCGGCCACCCGCTCCCTGGCAGGGGTCGGGGGCTGCGACAATACTAATCCAACATGATAATCAAAACTCCATATCTGTTGTATATGTGTTGCATCATTTGCTAGAAGAAAATATGAAATCGTCATCAAATATTACTTTGTCGAACAGAATCCACGTTAGACGCCATAGATCTGAGAAATCTTGGAAAGGAAGTAACAACTAATAGGAAATCTTTAGAGTTTTAATTTGAAACAGATTTATAACGCGAATAAGGAGGGAATGTACAAAAGGACAATCGTACCCCTGCATATCATTCAACTCCCCCTGCCACGTGTTGGGTCAGGATCCGTTCTCACACTTTAGGGCGTTTTCTTCTGATCCCGTACCTAATTAAATAAATACATTTTTAGTAAAACCCAATCCCCTACCTGAACTCTCGATAACACAAATCACAGATGCATACCAAAATTATGAGTAAAAAACGTAAATTTGAAACAAACGATTAATTTTGAACTTAAAAACTCATAAATCTCAAACAAACACTGATTTCACGTGGATGCAAGAATGAAGAGTGAACTGAATAGATCAAATGATTAGAATTACTTACAAAACGTTGTACAGTTGATTCGGTTTTGTGGTCACAGATCTGAGAGTGTTGGTCTGGTTTGAATCCGCCTGAGGTTAAGCCTGAACCTGAGCCGAAACCCTAGAATTTTTAGTTTTGCGTTTTTTTGTTGTTGTATTTCAAATTGAGATAGAGAGGAGAGGTGAAGTTGTGATAAGATGGAGCCATAGAGGGGGAATTAGAGGGAATGTAGGGATGGATGGAGGGAAGATGAAATTCAATTTTTTGGTTGTGGGAATGGATCAAATGATGCGGTCCTAGAGGAGAACCGCAACTTTTAGTTTTGGGAGTACCCAAACTTATTAAAATGAGGTGTAGGTTGGATCAAATGATGCAGTCCCTTAGGAGAACTGCACCTTCACTTTTTCCTAGTGGTATCTTTGGTTCTCTTGTGTACTAGTGCAGCTTCATTTCTTTGTTGATTATATCCTTATACATGGGTCTAAAACATAAAACTCTAATCATGTTTATTCTATCGTGAATATGATATTAGATAACAAATCAGTAAAACTTACTTGTTGGAACATAGATCTGAGATGAGAATGATGAATCCATGATTCCCGTTATGGTACCTTGTGTTGATGGATCACACTAGAGAGAGTTTTTAGTATTGGTGTTCTCCTTGAGTTTTTGATCACTTGTCATCAATATATAAAGATCAATGAATAATGGTCATGAATAGTGATCCGTTATAAAAACTCTATGTATTCTCTATTAATGGTACCTAAAGGGAAATCATAATTGCCCCTTGAACTAATCACTTTTGACAATTACTACCATCAAGTAATTGTCTGGGACTAGTTATGTCATATTGGTAACGTTACTCAAATGATCCGTAAGGCCACATCAACGGGTTATTTCTAACATTCTCCCACTTGGCCAAGTGATCATTTTTTATAAGCATAAATAAGTTTGGCCATATTAAAACAATAACTAATGTTTCAAATTGAATTTGTAACAGAAAAATACAGTCATTGGGTTATTGTCAACTCAGGACCTCCATTAATCATATTACACCCCCAAATCAAAACATACGTAAATCTAAGACCAAAATGACTGAGGTAAGCCCTTTTAAAAAATAATTTGTATAATTCTTGTCTATACATCATTAGGTGGAAATACATATTTATAGACAAACAAATTATATAATTGAGGAAAAATTATAACTAATAATTCATATGTACGATTTGTTAATATGTAAGGCCTTTAGTAAAACCTGTCTTTATTATGAGCTCATAAAAAGACTTTGGGTGTAGACCTTAGTTATCGGATCCGCAAGCATATCATGAATGTAAATGTATTCGATACAAATATTTAGTTTCCTCTTCTTGTTCATAAACGAACAATGATTCTGTATCGAAGTTTAATGCAACACCTCTCGAACTCTTACTGTTCGAGGAAAAAAGGTAGCTGTCTTTTCACAATAAGTCTTTAATATAGTATTTATATGGAGTTAACAAGTTTATGAGTCCACTGATAAATTTTCAACAATATTTATTGACAATTGCATTGTTAATTAACAACATATTATATCATTATAATTTAGGTTGTTGTAAACAGTTTCTTATGACTCCTCCAAAAGACAATTATATCTGCTGACATAAGGATATACCCCGAAATTGACATTTCGTTTCCTTTGAATCAAAGGAAGAGTAATTAACCTGTTTGAGTTCTCACTTCGTCTTACAGTCTTTCTCGTTTTTAAAAGATATTGTCAGATGCTTCACAATAATCTAGAATGGTCTAGTGTTCAGCAATGTCTAAACGAGTATACACTTGAACCTACATAAGGCTTCTAATTAATGAAGCATAAGGAAATAATCTCATTTATCCTTTTATCCTCTAAAGGAGAGCAATACAGTTTGTTACATGTGTAAGAACTCGCTTTAGAGTAAAACTCATGGAACAAAACTAATGTCCCGTCCAGTCTATCTCAGTATATATTTTGATATCTCCCACGTAAGTGGTATCTTCGAGATTCATTTTTATCAAAATATATGTGAGAAATTATTTAACTTACGTAACATATGCTTATCAAAAAGTGCCATCTATATAAGGACACATTTACATTAGTTGCTCCCACTCAACTTGAGGTAGTTACATAAATCCACTTAAATCTTGATGAAAAGAATTGCATTAATATTTCATCATATTTTGATGTTTTGCTTCAACCCATATATGGAAGTTCTTGACATACAAGGTAAGTGTTCTTGACCTTCAGTTTAGAACTTTCGTGTTATTTTATGAACATGTAAGTCTTTGTTTAAGGAAAGTTTGTTTTAATGTTCATATAATGTATCTCTAAATGATTATAGGCCACTAGAACAACAATGATCCTCAAAGAAACATTTTGTAAAAAAGATAAGATGATTCTTTGATAAATAAATCTATTCTGAGCATAGCCTTTAACAATCAATCATACTTTTAGCGTCTTAACGTTTGCATTCAGATTTTGTTTAGTGATGAACACCCTTAGGTAACTCAACCAAATCCCAAACGTTATTCTAACAAATAAAATCAAATTTGCTAATAACAATTCTTATTCCATTTAGAAAATTGATTGATGCTAATGGCTTAATTAGAGGAGATAGGACCAGTAAACTTTCCAATATTCATTTCAACTTCAGTCAAGGAGGATACATAGTCATCAAAGTTAGTAGGCTTTTAAACCCAGATGGCCTCCTTAGTTGATTATTAGGTTTATTAAGAGTTTCAGTTTTATGGATTAACTCTTGCCTAAGTTGCTATCATTTTCATTATTGTAAGTGTCTAAGAGTTGGTGCAGTATGGTGTGCAAGAGGTGTAATCGGAGTAAAATTTAATAGGTCTCTTCCCCCCGCCTCTTGCACTTCTGGCAAGTCCTAATAAGGACTTTTACTGCTCCCACTGACTTAGAAATCTTTAACAATTTAGAATGCTTATGGTCAACATTAGAAGACCAATAAATTCTAATAGAGAAACAAGTTAATGATGTTACTCATTTTAGTTTCTTTGTTTGAGGATTATAATTTTGGAAAGAAATCTGAGTGTGCCCACGTTTAAGTAACAATGAAACTTTTGCTAAAGTATCAGTAGATTCTTAAAGAGAAAAGTTGTGAAGAAGCAATGTCTTGTACAAGAGGTACAAATTGAGGTAACAACAAGTTTTCACTCCCGTACCTCTTGCAACTCTCATAAGTTAAGATTAAGACACTTAATGCTCTCACTAACCTTTTAGATCTCTAGGAATGCTACAAGATAAGTTTCAATGATGTACGTGTTGTGGGAACCTATCATATATGTCAGACTTGATTTCCTTAATGTCCAGATGTTATAAAATTTTGAGGGACATATTTAGAAGGAATCATAGTATATATGAATTAATTTCTTTAATACTTTGATCCATAAGGGACATATTAGACACAAGTAAATATTATGATAAATGAATAATGTCTAAATATTCCATTTTGGGATAAGTTCCAATGAAATATAATTTCTGATTGAACTTGGTTTATTCCCTTAGCCATTTAATTATTAATGCTTATAACACATGCTCATAAGTCACTAAAAATGAGATTTGATAATATTTCATCCTTCATTAACCTGGTCCAAATTTGGCATGCAATTTGGTCTTAATGGATGAAGTTTGTAGATCTCATTTTTCTTTTATTAAATTTTCATTTTCATGGTAACAAAAGTTGTGAAAAAATGTAGTATCATCTAGTTCTATCTTATAAGATTTCTATCCAGATTGTGATCACATATGAGAGTTTAAGGTAAGAGTGACTTTGCCATGACCATGCAAATCTCACAGTTGTCATAATGTAGCTTTCGTATTGATACTAAATTCTGAATAATTTACAGAATATATAAGGTATCATAAAGCTCAATTATGAGTTTATTATGGTTCTTGTAGTCTTAACAATAAATTTTGTAACTAACTCTCATCTTAAGTATTTGTTGATTTCTGGTAAGGAAACACAAAGAACTAGAGTCAACCCGTCATGCGTTGATTGGAATATCATCATTAGCAGACTTAAATATCATAAATTTCTGACTAATTATCTTAGCCAGCTGTTCCATTCAATTATGGATAGTCTCGATGCTCATGCCTGGTTTAATGACACAAATTTGCAGTGAGACTTTCCTTTTGAAGAAACTTATAGCTGGAAATATTACTTGTACACTATCGTTGAATCTTAAAAGTATCTTCCTTTAAGGTTTAATGTCGGTGAGATGAACAACATCTAATTTTCCAGTTTCATGCATTCCTTTTCCTGTACATATGCTGCTAATCAACACACTCGTTTTCCTTCGGTACTCTTTAGTGGTATAGTTGATTCTTAAGGTAACATATGGTATTAGTGGAAAAGTTATATGTAATGCACCGGAAAAGTGTACTGATTTCCATGTGTAAACCTTTAAATTATGGGTCATGGTATTGTACATCATAATGTATTCGCATATGCCACTAACTTTATAGTAAGAATCTAGAGTAATGTGTAAGGACTTGCACGAAAATGTCCTAAAACACTCCGTAAGTAGAAACCCGGACCCCTAAAACCCTAAATTTTATTAAAAATCAAGAAAATCCAAATTTATCCATCTGTCGCGGGCCGCGTAAGAGTTAAGCAAGGCTTACGCGGGGCGCGACAGCCTTGCAATTCTCTGGATAACGATCAGGGCCACGTGTCAGACACGTGGTAGACCTACGCCATGACACGGCAGCCCTAGCCATAGCTTGGGTGGCCCTTGCGGGCCGCGAAGAACCCAAAAATCAGCTATAAATAGTACGTTGCATGGCCAGGCTCCTGTGCTCGAAAATTTTCATCAAAAGTTCCTTCTTTCTGTCGAAATCACAAAGTTAAAGTAGTGAAACGTTGCTATGATTACAGGGTAATAACTCGATCACTGCTACGATACAATGTCCGATCGATTGAAACCGATCTGATGGATGTTTAAGTGCTGCCTGAATTCGGGCTATACTTTGTCATTCGTCATGAGGGTTTTGATTTCGTGAATTGATGGTAAATGTTGTATTAAGTTAGTTACTAACCTAGTTTCGTTTGCATTATTTAACTTGGTTACCAGGCTTAATCTGCTTAAACTGTAGGCAAAATCTGTCCAGTTAAACTTGCAATGTGAGTCATTCTCTTTTTACCAAATTATTTCCAAAACCCTATTTATTTTCAAAGTTATAATTACAGGGATTAAGTCTTTGTAATCTTCAATTACATCCGGTATGTGGAGTTTTGTATACATTACTTGATAACCGTCACCATTGGACAACGAGTTAGCCAATGGGTGATATGACCATAGTCACAGATACGGTTGAGTGACAAATACCATTGGGTAATTGGTTGATATAAACATTGTAATCGCTCTTAATACTGTAATTTATAACAATGTGTCATTTTGTGCAAATTGAATGACTCGCCAGTATTTCCCCGCTGATAAAATCTTTTTAAACATGTTTCAGGTGATTTACTGTGAACAAGGAAAGCGCCGCGTAGCACTCCAGCTTGAATGAAGTGGCTCAGTAAATAAATAAACATGTTTTGTAATCAGGGAATTTCCCAGTAAAATTCCTTTATTGTAAATTACGGGGTTTGTCCTGAAAAAATAAGTAAAATAAATGGGTGTTTTCAGTTTAAACGATCCTGCTAAAATTTTCGCTACCTAATTAAACACCAATACCACGGGTTTCTGTCCCGCGACTTCTGGACCGTGTAAAACCGGGTCAGGGGCCGTGACATAATGCATGCATCTTAGGAATTATTTTGATTCTTCCAAAGAAAACAAATTAGTCTTTGGAAATTTAGAATCTAGAATAGCTCACATGATAGCAATAATTAAATTAGTTCTTGATTATCATAAAAGATATAATGGTTGACTTATCCCACTAGTCATGCTCTAGTTTTCTTTTATCAGAAAAGAGCAGTAGGATTATCATAACTTAAGAAATAATCAACAATCCAACAAGAGAAAATTTTTAGAAACTCTTTAGTAAGCAAAACATTTTAGGTTTTGAAATTAGAGAGGATGAGATACAAACCTAAGAAGAAGCTTGGAGTGATTTACATTATGGGGTAATCAAGTAAGGCATACACAAATTATTATATTTAAGATACAGTCTAGTATAACACCAAAATAACAGACTAACTTAAGGTTCTACCTGAATTTTGGCTTCGCTTAGACTTTGACCAAAATTCAGACACATTATGAACATACATAAATAACAGATTGTGTAGATGTTCTATATAAATTTGGCTTCTCTTTAGCTTTAACCAAAATTTATGCATTATGAACATACATAATAGACTGACTTATTGTTCTACATGAACTTTGGCTTCGCTTTGGCTTTGACCAAAATTCATGTATTATGAACATATGTAAATAAAACCAACTTAATGTTCTGCCTGAATTTTGGCTTGGCTTTGGCTTTGACCAAAATTCACGCATTATGAACGATATACAAAAATAAATCTCGGCTTAATGTTCTACCTAAATTTTGGCTTCGCTTTGGCTTTGACCAAAATTCAGGTATTATGAATAATATAAATAATAGACCGTCTTTAGTGTTCTACATGAACTCTGGCTTCGCTTTGGCTTTGACCAAAATTCATATATTATGAACACACATAAATAATAAAGTAAAGCACATAAATATAACATAACACCTTTGGGCTAGAAATGAAATATTTATGTAAATTAGGCAAATACAAATAATTAGATAAGATGGCATAACTTAAGCTTCAATGTTTAATCAAATGATATCCCGTTGGTTCAATCATTGATCACTGAAGTTCGCCATTTAACTTGCATACTTAAGTTGGGCCATTCACAAGTTAGTCCCATATGAGAGAGAAAATAAGTAAATAAATAACTAAGGCTTGCAAACCGGTTTTGACATATTTGCAAAACGATTTCATAATTTGCAAGATAACTTTGCCAAAATAATTAACTAATTAGTCGATTTCAATACTTTTCATCTATACCAAATTAAATCACCATTAATAGGTTTACTGGTGTGGGATTGAAATAAGTCACCAGCATTTAAAATAAATTGATTTAATCGATCATCAATAGATTTATGAAAAATACTGCTAATTTAGTCATTTGCAAATTATGCCTGTTTAAGATTCATGAAAACCGATTGGCATATAAACGATGTGCAAAAAGAATCGATTATAAAATAAAATATCTCAATTGATTAAATCCTTTTTGCAAAACTAAATCCAATCAAAGAAATAATCCAATTGATGGATTCTTGTTGGCATGGAAATTTACGTAAAATTAAAATTAATATACCATTAATTCATCACCAAAATGTATAAGTCACTAATTAATCACATTAAATAAAGAATTACAATAGAGTATTGTGAAACCCAATAGATAAAACAAAATTAAAAATATGTCACTAATTAAAATCACCATCAATTGCAATTCAAGATGATGTAAATATAGTTAAAGTGACAATTCTTTGAATTGGATTGTATGCCATATATTTTCGGTTATCAAGGGTGTCAGAATGAATCATTTGAAAATGAATATATTTTACTTCCATAAAAAAGCCATTACATCATGATTGCCCGTTATTTGAATTGTCCAAAAGAACTCGTGATATTATTAACAAATTGACTTACATGGTTTAAGTTCTAAATCAACTTGCAGGTCAGAAGATCACGAAATATAAAATATGGCAACAAATCGATTTACATGATCAACCTGATATAATCAATATTGCTCTGATACCACATGTTGATTATATCCTTATACATGGGTCTAAAACATAAAACTCTAATCATGTTTATTCGATCGTGAATATGATATTAGATAACAAATCAGTAAAACTTACTTGTTGGAACATAGATCTGAGATGAGAATGATGAATCCATGATTCTCGTTATGGTACCTTGTGTTGATGGATCACACTAGAGAGAGTTTTTAGTATTGGTGTTCTCCTTGAGTTTTTGATCACTTATCATCAATATATAAAGATCAATGAATAATGGTTATGAATAGTGATTCATTATAAAAACTCTATGTATTCTCTATTGATGGTACCTAAAGGGAAATCATAATTGCCCCTTGAACTAATCAGTTTTGACAATTACTACCATCAAGTAATTGTCAGGGACTAGTTATGTCATATTTGTAACGTTACTCAAATGATTCATAAGGACACATCAACGGGTTATTTCTAACATTCTTTCCATTATGCAAATCAGAATCATCAAACTAAAGGGTTTAACCCCAACATTTGGTGTCAGAGCCACTAGGGCTCGATTTTGGGAAAGAAGAAAGTAACAGCAAGAAGGCGATTCGTGTCATAAGAAAGCTGAGAAAGAAGAAAAAAGGTCGCTGGAAAGAGAAAGAAGAAAGTTAGTTTGTCAATCAGAAAGAGAAAGACGACACCCGTCAGAAAGAAAACACAGATTTGGAAAGAAGAAAGAAAACATAATGATTTACAGAAAGAAAGAAAATGGCAGCGAATGATGGAACCATAGCAGTCCGGGAGCAAGGTAAGGTACCAATTCAATGCCCTAAATTGACTGAAACTAATTACACTACATGGTCAATTATGGTTGAGACAGTGCTAAGGGAATATGGTCTTTGGGAGGTGGTTACTAGAGAAACGGATGATGAAAGGAAGAACTATACAACAAAGGAAATAATTTACCAAACTCTTCCTGAGGAAATTCTCTTACAGTTTGCCAAACACAAGGATGTGAAGGAGGTTTGGGAGTCAATCCAGGTTCGGTATTTAGGTGTCGACCGAGTGCAAAAGGCGAGGTTGCAAACTCTAAGGAGTGAATTCGAGATGTTAAAGATGAAGGACACCAAGACAATCCATGAATATTAAGGTAAGATTGGTTGTATTATTGCAAAATTTAAAAGTCTTGGCTCTTATGTTGAAGAAGGGATCGTGAGAAAGTTTCTTAAATCGGTCCCAAGAGATACTTACCTATGGTAGCCCCAATTGAGCAATACTACGACCTTGAAACTGTGCCATTTGAAGAGGCAGTGGGAAGGTTACAAGCGTATGAAGAAAGGCTTAAAGGCTACAAAGAATAGGAAGAAGGGCAAAACTCAACTTTTGTTGGCTAATGAACAAAAGAATGAAGAAAGTGAAAGGTCCTATGGACGTGGAAGGGGTCTTGGAAGAAGCTATGGTAGAGGTGACGGAGCTCAAGAAAGAGGCCCGGGTCGAGGTGATAAAGTGGGTTTCGGTGTTTCAATTGTGGAGAATTTGGGCATTTTGGTTATGAGTGCAACACATGGAAGGATAAAGATAAAGAAGCTAACTTGATTCAAGAAGAAGAACCAACTTTACATTGAAGAAGGAATGGGTCGACATCAAGATTAACGGGTGAATATTGGCTAATCGTGATGGTTTGGGTCAAGTCAGGTTATTGGTATGGGTCAAGTCGGGTCAAATAATAGAATAGGTCTACATGTTTTATTATAGTCATATGTTTGCAAATCAGAATCAACAAACTAAAGGGTTTAACCCCAACATCAAAATCTTAGATTCAAATTTTGAGACGGGCCACATCACAAATTTTCCTTCACCTGACAAAAAACTAAAAAGCATCATCAGACTCGATAGTATGGGGGCATGGAGAGGGGAGGGCAAGGCCCTCCATGCCACCCTGACATAAACGCCACAAGGGTTTGGGCACTTGGAAGTTTTGCCCTTGCCTTTCACCACCGCTCCCCTTTTTGTGATGTGGAGGATAAAACAGGCATTTTCCTAATGTGATGACTGCGGGGCATGCTCTTTCCCCGTTACCCTTTCCTACCATACCATGTAGTGTGAGAGATTCATCGACCAATGTTTACAAGACTGCAATATTCCTCAGGTACACCGACCATGTCATTGGTGATTTCCAAAAGATCACTGACACTTCAAAAACCCAACTTTTATTTTGGTTTTGTATGTTCTACGAGTGATCACGTAGCCCTTAAAACTAACAGTATTCTCTGTGATATAATGACGATTTTTTGACGAAATATTTATTTTTCAATTAACTTAAACCATCCGTCAGAATTTCACAACTTGTTACACGTTTCCGACAAAAAATGAATCGAGTGGATCACAAACCCCTACGTTCATGTAAAAAATACTGTAGATATATAAAAAAAATTATAGCAGTTCATAATTTATTTGTTTCAGCTCACTTTCATATTTTATTTATAACATAAAGTACAACGAATTATTACACACATAAGGAGTTGCTCCAACAAGTATAGGAAACTTACTCCCTAGGAGTTGCTTTGACAAGTGTAGGAAACTTACTCCCTAGGAGTTGCTTTGACAAGTATAGGAAACTTCCTATGAACGGTTAAACCATCACTCTCAGTCATGTCAATAGGCTCGTTCCCCAGCAATGAAAATTCAAACTTATACACCAAATTTGCCAACACAATTTCGTTAATAATCATTGCAAAATTAATACCAGGACATCCTCGTCGTCCAGCACCAAATGGTACAAACTCGAAATCGAAACCTTTATAATCCATTTTGTTGTTCAAGAACCTCTCTGGTCTAAACTCTTCAGGTTCTTCCCATATTAAAGGATCTCTAGCTATCGCCCATGCGTTAATCATCACTTGCGAACCTGATGGGATGTCATAGCCGAGTAGTTTAACGTCTTTTGTTGATTCACGGGGAACAAGCAATGGAGCTGGAACGTGTAATCGTAGGGCTTCTTTGAGGACGGCTTTTAGATAGGGCATATTGTCTAAGTCGTCTTCGGTGATCATTTCTCTTCCTTGTCCTACCGTGTGTGCCTCTTGTTGCAATTTTTTCATTGTACGTGGGTTTCGTAGTAGCTCGCCAATCGCCCAGTCGAGGCTAGTGGATGTGGTATCGGTGCCAGCATTAAACACGTCCTAGGAATCATGAATCAAAATTACATATGTATATAGGCGACGGTTAAAAAAAACATGTGTGTATATATATGTTATTTTCATATGTGTAGAGCTACGTGACATCTGACACACTTATAAGTAAAACCCAACATTCACTTTTGCTTTAAGGGTGTAGTTTAGTTTACCTAGTTGTTAACATTATGGTGGTTCACACATGTATAGCAAGTACACATAATACTTATATATGGGGGATAAATCTAAATACATTTTTTGCCGGAGAGTAAATCTAAAATGTTACGTTTCCATATCGGTTTCATGATAAAGATAAAGTAGTTGAAAACATATGATGTTTTCCAATGAAGATAAATTAATCTAAAATGCATCTAAGCACTCATTTCGTATGCATATGTAAAATTTCATGCATAAACATCTAGTTTAGGTGAGAGATTCTTGAATAAGACTAAGAAAGGAGAGACATATTACCAAGATGATAGCTTTAATCATTTTTTTCTCGAGATGAAACCCTATCGAGTTATCCTTTTGAATTTCTAATAAAATATCAACAAGATCTTGGCCTTCAGCATCACCCTCTTTCTTGTTTACATGTTCATCAATTACAACGTCATAAAACTCATCAACATCTTTAACAAGTTTTTCAATTTCTCGTTCTAATCCGGTAAATCTATCCATCCATGCTAACCAAGGAAAAACGCTCGCAAAACAGAAACGTCCCGTCAAATCTAAAGACCGGTCTAGCAAATGCTTAAGCTCCATCCCTTCATATATCTTTCCCAAAGCTGCCCTAGAGATCACATTATGTGTAAGGGTAGCAACGAACTCACTCAAATTAAAAACGGATTCATTGGTTCCTTGAATCTTTTTTATCAAACTCGCCACCTCCTCCTCCCTCACTTTTCGGTACGACTGAACCCTTTTGTTGCTTAAAAGATGAAGTACAGAAATACTTTTGAGTTGCCTCCACTGCTCTCCATATTTGGAAAAGGCTATATCTTTGCCGTCATAAGTAAGTTTACTAATGGTGTTTAAATACGGCCTATTTGCAAATGTTATATCATGGGTTTTCATAATCTCTCTAGCTGCATCAACAGAAGAGGCTACAATTATCGGCACACTACCAAAGTGAAGCAATACGAGTGGACCGTAAGTCTTAGCCATGGATTGAAGGACACGGTGCATGCCCACGCCTAATTGGTGAAGGTTTCCTATTAATGGTAACCCTGGTGGAGATGGAGGTAAGTTTTTATGGGATTTTTTGGAAGAAAAATATAATTTTGAAACAAGTAAGGCAAAAATTATAGGAAGAGAATAAAAGGGAAAAACTTGTAGGTTGAAAGACATTTTATCGATGTTCTTGCTAAGTCCCCTTGTATGTGTTTGCTTATGTTGAGTATATGGAGTGTATATATTTATAATATAATGAAAGTTCCAAATCAGTTACTATTTACAACGTTTATGCTTCTAGAAATCTCAAAAAAGTCAACATTTATGCTTCTAGAAATCTCAAAAAAGTCAAGGTTTATGCTTCTAGAAATCTCAAAAAAAGTCAGCAACAAACCCTTGTTATCTTAATTATTGTAGGCCAGAGATATCCTCAATTTATTTTTATAGTTAAAAGCTAGATGTATCTATACAGTTATAAAAATATAATATCTTAAAATAGATCTTGTCATGCAGGGATTAAGTTCTATGGCATCCCTGTGTAACAAATATCGAGTTTACTTGAAGGTTGAACATGATTTTATGTTGTTCTAAACTTTACTAAGGCTTGAAAAATAAAACTAAAAATTATGTAGTATGGTTGAACATGATTGTTTATTTTGTGAACGTATGGATCAATTTAAATGTGATAGGAACCATGAGTAGAGAAGTTTTGGCCAGATTTCTCAAGAGAAACAATTAGAAAAGTAAATCTAAATGATGTTTTGCACATATTCCAAAAAATGAAAACTCGTAGAGCACAATTTTAAACATGTTTGTAATGACGTTTGACGTGTTTCTGATGGTTATATGAATTTTAGTTTGATTTTCTTTTGTTTTACATGACCTGACCTGATATGAAGCGAATTTTTTTATACTCGTAGGGCCTAAAATCTTTAAAAATATTCCGCACCCCTATGGAAAAATTTCTTGGTCCGCCACGGTTGTCCCTTGGTATGTGTTTGCTTATGTTGAGTAGGGGAAGGTTCAAATGAAAACAACTAGTTATTGTGAAAACTCGAAAACTAATTAAAAAATCCAAAAAAACATACCAAATTTTTGTTTTTTTTTTTTTTTTTGCATAATAATTATCGCTACTTTTAATATATAAAAAAAATTTCAAAAAAAAAATTCTTTTTTTGTAGTGCACGTGTAATACTACACATGTGTAGTACACATACACATGTGTAATACAATTTTTTTTTTAAGTTTTTTTTATATACAAAAACCTGCGATTTTTTATAAAAAAATTGAAAAAAAAATTGGTGTGTTTTTTAGGCTTTTTTTAGTTAGTTTTCGAGTTTTCACAATAAAAGTGGTTTTCATTTGAACCATCCCCATGTTGAGTATGGAGCATATATATATATAGGTAAAGGGTACTGTACATATTCCCTTATCGTACATTACGTACGCTACAATCTCAGCCGTCAGATCATCTTCCTGCAATGAAAATCGCATGTTGGTTTTTTTTTTGTAATAATTTCGCATGTGATAATTTTGATGAAATAGCAGGTGTTTTTTTGTAACAATTTCGCATGTGGTAATTCAATTTCGCATGTGATAATTTTGATGAAATAGAAGGTTGTTTTTTTGTAACAATTTCGCATGTGGTAATTCAATTTCGCATGTGATAATTTTGATGAAATAGCAGGTTGTTTTTTTGTAACAATTTCGCATGTGGTAATTCAATTTCGCTTGTGATAATTTTGGTAACAATTTCGCATGTGGTAATTCAATTTCACATGCGATTTTCAATGCGGGAAGATGATCTGACGGCTGAGATTGTAGCGTACGTAATGTACGATAAGCGCATTTGTACGTTAACCAGCCCCTATATATATATATATATATATATAGAGAGAGAGAGAGAGAGAGAGGAAGTGTAGAATACAAATCCCCTAATCATACATTACGTACGCGACGATAATAGCCCTACACGTGTCCCTGATTCATTTTTCCTACATAAGGGTATATCAGACAATCCATTCAATTAGCACAAGGTAAATCAGACAATTCCTTCAACAAGCAGATCACGAGTTCGTTACATAGCTATCTGTGTAATTATGATTCGTATCAGTTCGATATTAGGGTTTGATTGATTGTTGTTTTCAATGGATCCAGCACCGGTCGAAACACAGATGTCGATTTCGAAGATGCTGAATTCATCATTGAGCATGTTCAAGTGGGTGGTGAGCAGAGAGTTACGGTTGAGGAAGTTACGAACCCTAATTCTGCAAATGCAAATGTTGTAATTAAGTGTTCCAATAGTAAGTTCATAATTCAGATGTTTAAATGTTCTTACTTTTTATACTCGGTTTTAATGATTTGGTGTTTGTTAGTAATTGATTGGAAGGTTTTTAATGTATTAGAGGGTAAGTGATATCTTCAGTCACCGGATACATTACTTACAGACTCCCCCTTGACTGATAATATCATACCTGCTTTCAACTATGGCTGAGACTTGATCTTTACGGTAGAGCACATCGATCTTAAGCCCTTCTAATAAAAGATTTGTTGACGATCACTTAAGGACGCTTTGAGAAACTCGAAAAATCCAACATCAAGCACTGTAGATCCTCCCCCTCAATCTACTCTCGAATCAAGTTAACACAAACTGACCTACAACCACATGTAAGAATATCGCTCGATACATTAATCTTCAAACCTAACCGGCAACAGAAAGAAAACATTGGATTTCCAATGCCCAACCTTGAACACTTCAAACTTCACTATGACATGAAGTTCAGTTCGATAACTTAATAAAAAACTGAACTCCGTAAAAGTACATCTACCATCTTAATCAAAAGTCTTCAGCCCTTCATGTATGATCTCATCTAGTCATGTATCCTAATGAATCAATCTCCTATCTTCACGAATTCATTGAATCCCCGATGGCTTTCATATCCGATCTTCCCCTCAAATCAACAAGCCCCGCATTATTTCGAGACCACAACTAATCTTCTCTACTTTAAACAGCAACTTAATAAGGCTCAATCTTCAACTAGTCGTCAACCGAGCTTTCAACTTCATCACATCAATACTTGATTAAAAACACGAACATACTAGACAAAACGCCATCATACACGGCTTTTTACGCACAAACTTTAGATTTACGAAGAAGATAGGATTTTTTTACTCCACCTATTTCTTCGTAAACTGTCAAATTCCAACCAAGTTATTATTATCTTCACCTCCAATGCACGATAATAGTCCAAAATTGTCCCAAAATTCTAGTAAGGAACACATCCAAACTCCGAGAATCTTGAAAAGAACACAGTGGGCCACCATTATCGCGTCTCATCCCCTCAGTTAATCCAGTCAACATAAGTACCCTCGAACTTTTCAGTAATCCGAAACTGAGTTGAACTTTCCAAATTACACAAAATTCTGACTCTTGTTAATTATCCGGTACCCCCGGTAACCCGACATAACTAGAAAAACTTGGAACATGCAAAACTTGGAACCTCTAAACTACACAAACTTCTAAACTTAACTAAAAATCCGGTACCCCAGGTAACTCAGAATTCTAGAAAATTCGGAACTCGTAAAACCTAGAAGCTTTTGAAACCTTGGATCAGATCATCTGAACATCATCAGAACAATACTTCTTGATAAGGATTAAATTCTGAATCAACACTAAAATCAAGCACAAGGATTTAATAGAATAAGGGTTGAGGGAGAATGTGTGTTAACTGGACCCTATTTTACTATTTGGGGTTTGAAAATAGTGAGTGATAAAATCTGGAAATAGTCACTATATAGACAATAAATCCGGAAGGTGTGAAACCCGGTTGCAATTAGCATCCAAAAGCTCGGACTCAAACCATTGTTTTATAAAACTCGGAGAACTGTTATAGTTTAAACAGATTAATCTAACAACCTCGGAAAAAGGGAACCTCAGAGAGATACAAACAGTTGCTCGTGCGAATGACTAACCCGAACAGGTGTTCTTTCGATTAAGCAACCCCGGATACTGTTCAATTGTTTAAAACAAACCCAGAATGACTCACACAAAGCAAACTCGGACTGAAATCAAGGAACAAACCCGGAAAGGTTGTTCTATTTCATAAACACAGAAAAAAGCAATTGATAAAGGAAGCACAATAAACTCGGACGGATGAACATGTTAAACATTCCCAGCCAAAGTTATTTGAAATCTGGAAAGGTGAAACCCGAAAACAATTTTGAATTCACGAAGCCCGGATAACAGATCCTCATACAAGGTTCTAACGCGAGAAAACAAACTCGGAGATAGACTTATATGAATGAATAAACCCAAAATTTATGCAAATGAACAACCTCATATCTTTATAATAAACCTGGAAACAATTGTTTCTGTATTTGTAAACCCGGACTGTGAACTGAATAACATCACTTAACCCATACCAATTTATCTGTAAACTCTGATGAAATAAATATTAAACTCAGATGGACCTTAGAAATAATAAACTCTGATGGAAGACTTAACTTTGATGTCCTTTTAATTAATAAACTAAGATAGAAAAACTCAGAATGAAGGATTTCCTTTAAAAGTCTGATAGAATATTAACTTGCAAACTCTGAATGGATAATATAATAAGTCGAACTCCTATTCTTTTTTTTAAAGAAACTCTGAATAAACTTTAAGTTGAAAATCCTGAAGTTGTGAACTCTGATTTCACCTTAAAAAACTCTGACTACACTCAAATTCACACGAACCTGCTGCGATGTATTAGGGTTTGGTCTTGATCATGGTTTGTGTGCATGAACAAGTCCATTCGTAGATAGTCCATTCGAAACTGTTGCGCAGGTCCGTGAATAGCTATGCGCGGATAAAGGGTTCCTATAAATAGTTGTTGTGTCTTGTTCATTCGTAACATAGAGAACTTTGGACTTTAGAGTGGGGAAACTCTATCCAAGTGATTTTGTGGGTTTGTACTGTTACATAATCAATAGAAATCATATTATAATTACTTGTTTTTGTTCAATCCACTCTCGTACTTGGATTCCGCACAAGATACGAGATCTACGCAATCAACGGAACATCAGGATCGATCCAAACACGCACTCTCAAGTGGTATCAGAGCAGGAGATTGATTGCAAGGACTGAAGATACAAGAAACAAGAAGATTTCAAGCAGATTCATCCAAATTAGAGCTGAATTTCATCAATTTCTATTCATTCTTCTTCTACGCTTCTTTTTTCAAGTTTAAAACTCAGATTCACGACGAATTCATGGTTAAAACTGGCTGATTTTTAATTATGTTGTGCGAAATCAGTGTTTAAACAATCCTTGAAAGTTTCAGATCGAAATATGAACAAAATCACTGAAAATTTGTTGAAAAACTATGAAGAATGAAACACTATTTTGCGAAGATGGTTAATTACAGGTCTAGGTTCTTTGATTGTACATTCGCAGGTACCTAGATAGTTACATCCACATGAATCTAGTCTAGATTCATTCACGCAAATCTAGAGTTTATTTCATATGAATCTGGTTGACTGGATTTGTGCGAATCGACTATTATACATTTGAGCAGACCAGCTATTGTTGTAGTTTGTGAGAATCTAGGGTTTAACTTGAACAGATCTGTCAATTGATAATAAGCTCGGATCAAGGACAAGTCAATCCACGCGGATCAGCAACCCCCATCCGCACATCAATATTGTTTTCCTGCGCGAATCTGGTTTGAGTTTGAATGGAGTTAGAGGTTAATCTGCACGAACCAAGACCTTCTTGATTCGCACGGACCTAGGGTTTGGGATCTACATTCTCTTCATTTGCACGGATTAAAATGTTCATTCTTACGGATCAGATCAGTGTCAATCCGCACGAATCAACCACTTCTTCATTCGAGCAAACCTAGTGTCAAAAATTGTTTAACTGTTTGTTGATTCTTGCAGATATTTCTCAAGATATTTCAAAGGTGAAAATCATGTATATAAGACCAAGTCATGAAGAATATCAAGCACGTATGAGGTTGAGTGAAGTGTTTGATGCTTTCTAAGAAGCAAAAAGTGCCAAGAGATGAGATGTTGAGAGGAAGTGTTATTTAGATCCAAACATGGTGGACTTTAAAGCACTTGTTGCAGCTACTCCGACTGTAGGAGAATTTTATACAAAGATCAAAGAAGATAAAAATTATAAGAAATAAGTGGAGGAGCGCATAAAAAGGGTGATTTATGCGAGTGTAGAAAAGAAGAAGAGTATAGAAGAAATCGTTGATGAAAGCCAAAAGATGATGAATGAGATTTTGAAGAAGACGACTGACAACACAACTTTGGCAGATCAAACTAAGGTAAAAACTCAAACTGAATCTACTGAGTCGTCTAACAAGGATAAGTCAATTGGTAATAACGATGAAATTGATAACAAATCTGAACTAAAAAATGAAGTGCGACGCAGGAAATGCATGGAGACATGTAGTGCTTGTACTGAGAAGGATGAAAAATTAAGATCAAGAAACATTGAGTTTAGTAAGACTGAAAATGTTTTTAAAGAAAAATGTAAAGAAATGTTTGAAATTGAAAAGTTTTTTAAACAAAAAGAAGAGGAGCTGACACAAAAATGTGATGGTCTTGAAAAAGAAAATAAAGTTTTAAACCAAAAGTGTTCAGCAGAGTGCAACGAATGTTTACAAAAAGATAATATCATTCAAGAGTTGCAAAAAGAATATGATGAGAAGAAACTTTCATATCATAACTTAAAAGAAACATATGAAACTTTGAAAAGTCAAGTTCAAAGTATGGAAGGAAGACTTTAAAAATATACTGAAACAACAAGATTTATTGAAGCCAAGTATGAAGGAAAACAACTGGTTTTAAATTAATATATTGATGAACTTGTTGAAGTAAAATGAGAATTGGCTGAAAAGGAAAAGAAAATTAACAAACTTTAAAGTTATCATGCTTTTTCATACATTCTGAACATATTTTCAACATCACACCAGATGATCATGATTCTGAAAAGAACAAAAAGGGCGTTGCATCAGAATATCATCAGGTGCCACCACCGTTAGAGAATAATTATACATTCTATGATGACGAAAAGGTGGTAAAGGGAATAAACATGGTTGACCAATTGCCTGAAAACATTGATGTGACTTACTCCAAATCTGATGAGGTTGGTGATTCAGATGTGGTAATTAAGTAAGGTTGTTGAAAGCGTTCTAAAAGAAGATTCTACCAGAAATGATAATTCCGAATCATAGGTTTAAGATGAGGAAAGTTTTCATAAAAACTATCTTAAGAAATCAAAATCTGAGATAAATGCGAATGATGATCCAGTAAGATTGGTTTATTATATGGTTGGATCGGACAAGTTATTCTCAGATGTTGAAGTTTCGATTCAAAATGTGATTGCAGAAAAGATCGATAAAGTTTTTAAACTGGTAGAAATAAAAAAATCTGAAATTGAAAAATTTCCAGTAAAGCGAGCGGTAAAACTTTTTATATCAAATCTAGTTACAAAAAGAAAAACACAAAGGTTGGGTTGGGTTATAAAAAGAAACAAAACCAAAAGAAAAGGGCTAAAAAGTCAAAAGTTCAAAAAAATATGAACTTTGCTCATGGAACAAGTTCCGAAGAAGAGAAAGAAATCTAATTTTGTCGACAGACTAATGACGAATTCTATGCTTAGAAAAAGAAACAACAACAAGCCAAAGATGTTTCAAATAAAACATGTTTTAAACGTTAACAAATTGGACATATTAGTCGTAAATGTCCAAATCTGAAGCCTGTTGATATTGATAAAAAGAATTTTCCAAGTTTGAGTCAAAACAAACTTAGAAACCAAAGACACCCAAATTTGTATCAAAACAGATTTAGAAACAAAAGGTTGATATATCAAAGCCAAACCAAATCTGGAAACCAAAAATTGATTTGTCAAAACGAGACATTCAAAATGATTCAAGATTTTATAAAAGGAATGTTTCAAACGGACAAATTTGGGTGGTCAAGAAACAAAATACTTCTGTTAATGAGAAAAGGAAAATCGATTCAACCAAAAAGGTTGAAGTCAAAAATGAAAAAGTTTTTGTGAAAAACGACAAAGATTTTTTGAAATTGAATGATTCCTATTGTGTCAAAATACTGAAGGTCAAACAGGCATGGGTTACATTATTCATGTAATTGAGTTGATTGAAGGTGTAGGTGTTCCAGAAATCAATCGAAGTTTAAAATGAAGAATGGAGTAGCCTGGCACAGGAGGAGGATTCCTGTGATAGAAAGACAGGAAGTTTTTGTTTATAATAATAATAAATAAAACAAAACTAAAAACCTAAAAAATAGATAGGAAAACAGAAAAAATGAAAAAATGTTTGTTTTTATATTGTTAAAATAAAAAAAAATAAAAAATATTGAAGGAATATGTTGAAACCCTCACGGCTAAACAATCAAAAAATGGTTTCAAACTATAAAATCAATGTTTTGTTAATCATGGGGGTCTGTGTAAGAAAAGCCGAGTATGTGAAGTTGAAAATGGATGGCGAGATGAAGCTATCTACATCGGTTTGTCAAATTTTCTTCAAAATGTTTTGGATTTTAGGGGGTGTAAAAATATCAGAAAATGCAAAAATATTTGAAAATTTGAAAAAGTACAAAAACATGAAAAAATCAAAAGAGTTGTGTGTAAAAAGAGGAAATGATAGTATGTCAGTAGACATTCACATCATGCTAAAGAAATGGAAAGATAAAAAGTGATAAACGGTCTTACCATTGATATGCCAGTAGGTTTTTACACATTTAGTAAATTGATTTCGAGATATAAACCTAAAATCAACAACTTTCTTATCTCGTGGGGAACGTCTCTCGGATATATGGACTAAGTACTCCAAATTTCGTTTGAGAGGTTGCCTGATTCAAAGATACTAGGTCTTTATACTTATTGATATCTGGGGTATTATACTTGGTCTTCTGATTTTGCGTCAGCAATGGCCTAGACCTCGTATAATGCTTTTGCGCTTAAAACTTTCCCTCCGCGTAAAAATTCAGAAAATAGCGAAAGATATATATCAACTGTAGTTGTAAAGAAAATTCCTAAGTGGAACACACCTTAAGTCGAGCCTTCATCTCTTTAACTGAACGGAAGTTCTAACCTGAGCTCTCAAGGCCTCGCACTAACACAGAGACAGATATCAATTAGGTATGTTCACCTGTAAGACTGAATCTAGGGAGTCTTGATACGGGAGTATATTCTGAGATTGGACATACAAATAAGTTAAGTGCTTAAAACATTAATCACGTATGTTGAATCAACTGAAATTTGTGTGAAAATTTAAGTGGATCAGTATACTGACAATCTTAGTGAATTGTTTAGAACTTTAAGTTTATATAGATCAACGGTGCTAGTGATTTGTCATAAACTGATATGATCCTCTAATACAAACTCAACAAAAATATGTCTGTGAATATTTCAGTATTGCATTTCATTGCAGAAAAAATCACAAAAAGATTTTCGGTATATTTTATCATAAAGTTTGTAAAATACAAAATGATTTTGTTTCATCTTATGTTTCAACAACCGATGCTCTCACTAACCTTTTAGATCTCTAGGAATGCTACAAGATAAGTTTCAATGATGTACGTGTTGTGGGAACCTATCATATATGTCAGACTTGATTTCCTTAATGTCCAGATGTTATAAAATTTTGAGGGACATATTTAGAATGAATCATAGTATATATGAATTAATTTCTTTAATACTTTGATCCATAAGGGACATATTAAACACAAGTAAATATTATGATAAATGAATAATGTCTAAATATTCCATTTTGGGATAAGTTCCAATGAAATATAATTTCTGATTGAACTTGGTTTATTCCCTTAGCCATTTAATTATTAAGGCTTATAACACATGTTCATAAGTCACTAAGAATGAGATTTGATAATATTTCATCCTTCATTAACCTGGTCCAAATTTGGCATGCAATTTGGTCTTAATGGATGACGTTTGTAGATCTCATTTTTCTTTTATTAAATTTTCATTTTCATGGTAACAAAAGTTGTGAAAAAATATAGTATCATCTAGTTCTATCTTATAAGATTTCTATCCAGATTGTGATAACATATGAGAGTTTAAGGTAAGAGTGACTTTGCCATGACCATGCAAATCTCACAGTTGTCATAACGTAGCTTTCGTATTGATACTAAATTCTGAATAATTTACAGAATATATAAGGTATCATAAAGCCCAATTATGAGTTTATTATGGTTCTTGTAGTCTTAACAATAAATTTTGTCACTAATTCTCATCTTAAGTATTTGTTGATTTCTGGTAAGGAAACACAAAGAACTAGAGTCAACCCGTCATGTGTTGATTGGAATATCATCATTAGCAGACTTAAATATCATAAATTTCTGACTATTTATCTTAGCCAGCTGTTCCATTCAATTACGGATAGTCTCGATGCTCATGCCTGGTTTAATGACACAAATTTGCAGTGAGACTTTCCTTTTGAAGAAACTTATAGCTGGAAATAGTACTTGTACACTATCGTTGAATCTTAAAAGTATCTTCCTTTAAGGTTTAATGGCGGTGAGATGAACAACATCTAATTTTCCAGTTTCATGCATTCCTTTTCCTGTACATATGCTGCTAATCAACACACTCGTTTTCCTTTGGTACTCTTTAGTGGTATAGTTGATTCTTAAGGTAACTTATGGTATTAGTGGAAAAGTTATATGTAATGCACCGGAAAAGTGTACTGATTTCCATGTGTAAACCTTTAAATTATGGGTCATGGTATTGTACATCATGATGTATTCGCATATGCCACTAACTTTATAGTAAGAATCTAGAGTAATGTGTAAGGACTTGCACGAAAATGTCCTAAAACACTCCGTAAGTAGAAACCCAGACACCTAAAACCCTAAATTTTATTAAAAATCAAGAAAATCCAAATTTGTCCATCTGTCGCGGGCCACGTAAGAGTTAAGCAAGGCTTACGCGGGGCGCGACAGCCTTGCAATTCTCTGGATAACGATCAGGGCCACGTGTCAGACACGTGGCAGACCTACGCCATGACACGGCAGCCCTAGCCATAGCTAGGGTGGCCCTTGCGGGCCGCGAAGAACCCAAAAATCAGCTATAAATAGTACGTTGCATGGCCAGGCTCCTGTGCTCGAAAATTTTCATCAAAAGTGCCTTCTTTCTGTCGAAATCACAAAGTTAGAGTAGTGAAACATTGCTACGGTTACAGGGTAATAACTCGATCACTGCTACGATACAATGTCCGATCGATTGAAACCGATCTGATGGATGTTTAAGTGTTGTCTGAATTCGGGCTATACATTGTCATTCATCATGAGGGTTTTGATTTCGTGAATTGATGGTAAATGTTGTATTAAGTTACTAACCTAGTTTCGTTTGCATTATTTAACTAGGTTACCAGGCTTAATCTGCTTAATCTGTAAGCAAAATCTGTCCAGTTAAACTTGCAATGTGAGTCATTCTCTTTTTACCAAATTATTTCCAAAACCCTATTTATTTTCAAAGTTATAATTACAGGGATTAAGTCTTTGTAATCTTCAATTACAGCCGGTATGTGGAGTTTTGTATACATTACTTGATAACCGTCACCATTGGACAACGGGTTAGCCAATGGGTGATATGACCATAGTCACAGATACGGTCGAGTGACAAATACCGTTGGGTAATTGGTTGATATAAACATTGTAATCGCTCTTAATACTGTAATTTATAACAATGTGCCGTTTTGTGCAAATTGAATGACTCGCCAGTATTTCCCCGCAGATAAAATCTGTTTAAACATGTTTCAGGTGATTTACTGTGAACAAGGAAAAGTGCCGCGTAGCACTCCAGCTTGAATGAAGTGGCTCAGTAAATAAATAAACGTGTTTTGTAATCAGGGGATTTCCCAGTAAAATTCCTTTATTGTAAATTACGGGGTTTGTCCCAAAAAATTAAGTAAAATAAATGGGTGTTTTCAGTTTAAACGATCCTGCTAAAATTTCCGCTGCCTAATTAAACACCAATACCACGGGTTTCTGTCCCGCGACTTCTGGACCGTGTAAAACCGGGTCAGGGGCCGTGACATAATGCATGCATCTTACGAATTATTTTGATTCTTCCAAAGAAAACAAATTAGTCTTTGGAAATTTAGAATCTAGAATAGCTCACATGATAGCAATAATTAAGTTAGTTCTTGATTATCATAAAAGATATAATGGTTGACTTATCCCACTAGTCATGCTCTAGTTTTCTTTTATCAGAAAAGAGCAGTAGGATTATCATAACTTAAGAAATAATCAACAATCCAACAAGAGAAAATTTTTAGAAACTCTTTAGTAAGCAAAACATTTTAGGTTTTGAAATTAGAGAGGATGAAATAGATGAGATACAAACCTAAGAAGAAGCTTGGAGTGATTTACATTATGGGGTAATCAAGTAAGGCATACACAAATTATTATATTTAAGATATAGTCTACTATAACACCAAAATAACAGACTAACTTAAGGTTCTACCTGAATTTTGGCTTCGCTTAGACTTTGACCAAAATTCAGACATATTATGAACATACATAAATAACAGATTGTGTAGATGTTCTATATAAATTTGGCTTCTCTTTAGCTTTAACCAAAATTTATGCATTATGAACATACATAATAGACTGACTTATTGTTCTACATGAACTTTGGCTTCGCTTTGGCTTTGACCAAAATTCATGTATTATGAACATATGTAAATAAAACCAACTTAATGTTCTGCCTGAATTTTGGCTTGGCTTTGGCTTTGACCAAAATTCACGCATTATGAACGATATACAAAAATAAATCTCGGCTTAATGTTCTACCTAAATTTTGGCTTCGCTTTGGCTTTGACCAAAATTCAGGTATTATGAACAATATAAATAATAGACCGTCTTTAGTGTTCTACATGAACTCTGGCTTCGCTTTGGCTTTGACCAAAATTCATATATTATGAACACACATAAATAATAAAGTAAAGCACATAAATATAACATAACACCTTTGGGCCAGAAATGAAATATTTATGTAAATTAGGCAAATACAAATAATTACATAAGATGGCATAACTTAAGCTTCAATGTTTAATCAAATGATATCCCGTTGGTTCAATCATTGATCACTGAAGTTCGTCATTTAACTTGCATACTTAAGTTGGACCATTCACAAGTTAGTCCCATATGAGAGAGAAAATAAGTAAATAAATAACTAAGGCTTGCAAACCGGTTTTGACATCTTTGCAAAACGATTTCATAATTTGCAAGATAATTTTGCCAAAATAATTAACTAATTAGTCGATTTCAATACTTTTCATCTATACCAAATTAAATCACCATTAATAGGTTTGTTGGTGTGTGATTGAAATAAGTCACCAGCATTTAAAATAAATTGATTTAATCGATCATCAATAGATTTATGAAAAATACTGCTAATTTAGTCATTTGCAAATTATGCTTGTTTAAGATTCATGAAAACCGATTGGCATATAAACGATGTGCAAAAAAAAATCGATTATAAAATAAAATATCTCAATTGATTAAATCCTTTTTGCAAAACTAAATCCAATCAAAGAAATAATCCAATTGATGGATTCTTGTTGGCATAGAAATTTACGTAAAATTAAAATTAATATACCATTAATTCATCACCAAAATGTATAAGTCACTAATTAATCACATTAGATAAAGAATTACAATAGAGTATTATGAAACCCAATAGATAAAACAAAATTAAAAATATGTCACTAATTAAAATCACCATCAATTGCAATTCAAGATGATGTAAATATAGTTAAAGTGACAATTCTTTGAATTGGATTGCATGCCATATATTTTCGGTTATCAAGGGTGTCAGAATGAATCATTTGAAAATGAATATATTTTACTTCCATAAGAAAGCCATTACATCATGATTGCCCGTTATTTGAATTGTCCAAAACAGCTCGTGATATTATTAACAAATTGACTTACATGGTTTAAGTTCTAAATCAACTTGCAGGTCAGAAGATCACGAAATATAAAACATGGCAACAAATCGAATTACATGATCAACCTGATATAATCAATGTTGCTCTGATACCACATGTTGATTATATCCTTATACGTGGGTCTAAAACATAAAACTCTAATCATGTTTATTCGATCGTGAATATGATATTAGATAACAAATCAGTAAAACTTACTTGTTGGAACATAGATCTGAGATGAGAATGATGAATCCATGATTCTCGTTATGGTACCTTGTGTTGATGGATCACACTAGAGAGAGTTTTTAGTATTGGTGTTCTCCTTGAGTTTTTGATCACTTATCATCAATATATATAAAGATCAATGAATAATGGTTATGAATAGTGATCCGTTATAAAAACTCTATGTATTCTCTATTGATGGTACCTAAAGGGAAATCATAATTGCCCCTTGAACTAATCAGTTTTGACAATTACTACCATCAAGTAATTGTCGGGGACTAGTTATGTCATATTTGTAACGTTACTCAAATGATCCGTAAGGACACATCAACGGGTTATTTCTAACATTCTTTCCATTATGCAAATCAGAATCATCAAACTAAAGGGTTTAACCCCAACATTTGGTATCAGAGCCACTAGGGCTCGATTTTGGGAAAGAAGAAAGTAACAGCAAGAAGGCGATTCGTGTCACAAGAAAGCTGAGAAAAAAGAAAAAAGGTCGCTGGAAAGAGAAAGAAGAAAGTTAGTTTGTCAATCAGAAAGAGAAAGACGACACCCGTCAGAAAGAAAACGCAGATTTGGAAAGAAGAAAGAAAACATGAGTGAATTCGAGATGTTAAAGATGAAGGACACCGAGACAATCCATGAATATTAAGGTAAGATTGGTTGTATTATTGCAAAATTTAAAAGTCTTGGCTCTTATGTTGAAGAAGGGATCGTGAGAAAGTTTCTTAAATCGGTCCCAAAGAGATACTTACCTATGGTAGCCCCAATTGAGCAATACTACGACCTTGAAACAATGCCATTTGAAGAGACAATGGGAAGGTTACAAGCGTATGAAGAAAGGCTTAAATGCTACAAAGAATAGGAAGAAGGGCAAAACTCAAATTTTGTTGGCTAATGAACAAAAGAATGAAGAAAGTGAAAGGTCCTATGGACGTGGAAGGGGTCTTGGAAGAAGCTATGGTAGAGGTGAAGGAGCTCAAGAAAGAGGCCCGGGTCGAGGTGATAAAGTGGGTTTCGGTGTTTAAATTGTGGAGAATTTGGGCATTTTGGTTATGAGTGCAACATATGGAAGGATAAAGATTAAGAAGCTAACTTGATTCAAGAAGAAGAACCAACTTTACATTGAAGAAGGAATGGGTCGACATCAAGTTTAACGGGTGAATATTGGCTAATCGTGATGGTTTGGGTCAAGTCAGGTTATTGGTATGGGTCAAGTCGGGTCAAATAATAGAATAGGTCTACATGTTTTATTTTAGTCATATGTTTGCAAATCAGAATCAACAAACTAAAGGGTTTAACCCAAATATCCAAATCTTAGATTCAAATTTTGAGACGGGCCACATCACAAATTTGCCTTCACCTGACAAAAAACTAAAAAGCATCATCAGACTCGATAGTATGGGGGCATGGAGAGGGGAGGGCAAGCCCCTCCATGCCACCTTTACATAAATGCCACAAGGGTTTGGGCACTTGGAAGTTTTGCCCTTGCCTTTCACCACCGCTCCCCTTTTTGTGATGTGGAGGATAAAACAGGCTTTTTCCTAATGTGATGACTGTGGGGCATGCTCTTTCCCCGTTACCCTTTCCTACCATACCATGTAGTGTGAGAGATTCATCGACCAATGTTTACAAGACTGCAATATTCCTCAGGTACACCGACCATGTCGGATACCCATTGGTGATTTCCAAAAGATCACTGACACTTCAAAAACCCAACTTTTATTTTGGTTTTGTATGTTCTACGAGTGATCTCGTAGCCCTTAAAACTAACAGTATTCTCTGTGATATAATGACGATTTTATGACGAAATATTTATTTTTCAATTAACTTAAACCATCCGTCGGAATTTCACAACTTGTTACACATTTCCGACAAAAAATGAATCGAGTGGATCACAAACCCCTACGTTCATGTAAAAAATACTGTAGATATATAAAAAAAATTATAGCAGTTCATAATTTATTTGTTTCAGCTCACTTTCATATTTTATTTATAACATAGAGTACAACGAATTATTACACACATAGGAAACTTACTCCCTAGGAGTTGCTTTGACAAGTATAGGAAACTTCCTATGAACGGTTAAACCATCACTCTCAGTCATGTCAATAGGCTCGTTCCCCAGCAATGAAAATTCAAACTTATACACCAAATTTGCCAACACAATTTCGTTAATAATCATTGCAAAATTAATACCAGGACATCCTCGTCGCCCAGCACCAAATGGTACAAACTCGAAATCGAAACCTTTATAATCCATTTTGTTGTTCAAGAACCTCTCTGGTCTAAACTCTTCAGGTTCTTCCCATATTAAAGGATCTCTAGCTATCGCCCATGCGTTAATCATCACTTGCGAACCTGATGGGATGTCATAGCCGAGTAGTTTGACGTCTTTTGTTGATTCACGGGGAACAAGCAATGGAGCTGGAACGTGTAATCGTAGGGCTTCTTTGAGGACGGCTTTTAGATAGGGCATATTGTCTAAGTCGTCTTCGGTGATCATTTCTCTTCCTTGTCCTACCGTGTGTGCCTCTTGTTGCAATTTTTTCATTGTACGTGGGTTTCGTAGTAGCTCGCCAATCGCCCAGTCGAGGCTAGTGGATGTGGTATCGGTGCCAGCATTAAACACGTCCTAGGAATCATGAATCAAAATTACATATGTATATAGGCGACGGTTAAAAAAAACATGTGCGTATATATATGTTATTTCATATGTGTAGAGCTACGTGACATCTGACACACTTATAAGTAAAACCCAACATTCACTTTTGCTTTAAGGGTGTAGTTTAGTTTACCTAGTTGTTAACATTATGGTGGTTCACACATGTATAGCAAGTACACATAATACTTATATATGGGGGATAAATCTAAATACATTTTTGCAGGAGAGTAAATCTAAAAGGTTACGTTTCCAATGAAGATAAATCAATCTAAAATGCATCAAAATGCACCGAAATATTTTTTCAATATTATAAAGTGTCTTCTAAGCACTCATTTCGTATGCATATGTAAAATTTCATGCATAAACATCTAGTTTAGGAGAGATACTTGAATAAAAATAAGAAAGGAGAGACGTATTACCAAGATGATAGCTTTAATCATTTTTTTCTCGAGATGAAACCCTGTCGAGTTATCTTTTTGAATTTCTAATAAAATATCAACAAGATCTTGGCCTTGAGCGTCACCCTCTTTCTTGTTTACATGTTCGTCAATTACAACGTCATAAAACTCATCAACTTCTTTAACAAGTTTTTCAATTTCTCGTTCTAATCCGGTAAATCTATCCATCCATGCTAACGAAGGAAAAACGCTCGCAAAACAGAAACGTCCGGTCAAATCTAAAGTCCGGTCTAGCAAATGCTTAAGCTCCATCCCTTCATATATCTTTCCCAAAGCCGCCCTAGAGATCACATTATGTGTAAGGGTAGCAACGAACTCACTCAAATTAAAAACGGATTCATTGGTTCCTTGAATCTTTTTTATCGTACTCGCCACCTCCTCCTCCCTCACTTTTCGGTACGACTGAACCCTTTTGTTGCTTAAAAGATGGAGTACAGAAATACTTTTGAGTTGCCTCCACTGCTCTCCATATTTGGAAAAGGCTATATCTTTGCCGTCATATGTAAGTTTACTAATGGTGTTTAAATACGGCCTATTTGCAAATGTTATATCATGGGTTTTCATAATCTCTCTAGCTGCATCAACGGAAGAGGCTACAATTATCGGCACACTACCAAAGTGAAGCAATATGAGTGGACCATAAGTCTTAGCCATGGATTGAAGGACACGGTGTATGCCCGCGCCTAATTGGTGAAGGTTTCCTATTAATGGTAACCTTGGAGGAGATGGAGGTAGGTTTTTATGGGATTTTTTGGAAGAAAAATATAATTTCGAAACAAGTAAGGCAAAAATTATAGGAAGAGAATAAAAGAGAAAAACTTGTAGGTTAAAAGACATTTTATCGATGTTCTTGCTAAGTCCCTTGTATGTGTTTGCTTATGTTGAGTATGGAGCATATATATATATTTATAATATAATGAAAGTTCCATATCAGATACTATTTACAATGTTTATGCTTCTAGAAATCTCAAAAAAGTCAGCAAGACATCCTTGCCATCTTAATTATTGTGGCAAAGTATTGCTTTTAGAATTCTAGCTCCGCTGCTAACTATAAAAATTAATACTGTAATTATTATTAGGACTTGAAAAACAAGTTCCATCTTTGTTATAGAATGTTTAAAATAATAATCTTTTACCATACAAATTTAAATTTTGTTTCAAGGTGCTCCTGAAAGCAGTTTTCTATCCTCTAGGATGTTTAAAATAACAATCTTTTACCACACAATTTGAATGTATGAAGATTTGCGAATAGGGACTAAATCCTTTATCTCGCATAGGGTTAAAAAAAAAAATTGTGATTTTCGGAGAAGGCTGTGGGATGGAGCTATGGTTTGTTGGGAATCATGGTATCAGAATAATAGCGGAAGCGGTTTATATAATTTACCAAAAGCCGATTATATAAATTTGATTTATTAATCCAATTAATAAATATTCCCAATCAGGATCAAGGTTATACGCGTATAAACAAATAAACGGAATAAACAACCATAGAGGGTTTTAGTAATCAACCTTTGACGACTACACCGGAATTGTAACACGCGGGTTACAACGAATCCTCGCTAGTAGGAAGTTCACAACCGAGCACAAGATACCCCCGAGTAGAACCGGCCAAGAAGAAGGCGGTTATTCTAAAAAGTGTCCCATGGGTTTCCAGCTTAAATATCCTTTTATTATAAAAGGTGTCTCTTGGGATTCCACCTTAAACATCCTTTTATTATAAAAGGTGTCTCTTGGGTTTCCACTATTATTATTTCACAAATAATAATCTACCTACTCGTGAACATATACGATTCGTGTACCAACGTGTAACTCTTCAGATCGTACCGAGTTAGTTACGTTGACTTTAATTAAGGTCGGACATACATATATCCAACAATCTCCCACTTGGACGATTTTAATTAAATGAGTCAACGTGTGCAGAGTTGGACGCCTAGCTGCATCGCACTGCTCTTAACACGGCATGACACTTTACAGTCGTCAACTAGTTCTTTGTGTTCAAGTAACACTTTACTTAACCAAATACTATAGCCCTGATAATTCTATCAATAAGTCCCTTCTGTATAGAACATTCGTTGATCATAAGACACGGATCATTCATTCTTATATAGTGATCAACCATTCTCTATTCTCATCTTTAATTCAATGTGGTCTAACGAACTACTCTTAGTCTGAGCGTGGCCATGCGTTTATTCCAGTTTGAGTTAACGAGGGCGCCAGAATGTCTAAACTTCTAATCCCATAGAAGTACAGAATTCCATCAACACCATACAACTCCCACTTAACCTTGGATTCCTCCAAACGCTACCCGGATTACTACCCATGTTTCAGGACAGTGTTAGATAACATCAAAGATTGTCCTTGATCAATGTAGTTTAATATGTGCCTAAAGAAAAAAGGACAGATTGAACATATCAATATCAAAACATCTCATGACTTAGATCCACGGAGATCGTTTTGAAGCGAGTCACATCCAATATCATTCCCTAGTAATATCTGTGAATTTTGATTCTCAAACTCTTGAGTTATTCATCTCATGAATACAATCATCTCAATTTACAATAGTCTTACATTCAAGTTCATTCCCATGTAATTTGATCGACTACGGATATTTTAGAATACGCTTATTCAAGGATATAAACATACAAATAACGAACACGGTTACAAAATAATTAAACTTGCATTTAACCAATAAATCAAATAACTATATCAATGTAACTGTTGTAGTTCAAAATTAAAACACCAATACTAACTACAGATCATGCCCACTGTCTAGCAAATCTAAGCCCTATTTTTCCAGCATGCTCCTCATGTTTAGCTTGAGGTAGAGGCTTAGTAAAGGGGTCAGCCAGATTTAGATCTGTATGAACTTTGCTTATTACGATGTCTCCACGCTCTATTATCTCTCTAATATAGTGGAATTTTCTGAGTATATGCCTTGTGGTTTGATGCGACCTTGGTTCCTTTGCAAGAGCAATGGCACCAGTATTGTCACACAGCATCTCGATTGGTTTCTTTATGCTAGGCACAACGTCGAGATCAGTAATGAACTTATTCATCCAGACAGCCTCCTTAGCAGCATCCGATGCAACATTGTATTCTGATTCACATGTGGATTGAGCAACCACACTTTGCTTCGAGCTCTTCCAAGTAACAACCCCACCATTCAGAATGAAAACATATCCAGTTTGTGATCTTGAATCGTCATGATCAGTCTGGAAACTTGCATCAGTATAACACTTAACTGATAGCTCCTCATCCAGTCCTCCATATATTAAGAACATGTCCTTAGTCCTTCTTAAGTACTTAAGAATGTTCTTCACTGCAGCCCAGTGGCTCTCTCCTGGATTCTGTTGATATCTACTCGTCTTGCTAAGAGCATACGAGACATCAGGTCTGGTACATAACATGGCGTACATGATGGAACCGATAGCAGAAGCATATGGAACTCTTTCCATTTTCTTCTTTTCCTCTTCGGTCTTAGCACACTGCTCGCCATTAAGAATGGTTCCATGTGCCATGGGCAAGAGCCCCCTTTTTGAGTCTTGCATTGAGAAGCGTCGTATAACCTTATCAATATATGTAGTTTGACTTAAACCTAATAACCGCTTTGATCTATCTCTATGAATATTTATTTCTAGAATATAAGCGGCTTCACCAAGATCTTTCATTGCGAAACATTTTCCCAACCAAGCCTTAACATCTTTTAGCATAGGGATATTGTTTCCAATGATTAGTGTGTCATCTACATACAGAATTAGAAAAGTGATATAGCTCCCACTAGATTTCTTGTAAACACACGGTTCATCTTCGTTTTTAATGAAGCCAAACTCTTTAATTTTCTAATCAAAACGAAGATTCCAGCTGCGAGATGCTTGCTTCAATCCATAGATGGATTTATTTAGCTTGCACACCTTATTAGGATTATTTGGATCGACAAAACCTTCAGGTTGAACCATATAGACATCTTCAAATAAGTGTCCATTAAGGAACGCGGTCTTGACATCCATTTGCCATATTTCATAGTCATAATATGCAGCAATGGCAAGTAGAATTCTAATAGACTTAAGCATGGCTACTGGCGAAAAAGTTTCCTCATAATCAATTCCTTGAGTCTGAGTGAACCCTTTTGCTACAAGCCTTGCTTTGTAGGTTTGCACATTTCCATCCATGTCGGTCTTCTTCTTGAAGATCCATTTGTTTCCTACAGTCCGACCTTCGTTAGGAAGATCAACCAAATCCCAGACTTGGTTATCATACATGGATTGCATCTATGCATTCATGGCTTCTTGCCATTTCTTGGATTCTGAATCCAACATTGCAGCTTTGTAAGTAGCAGGTTCAGCTTCATCAATCATGAAGATATCGTCATACCTTTTAGGGGCACGACGATCCCTAATACTTCTTCGAACACTTGGTGTTTCTGTTGTTTCTTGAGTCCTCTCAGGCTCAACTTCAACAACTAGATCACTTACTTCTGGTTCTGTCTGAACAACTGGTTCAGTCACTTGTGATTCTCGAATTTCTTCAAGATCCACATGGTTTTCTCCAATCCCTCGTGCCAGAAGCTCTTCCTCCAAGAAAGTGCCTCTGCGTTTAGTGAAAATCTTATTTTCAGTGGGGTGATAGAAAAGGTAACCGGTCCTTTTAGCGTATCCTACGAAAACCACTTTTTCGCCTCTGGGATCTAGTTTATCCGAAGATTCTAGAGTGACATAAACGTTACATCCCCAGACCTTGAGATAGGATACTTTTGGTTTCTTTCCATGCCATATCTCATAAGGCGTTTTGTCAACCTTCTTCGTTGGAGCTATATTCACAAGTTTTGCGGCAGTTTCTAGAGCATAACTCCAAAAGGAGCGTGGGAGGGTTGTTTGACACATCATTGATCGAACCATATCTAATAGAGTTCGATTTCTCCGTTCAGACACACCATTATGTTGTGGCGTTCCAGGTGGAGTGAGCTGTGAAACTATTCCACAATCCTTTAGATGGTCGATGAACTCCTGACTAAGATATTCACCGCCTCGATCTGATCGAAGCATCTTAATAGTTCTATTTAGCTGATTCTCTACTTCGTTTTGGTACTCTTTGAACTTTTCAAATGTCTCATGTTTATGCTTCATAAGATAAACATAACCATATCTACTGAAATCATCAGTAAATGTAACAAAGTATCTTTCTCCATGTCTTGACATTGTTCTGAATGGACCACATACATCTGTATGTACAAGTCCCAACAGATCATTAGCTCTTTCTCCAACATTTGAAAAATGTGCTTTTGTTAACTTTCCACTTAAGCATGATTCGCATTTGCCAAACGTTTCCGAACCCTTAGAATCTAATATTCCTGCGGTTTTAAGTTGTTTAACACGGTTCTCGCTTATGTGACCAAGTCTACAATGCCACATATACGTATCGTTAAAGTCCAACTTGTTACGTTTATGGGAGATGTTGCATAATATGTTATTGTTTTGGATTTCTATCTCATAGATTCCATTGTTTGGTTTTGCATCAAAGTAAAATACATCATTAAAATAAGCAGAAATAAATTCACCATTAAAACGATAATTGAAACCTTGTCCATGCAAAGCAGAAACCGAAACAATATTTCTAGTAACACTAGGAATAAAATAAACATTGTTCAAAACAAGTTCTAAACCAGAAGGAAGTAAAAGAACATATTCTCCAATCGCCTTCACAGCAACTCTTTGTCCATTGCCAACATGGACCTCCAAGTCGCCTTGTTTCAGCTTCTTAATCTTTCTTAGTCCCTGCAAAGCATTACAAATGTGAAAACCACATCATGTGTCAAACACCCATGTTTTTCCAGAAAAATAAAAGATTTCAATAACATATATTCCTGAGGACTTTCCTCCTGAAGCCTTGGCTTGCTTCAGTTCAGCTAAATACTTAGCACAGTTCCTCTTCCAGTGCCCAATTTCATTACAATGAAAACACTTGGCATCCTTTTGAGGCTTCTTGTTTGCAACTAATTTGCCTTTGCCCTTCATTTTGCCCTGATTGCCCCTTTTCTTGGTGTTAGGTTTCTTAACATGACCCTCCTTGATCATCAGCACTGGTGCAGTCTTGCTGGGTATATTCACCTCAGCAGTTTTGAGCATCTGATGCAGCTCTGCAAGTGTCTTCTGCATCCCATTCATATTGTAGTTCATAGTGAACTGATCATATGACTTAGGCAATGAGTTGAGGATGATATCCCCAGCTAATTCATCACTCAAGGGGGATTCCAGACGAGCCAAATGATCAACATATGCCTTCATTTTTAGCACATGAGCGCTAACTGATGTACCCTCTTGCATACGAGTGGTTATGAGTGATCTCATCACATCAAACCTCTCATGACGAGCCTTCTGTTGGAACATTTCAACCAGGTGCTCATTCATCTCATATGCCATCTTGTCATCCATGGTCCTTTGAAGTTCAGGAATCATGGATGCTAACATTAAACATGAGACTTTCATAGAGTCATCAAAGTGCTTTGCATAGTTTCTATATGCAATAGTTTGCTGATTGATGGGTTCATCAGGGACTGGCGTCTCAAGAACATACAGTTTGTTCTCCGCCTTGAGAACAATTTTCAAGTTGCGGTGCCAGTCCATGAAGTTGGAGTGGTTCAGTTTGTCCTTCTCTAAGATGGACTTGAGAGAGAATTGGGAGGAATTGTTTTCAGTTGACCTCTACAAAATTCAAAATTAATTAATTAGTATTTTATGTTTTTAATATCTTAATTTAATTTTATGACCCAAAAAACAAATTTTTTAATTAAGATGAGATCCCGATTCATCATATGACAGTGAATTGGCTTAAGCACTATCCACTGGTATGATTATGTAGGTAAACAACGATTGTTAATTGTGTCTACTACACAACTCTCCATTTGGGGTTATCGCTTAAAACGATGTATGTTTAACCCCAACTATGCCCACTTGATGAACAAGAGATGTTTTGTCCTTTACTATTAACTGTATCACCGGCCTATGTTACACAGGAAACGCGATGATTACCTTCTTTCATGATGGACGCCCAGATGCAGGGTATAGCACTAACATTTGGGTTCGATTTAGAATGAAGTGTTAACTCGTTAAGGGTGGCATAAAACATCAATTTAAAATTTGGGATTTATTTTAATATTTACCAAAAAATATTTTGAATAGCTCGTAGCATGAGGCGAGTTACACAATAGTTTATAAAATCCGATTTTATATAATTCGTGATAATAGAAACTCCTTTCCACGCACGCACGATATAGTTTTAAATACCCTATTAAACTATGTCGGTCGATTTATCGCGAATGATCTTGTTTTAAATATTAATAAAACCCTTTTATTAAGTATACTTTTCAGTTTTATAAAACTTGTTTTAATAAAACCGTTATCTTGATTGTGAAAATTTTATTTATTTTGGATTATCTATATTATTTACAATAAATAAAACACAACCACAAAACACAATAATAAAAAACAAATCGAGCCCCTAATAGGTTGGCCGTTTCGTTTTAGCCAGAAACGAAACGAACTAGGCAAAAGGGGTTTCAAAAGCTAATTTTTGAAAGCTCCCACTTGACCCGCGATCTCTACCTTCATGGTACCTGTTCGCCATTTATCTTGATCTTGATCTTGTACTCGAGGGATTACAATAAATTTAAAAATACAATAAACATAAATCTATTCTAATCCTATCTATTACATCGGATCCAATATCCGCAACAAAATACAAATCAAAATAAAACCATAACCAATACAACCATGACAAAAGTCATAACCTAGGGCTTGATTCACATCACAATCCATAGACAACCAAAAGCTTTTGATCTTTTGTCAAAACAAATATTTTTTGACAAATAAAACATAGATCAAAATTATAACTTTACCATCTATACGCGTGTAACCGTGGCTCTGATATGGTATCAGAATAATAGCGGAAGCGGTTTATATAATTTACCAAAAGCCGATTATATAAATTTGATTTATTAATTCGATTAATAAATATTCCCAATCAGGATCAAGGTTATACGCGTATAAACAAATAAACGGAATAAACAACCATAGAGGGTTTTAGTAATCAACCTTTGACGACTACACCGGAATTGTAACACGCGGGTTACAACGAATCCTCGCTAGTAGGAAGTTCACAACCGAGCACAAGATATCCCCGAGTAGAACCGGCCAAGAAGAAGGCGGTTATTCTAAAAAGTGTCCCATGGGTTTCCACCTTAAATATCCTTTTATTATAAAAGGTGTCTCTTGGGATTCCACCTTAAACATCCTTTTATTATAAAAGGTGTCTCTTGAGTTTCCACTATTATTATTTCACAAATAATAATCTACCTACTCGTGAACATATACGATTCGTGTACCAACGTGTAACTCTTCGGATCGTACCGAGTTAGTTACGTTGACTTTAATTAAGGTCGGACATACATATATCCAACATGGTTCACTTACATTCCACCCTTCAAGGATCTTGTCAATGATTGTGCTATGAGTGGAACTTTACTATATATGGGTGTACAATACAATATTTATCGCTCAAATAAATTAAAGGGTTACCAACAATTTACCCTAGGCATTTAATCAAAATGATGTCGTTTTTTCACCTCTTTGTCTAGCGGTGTGAACTGCTATAAAATATACAGCTAAAAGAGGAACAGGCTTCTAGTTTTGTGGTTTAAACATAACTAGGTTTTTACGCAGCGCCGCGTTGCGGCGCGCTTAATCGAATCGTTATTGATGCTACAACATGTACGTGGTATAGTGTAGCAAACCACCTCTAATAGTGTTGCATATTATAAGTTTAAACTTGATTTGCAAACTGCCAACTATAATCACCACAATGCTGGTGCTGCCTGCTGGTACTGGTTTGAACAAACCGTCACCGCAACTGACTCACAATTGTCGACCAAATCATCTCAGAATTGACACCACTCCGACCCAGCTGTAACTCAATAGTATCAGGTTGACTTTGATGACTACTCTTGACCTGAAAATTCAAACAAACTTTGATCATCAACCATTGATTAATAAACAATATGTACACTAATTTTATGTGGCCCACTGTGCAAGGGTGGTTTGGCTTTAATACATATTATGTCATATTATGTAATATTATGTGGCCCACTGTATATACCTAGCGTTCAGGGTAGTAAAGGCTAATATGTATCAAAAGAGAACCTATATTCACCATATGGTTCCAAACATGTTCAGGGAATACTTGTCCTGTTATATATACAAATCTAGCTGCAAGTAAAAAACTGTGACAACCGCATAAGCACACATACCTAGCGTTTAATCTAAGGTGGTTATGTAACCGCATTTGTTCTCTCTCCCATTACATTTAAAAAACAGGTTAGGTATATAATGAACATAAAACCACACCCTTCTATAATAAAAGTCAGTTGAACTACATAAATTGTTTATTGTGTATCGGATCACTTTCAAATTTCACATATTTGTTACACAGGCATTTCATCAAACACCTTGCATGCGGTTTTAAAGTGATATCAGACAAGCATCTAGAGAATAACTATCATTCAAAAATCACCACATATCATCACTAAATCTTTTATCTAATTTGAAAACCCCAACATGCATATGCTTAGTGATCATCAACAATTAGGTATCATAGGTACATACCAGATAGCGGCGACAAGGGGAACTTGACATAATTTCTATGATCATTATGCTCCGATTCATATAATATTAGAAAATAAACGCAATCAACATCACTTACATACAACAACAATTTTTAGCATTAGATGAACGCGGTTACCGGAAACCCCTCTTTTCATTGACGCAGCGGCCGCTTCCTTCTTCTTGTCTTTCTCTCTCATCTTCCCGGTTATCTCTCTAACTTTCTGATCAGATCTGGAAAAAGAAAGGAGTAGTCTAAAGGGAGGTTTATTATCGTCGTTGTCATAGTGTCACAGCGGAACCCTTAAGCACCACCGCCTTCTACCTGTTGCGTCAAAACCACCAGACCATCACGACCAATCGGTGGCCGGACGGAGACTACCGCCCGTTCCTCCATCACCGTCGCACAGCTCTCTCTGTCTGTCTAATCTTTGTCTCTAAAAAAGAAGCATAAGTTCACTAAAAATTAATCTATCAATTTAGTGTGTGTATAAATTTCAAGAGATGGGTTTAGGGATCTGGGGCTTCTTTTTGTATGTAATGCATTGTATATGTCGGATCTAACCAAATAGCGATCATGCAAGAGAAAAGGGCTTACCGAAAAGATGCCGGAACTTGATCGGAACCCTAGCCGTCTAACATCCCCGTCGCCCTCTACTCCTGTACCATCACAAACGTTGGTCGCTCTCTCTCTCTCTCTCTCTCTCCGACGCCGACGGAGACTACCGCCCGTTCCTCCCTCTCTCTCTCTCCGATGCCGCACTCCCTCTCTCTCTTTGTAAATGTCTGTTCGTCTGTCGTATTTGCCCTCCGTCACTGTTCATTGCCTTTCTCTATTATCATATAGTAATTGTTTTATAACCATTCATACTTTTGATTGTAAATTTGTAATTTTAAATATTAAAATGTAAAAAATTAATATACAAAATGCGGGCTCAACATATGTGAACCCACAAATGTTAATATCTTGTTTGGGTTTATGTGTCCATGTTGAGTTCTGCATTTGTACTTATTTATATGCAAGAATTTTCAATACATACATTTTCAAAGGCGGTAATAGTGCTTTTCAGTTGTTGGCTGAAATGGGCGGCTAGGGTAATAGTGCCAGGCAGCTGCCTGGCATTCTCCTATTGGTCCAACAAATTTACGATTTTATCCCACTTTAAAATTACAATTTTGCCATCAGTTCAAAATTATGTTTTTACCCTTACTTAAAATTAAATTTACGCTTTTGCTCAAAGCTAAATATTTCAATTTTGCCATCGGTTCAAAATTAAGATTTTGCCCAGTTACGATTTTACTCTCAACTTAAATTTACATTTTCTCCATCGTTTTTGTTTGTCTTCCTAGTTAAATTACAATTTTGCCCCCATTATAAAAATACAGTCATGCCGGCAGTTGTCTGGCACCATTGGCGAAGCCACGCCCCCCCGAATTTTCCCGAAACCGGGGGGGTGACAACCTATATACCTATACGAAAGTACTATTCATAACACTACGCATCGAGAAGTTCGGGGGGTTGGGCGACCCCCCCCCCCCCAAGCCCTTCTATCCTGCGCCAATGTCTGGCACTCCCCCATTGGTCCATTTAATTTACGATTTCATCCCTGAATTAAAATTATGATTTCGCCCTCAGTTCATAATAATGTTTTTCCTATCGTTTTAGTTTTTTTTAGCAAAACTATAAAAGTTTTTTGTTTTAATTGGTTGACTCGATTTATTTTATTTTTTTCGTGTCAAGGAGATGCCTAACACTCGCTCATTAATCCTGAAAAATTACAGTTTTCCCTGAGCCCAAAATTACGTTCTTATCATCGTTATAGTTTTTTTCCTAGCAAAATTATAGTAGTGTTTTTTAATTGATTGAGAATTATTCGGTCACCGCCCCGCAACGCGGGCGGGGCATCAACTAGTATAAATACAAATGAAAGAAGAATGGGCAATAGTATCATTTTCATATTTCACAACCAAGAAAGGAAGAAGGGCATCTCTCTCAGCTCCTCTCTATCCTTCTTTTATCATACATAAATAGATATGTACATACTTACAAACACACATACATTATGTACCTTCAAAAGATTATCTCATATTCATACCTATACAAGTATATGTGTACATATTAATAGTTTATACATATATTACTCCATCTAAATTTGTAACACCCTTAAAAATTTCTACTTTAATTTAGTAATAATTCATAAGATCTTATACAAAAGATGTCCAAATTAAAACCTTAATTCCAAGAACCAAGTTCTAAGGTAACAAACATTAGTTATCTACCGACTAATTAAAACATCCATAAGTTGTTTAACAAACAGTTTACACCATAACATTGTATAAACAGAGTTAATTTGTGCGGAAGCTTCAAAAGTTCGTGTTCGGTTCTTCAAAAGCATGCTTGACCGTCATCCGTAATCTTTGAATACCTAGAAACTGAAATGTTTATATTAAACATTAGTATTAAAATACTTAAAAGTAATACATAATCGAAAATACGTTTAAAACGGATTCGATTTAACTATGATATGCAAACATCTACAGACGTTTCAGAACTCTACCGTAACTTACGGTACCTACCATAAGTTACGGTAGACATTTGAAACTTCTGGTCTACCGTAAACCAGTAGACACCCACCGTAAGCATCCTGATCTCTACCGTAAGTTACGGTGACACCGTAACTTACGGTAGTCTCTGTAACATTATGTTTTGCCTTTTTGCTTGTTTTGCCCAAACCCATTTCTTGGATTTCTTATTCTAATCTACCAACATATTGATTTTTTTTTCATATTTCAATAGATCTTCTTAAAAATGTTAACAAAGACCGAGTAACCATACTACAATGCTTTACCATGCCTTATTTGGTTATTTGACCCGTTTAGCTCATCTAAGGAATCCTCCATTTTTTATGACTACCAATGAGGTCTAACCAATTTCTTGGCCTATTATTCGAACTAGCGAACATTATCGCTTAATTCCAACTCAACTTTTATTCACAAATCAATTACTTATATACTACATATCAAAATTTACTCAATTGTAACTAATCAAGTTACATACCTTTAAAGCAAGCCCTTCAAACTTGCGTCCACACCGGTTTGCCCGCTCGATGCCCCAGCTTCCTTTCCTATAGAGTTCAATCACTTTATGTTTAGAACTCTTTGTTTCACATACATAGTGCACATTTTGTCATACATCATAATTATGCGTTTTTAACTTAACAATTCAGTTTCAAGCCTTCTTTGAGGCATTTCAACAAACACTATAAAGGCAGAATTTTTATATCTTTCATATTCAAGTTCATAGCTTGCTATTTAGCTAACTTAACATCAATAAAGCTTTCATATAGCATTTAAACATCATACTTTTCTGAAATCACTTTCTATGATCAAATTACACTAGAATAATCATTCTAAACCCTAATGTTCATCATTGTCTTGTAAAACCCATAACCCACCTTCAATGTGTTCATGGAATTTCTTGAATTTGGACATGATTTCACATGTAGTTGTCCAGGTTTTACCTCTAGACACTATATCATCCCTAAACTAATCAAAACACAAACATGCATCATCAAACTTTGAATCTCCAAATTTCATAAGAATTTCAAACAGAGAATTTTCATAGAATTTTACATACCTTACAACCCCCTTGTGATGGGGATTACTAATCTTAACTCAGATTTCAATTTGGACGAGATTATCACCTTCAATTTAAGAGATTTGTGCTTGTTAGGGTTTTGGAGGAGCTTGGTCGCCCTCCCCTGGCTTCTGGTCGATCCCACCAACTCAATTTCTATTGAGTTTGTGTTTTAATAAAATGTTTATTAAAACTAGTTTCAAGTTTGACACTTTAGTCCCTCTAGTTCTTTTATTTTGTTTTAATGTCTTTAACTACTCATAAGTGTTAAACTAACTAGGTTAGTACCATTACTAATTAGATTACTTTACTTAATTTATTCACAACTTAATTGCAAATTTAAAAATTTGTATTTTCGGGATGTTACAAGTCCACCCCCTTAAAAGGGTTTCGTCCCCGAAACCAAAGCACGTACCGAATAGTGTAGGGTAGAGACGTCGCATCTCTTCTTCGGACTCCCATGTAGTGTCCGAGCCCTTCCTGTGCTCCCACTTGATCTTGACTTGATCGATTTGTTTGTTTCGTAAATGCTTAGTCTTTCGGTCTAAAACTTCTATGGGCCTTACGATATAATTCAAGCGATCATCCACTTCAATATCATTGTAGTGAATATAAGTTGTCTCATCTGCTAGACACTTCCGAAGATGTGACACATGAAATGTGCTATGAATTCCACTTAATTCTTCCGGTAGTTCAAGGCGGTAAGCTACCTTTCTTACCAGTTCTATGATCGCAAACGGCCCTATAAACCTCGGGCTTAATTTTCCTCTTTTTCTAAACCTGATAACCCCCTTCCATGGGGATACTTTGAGCATGACCTTGTCGCCAACCTGGAATTCGATTGGCCTATTCCTTTTGTCGGCATATGCCTTTTGTCTATCTTGAGCCGCTTTCAAATGTGCCCGAACCACATCAATCTTTTCATTAGTGGCTCGTACTATATCTTGGTGGGCGAGTTTACGTGGGCCTACTTCACCCCAACATACCGGGGTTCGTCATTTCCTACCATAGAGCATTTCGTACGGTGCCATCTTAATACTAGCATGGTAGCTGTTGTTATACGAAAACTCGACCAATGGTAGGTAAACATCCCAACTTCCTCCAAAGTCGATTATACACGCCCGTAGCATGTCTTCCAATGTTTGTATTGTTCTTTCACTCTGTACATCTGTTTGAGGATGGTACGCAGTGCTAATGAACAATTTGGTTCCCATCTGTTCTTGGAAATCTCGCCAGAAGTTTGAAGTGAACCGAGTATCCCTATCAGATTCGATGGATACCGGTACTCCATGACGTGCTATTATCTCATTAGTGTAAACTTCTGACATCTTTTCCGATGTGTAAGTCTCACGAATCGGAATGAAGTGAGCACTTTTCGTCAATCTATCCACCACTACCCATATGGCATCGAAACCGCGGTTTGTCTTTGGTAGTTTGGTTAATAGGTCCATCGTAATATGTTCCCATTTCCAAACCGGAATTTCCAACGGTTGGAGTCTACCGTATGGTTTTTGGTGTTCTGCCTTGACTTGTAAACATGTCAAGCATTTTTCCACGTACTTCACCACATCTCTTTTCATTCAGGGCCACCAATAGTTTTGCTTTAAGTCGTTATACATTTTGGTCGCTCCCGGATGAATGGAATAACGGGACTTATGAGCTTCATCGAGTAGAAGCTTTTTAACTCCACATGTGTTAGGAACCCAAATTCTGTTGAAACGTGTTTTCAAACCGTGGTTGCCTACTTCGAGATCCTTAACTTGACCAATGATCCTTTCCTTCTTCCAGTTTTCTGTCTTTACTGCTTCATCTTGTGCTCTTCGGATTCGTTCAAGTAAGCCTAAAGTCACAATGAGCTGCAACGATCGTACTCGTATCAGGGCATAGTCTACCTTTTGGCTCAACGCATCGGCCACCACATTGGCTTTCCTGGGGTGGTAATGTATTTCACAATCATAATCTTTGACCGTTTCTATCCATCGCCTTTGTCGCATATTTAACTCCTTCTGATCGAAGAAGTATTTCAAGCTCTTGTGATCGGTGAATATGGTGCACTTTACCCCATATAAGTAGTGCCTCCATATTTTTAATGCAAATACCACCGCAGCCAACTCAAGATCATGCGTGGGATATTTCTTCTCGTGTATCCTTAATTGCCTCGAGGCATAAACTATAACTTTCCCCCGTTGCATCAAAACGCATCCGAGCCCCGATAGTGAAGCATCCGAATAAACCACCATGTCTTCGACTCCGTCCGGCAATGTCAGTACCGGAGCTTGAGTTAACTTCTCTTTTAGCGTTTGAAACGCTCTTTCTTGATCTACACCCCAAATGAACTTTTCTTCCTTCCGGGTTAGTTTTGTTAGCGGTAACGCAATTTTGGAGAAATCTTGAATGAATCTCCTATAGTATCCCGCAAGTCCCAAAAAGCTTCTAATTTCCGAAGGGTTCTTCGGGGGATTCCATTTTGATACGGCCTCGATCTTTGACGGATCCACCAATACTCCGTCGGCACTTATGATGTGGCCAAGAAATTGTACCTCTCGTAACCAAAAGGCACACTTAGAGAATTTCGCATACAACCTTTCTCGTCTAAGTGTCTCTAAAACCTCTTGTAAGTGGTATACATGTTCAGCTTCGCTTTTCGAATACACCAAAATATCATCGATAAACACGATGACCGACTTATCCAACATTGGCTTGCAAACCCGGTTCATGAGGTCCATGAAAGCCGCGGGTGCATTTGTTAGCCCAAATGACATCACGAGGAATTCCTAATGTCCGTATCTCGTGCGAAAAGTCGTCTTCGGCACATCTTCCTCCTTGACCTTTAGTTGGTGATACCTCGATCTAAGGTCAATCTTTGAAAACCAGTTCGCACCTTGTAATTGGTCGAATAAATCATCTATCCTCGGAAGCGGGTATCGGTTCTTTACCGTGAGTTTGTTTAACTCCCGGTAATCGATACACATGCGCATGTTTCCGTCTTTCTTTTTCACAAACAGTACCGGTGCGCCCCAAGGAGACACACTCGGTCTTATGAATCCTTTGTCAAGCAGGTCTTGGATCTGGGATATCAACTCTTGTAACTCCGACGGCGCAAGTCGGTACGGTGCTCTAGCCACGGGTTTTGCGCCCGGAATCAATTCAATTCCGAACTCTACTTCCCGTTCAGGAGGTATTCCAGGCAAATCCTCCGGAAATACATCTTCATAGTCTCGTACTACCGGTACATCTTCAATCTTTCGTGATTCATTCTTTGGCTCGTTTGCGTATATCATGAATGCCTTGCATCCTCGCTTCATAAGCTTGTGAGCTTTCAACATTGAGCATACTATTGGGTTGCCTCCTTTTTCACCATAGATAGTGACGTGTTTCCCGCTTGGAGATATTAGCTTTATCTCCTTACGAAAACACACGACCTTCGAGCGGTGCTGAGATAGCCAATTCATCCCAACGACTACAATTTGCAGCCTCGACAAACGTCACAAACTATAAAACTTTTGTTGTCCCCTATTTCTACTTCTAAGGGCACAGATAACTTCGTCAATACAAATGAAGGATGTCGAATAAATCCATGTGAAATGAAGGATTTATTCGCACCCGTATCAAACAATATACGTGCTGGAATTGAGTTAATTGTAAATATACCTGAGACCACATCAGGTTCTATCTTTGCTTCAGCCGCAGTAAGTTGGAAAGATCTAGCATTTGCCTTTGGAGCTTCCGTTGGAGACTCTTTTGTGTCTCCCTTTCCAACCAACTCGGGGCATTCAGACTTCTTGTGGCAGGGTTGATAACATTTGTAACAAACGGAAACTTTTCCGGGACATAACGATGCAGTGTGCCCCGTCTTCCCACATACCGGACACGGCTAGTCTTTGAAGCGGCACTCGCCTTTGTGCCCTTTCCACATACTTTGCAACTTGGCGACCCGCCTTTGGCCTCCACCTTCTTCCCCGATTCAGCAGTTCTAGCTTTCTTTGTAGGGCTTGGATTCACATCTTGTGCCCTTCACTCACCCCTCTCAACTTGCTTCTTTAACTCGATTTCCCGCTCCCGGGCGGTGTTGATGATTTCTGTGAGAGTTTCATATTTTGAGGGAGTCATAAACTCCCAGTATTCTGCACTCAGCATGTTGTAATAATAGTATATCTTCTGCTCTTCAGTGGTGACTAACTCGTCACAAAATCTCAGCTTATCCATGAAGATGCCCGTGATCTTATCAATTAATTCTCCTTTTTGTCTTAGCTGGATAAATTCCTCTTTGATCCTGTTGATAACTGCTTTGGGACTATGGTGTTTAAGGAACGACACCTTAAACTCATCCCAAGTCGTGACCCTTGCCGCTTCGGCTCCCATTTCCTTCTTTTTATTGTCCCACCAATCCTTGGCTTGATTTCTCAATTGACCTGTTCCGTAAGCAACAAAGTCACCTACGTCACAGTGGGTTCGTTCAAACACTCCTTCAACATCACTTATCCACCTTTGGCAGATTATCGGGTCAACTTCCCCGTTATAGATTGGCGGTTTGCACGCCATAAATTCTTTATATGAGCACCCTTTACGATCTCCCGTTTTCTCCTTCATAAGGTTGACACTATCCTCCAACCTTTTAACTCGTTCTTCAACAAGCGACAACACCGTGTTTTGAATTTTGTCTATAAACCCGGATAGACTACCTTCAATTGCCTTCCCTACTTCTTCGGCAATTATCTCTTTCATTTGTTCGGTGCTTGTTTGCACCGGATTATCATCATTTCCATCAGACATCTTGAAACTGAAATGTTTACATTTAAACATTAAACATTTCATTCATAACATTGCTTCATTTGTTTCGGTTTAGTCAAGTTCTTAACTTGTTTTAACCGTTCACATTTAATGCACTTTCCGGGTTTGAGTGTGTTAACACACTCTTCCCATGCATATCAATTCTTTTCTCATTCTTACATAAGACATAATTTGTTAACATAATAAGTCAATTCTTACCGGACGATCGATCAAGCTTGAACCGAACACTTGTTGACAACCTTAAGCTCTGATTACCAACTTGTAACACCCTTAAAAATTTCTACTTTAATTTAGTAATAATTCATAAGATCTTATACAAAAGATGTCCAAATTAAAACCTTAATTCCAAGAACCAAGTTCTAAGGTAACAAACATTAGTTATCTACCGACTAATTAAAGCATCCATAAGTTGTTTAACAAATAGTTTACTCCATAACATTGTATAAACAGAGTTAATTTGTGCGGAAGCTTCAAAAGTTCGTGTTCGGTTCTTCAAAAGCATGCTTGACCGTCATCCGTAATCTTTGAATACCTAGAAACTGAAATGTTTATATTAAACTTAGTATTAAAATACTTAAAAGTAATACATAATCGAAAATACGTTTAAAACGGATTCGATTTAACTATGATATGCAAACATCTACAGACGTTTCAGAACTCTACCGTAACTTACGGTACCTACCATAAGTTACGGTAGACATTTGAAACTTCTGGTCTACCGTAAACCAGTAGACACCCACCGTAAGCATCCTGATCTCTACCGTAAGTTACGGTGACACCGTAACTTACGGTAGTCTCTGTAACATTATGTTTTGCCTTTTTGCTTGTTTTGCCCAAACCCATTTCTCGGATTTCTTATTCTAACCTACCAACATACTGATTTTTTTCATATTTCAATAGATCTTCTTAAAAATGTTAACAAAGACCGAGTAACCATACTACAATGCTTTACCATGCCTTATTTGGTTATTTGACCCGTTTAGCTCATCTAAGGAATCCTCCATTTTTTATGACTACCAATGAGGTCTAACCAATTTCTTGGCCTATTATTCGAACTAGCGAACATTATCGCTTAATTCCAACTCAACTTTTATTCACAAATCAATTACATATATACTACATATCAAAATTTACTCAATTGTAACTAATCAAGTTACATACCTTTAAAGCAAGCCCTTCAAACTTGCGTCCACACCGGTTTGCCCGCTCGATGCCCCAGCTTCCTTTCCTATAGAGTTCAATCACTTTATGTTTAGAACTCTTTGTTTCACATACATAATGCACATTTTGTCATACATCATAATTATGCGTTTTTAACTTAACAATTCAGTTTCAAGCCTTCTTTGAGGCATTTCAACAAACACTATAAAGGCAGAATTTTTATATCTTTCATATTCAAGTTCATAGCTTGCTATTTAGCTAACTTAACATCAATAAAGCTTTCATATAGCATTTAAACATCATACTTTTCTGAAATCACTTTCTATGATCAAATTACACTAGAATAATCATTCTAAACCCTAATGTTCATCATTGTCTTGTAAAACCCATAACCCACCTTCAATGTGTTCATGGAATTTCTTGAATTTGGACATGATTTCACATGTAGTTGTCCAGGTTTTACCTCTAGACACTATATCATCCCTAAACTAATCAAAACACAAACATGCATCATCAAACTTTGAATCTCCCAATTTCATAAGAATTTCAAACAGAAAATTTTCATAGAATTTTACATACCTTACAACCCCCTTGTGATGGGGATTAATAATCTTAACTCAGATTTCAATTTGGACCAGATTATCACCTTCAATTTATGAGATTTGTGCTTGTTAGGGTTTTGGAGGAGCTTGGTCGCCCTCCCCTGGCTTCTGGTCGATCCCACCAACTCAATTTCTATTGAGTTTGTGTTTTAATAAGATGTTTATTAAAACTAGTTTCAAGTTTGACACTTTAGTCCCTCTAGTTCTTTTATTTTGTTTTAATGTCTTTAACTACTCATAAGTGTTAAACTAACTAGGTTAGTACCATTACTAATTAGATTACTTTACTTAATTTATTCACAACTTAATTGCAAATTTAAAAATTTGTATTTTCGGGATGTTACAAAATTATGATATTTGAGATGAATATTATATATAAGAATACCATTTCTGGCTGTAGACATGGCAAAACAAGTATTAGTACATTAAATATCATGGCTATAGACATGGCAAAACAAACGCAATTATTTACTTTTAGGTAATTATTATAGCATACTGGGTTATTTTGGACCATAGACGGATTTATTAATGGGATTTTAATATAGGCTGGGTGGGCTTTTGGGTTGATTGCTGGTTTAGACTTTAGTTGGTCAATTCGAGGTTGCCTTCAATATTTTTGTGATTTTTTTTTTTTCAAATTGCTAAAACCACTTTATAGTGACGGATCTCAAACAAAAATGTTTAGTCGGAGAATACACCACTTTGATGATGCATTTTGCTAAAACCCTTTACTTGATTTGAACCATCAACTGTTTAGTCGGAGAATACACCACTTTCTAGTGACGGATCTCAAACAAAAATTTAAGGCAACATAATACTTTTTTTATGGGCCGATGGGTATCCTAATACGGGTTTTTTGATTAGAAGAGGGGCCAACCATATTGGACTAATATTATCTAAACGTAATGAGTTGTGGCGAAAAAGAAACGAGGGTCACAATCAATTTATATATTTGATTTACTAAATTAATATAACAATGAAGTAAAAATGATTACAACTTTAAACAAATGCAATGCATCTTCATTTTGTGTTTAGCACTTCAATTCTTAAGTCAACTTTTACTCTTGCTATCTTTGCATCACACGCGTTCACTTTAATCCACCTCTGACCTCTCCGGTCTCTGGTCATAAGTCTAAGTTGTAAAACGAAGGGTGTGTTTGGCAAAAGTAGCTGGAAGCTGGTAGCTGTAGCTAGGGATGAGTATTTGGTATCAAATCCCGATCCCGTCCCGATACCGTCCCGAACCCGATCCAAAAAATACCGTACCGAATTTTTTCGGTACCGGAAACGGTATCCACTTTTTGGCATTTTCGGTATCGGTATTTTCGGGATCGGTACCGGTTCGGTACAGTACCGGTAAAATACCGAATTTTACCTTCAAATACCGCTACCGTACCGATACCGTACCGTACCGACATATTTCGGTATCGGTACTCAGTTTTGGCGAAATTCGGGTTCAGGATTTGCTCATCATGTCACACCCCAACCGATGGCGGAAACATCGGAGTGAGACGAAATAGATTGCTCGAGACATCATAACACTAATAATTGTGACAGGTATTTAAATAATAATTTCATTCTATTTCTAAAGAATCAGTTACAAGGATTTGAAGCAAAATACAACGTGAACAATGAAATAAAATACAAGAGTAAAATGCAATTTGCGTCCCTGTGGTATGTCCCAAACATCAACTTGAGCCCCTAAAAACATTTTTTTGCATTCTGAGCCCCTGTGGTATTCATTTCATAACAGTATGAGTCCCTGCCGTCAGTCTTCCGTCAGTTTGACCGTTTGCCAGTTGTGAAAAGTCCATAATACCCCCCACCCTTTAATATCTACACTTAAAGCAGACCAGTTTCATTATCATCATCAACAGTCGCTCCCAACTCCCAATATCATCATCATCAACAGCTCTCCTCTCCCAACTCCCAAGATCATCATCATCATCTTCATCGAAGAGATCAACAGATCATCTTCATCTTCATCGAACAGATCAGGTTCATCTTCATCCTCATATTGGTCATTCGATGTGTTTATGTGTTTATATTGTGAAAAAACAGAGCGATGATTCTGGGTTTGATATTAATCAACCCATTCGATGATTTTGGGTTGATTTTAGGTTACATTCGATGATTTGGGTTGATTTTGAAAAAACAGAGGGTTGATTTCATTCGATGTGTTTATGTGTTTATATTGTGGAAAAACAGAGCGTTGATTTTGGGTTCCATTCGATGTTTTTGGGTTTGATTTTGGGTTCCATTCGATGATTTTGGGTTGATTTTGAAAAACAGAGGGTTGATTTTGGGTTCCTCATTTTGAATGTGTTTGAATGTGTTATTTGGGTAACAGTTATTGATTCGATGTGTTCCTCATTTTGATTGAATGTGTTCCTCATTTTGATTCGATGATAACAGTTATTTGGGTATGGATTTTTGGGTATGATTTGAATGTGTTATTTGGGTTTAGGGTTAAATGGATTTTTGGTTTGATTCTTGTGGGTTTAGGGTTGAATGGATTTTTTTGGTTTGATTCTTGTTCAAAATGCATCAAAACAGAGTGTTGGTTTGAATGGATTAGGGTTTAGGGTAGCAATGTGTTTTGGTTTGAATGTGTTTTGTTTTGTTGTACAGAATGTGTTTTGGTTTGAATGTGTTTAGGGTTTAGGGTATCAACTGAGTATTAAGAACTGATCGGATGTACAGAATGTGTTTTGGTTTGAATGTGTTTAGGGTTTAGGGTATCAACTGAGTATTAAGAACTGATCGGATGTACAGAATGTGTTTTAGTTTGAATGTGTTTAGGGTTTAGGGTATCAACAGAATGTGTTTTGGTTTGGTTTGTACAGATTCTTGTGGTTTGAATGTGTTTTGTTGTACAGAATGGCTGCGTATGTAAAGATATGCAAAACACCAACTACGAAGGCGAGAACACTTGACAACCTCCTAGAAGATGCGGTACACATAAGGAAGTGATTGATATGAATGAATATAACCCTAGTGGAGCTCTTCGATTTTCCTTAAAATTCCAAAGCTCGCTAATTACATATCTACCACTGGGGTTATATTCATTCATATGAATGAATATAACCCAAGTGGCAGATATGTAACCCAAGTGGCAGATATGTAATTAGATACACTGGGGTTATATTCATTCATATCTGGATCAGCTTCCCGAAGTGCACCCGTCAGTAAAAATCCACAATTGCTTGTGGTCGTATGACGTTTTGTCTCTGTATTGTATGTTACGGTCTTTTGTTATCGAGTCTGTAAGTTCCGTCAACTCTACGAAGTTGGTATGACGTTTTGTCTCTGTATTGTATGTATAAAAAGTTTACATTTAATATACAATTTAGGCTTTAATAATTTGTTAAATATAGTATAAATTTAATTATTAGATTTCTTAACAAAAAACCAAGAAAAGAATTTAGGGGCTCAGGTTGATATTTCACACATACCATAGGGACGCAAAGTGTTATTAATATATGCAAAAAGACGGTCTTACCCCTGCCTCTAACACCTGACGGCAGGGACTCAAAGTGTTATGAAATGAATACCACAGGGGCTCAGAATGCAAAAAATTGTTTTTAGGGGCTCAAGTTGATGTTTGGGACATACCACAGGGACGCAAATTGCATTTTACTCAAAATACAATATGAATACAAATTTTAAAGTGTGTATCTAAACATCCTACTAGATTCCATGCATCATCAACATCATCGCTAAACCTGCAACATGTTTTAAAAGTGTAGTTCAATACAAAGGTATTGGCGAGTACACAAGTTTTAGACTCGTGTCATATGTATAAAAAGTATTTTCAATCCAACATAGCATTTTGGTATACAAGGTCAAACTATCATGTATAACTAAAAGTCAAACCCAAGTGTCCACTAGTATAATAGCATCCACATCGAGACCGTAAAGTATGAATAATAGCATCCCTCGATATAACCATATCGAGACCGTAAAGAATATAACTTAACAAAACCCCGTCGGGTGGTGTGATACTCCTATAGCGCTATAATTGTTAAGGCGGGTTAACAAATAGTATGAATTCTAGCATGAACTTAAGCATAACAAGCATGTATAAGGATTGATTGAATAAAGTATGTTTGCGTGATTTGTGCATTTAAACAAGTAAAACATGTTGAACCCAAAGTGTATAAAAAGGAAAATTGGTCAAGTGTACTCACAGTGGTTGCGTATAAGAGTTCCTTGTAATAACGCACGAGTAAGGATTGGAGAAATTCCAAGAGAACGAATGAAATGGTTATCCTAAACGATAACGATCTTGTTAATATTCGCGTGTTAAATACAATCCCTAACATTTTAAGTTTACAATTTAATTAGTTAGGAATTTTATTTTATCACATTATTACATTAAAGATAAAAGAGTTTAAAATAATGTGTTAGTCATTTTTAGTTATTACATTCTAACATTATTGATAGATCGGTTAGCTATTGTAGTTATTAACAACTTAAGTTTTACTTTTATAAAAATAAAAATAAATAAATAAATAAATAAAAATAAATAAAGAGGCTAATGCATTTTTTTTTTATGGATAAAAGAAAAGAAATGGAATTAGTCATTTCTTAATAGTTCATCTTTTTTCATAAAAAGAACCATCAAAACCATAACTCTTTCTTATCGTTTATCATAAACATGGCTTATGATATTCATTTTACATCTTCCTTATGATTTTCTTTTGGTGATATCCACTACAGTAGTAAACTTGAGAGTTAAATGGTTTTTACTATATTAACACACTAACTTAAATGTCTACTTCATAAAAAAAAATATAACAGAACTCGTGGTCAACTGTTTACATGTAATCCTCATAGTTTCAGTTAGTTGAATAGAGTATAATGTGGAGCGAAAATGCATATCAACAGGAGATTAACGAAGAAGAAAGAAAAAAAACAAAAGGATAAGAAGGTATACCGAACACGGACAAGCCGCAAGTTCTGATCGTCTTCTCCGATCGTCCGACACGTCTTGATCTTTTCGGCGGATTAGTTTGGAGCCCCGGTGAAACGTACGGGTGAAACAGAGGTTTGCGGTGTCGTCTTCGATGCGTTTCGATGTCCGGTGAAGGTTCAACAGTGAGAGAGAGTTGCGGCTTCTAGGAGAAGTATATGTTTGGTATTCCGGCGACTGGAGGTGCTCTCCGACAAGGTTGAACGAAGAGGTGTTTTGAAGGTGTGAGGGTGTCGAAAAGAGGTTGTATGAATTTGTGGGGCTTGTTAGATGTTGTTTATGGAAACGAACTATGATATGGAAACACTGAAATAACGTCTAATCCCGAGAAATCAGCGAAGTCAATAGATGAGGAAAGAAGACAGCGAGTTATGTGCTATTGTTGGGCGGCAAAGATGAAAAGGCTCTGCTCTTTTAGGCCACCCGTAGTGGTTAAGAAAAATAATGCCCCAACCATGGGGCATTATCCGACACGTGTCATCCCAGTCAGCATGGGGCATTATTGCAAAAGTGGCGTAGTGGGACATTATTTCAATAACGCCCACGCAATCATTTCACTTTTTTTTTAATTTAAAACATATGATATTAGCTCAAAAGTTGTCAGACAAGTGGCATATGAAGACAAACTTACATATTTCGCCCCTATGAAGACACACACGAAATATGTGTTAGCTCAAAAGTTGTTAGACATGTGGGGTGTGATTGGTGGGTCAAACAATGTACAAAGTGTTTTAATTAAAACGCCAACATCAATTTTTTTCAAAAAAAACGCCGGGTAACGCCTAGTGTAATGGGGTGAGGGGCGTTTTGGGGCTTTTTTTTCATTTTTTTTTTAAAACCACGCCCCACTACGGGTGGTCTTATTGGCTTGATTGTAATTAGTTTATTTTTTCTTAACTTGCACAATAGTCCCTTGACTTTAGAGATTTAGTTAACTAAGTTAAGTTATTTTGCAAAACAAAAGAGTAACTCTAAAACTAGCAAAACTAACTAGTTTATATAAAAAAAAAAAAGAAATTAGATTTGCCATTAATTATTTAATTTAATTAATTAACTCTCAACGGTTAATTAAATTTGCGAAACAAATTTTCTATGGTTTAAAAGTTAGGATCCGGGTTTCGAACCGGGTAGAATTTCTGGATATCTGTTTTTTACGGATGTTACACATCACTCTACTCGTTTTCATAATATTTTGTTACAAACAAAGCCTTAGTAAACCAAAACCTTGATTTTTATATCAAACATAAGGAAAATTTTCATCAAGTTAACCTTCTAGATAAGTATTACTAGTTTAACAACCCCAAAACAAATATTTAAGTGTTAACTACATAGACAATGTTTTAAACATATTTAAGTGATCGCGGAAGCTTCAAAAGTTCGTGTTCGGGTCTTCAAACATGCTTTTTTGGCCGGGCTGATAACATTTGTAGCAAACCGAGACTTTACCCTGGCATAGAGATGTCGTGTGCCCCGTTTTAGCACATATGGGGCACGGTTTGTCTTTGAAACGGCACTCTCCCTTGTGCCATTTTCCACACACTTTACAACTTGGCGACCCGCCTTTAGCATCCACTTTCTTTCCCGATTCCACAGTTCGAGCTTTCTTTGTAGGGCTTGTATTCACATCCTGTGCCCTTCGCTCACCCCGTTCAACTTGTTTCTTCAACTCGATTTCCCGCTCCCGGGCGGTGTTGATAATTTCTGTGAGGGTTTCATACTTTGAGGGAGTCATGAACTCCCGGTATTCAGCACTCAGCATGTTGTAATAGTAGTATATTTTCCGCTCTTCAGTGGTGACTAACTCGTCATAGAATCTCAGTCTATCCATAAAGATGCCCGTGATTTTATCAATTGATTCTCCTTTTTGTCTTAACTGGATAAATTCTTCTTTAATCCTGTTGATAACCGCCTTGGGACTGTGGTGCATAAGGAATGGCACCTTAAACTCGTCCCATGTCATGACTCTTGCCGCCTCGGCTCCTATCTCCTTCTTTTTATTGTCCCACCAATCCTTGACTTGACCCCTTAATTGACCTGTTCCGTTTGCAACAAAATCACTCTCGTCACAATGGGTCCTTTCAAACACCCCTTCAAAGTCACTCAGCCATCTTTGGCAAATTATCGGGTCAACCTCCCCATTGTAGATTGGTGGTTTACACGCCATAAATTCCTTGTACGAACATCCTTTACGTTCTCCCGTTTTCTCTTTCATAAGGTTGACACTATCTTCCAACCTTTTAACTCGTTCTTCAACTAATGATAACACCGTGTTTTGAATTTTGTCTATGAACCCGGATAGACTACCCTCAATTGCCTTTCCCACTTCTTCCGCAATTATTTCTTTCATTTGTTCGGTGCTTATCGGCACCGGATCATCGTCATTCCCTTCCGACATCTCGAAACTGAAATGTTTACATCAATTATTAAACATCTCATTTATAAAATAACTTTATTTGCTTTGGTTTAGCCAAGTTCGTAACTTGCTTTAACCGTTCACATTTGGTGCACTTTCCGGGTTTGAGTGTGTTAACACGCTCTTCCCATGCACATTAATTCGCATCTCATTTCTTACATAAGATAGGATCTACTAAAATAATTAATTAATTCTTACCGGACGATCGATCAAGCTTGAACCGAACACTTTGTTGACAACCTTGAGCTCTGATTACCAACTTGTAACACTCTACTCATTTTCATAATATTTTATTATAAACAAAGCCTTAGTAAACCAAAACCTTAATTTTTATATCAAACATAAGGAAAATTTTCATCAAGTTAACCTTCTAGATAAGTATTACTAGTTTAACAACCCCAAAACAAGTATTTAAGTGTTAACTACATAGACAATGTTTTAAACATATTTAAGTGATCGCGGAAGCTTCAAAAGTTCGTGTTCGGTTCTTCAAACATGCTTGATTGCCATCTGGAATGTTCCCAATATCACCTAAGGTCAAAACCACATCAAATGTTAGTTTTGATAATGTTAAAATGGGTATAAACAAGTCCCATGGGTCAAAACGACAAAAAATTAAACAATTTTCGAAATGGGGGGCTAGACGCTACGTCTAGGGGCTAGACGCTACACCTAGCCCCTTTTTTGATAGCAAGTTACTTAAACTGTTGCTGCATATACCCAGCTCAATCTTTTTTCAAGTCCCAACTTAAAATTGTCATAACTTATGATCCGTAAGTCCGTTTTTAGTGATTCAAGCAAGTAATTCAAGTATTAACATATAAGTGACATATATGTTTAAAGGTCAAAAGAGAATAAATAATGAACAAATAAATTATCATGCAAGTAATTCAAGCAAGGCATGAGAATAAAGCTCTAGAACTATAGACTAGGTAAAAAGCATGGCAATTTTTCCTAATTCTCTATAGTTATGGCTCCGATACCAATCTATCACACCCCAAACGATGGCGGAAACATCGGAGTGAGACGAAATAGATTGCTCGAGACATCATAACACTAATAATTGTGACAGGTATTTAAATAATAATTTCATTCCATTTCTAAAGAATCAGCTACAAGGATTTGAAGCAAAATACAACATGAATAATGAAATAAAATACAATATGAATACAAATTTTAAAGTGTGTATCTAAACATCCTACTAGATTCCATGCATCATCAACATCATCGCTAAACCTGTAACATGTTTTAAAAGTGTAGTTCAATACAAAGGTATTGGCGAGTACACAAGTTTTAGACTCGTGTCATATGTATAAAAAGTATTTTCAATCCAACATAGCATTTTGGTATACAAGGTCAAACTATCATGCATAACTAAAAGTCAAACCCAAGTGTCCACTAGTATAATAGCATCCCTCGATGTAGCAACATCGAGACCGTAAAGTATGAATAATAGCATCCCTCGATATAACCATATCGAGACCGTAAAGAATATAACTTAACAAAACCCCGTCGGGTGGTGTGATACTCCTATAGCGCTATAATTGTTAAGGCGGGTTAACAAATAGTATGAATTCTAGCATGAACTTAAGCATAACAAGCATGTATAAGGATTGATTGAATAAAGTATGTTTGCGTGATTTGTGCATTTAAACAAGTAAAACATGTTGCACCCAAAGTGTATAAAAAGGAAAATGGGTCAAGTGTACTCACAGTGGTTGCGTATAAGAGTTCCTTGTAATAACGCACGAGTAAGGATTGGAGAAATTCCAAGAGAACGAATGAAATGGTTATCCTAAACGATAACGATCTTGTTAATATTCGCGTGTTAAATACAATCCCTAACATTTTAAGTTTACAATTTAATTAGTTAGGAATTTTATTTTATCACATTATTACATTAAAGATAAAAGAGTTTAAAATAATGTGTTAGTCATTTTTAGCTATTACAAAATTTAAGGTTGTAATAAGAGTCAAAATAAATTGTCAAACTATATATGTTATTGATAGATTTAATAGTTTAAATTTTAAAAGGGAAACGAGTTTCAAATAAAGTTGTTAATTACATTCTAACATTATTGATAGATCGGTTAGCTATTGTAGTTATTAAAAACTTAAGTTTTACTTTTATAAAAATAAAAATAAATAAATAAAAATAAAGAGGCTAATGCATTTTTTTTATGGATAAAAGAAAAGAAATGGAATTAGTCATTTTTTAATAGTTCATCTTTTTTCATAAAAAGAACCATCAAAACCATAACTCTTTCTTATCGGTTTATCATAAACATGGCTTATGATATTCATTTTATATCTTCCTTATGTTTTTCTTTTGGTGATATCTACTACATTAGTAAACTTGAGAGTTAAATGGTTTTTACTATATTAACACACTAACTTAAATGTCTACTTCATAAAAAAAAATATAACAGAACTCGTGGTCAACTGTTTACATGTAATCCTCATAGTTTCAGTTAGTTGAATAGAGTATAATGTGGAGCGAAAATGCATATCAACAGGAAATTAACGAAGAAGAAAGAAAAAAAAAACAAAAGGATAAGAAGGTATACCGAACATGGACAAGCCGCAAGTTCTGATCGTCTTCTCCGATCGTCCGACACGTCTTGATCTTTTCGGCGGATTAGTTTGGAGCCTCGGTGAAACGTACGGGTGAAACAGAGGTTTGCGGTGTCGTCTTCGATGCGTTTCGATGTCCGGCAAAGGTTCAACAGTGAGAGAGAGTTGCGGCTTCTTTGAGAAGGATATGTTTGGTATGCCGGCGACTGGAGGTGCTCTCCGACAAGGTTGAACGAAGAGGTGTTTTGAAGGTGTGAGGGTGTCGAAAACAGGTTGTATGAATTTGTGGGGCTTGTTAGATGTTGTTTATGGAAACGAACTATGATATGGAAACACGGAAATAACGTCTAATTCCGAGAAATCAGCGAAGTCAATAGATGAGGAAAGAAGACAGAGAGTTATGTGCTGTTGTTGGGCGGCAAAGATGAAAAGGCTCTGCTCTCTTATTGGCTTGATTGCAATTAGTTTATTTTTTCTTAACTTGCACAATAGTCCATTGACTTTAGAGATTTAGTTAACTAAGTTAAGTTATTTTGCAAAACAAAAGAGTAACTCTAAAACTAGCAAAACTAACTAGTTTATATAAAAAAAAGAAATTATATTTGCCATTAATTATTTAATTTAATTAATTAACTCTCAACGGTTAATTAAATTTGCGAAACAAATTTTCTATGGTTTAAAAGTTAGGATCCAGGTTTCGAACCGGGTAGAATTTCTGGATATCCGTTTTTTACGGATGTTACACATCACTCTACTCGTTTTCATAATATTTTATTATAAACAAAGCCTTAGTAAACCAAAATCTTGATTTTTATATCAAACATAAGGAAAATTTTCATCAAGTTATCCTTCTAGATAAGTATTACTAGTTTAACAACCCCAAAACAAGTATTTAAGTGTTAACTACATAGACAATGTTTTAAACATATTTAAGTGATCGCGGAAGCTTCAAAAGTTCGTGTTCGGTTCTTCAAACATGTTTTTTTGGTCGGGCTGATAAGATTTGTAGCAAACCGAGACTTTACCCGGGCATAGAGACGTCGTGTGCCCCGTTTTAGCACATATGGGGCACGGTTTGTCTTTGAAACGGCACTCTCCCTTGTGCCCTTTTCCACACACTTTACAACTTGGCGACCCGCCTTTAGCATCCACTTTCTTTCCCGATTCCACAGTTCGAGCTTTCTTTGTAGGGCTTGGATTCACATCCTGTGCCCTTCGCTCACCCCTTTCAACTTGTTTCTTCAACTCGATTTCCCGCTCCCGGGCGGTGTTGATAATTTCTGTGAGGGTTTCATACTTTGAGGGAGTCATGAACTCCCGGTATTCAGCACTCAGCATGTTGTAATAGTAGTATATTTTCTGCTCTTCAGTGGTGACTAACTCGTCATAGAATCTCAGTCTATCCATAAAGATGCCCGTGATTTTATCAATTCATTCTCCTTTTTGTCTTAACTGGATAAATTCTTCTTTGATCCTGTTGATAACCGCCTTGGGACTGTGGTGCTTAAGGAATGGCACCTTAAACTCGTCCCATGTCATGACTCTTGCCGCCTCGGCTCCTATCTCCTTCTTTTTATTGTCCCACCAATCCTTGGCTTGACCCCTTAATTGACCCGTTCCGTATGCAACAAAATCACTCACGTCACAATGGGTCCTTTCAAACACCCCTTCAACGTCACTCAGCCATCTTTGGCAAATTATCGGGTCAACCTCCCCGTTGTAGATTGGCGGTTTACACGCCATAAATTCCTTGTACGAACATCCTTTACGTTCTCCCGATTTCTCTTTCATAAGGTTGACACTATCTTCCAACCTTTTAACTCGTTCTTCAACTAATGATAACACCGTGTTTTGAATTTTGTCTATGAACCCGGATAGACTACCCTCAATTGCCTTTCCCACTTCTTCGGCAATTATTTCTTTCATTTGTTCGGTGCTTGTCGGCACCGGATCATCGTCATTCCCTTCCGACATCTCGAAACTGAAATGTTTACGTCAATTATTAAACATCTCATTTATAACATAACTTTATTTGCTTTGGTTTAGCCAAGTTCGTAACTTGCTTTAACCGTTCACATTTGGTGCACTTTCCGGGTTTGAGTGTGTTAACACGCTCTTCCCATGCACATTAATTCGCATCTCATTTCTTACATAAGATAGGATCTACTAAAATAATTAATTAATTCTTACCGGACGATCGATCAAGCTTGAACCGAACACTTTGTTGACAACCTTGAGCTCTGATTACCAACTTGTAACACTCTACTCATTTTCATAATATTTTATTATAAACAAAGCCTTAGTAAACCAAAACCTTAATTTTTATATCAAACATAAGGAAAATTTTCATCAAGTTAACCTTCTAGATAAGTATTACTAGTTTAACAACCCCAAAACAAGTATTTAAGTGTTAACTACATAGACAATGTTTTAAACATATTTAAGTGATCGCGGAAGCTTCAAAAGTTCGTGTTCGGTTCTTCAAACATGCTTGATTGCCATCCTGAATGTTCCCAATATCACCTAAGGTCAAAACCACATCAAATGTTAGTTTTGATAATGTTAAAATGGGTATAAACAAGTCCCATGGGTCAAAACGACAAAAAATTAAACAATTTTCGAAATGGGGGGCTAGACGCTACGTCTAGGGGCTAGACGCTACACCTAGCCCCTTTTTTGACAGCAAGTTACTTAAACTGTTGCTGCATATACCCAGCTCAATCTTTTATCAAGTCCCAACTTAAAATTGCCATAACTTATGATCCGTAAGCCCGTTTTAGTGATTCTTTTTCCTACACGTCCGTAATTAAATTACCGATGTGCCTACCACAATTATTATACCAAAAATTTGGTTTATGTGCTGAATCACTAAAATCTCTATTTAAATATTTGACCCACTATATTTACACAAATTTTTCTACCATTACAATAGTAACCTTAAGGCGTTTTTACCCAACATCCGTGGCTTAATATCACCGGCATTTCATTACCAATCCTATGGCTTCATGCTCTTGTGATTTGTCAACGCCAAAAAGCTAACTTTCAACATTAACACTACTTATTACACAATTATTCGACCCGTTTGGCTCGTTTATGGAATCCTCCATTATAACGACTACCAAACGTTTCTTAGTCGAATCTTGACCCATTAAATCAAATAGTGAACAATATCACTTCAATTAATATTAACCTTTATATCAAAACACTATTATGAATAATTAACACATATGAATTACATGTGTAACATAACAAGTTACATACCTTTAAAGCAAGCCCTTCAAACGTGCGTCCACACCGGTTTGTCCGCTCGATGCTCCGGTTTCCTTTCCTATAGAGTTCAATCACTTTACATTTAGAATTCTTTGTTTCACATATAACGCACATTTTTCCGAAACATCGTAATTATGCGTTTTAATATAAATTCTCAGTTTTAAGCCTTCTTTGAGGCATTTATACAAACACTTTAAGGGCAGAATTATACATGATTTATTAGCAAGTTTATAACTTGTCATATAGCCCAAATTATCATAAATCCAACTATCTAACATAATTATTATGCTCTATGATTCTGAAATAACCTCACATATGTCAAATTACACTAGAACAACCCCAAATTTCCTAGTGTTTACCAAGTTCTACATAACCCACTAATCACCTACAATGGTGTCCATGGATTTTACTAGAATTAAGCAAGATTTCAACATGTACTTGTCTAGGGTTTACTCCTAGACATTTAAATGTTGCTATTTCATCTACAAATCACACATGCATCATCAGATTTCGAATTCCCTAAGTTCATGAGAATTTCAAGTAGAGTATTTTTATCAAATTTTACATACCTTATGATCTCCTTGCAATGGGGATCACTAATCTATGCTCGGATTTTGTTTTGAACTTGATTTGAACCTTTAAATTGGAGGTTTTAACAAGAACTAGGGTTTTGGGGAGCTTGGGATCGCCCCCTGCCTCTGATCGATTTCCAGCAACAAAACACAAGTGTGTGTTTTGTTTTTAATAAATTGATTTTATTATAATTAATTTCCAATTATACACTTTTAGTCCCCCTATTTTCTGTTTGTTCATATTTAAGTGTTTCTAACCCACTTTTGAGTTAACACAAGACTTACAACTAACTGGGTTATTTCGTTCTAGTTAGTTTGTACTTGTTTATTTAATACTTTATAATTTTAATTATAAAGTTTTATATTTTCGGGATGTTACAAGCCGTAAATAAATCTGCCATTGTAGGTTCTAAATACTTAATGATAGATGATGATTCATACCCAACATATATTCCTAACCTCCTTTGAGGCCCCATCTGTGTGCGTTGTGGTGGAGCGATTGGAACATATACAACACAACCAAAAATCCTTAGATGGGAAATATTTGGTTCCTGACCAAAAACCAACTTTAATAGGGAGGAAGTATGATAACTCATTGGTCTGATGCGAATTAGTGTTGCTGCATGTAAAATTGCACGTCCCCAAGCAGACATTGGTAGTTTTGATTTCATAATATTTGGTCTTGCAACCATTTGAAGTCGCTTGATTAGCAATTCAGCAAGCCCATTTTGTGCATGTACATGAGGTACAGGATGCTCTACACTTATCCCAATCGACGTACAGTAATCATTAAATGTTTGAGATGTAAATTCACCAGCATTGTCTAATCGAATTTTCTTGATGGGGTAACCGGAAAATGTGCTCTTAGCCTTATTAACTGAGCAAATGGTTGTGCAAATGCCATATTACGACTTGATAGTAGGCACACATGTGACCATCTAGTTGATGCATCAATTAAGACCATGAAGTATCTAAATGGTCCACTAGAAGTATGTATTGGCCCACATATATCCCCATGTATTCTCACAAAAAAAAACCCTCAAGGATTCAGTCCACACCTTCGTTGGTGATGGGTTAGTAATCAACTTCCCTTGGGAACATGCAACACATGTAATTTCCTTAGACTGAAGAAACTTCTTGTTCTTCAAAGAATGCCCAAATGATTTTTCTATAATTTTTCGCTTCACTGTTGATCCGGGATGGCCTAACTAGTCATGACATATGATAAAATTTTCTTGGTCTATAAACTTCTTGTTTATGACTACATTTAATTCAATTGCACTAATTTTAGTATAATACAAACCAGAGGCAAGTGCGGGCAACTTTTCTAACACATGCTTTTTACCCGAAATGATATTTGTGATATGAAGGTACTCATCATGTCCCTCACATGTAGTCTCAAGATGATATCCGTTTAAAATAACATCTTTAAAACTTATTAGATTTCTTTGAGACAATGGAAAATAAGGTTTTGGTTATTTTAAATGGTGTTCCACCTGGCAACACTACATAAGCTTCTCCAAAGCCTTCAATTAATTTTGATTTACCAGATATAATACCAAATTTTTCCTTTTTCATAGTTAAATTAGATAAATAATTATTTTTCTTAAGAATTGTATGTGTAGATACGCTGTGTATAGATATATATCTTCTCCATTAATAGGGATCTTAGTTAAACACTCCATATGCTTAAAAAAACAAAAATCATATAAATAAATTGTCTAACATGCTTCAAACATAAAAAATCCCAAAATGTTTCATACGCATCAAAACAAAACAAAAGAAAATCTCAAAATGTCTTAAAGAAATGAAGGAAATAACATCACTTAAAAGCTAATAATTCATATGTAAGGAAAATTGCAAACATCCAACTGGGTTGTTTAAGCCACGATATCACTAGAATCCAAGTTAGTTGACTCAATAAGGAAATCATCATAATCCAGATTAGTCGTATCAGTATGGTCTTTATGACCATCAGTGACATCAACATTTTCAACCTCATACGTAAAATTTGTCTCTATTCCTTTTGCTTTGTGTTTGATGGATTGTTGATAAAGTTCCACCAAGTCGTTGGCATGTACGACAAGTCTTCGACCAATGATTGTTACTTCCACATTGGTAACATGCATTCGATGAAGATTCGACCTTCTTTTTATATTTTTCATCACTGGATTTATTTTCATTATTATGCCACTTTTGGTGGGTCCCTTTGTTTTTAAACTGAACACTATGATAATTTCCTCGTCCACATCCATGGCCATGACCACGATGATAACCTCGATCACCTCCGTAACTTTCACTTTGGCCATTATATGTTGCCATATTCGCTTCAAGGATTAGGGTTGCTCCAACCGGACGAATCTCATGATTTTTCATTAAGAGCTCATTGTTTTGCCCGGCCACAAGAAAACAGGATATAAACTCACTATATTTGATGAAACCCCTTTGACGATATCATTGTTGCAGTATCACATTCGAGGGGTGAAAGGTTAAGAATGGTTTTCCAACATTTCCTTATCCGATATATTTTCACCACACAGAATCAATTGTGATGTGATTCTAAACATTGCTGAGTTGTACTCGTTTATAGAATTAAAGTCTTGCAACCTTAAATTGGTCCACTCGTAAGAGCTCTCGGTATATTACCGTTATTACCGTTTTCTGGTGGCCATACCTTTCTTTCGGGTTGGTCCAAAGGACAAGTGGATCCTTGATAATGAGGTACTCACTTTTCAAAGCCTCATGCATATAATGGTGTAAAAAGATGATGGCTTTTGCCTTATCTTGGGTATTTGCTTTATTTCCTTCTTTAATTGTTTCACCTAGATTATTGACATTCAAATGTATTTCAGCATCCAATCACTAGTACAAAAATGTTCAAAAGAGACGGTTCCTAAAATGCTTTTATGTCACTTTGTATGAGGACCGTCATATTTCATATTTTTGTTTTCCAAATTAAAAAAATAAAATGTATTGAAACGTTGTATTAGATAAAACCGTCTTTTTTGGTCAAAAATTCAACCGTCTTTTTAGGTATCCCACAAATTACAAGCGCTTTTTATGGGGCTTTAATTAAAACCACCTTTTTTCATTAATTCTTATTTTGATTTTTTTACCTAGGATATCTTTTTGAAACTAAATCAAATAATTTCTAATTTGTAATCTATATTGGTTTATTAATGTCTAATGGGTGGTGATTCATTGGCAAAGGCAAAGGCTGAAACACCTAGGTTGGGAAAGGGAAGTTCTTTCACAGACGACAGGTGATTAAATAAATTAGCCGTTCAAAAAAAAATATTAGTTTATTAATATGATATGCTACCATGTAATGAGTAACTTGAATCTGTAAATAATTATGTTTGTTAGCAATAACAATGTATCAATAATATATCTGATAATTTTTTTTGAAATTTAAACACATATATCATATATCTTAGTTTAGTACAAGAAAACTTTTGAAATTACAATATAAGGATGTTTATTGAATAAACAAAATGTTTCGTAACAAGCTAACAAGCTTATATATTCATATTGCTTAATATTCTTTCACAACAACATAGTTCATGGTCATCATTCACCTACAACAATATTCTTCATTCGGTATTATATTATATGGATCTTCAACAAGGTAAGGTTATCATAATTATATGTTTTTAATTTAATATAAATTAGAGTAAATTACAAAAATCGTCCTTTATGTTTACACCAGATTGCAAACTATGTTGTTTGTCTTCAAAAGGTATAAAAAACGTACTCGATGTTTGAAACCCTTGCACGTTCTGTCCTTTAGCCACAACTTAGTTCGTTTTCATGGTTAAATCTGACCAAGTGGACCCCACATGAGGGTATTTTGGTCATTTTTCCGTATACATTTTAATAGATAAACATAAATAAAACTCACAAACACTCTCTCTCTCCAAAGTGTCTCTTTTTCTCTCTCTACAAACTCCCTCTCTACAATCTGGGTAAAAGACTAATTTGCCCTCATGTGGGGTCCACTTATTTAACAATGAAAACTAACTGAGTTAGGTTCAAATGATGTAACGTGCAAGGGTTTGCAAACATCGGGTACGTTTTTTGTACTTTTTGAAGACAAAAGAAATAGTTTGCAATCACGTTTCGAAAATACGCTTGTGTGAAAAACCGGTATAGTTAACATAAACTTGTCGTAAACCATTTGTGTCTATTGAAATTCACAACCATTTGTGATAGTTAAAACTTGTTTGTAACATGGTTTAGAAATACATAATTTATGTTTATCGAAAACCTTGTATGCTTTGCAAAACTTGCATGTCTTTCCACCCCGAAAAACATTTATAACAATGTAAAACTGTAAAAATGTGGGGTTATGAACTCACCTTGATTTCCTTGTGCAAAGCTAGCTAAATACGACTCCGTGATGTCGTTTCCAAGACGTGACTCGCTAGCGTGCATTCTATAATATCCCTAACACGGAATATCTTATAAGTTTCTTAATAAATGCGATAACTAAACTACGTGTCACCGAGCTCTACCGAATCGCTAATCGAACGATCCAATGGTATGTTGTTAACTTGAAAGAAACGAAATAGATATACTTGTTAAGTTCCGTTTAATGTCGACGAAAATTATTAAGTCTTGGAAATACTTAGTTTTTCGAGAGATTGAAAATATATAAATATTTGTAAGGTCTCCTACCCAAGGATCTCACTCAGACAACAATCACCAGGTGTGCGAAATCCACCTACTAATCACTACTGTAGAGTATTGGATCAAGAAAGTGTATAACAAGAATGATGAAGATGATGAATGACGTCACACACAGTAGCCGTCAATTCACACACAGTGACAATGATTGGGGTTTCTTGAAGAACAAGCTTTTCACAAAAGAAATCGTCAAGTATAACATTTCACTAAGAGATTATATACAATGGGAAGTCCTGACTACTAAAGTCAGAACATAGAAAGCCCCAAAGCCCAATACAATGCAAACCCTGACTAAACAAACATCAAAATTCGGACTATAGTGTAGGAACTAACTCCTGACCATGAAACCCTCATAAATTCTGACCAACATAATACTTTTAACAAATTACATAAAAGACCCTTGAATTTGAGAGCATGCACTTATCACCGAAAGTGCATTTACAATATTTATAAAAAAATATATAAATATATCGATACAACTGCGTTAGTCATCCCGAGAAGTCGTACGTGTATGTAACGAATATTTTTTTATGAAATTAATATATTGTAAACTCGTATCTTGTCTCGCGTCGTAGAGGTTTGTCAAAATATATTTCTATGCCGTTTAGGCGTTTGAAATAAATATAAAAGTTATATTTATTTAATAGAGTATTCGTGTTGAGGTCGTTTAAAATAAATATAATAGTTATATTTATTTTTATAAAAAAAGAATCGTCGAGTTGTTTGATGTTTGAAATAAATATATAAACTATATTTATTTTTATAAAAGAAATCCGAGTTGTTTGACGTTTGAAATAAATATATAAACTATATTTATTTTTATAAAGGAATTCTCGAAATTTCGATGTTTAAAATATAATAACTATATTTATTATTATAACTGATTTCCGAATCGTCGTTTTGTTTAAAACAATTGTGATAATTATAATAGTTGTCAGTATTTCGCCTGTTGTCAGTTCGCTACCGTCTCAAATTTAGTAGATTTTCCGCATATCATTATAAAGATGTTATATTTTAAATGTTGTTTTGTATATTATGCAACTTATTTAAAGTTATATAAAAAAGTCAATAAAGTTAAATTTATGACTTTAGATTTCTACCTTACATGTTATGGGTAAAGTTACTATACAAATTGATTTTAAAATATTAAACGTGAGAAATGAGAAGTAAATAAATATATACTTTTTACTTTTGAAAATTTTCCTCGTCTATTTAAGTATATATTTTAGTCCTAAAATTTAAAATAATAAATTTAATTAAAAAAAGGTTTATATATACAAACACTCTAAGAATAATTATACATTTTTTCTTATTTTTGTAACTAAAAATCATACTTATGACACAAAAATTCTAAAATATAAAAAAAAAAATATATTGTTTCATTTCTCAGGGTGAAGCCGTGAAGGGGGTGCACCCCTCATGAGTTGAGGGGAAAATTTCACCCATCCAATCGTAATATGCCATGTCATTTCCCCTCTCATTCTCCCCTTTTGTTCAAAAACACAAGGGTTGGTTTCCAGTAAACCATTTAAAAAAAAGCATGATTGGTTTAATACAAGTGGGCCCCACCTTTACACCCTCTCCCGTTCCCCGCATGCGACTCTTCACTGCTCAAGCTCCACCCAAACCCTTCCCCGCGCGACAAAACTTCATGGCAGCACCCTCCACTTGCGGCAAAACTCCTCCCCGCTTCCTTTGCCGCATCGACCCCGGACACCCTCATGTTAAAGTAGATGAGAAAAAAAATTCTAAAATATAAAAAACAAAAATATATTGTTGTAGGGATGAGCAAATGGTACTGGGTACCGGTTTCGAACCGGTACCGGTACCAAATTTACCAAACCAGGTACGTTTTCGGTACCGGTTTTTATTCTCAAATATCGGTACCGAACCGTACCATACCGGGTATATTCGGTACCGATACCAGTACCCACTTTTATGGATTTTTGTTACCGGTTTGATACCGAGCTCATCCCTATATTGTTTCACTTCTCATGTTATTATGTCATGACTCATTTGTATTGATCTTTATCCTACATGTTATTTTATAAATATATTACAAGTTGTTAAAAGTTAAATACTAGCAAGTAACAAATTAACAATGATTTTAGTTCCCTCCCAAACCCCCAGAATTTCTTCCGCCTAAACCTATCCCCAAATTTAAAACTTGCAACACCAAATTTCTTTTCCCTCCTAATTTTGTAGGTTTCTACAAAAAATAACAATATCATATTAAAACCAACCCTTTTCTACGCCATAACCCATTACAAGCTTTTCATCACACATTGATGATGAAGACGGTGATCGTTGATGGAAACTATTTAGAGGTCAAATACACAGATGATTTAGAGATCTATGATGGATGTAAACGACAAGTTGATTCAGAAATCGTAAGTGCGTCTTTTTTCTGAAGGTTATCTCGGATTGCTTTCTAATCAAGTATGGTATGTCAATTTCCGGGTTTTGACTACTTGTTATGTTTAGATCGGTTGGTGTCACTGTCAATAATGTTTACATTAAGGCTAGTTTTTCAACTCTCTATTGGTACCTTGCAGTTAGGAGGGCAAAAAGCTTAATTTTGTAATGAAATTAGGAATTTCGATTGATTTTTAAGCAACGGATATATAAACTGATGATTATTTGATTGAGTTACATATTATTCACATAACTTTTGCAACTAACTTTCTATTATTTGGGCAAAATGGTTAATGGATTTTGTTTTCATTCCAATCATCAGGGCAAATTACATAAGAATAGCAGGTAGACGAGCAACAAACTGCGCCGCCATCCCTTTCAGAATAGAAAACCCTAATCTACTAAAAACAAAGCCTCGCCCCTGAGGGGTCGAAAAGTTGCTGTGGACTACACGCTGAACTCTGGACAAGAAACGAACTGCCTCTGGCGCCAAAGAGCCAAACGTGTCAAACGCTAGGGGGACAAAGGCATGTTGATTATCCTCACAAGCTTTCACGTGCTTTTCCACCTTCTTCGACTCTGCTTTCAGTACTGCTTGCCCCGCCACAAACCCGTTTTCCCGAAACCCGGCTAGGGGGGATACACCTGTGAGATCGACACAAGCATGTTTCCCGCCCTCCTAACCAAAAACTAGCAATTCAGCCGGGCGTAGAGTGGATCTCCCCTCCGACGGGTCTGTAAGAAAATTCACCGGTGCCTCTTTCTTTGCCGAGATCCCTGCTCGTCTGAGAATATCCATTAACGCGTCTCGAACAAAGCTTAATGCATGCCAGGTGTTGTTGGAAAAATAGGTGAAAATAGCATTTTTCACAAATATAGGAAAATGATTTTTTCCTATTTTGGACTAGAAATAAATATAATAAAATGAGCGGGTTTTATATATTTATTTGTGGGTTTGTGTTCTATGTTGGGAGAGCTTCGCAACGAACTAAACCGCGTCCAAAACGGAGCTAAGATGAATGAGATATCGATGCTCAAAGTTGGGTGTTTGGAACATTCAATGCTGAAACAAAAGGGAAAGTAGCACCTTGTCCCACATCGGATGAGAGATGGAACTTAAAGGGGTATTTAAGTGGGAACTCTCCATCCTTATTGTTTCATGGGAGCACTCACTAGTGTACTCGCGAAGGGTGCGGAGCACCCTAACTCGCACTCGCACACGCTCGCGCTCGCGCGCGCGCGTGGCGTGGGCGATGAGGCGCAATGTGGCGCTTTGATGGCGCACTTTGCACTTCGCACGCTTGAGAGCCGCCTTTGTATTTTTGACCACGTGCGCGTGGTGGATCTCATAGGCTGCAGGGACCAAGTGGAGTGCAGGTTCGAAGCGCGTGACGTGGCAGTCCGCGCGCGGGTATACGTGGCACGGAGGCGCGCGGTTGCGCATGGTGCATGGGTCCGGAGGTGTCGTGCGCGGCGCACCAAAGTGAGCCAAAACGGCGCGACTGTGTGGCGCGCTCGTAGAGGCTCACAGGTGACGTGGCGCAAGCGCGCAAGGACTTGAGCCAAGAGGACGCACCGCGCGTGGTGACATGGCGCATGCGCGCATGGCAGTGAGCCAAGAGGACGCACCGCGCATGGGCGCGCGCGCGCACGCGCGTTCAGAAGCTTCCAACACTGAATGACAGAGCAGTTTCAGTCCAGCTTCGTAACTGACGAGTTAACGGGCTTTGACTGAGAATTAAATGACGTATTAAATTGCATTGAAGACGTTTAATGCAATTTAAACCTCTCTTTAATTCGTTTTTGACTGTTTCGACTTAGGAGCTGTATAAATACAGCTCCATACCCACTGCAGAAGATCACCAGCGACACAACAGCAATCTTTACTTTCTCTCCACAATTCTCAGATCTTTTCTTGCAGCTTCAAGGTAACCTTCGGGTTGTAGGCGAACTCCGGCAGTACGCTGCTTAGGCTGTTGTACCCTGGGAAACAAAACGAGTACTCTTGGGAGACTCGGAATTTGTTTTAAGGGAAGCGTGTTGAACACGTGCCTCAGTCAATTCTGTTTTCTACCCCTTCTTGTATTTTGGTTTTATTTCAGTTGTAATCTTATTGTAATTTTGCTTTCTTCAATTTTGTATTGTAATCAGTTTAATAAAAATTTGTTTATTTTTATTTAATTACGCAAACGGTTCCTACAATCTTAAAACAAATTTTTAAAACCGTTCGTGTAATCAAAACCATTCTGTTTGTGATTCAAACTAGTTTTGTTTTCACTCAGTTTGTGTTTTAAAAACAGATTTTTTTTTGTTTTCTTCTTCAAAGGAGCGACTTTTGTTGAAAACAATTGGTTACATTCAGATTGTCCTAAATTGCTAATAAACTTTCTGCCTTGGTCTTCAAAGTTGGACTTAGAAGCCGGTCAGTAAGTTTTAAAAATTATATATTTTCTGTTTTTTGGTCTTCAAAGTTGGACTTAGAAGCCTAAACAGTCAATTTGTGGTAAAATTAAAATTTAGTTTCCTTCTGGTTTGTGCGTAAATCAGAATTTTTTGACTAAAAATTTTAATTTTTAAATTTTTTAGCATGTCGAACGAGAATGTCAACGTTAACAACACCTCAAATGTTGTGACGGGAACCCCTTTTAACGCCACCACTGTGGGAGCGTCCACAGTGGCCAATCACGCTGAACGACCCGAGAAGTTCTCGGGTCTACACTTCAAAAGGTGGCAGCAGAAGATGTTCTTCTACCTGACCACCATGAACCTTGCGAGGTTCTTGACGGAAACCGCTCCCCAACCTGTGGAAGGGGAGAACGACGCACAAAGACAGTGCGCGGTAGATGCGTGGAAGCATTCGGATTTCATATGTCGTGGCTATGTGTTAAACGGCCTAGCGGATGCGTTGTATAATGTGTACTACAACGTCAAGACTTCCAAAGAACTTTGGGATGCCTTGGACAAGAAGTACAAAACGGAGGATGCTGGCACAAAGAAATTTGTGGTAGCCCGTTTTTTGGATTTCAAAATGGTTGATTCTAAAAGTGTTATGAATCAAGTCCAAGAATTCCAAATTATACTACATGACATCTTTGCGGAAGGCATGACACTTAGCGAGACATTTCAAGTGGCAGCGATGATTGAAAAGTTACCTCCTGGTTGGTTGGATTTTAAGAATTATCTTAAACACAAACGAAAGGAGATGACTTTAGAGGACCTTATTGTTCGTCTTCGGATTGAAGAGGGCAATAGAATTGCCCTAAAAGGCAGCCAGGCGCAAACTTCTGCTAGCGCAAACGTGGTTGAGCATGGGCAATCCTCTAAGGGCGCGAAGGGTAAAGGGAAAAAGGACAAAGAGAAAGCAAAGGCTAGCAAACTTGGACCGAAGAAAGGGGTTGTGAAAAAGAAACCTCCAACGTTCCAAGGGACTTGTTACAACTGTGACGAGCCGGGGCATCGGGCTAACCAATGCAAGAAACCAAAGCGTGAGCGTGCGCACATGGTGGATGAAGACGGAATGCCTTTGGTGGCAATGATTTCCGACAAAAGCGCAATGATGGATGAGGTCAATACTGTGACCAACACTCCAAAAGGATGGTGGGTTGATACGGGCGTGACCCGTCACGTTTGCGCAGACAAAATCCTTTTTACCACCTTCAAGGCGTTTTCTGGAGAAGAGAAGCTGTATATGGGAAATGCAGCCACCGCTGAAATCATGGGTGAAGGAACGGTGATCTTGAAGTGGACTTCGGGGAAGAAGCTCACTCTAAGCAACGTGTTGTATGTCCCGGACTTGCGCAAGAATCTAGTCTCGGGTTGGTTGCTTAACAAGTTTGGATTTCGTTTAGTTTTTGAGAGCGATCAATTTGTACTAACTAAACGAGGAATGTATGTGGGTAAGGGCTATGCCCAAAATGGTATGTTCAAATTGAATGTAATGGCTGTGACAAAGAACATGAATAAAATTGCTACTACTTCTACTTATATGCTTGAGTTTTCTGATTCGAATAAATGGCATGGTAGATTAGGTCACGTAAATTTTAATTCAATACGCCGTTTAATCAATTTAAATTGCATACCAACATTCCATATTGATTCACACTATAAATGTGAAACTTGCGTAGAATCCAAACTTACAAGAACATCATCTAAATCGGTTGAACGAATAACCGAACCCCTTGATTTAATTCACACTGATATTTGTGATTTAAAAGCGGTACCCACAAGAGGTGGAAATAAGTACTTCATCACGTTTATTGATGATAGTACTAAATATTGCTATGTATATTTACTAAAAAGTAAAGACGAAGCAATAAGTAAATTTATCTTGTATAAGAATGAAGTTGAGAATCAACTTCAAAAGAAGATAAAAGCTTTGCGAAGCGACCGAGGAGGTGAATATGTTGCACCTTTTGCCGATTTATGCGCAAAAAGTGGCATTGTACATGAGTGTACACCTCCTTATTCTCCACAATCAAATGGCGTGGCGGAACGAAAGAACCGCACATTGAAAGAAATGATGAACGCCATGTTGATAAGTTCTGGGGTGAGCCAGGAAATGTGGGGGGAGGCCATTCTCTCGGCCAATTATCTTTTGAACAAGATACCATTGAAAAAGAGAGACGAACCTCCATATGAGTTATGGAAAAGGAAGAAGCCTTCATACAAATACTTGAAAGTGTGGGGGTGCCTAGCAAAGGTGATTGTACCACCTCCTAAGGCTCTTAGGATAGGACCCAAAACTGTTGATTGCATATTTATTGGGTATGCGCATCAAAGTAGTGCACATCGCTTTCTTGTACATGAGTCCAAGAATCCTGATGTACACGTAAACACTATCATGGAGGTGAATCCTAACGTTGTGTCTTACTTTGAAAATGTGTTTCCTTTGAGAAGACAAACACATGCAACGTCACCAACACCTAATTTTGAAGTAGGTGAAAGCTCATCTAGACGAGTTGATGAGGTAGTTCATGATAAGACACATGAACAACCTGAGGTTGAAGAAAGTGACCGTAGGCGAAGCAAAAGGCCAAGGGTTGAAAAATCCTTCGGTCCAGACTTCGTTAGCTATATGGTTGAGGGCGAGCCCAATACATATCGTGACACGGTTTCTTCTTCAGAAGGACCTCAATGGAAAGAAGCAATAAGAAATGAAATAGATTCTATATTGCAAAATCATACTTGGGAGTTAGTAGATCTTCCACCTGGTTGCAAACCACTTGGATATCGTTGGATATTCAAAAGGAAGATGAAAACTGATGGAAGTATTGATAAGTACAAGGCTAGGTTGGTGATTAAAGGATTTAGACAAAAGGAAGGTCTAGATTACTTTGATACCTACTCGCCTGTGACGCGCATAACCTCGATTAGATTGGTTCTTGCTATAGCGGCTTTAAGAAATTTGGAAGTTCACCAAATGGATGTTAAAACCGCATTTCTAAATGGCGATTTAGAAGAAGAGATTTACATGGAGCAACCTGAAGGTTTCTCCGCCCCAGGTCAAGAAGGTAAAGTATGTAAACTCGTCAAGTCTTTGTACGGCTTGAAGCAAGCACCAAAACAATGGCACCAAAAGTTTGATCATGTCATGATTGACAATGGTTTCAAAATAAATGAGTGCGACAAATGTGTTTATTTCAAAGACACAAATGAAGGTTATGTGATATTATGCCTTTATGTAGACGATATGCTTATCATTGGGAGTAATGATAAAATTATCAAAGCTACTAAAAGCATGTTGAAAGCGAGATTTGACATGAAAGACATGGGTTTAGCTGATGTGATTCTTGGAGTAAAGATCATAAGAACCCAAGATGGTCTTGTGTTAAGTCAATCTCACTATGTGGATAAAATTCTTGAAAAATTCAACTCGGAAGATACGAGTGTAGCTCGAACTCCAGTTGATACCTCCCAACATCTCAAGAAGAATAAAGGAGATGGAGTTGCTCAGTTAGAGTATTCAAGAATTATTGGCAGTCTAATGTATCTAATGACATGTACTAGACCCGACTTGGCTTACGCGGTGAGTAGGCTAAGTAGATACACCAGCAATCCGTGCGCGGATCATTGGAAGGCTATCACGAGGGTGCTTAGATACATAAGATACACAAGAGATTATGGACTGCATTATACCTGACAACCAGCAGTGATCGAAGGATACACTGATGCAAACTGGATATCGGATAATAAAGATTCCAAATCAACAAGTGGTTACGTGTTTACACTTGGAGGAGCTGCTATTGCTTGGAAGTCTTCTAAGTAAACGGTCATAGCAAGATCCACAATGGAATCCGAATTTATCGCCTTGGATAAGTCAGGCGAGGAGGCGGAATGGCTACGTCAATTCGTGGAAGATATTCCAAGATGGCCAAAGCCTTTGCCAGCCATATGTGTACATTGTGATAGCCAATCAGCGATTGGTAGAGCTCAAAGCTTGATGTACAATGGCAGATCAAGGCATATGCGACGTAGACATAACACGATACGACAACTACTCTCAACGGGTGTTATCACAATTGATTATGTGAGATCAACGGATAACATTGCGGACCCGTTTACAAAAGGCTTAAGCAGAGAGTTAGTAGAAACGTCGTCAAGAGGAATGGGACTAAAGCCCGTGGTAAATGGGAATATGAGGGAAACCTAACTTAGTTGACTGGAGATCCCAAGATCTAAGTTCAATAGGACAACTTAATCATATTACCAAACGGAGTCACTGTGGGGGAGTACCCCAAACTAAATAAAAAGGGAGTTATTTATACTTCCTAGTCCATTCCAATCAGTGACATTGAAGGGAGGCTAAGCATATTAAGGTTTACGATTTCGGTAAATCAAATAACCATGATGCTTTTAATGATTCAGGGAATCACCTATGTTAGAGAGAAGTAGGGTCGCTTCAAATGGATTTGTGGGGTGCGCAAATCCTAGAGCTCTCGCAGAACCAGGCTAGTGTTCCAGGACCATAATAGGACACGACAATGAGGAGTTGGCCAAACCAGGGAGAGTATTGTGTGAAGTGTATTGTCGTTTACACAAATGGGGGTATGTTCAAGGACATCGCGTCTACACACCGCTAGTAAGCTAAGTGCGCTTCACAAAAGAAGGTTCAAAGGCTTCAACCTACCTATCTTGCAATACTCAACTGTCGAAGTTTATCGTTGAAAAGTGTAAGGAAAAGATCCATTTCCATACATGTGGGGGATTGTTGGAAATTTGACGAAAATAGCATTTTTCATGTGGGGGATTGTTGGAAAAATAAGTGAAAATAGCATTTTTCACAAATATAGGAAAATGATTTTTTCCTATTTTGGACTAGAAATAAATATAATAAAATGAGCGGGTTTTATATATTTATTTGTGGGTTTGTGTTCTATGTTGGGAGAGCTTCGCAACGAACTAAACCGCGTCCAAAACGGAGCTAAGATGAATGAGATATCGATGCTCAAAGTTGGGTGTTTGGAACATTCAATGCTGAAACAAAAGGGAAAGTAGCACCTTGTCCCACATCGGATGAGAGATGGAACTTAAAGGGGTATTTAAGTGGGAACTCTCCATCCTTATTGTTTCATGGGAGCACTCACTAGTGTACTCGCGAAGGGTGCGGAGCACCCTAACTAGCACTCGCACACGCTCGCGCGCGCGCGTGGCGTGGGCGATGAGGCGCAATGTGGCGCTTTGATGGCGCACTTTGCACTTCGCACGCTTGAGAGCCGCCTTTGTATTTTTGACCACGTGCGCGTGGTGGATCTCATAGGCTGCAGGGACCAAGTGGAGTGCAGGTTCGAAGCGCGTGACGTGGCAGTCCGCACGCGCGCAAGGACTTGAGCCAAGAGGACGCACCGCGCGTGGTGACATGGCGCATGCGCGCATGGCAGTGAACCAAGAGGACGCACCGCGCATGGGCGCACGCGCGTTCAGAAGCTTCCAGCATTGAATGACAGAGCAGTTTCAGTCCAGCTTCGTAACTGACGAGTTAACGGGCTTTGACTGAGAATTAAATGACGTATTAAATTGCATTGAAGACGTTTAATGCAATTTAAACCTCTCTTTAATTCGTTTTTGACTGTTTCGACTTAGGAGCTGTATAAATACAGCTCCATACCCACTGCAGAAGATCACCAGCGACACAACAGCAATCTTTACTTTCTCTCCACAATTCTCAGATCTTTTCTTGCAGCTTCAAGGTAACCTTCGGGTTGTAGGCGAACTCCGGCAGTACGCTGCTTAGGCTGTTGTACCCTGGGAAACAAAACGAGTACTCTTGGGAGACTCGGAATTTGTTTTAAGGGAAGCGTGTTGAACACGTGCCTCAGTCAATTCTGTTTTCTACCCCTTCTTGTATTTTGGTTTTATTTCAGTTGTAATCTTATTGTAATTTTGCTTTCTTCAATTTTGTATTGTAATCAGTTTAATAAAAATTTGTTTATTTTTATTTAATTACGCAAACGGTTCCTACAGGTGTTTGATGTTTTGCCAAATGAAAACTGATGATTCAACATGATCATACCAATTTGACATATAATATTCACCACTAGTTTATAAACAAAACGATTTGAGTCTGGAGAATACCAAAAAATCGAATATGGGTAGTTTACTCATACTATAGAGCAAGATAAATATAATTTGGAACAGTTAGGCTTCTTACTATAATTATGTGGAAAAACACGCGAAAGCTTGTGAGAATAATCAGCATGCCTTTATCCCCCTGGCGTTTGACACGTTCGGCTCTTTGGCGCCGGAGGCGGTTCGGTTCTTGGCTACAGTTCAGCGTATGGTTCACAGCAACTTTTTCGACCCATCAGGGGCGGGGCTTTGTTTTTAGTAGATTAGGGTTTTCTATTCAAAATGGGATGGCGGCGCACTTTGTTGCCCGTCTACCTGCTATCCTTATGTAATTTTCCCCGATATAAATTTGAAATTTATAAAAAAAAATTATCTTTTTTCTTGTCAACTGTTATCGTAAAACATAGATTCCATATAGTAAAGAGTTGCATTATAAGCTATTTTTAAATCCAATGCCACACATTTGGTGAAGCATTCTCCATATCGTATGCTTATGCTTCTACTAAGGATGCTGTTACAGAGGTAACTAGGAAGGGACGCCAGCATGGGGACGTACACACTTATTCTCGGATGTGATTGGTCTTACAAAATGCTTGTTTTTGGAATTAAAAACAAAGAGAAAGAAGAGCGAGGTTGTAGAGACTCAGACAACGTTGGGGAAAGCCCTGGTGCATTCGATAGTTTGTACAACGAACTACCAGAAATCTTGGTAACATACTGCCAAAGTTCGTTTATTATTTTTAAAAATATATTAACTAAAAACTACCGTTTGCAGTTTATTCAAAGATGGGAACTTCTATGTCCTGATGGCCAAGGTGCTCCTACGGTTAGGGGTACAAGCCGTGTTTATCCTACTACTGAGACGATTATGCATAATTGCCTGATGATAGATGGTTTTGTCAAAGTTCAAGTAGATAGAGTTGAAGAAGGTTGCGGATTAAACCGTCTCTTGCCTGAGTCATGTAGTAGACTGTTTGGAAGATGCAAAAGAATGCTTTATTTACTGGTCTGTTGAATCAATAAAGGTATACTTATATAAATAATAATTGTATATTTATATCAATTATTAATATACTAATATTTTTTTTCATCCTACAGAGTTTAAACAAAGATTCTCCTCAAAGTGTAGAACCATCTAGGGGTGAGCAAAAGGAAAAACCCGACCCGACCCGACCATTACCCGACCCGACCCGAGAACCGATCAAACATAAAATACAGAACCGATTCATTACCCTAAATATAGGGTCGGTTCCGGTCCATAGGTCAAAGTCGGGTTTCACCATGAAAAGAACCGAGAACCGACCCGACCCGATTTTATATGAAAAATTGGAACCGATCTAAATACCTAGGTACTTGGGTTCGGGTCGGGTTGGGTAATTTTCGGTTCGGTTCTCGGTTATTTTCGGTCCGGACCTAAACTTGCTCACCCCTAGAACCATCTCACCATTCTATGAGTACCCTTTATAGACTGCAAGTCGTTTTTAATATATATCATTATTTTTATAAAAAACAATCTGTTTTGCTAATGTAGTTTGAGACAACATCTGCTCACCAATAACAAACGATTCCAGATGAAAGAATCGGGTATCAAATATACTCGTATGCATTACAAGAGGAGGAGGCTTTTAATTGATTGGTAAACACATTATTTGTATATAATTGTGTGTGTGTGTTTACTAATAGTGTCGTTATTGGTTAATGTAGCTCGCTTATTAACAATTTTCTCAGAATACAACCAAGCATGTTCCTTTTGGTAAACTTACTGAGCCGGTCAATGGTTTGTTTAACTACAATGTATACTAAATTGTAATCTAATTTTTATCTATCTTTATATTTTAGTTGGGAAATAAAACCTTAATGGTTCGTCAAAGTGAAATTGATGAGTTTGTAGAGTGTACTTTAAAGGCGTTTATTTCAGTTTTGGTGGCTGGAAGGACAACAAGGATGAATGGAGGTAAGTATAGTATGCTACTCTTATATAATTAATTATTTTTCTTTTTTATAAATAATTGTTGACACTCGAGTGAGCCTTGGAACACAATTGTTACATTCAATATTTTATTAGTTATTACACGGATGGTTAAGTCACTTTGACTTGTTCGCTCATTTGACCCAAGGGCCTAGGCGTGCCAAAGGGCTTTTGACAACATAGATCGTATATATTATTAGGGGTTCTTAGGAGCGCCAAAGGGCTTTGTATCAATGTTGACTCTAGTTGGCATGACTTGTGCATTTCAATTTCCTCCTGATTCCAACAAGGGGATCTTGCTTGATTTTATTTTTTAATGGTAGCTAATAGACATTTTTCTATGTGTTTTGATCAGTGGCAAAGGAATTCAAGCCAGTGAGTGCTGTTGAGAGCTTTGTGGTTATTGGGGTGGATAAAGGAGGTTGCACCCAATCAAGGAGTTTTTTGGATGGTTGTTTTTATTTGTGCTAAACTGAATGATAGGATGTTTTTTCTATATTAAATTGAATGTTTTAGACTAATGGGTCAACATGGATGCTTTAGCTATTTATAACATGGTTCATTGTTTGTTTATTGCTTTTATTTATTATTTTTTATACGATTCCGAATAAAATGAATTGAATTTAATTAAATGGTGAATTAATCAAATTAATGGATCTGGTGAAATATATGTTTGACAGCAACCGTCTTATTAGGCAACACATCTAAATAATAAATCCGTCATATTAGCTACACCAAAACCGCCTTATTAGGCTTGAAAATGACGATCTTAGCTACACCACAGAACCGCCTTATTACCTACATATACAAAAACCATGTTGGGGGAATAGTGCCAGGCAGCTGCCTGGCACTCCCCCATTGGACCAAACTTTTTTTAATTTAATTTTATTCACAGTTTAAAATTACGCTTTCGTCATTCGTTTAAAAATACGTTTTTGCCCCCAGCTCAAAATAAAATTATAATTTTGCCCCTAGCTCAAAATTACGTTTTTGCCCTCGGTTCAAAAACTCATTTTTTAATTTTGTTCTCAGTTTAAAATTACGGTTTCGCCCTTCGTTTAAAATTACGGTTTTGCCCCCAGTTCAAAATAAAATGTTGGTTTTCCCTCTACCTTAAAATTACGATTATGCCCTCAGCTAAAAATTACGTTTTTGCCCACATTTCAAAATAAAATTATGATTCCCCCCCCCCCCCCCCCAAGCTCAAAATTATGATTTTGCTCTCAGTTTAAAATTAGGAAAATTGGTTTTTAATAAACCAACATTTGCCCCATTGGTAATTAATAATCCTACCTACAGAATTGGTAATTAATAATCCTACGTTTCAATATGTTGGTACTCAATAGACCTCCGTTAGTTTTTTTTAACTGAAGTTAGTTTTTAAGTTTTATTTGTTACACAAACAGTCCCTGTAGTTATAATTTACTAGTTTTAAGTTTTATTTATTACACAAACAGTCCCTGTAGTTATAAAAAAAATCTAAAAAATCAAAAAAAATTTAAAAAATCATAAAAATTCTAAAAAAAATCAAAAAAATTCTAAAAAAATCAAAAAAATTCAAAAAAATCATAAAAATTAAAAAAAAAATCATAAAAATTCAAAAAAATCATAAAAATTCAAAAAAATCAAAAAAATCATAAAAAATCATAAAAATTCAAAAAATTCAAAAAAAGCAAACGTTTCGACGCGAACCGTTTCGAACCGTACCACCACCACCACCGCCACCACCACCACCACCGCCACCACCACCACCGCACCGCCGCCACCACCACCACCACCGCCACCACCACCACCACCGCCACCACCACCACCGCCACCACAGCACCGCCACTACCACCGCCACCACCACCACCACCGCACCGCCGCCACCACCGCCACCACAGCACCACCACCACCACCACAGCACCGCCACCACCACCACCGCACCGCCGCCACCACCACCACCGCACCGCCGCCACCACCACCACCACCGCCACCACCACAGCACCGCCACCACCACCACCGTTTTTGAAACGGTACGGGTCGAAAACGGTCCGGGTCGAAACGGTACGCGTCGAAACGGTACGGGTCGAAACGGTACGGGTCGAAACGGTACGGGTCGAAACGGTACGGGTCGAAACGGTCCGGGTCGAAACGGTCCGGGTCGAAACGGTCCGGGTCGAAACATTTGCTTTTTTTGAATTTTTTGAATTTTTATGACTTTTTATGATTTTTTATGATTTTTTTGATTTTTTTTTAATTTTTATGATTTTTTTGATTTTTTTTGAATTTTTATGATTTTTTTGAATTTTTTTGATTTTTTTAGAATTTTTTTGATTTTTTTAGAATTTTTATGATTTTTTTGATTTTTTAGAATTTTTTTGATTTTTTAGGATTTTTATGATTTTTTTTATAACTACAGGGACTGTTTGTGTAATAAATAAAACTTAAAACTAGTAAATTATAACTACAGGGACTGTTTGTGTAACAAATAAAACTTAAAAACTAACTTTAGTTAAAAAAAACTAACGGAGGTCTATTGAGTACCAACATATTGAATCGTAGGATTATTAATTACCAATTCTGTAGGTAGGATTATTAATTACCAATGGGGCAAAGGTTGGTTTATTAATTACCAATTTTCCTTAAAATTATGATTTCGCCTCCAACTCAAAATATAATTACGATTTTGCCCTCTATACAGACATACATGTTATGAGAGAGAAATATTCGGTTTATTGCCCCGCAATGCGGGCGGGGCAAAAACTAGTTAGGATTAAAAATGACGGATGTAACCGTCTTAAAAGGTCAATGATAAAAAATGACGCTATGTTTTATGGCGCTTCCAAAACCGTCATATTTGGTTGTAAAAACGTCATATTAGCTTGTCTTTTTTGTACTAGTGAATACCCAAGACAAAAAAAAATTTCAGTAATGTCTAGAGCGATAAACCCAAGCTTTTCAAGATTTGTCATGATGAACTATATATAAAAAGAAAAAAACACATGGTTTAATGTATGTTATTTAAATTATAAATCAATAAATATAAAACCTTGCATGATTTCAATTTAGTCAATGATTACATAATTATTGTCCCAAAATTATCATAATTACAGAATATAATTACAGAATGGATAATTTATTTGATTACATTTGTATTAAAAAATAATGTTACGAGTGCAAAAGCTATAAGTTTAGTGAAAACAATTACAGACAAAGAAGATGTATATAAGGATGTTGAGAACAATTATATAAACAAATTATTAAGTAGTAGTACCGATAAAGTTAAAATTGATTATTTCTTTCTTATAAAAGTAACTAGTGGTATTTTCCCACGCTTCGCGACGGATTTTGGTTGGGATCAGTTTACTGGCACTTGGTTTGTCATTCGGCACGTGCTTTACATCAATCAAAAACCATAAAAACAAATATCGATATCAGTTTCGGTATCGGTTCGCTTCGTCACGATACCAAAATCTTGAAAAAAAAGTTTATGCGTTCAGAGTGTCAAGTATCCAATCGACTAATCAGGGACAATCACTAATTCCTAACCTTGTTAAATCATATATATATTTATTAATATAATGATACATTATTTTTAATAATGTATAAAAATTAAATAAATTTTAATCACTGTTCATGGAGACTTCTAATTCATATGTATAATAAATTAGATTAAAACAAACCAATTGGTAAAAAGGGCAGTTCTGGTAGCAGTGGCTGCAACCTGTTGGTGTATATGGAGGATGCGAAAGATAAGATATTCAAACAAAAAACCCCTTCAATCGGTAAATTGCTGGCGGACATAAAGGCGACGTCGTTCGTATGGATTAAGAACCGGGCTGGACTCTCAGGCATAACATGGGAAAAATGGAGTGGCTTCAAATTTTCGGTTTTTTTCTTCATAATGTTTTTGGAATACTGTTTTGGGCCTTGAGCACCTTGCTTAAGGTCTACTGTTTTAATTGAATTACCCGCCATTTTCTCAAAAAAAATTTGTTGTGAACGATAAATGTCAACAACTACCTATAAAACAACTTTTATTTTATCAAAGCATTAAATACACTGTTAGTTGTGATAATCTAGAAAAAGTTAAAGAATTTAAATAAATCATTCGTGTGTATATATGGATTAGGATCAAATACAAAAGATCCTAATTGTAAAAATGATACAAAGGCTCCTAAAAAAACCCACTACACAAAAAAACAAAAAAAATCTTAAACATCCAACACCACCAAAAACCTAAACCCCCACCCCCATCACCCACCCAAAAAAATAAAATAAAATAAAATAAAATAAATTTTTTTTTTGCCGAGGGGGTGGGGGTTTAGGTTTTTGGGTGGTAGTGGTGGGGGTAGGTTTTTAGGGGGTGGGGGGTTAAGTTTTTGGGGGGTTGGGGAGGTTAGGTTTTTTGCGGGTTTTTTTGGTGAGGTATAGTTTTTTTTTTTGCCCGGGGGGGGGGGGGGGGGGGGGTTTGTTTAGGTTTTTTTGGTGGTGGTGGGGTGGGTGTTTAGGTTTTGGGTGGTCATGTAGTGGGTTTAATTTTAGGTTATTGGACACTTGTCACTCTATAAATCCTTCTTACATTTCTTACAATTAGAAGCTTTTGTAGAATAACTTGACACGTGTATATATATATTTATAAAACCGAAAAGAAGTACATACGTGCAGATTAACACCATTTACGTTATGTTTTTATGATTTTCTTTTATCTTGTTGTATATGTAATAAACTAAATATAACGAGTTTTTATGACCCGTACGTTGCGACGGAACCGTTAAACCGAACAAAAAATAAACATAAAATGTTGAACCATGCACACGCGTTGCGGAATATTAATTCGCCAAATCTGGACCGAGCCGTAAACATTATCATAGAAAAGAATGCCTAAGTCAAGACGATAACAAATAATGTAGCAAGTGCACCAAAAGACTAAACAAAATAATAATTTTATAAAGATTTTTCTTCACCTTCATATTTTAACGCATTACAGCATTAAAATTTCCCAAAATGATCTTTACTGAAGGTTCATTAAATAAAATTTCGATGCATATAGGTTGGTCCTTAACTCCTTTTTATTATGATAAAAGTCCATATAAGACCCCCCGTAGTGGGGCGTTTTTTTTTAAATTTCAAAAATAACGCCCAAAAACGTCCGGAACCCATTACATGGGGCGTTTTTTAGCGTTTTTTTTTTTGAAAAAAAAATTGATTCAGCGTGGTTTAAAAATCGCTTTGAACAATTTGACCGGCCAATCATGATTCAGCGTGGTTTAATTTAATGAAGTATTTAAAGTTTTCAATTAAAAATAAATAAATGTTTAATGATTGAAAGGGGCGTTATTGGGCATTATTCCCACTACGGCACTTTTGCAATAACTCTCAATAATGCCCCATGCTGACTGGACTGCCACGTGTCGCAAAACGCCCCATGATGTGGGCATTATTGAACTAAACCACTACACATGGTCTAAGAGATAATAGTGTCATCGTTTTTAATAGAGTCCTATTTTTAATATGATATACTAAAGGAAACTTAAAAGACTTGGAAGAAAGTTAACAAAACCACAACACACCCACAACTGTCATCCTCTTTTTTCTCTCTCAAAAAACCCAAAAGTACCACCTCAAGGCTCAAACAACGACAAACCTTGACTGCCGCAACAACCACCACAACCATCCTCACCATCTGCTTCATCATGGACCACTCTCACTCTCTATCTTCTCTCTCTCTCTCTCTAAGCCCTAACTTTTACATTCTCTCTCTAAAAAACTCAATCTGTTGCAGGGAATCTCCACAACCATGGTTTGTCCGGTTTTGTTGCATCATCACTGGAAAAACACATTCCATATGGCCCTGTCGCCGCTAGGATTTGGTATCGTTACCACCGCACCAGATCTGTGGATCTGCAACTTCTTCACAGACAAAATCACGTCGACACCACTCTTGTCTATCGCTGCGGTGGTCGCGTGAAAAGGGGAAAGACACACCGTTTTGGTGAAAATCAAAGATGAAGGGAGAATGAAAAGAAGAGAGTGACAAAGAAGAGAGGATCAATGAGAGAAAGAGAGAGAATGAGAGGACCAATAAAATCAAACAAAAATTGAACAGCGTTTATGTGAGGGGGAGAAAAAACTGTAAATTAATATAGGGAAAATAGTTTGAATTGTCAAAGAAAGAAAGAAAAAATTGTTGAGATATACATAAACAATAATAAATATAATCTTGATTTAACCCAATAATTATATCAGTTATAACAACATGGATTATTCAGGGGAGATTAAAGAGAAAAATAAAACAAGTCTCTAACACAACTCAAAATTGTTTGAATTACAATATGGATCATGTATGAGAGAGTAATGAATAATGATAAAAGAATTAGACAATATGATATACCTTACTGTCGAATCCCCAAATCCCTGGATGACGTTCAAAGGGCCTTCGCTGACGTCGTGATGTTCCAGCTTTGGCTTGCTACAAAAAAGAAAACCGTTAGCCTCGTCACGGAGGGCCCTGTGACCGGGGGGGGGGGGATCCGTGACCAAGCTCCGGCGTGAGAATAAGTAAACTTGCCGGAGAGTGAGAGAATAACTTATTCCGATGAGTGTGATCACCGGAACAATCTCTATGGTGTGAATCTGATATAAATGTGTGTGTATATTTAATGTAACGGAATTGTGGTCGGAATAAATGAGAGCATTAAGAGAGTTACCTTGGACTTTTCTTTGATCCTTCTCTTACCTTCCTAATATAACAAAGGCCCCTTATCTTTCCTATGGGATGGTACCGAGAAGATCCAATGGATTCTAATCATCTTTGGGGGACTCAGACACGTGTCTGAGCCCCAACGGTAGGATCACACCTTTATTTAATGATGCCGGCTCGGTAGTACAGTGCCAGCCGGGGATTCTTTTCTTATCATGCATTTAATGCTTCTTCTTCTTTGTAAAATATCTCTTTTCCCGCTCGTTTCATGAGAAAGTCCCTTAATGGGCAAGTATCAGCATTTGGGCTTTATTCGTTGGGCCCACGTGATAATAGCCCAAGACGGGTAAATTGGGTAACCTATTGGCCCGTCGTCAAGTCATCTTTAGTCCCTGGTTCTGGGATTCAAATCTCATGATCCGGGGCTGAGTCATGACTGTTCAAGGGAATAGTCTTTTTGGGCTAAGAAGGTGGGCCCACCCCTAGCTAATTATCACGAGCCCCTTCTTTTTTCGAGAACCATTAATCGCCGGATATCAACAGCGAGGGTTTAATCCTCTTCATACGCGTGCAAGACGGTTTTAAATTTGAAAAGATAGCGATGTGACAGTTTTTTCCTTTCAAGTCAGTTACCCTCTTTAAATACCCTCATGGCCTTTTGAATTTCTTTTAACTTCCATCATTTTTCTTCCACACTTCTCCCCTCTTCTCTCTTCCATTACATCTTTCCGACTACCATTTTGCCTGACCATGAGCCGTACCGGCCGTTCTATGATCCGTTCTGTTTTGACGGCGAAGGATTTGGAATCCTTCGTTGAGACTTACAGGATACCGGAGCGTTTCTCCCCTACTTTTCCCGGTCCCGATGACTCGGCCGAGTGCACACCTGACCGGATCGTTCTTTACACTTTGTCGTTTTCCTCTTGTGGTGTCCGTTACCCATTTTCATCTTTCAAGATAGACTTGTTACGCCATTTCAACGTTCATTTCTCCCAATTGCACCCTCTAGGGTTTATGAAAGTTGTGCATTTTGAGTTATCATGCGTGACGGTTTCCGGTGAGCCGTCGATCCCCCTGTTTTGCATGTTTTACAAGTTAATTTCAGATGGGGATTGGTTTACCTTCGCCAAACGTAAGGATAGTGTATCTCAGCCTTGTTACTATAACAACCCATCGAATTATTTCGACACCCTAAAATATATTAAAATATCCCAATATGTCCTAAAATACCCCCCATACGTAAAAACGGACCCCGAATACCTTAATTTTTATTAAAATTAATTAAAAACAAGAAAAATGGGGTTCTCGCGGGGCGCGTTGCCTTTGGCTACTGCCTACGCAGGCCGCGACAGCAAGAGATTAGGGCGACACCCGGTGTTGCCACGTGTCGTGACGCGTGTGGAGTCTTCGGTTCGAATCAGCAACCCTAGGGAGCCTCGCGGGCAGCGTAAGCCCTGGAGGTATGCTACGCGGGGCGCGACGGAACCAAAGATCAGCCCTATAAATTGCACGCATCGGGCCTTTAGTCAGTTCGTTCATTTCTCGACTTTCTCTCTCAAATTTCTTATAGTAGGCATTATACTTGGGTATAATATCCCCCTAAATAATGAAGTTCTGATGTAAGTATCAGAACCCCTGGATACGTATTAGATACGCTGCCCGATTGATCTAGGGTTCCGTAACGGCTGTCGTGGTTCTGTCCGACGTAGTCATTGGAATGTCGTCTCGGGGAGGGTATTACTAATGTCAAAATGGGTTATTATACTAACGCGTGTGCATTTGTGTAATTTATAGATTGTCACCAGGAAACCCTTACAAAAAATCTAAGACAGCAATGTGAGTAATCTCCTTTTTGCAAACTGTTTTTACAAAACCTCACACGATTAAATATATATTAAACAGTTATTGAGTATTTGTAAGGATATAATTATCGTCGGTATGTTGGGGTTTTATATACAAAATTTGTTACTGCCTTGCGAGGAGTAACATTTCCACAAGTCGGGCTGACAGTACCGTGGGTGGTAATTAGTATGACTTGGAAACAAATGTAATTGCGCGACCACCCTCAATACTGTACAATGGTTTTTACTTAAACTTGATTAAACTGGGATTCACTCACCAGTATTTCCCACTGACAAAATATTTTTAAACGCGTTTCAGGTAACAAAATGTGAAAGCCAAATAGAAGCCACCTGGACAGCACTGAAGGCTTGGAAAAGTGGCAATAAAGTTACCTAAAATAAATTGATGTTTTTATTAAATAAAATAGGGTTTATCCCTATGGAAACGTGTGTATTTGAAACTTGGGATTTTCCCATTTGTTTAATATATTAAAAGCGTGGTATTTTACTCTGATAAAATATTTCCTAACTACGGTCCTGATGTAAATTCCGCTGTCAAAATGGATAAAATGCAGATACCACCAAAACTAGCCGCGGCCGCCCGTTCCCGGGTTGTTAGGGGACGGGGGTTGCGACAGAAGGTGGTATCAGAGCTAAGCCACTGATTCAGCCACATAAGTGTTCTGCTGACACCAAATCATTATTCAAAGTGTTAGGAAATAAATTACGGAACTACGTGTATAATTGTATATTATTGTTATGTGTTATTTGACTATTTGTTAGTTTACAGTATAAGCGACCAAGGACCATCCGACGCGTATTGTCAGTTGTCTGGTTCGCCTAGAAGCGAAGGTGTCTCTTCACAGACAGCCCTCTCAGGGTACTCTGCTAATAATGAAGAAGGAATATTCGTGTTTAAGGCTCAGTCTGAAGAGCCATTCCCTCCGAAAAAGAGAGGATGGTTCAGTAGGGGAGCACATGAGCGTAGAAAGCGAATCAAAAAGTTGCAAGAACAGCGAGCCCTAGCAGCTATTAAGCGAGAGACAGATGCCCATGCCCAGGACATGGTTAATAGGAGTTTAGCCAACTTCCATATCCTAGCAACCACTGCAGCCAACCCTAACCTGGAGCAAATGATAGCACCCCAACCACAACAACTATTTCCCGCTCAGTCAATGGAGATGGAAGTAGAAAACAACCCTGAAAATCAAGTAGAAATGCATGACTTCAACCCAGAAGAGATACCTAGGGTACCAGCACCTAATCCCTTAGACCCAAATTACGACCCATGGTGGGACGACAATAGGGACTATGTGCAACGTTACCACATGCAAGAAGACGTGCCTATGCCAAATCTAGGAGCATACCCGGGTTTGGACCCTCTAGATCCCTACTACGATAGTGATCAGTATATTAGGGAGATCTTAGAGAATCCATACCTGTACCAGGCACCCACACCCACACCCCCATACCAGGAACCCGCACCCCAGATTCCAAACCCAGTCCTAGAACCTGCACCCCCAATGAGTGCAGAAAATGTACAAGAACACAGGACATTTGGTGAGGAAATTTTAGAGAGTAGTGAAAGGATGAGACAGGTGGGAGAGCGACTCGTCTGGATGTACGACGAGCGCAATATGGATTTTTGGATGAATCCATATCCTTGAAAGTGATGGTAGAGATGGTTATAATAAGGGTCATGCTATTTACACACGGAGAAAATTATTTTCACACCCCAAAGCGCCGCGCTATGGCCAAAGCGGGGCGCTTTGGTGTAAAGTCAACCGACAAGGACTGACGCGGTCAGACCTTGTCTCTTGCTTTACATCAAAGCGCCCCGCTATGGCCAAAGAGGGGCGCTTTGAGGTTTTTTTTTTTTTTTTTTTTACATTTTTAAATTTTCGGGCAAAACGCCCCTCTTAGGTCAAAGCGCAGCGCTATGGGCCTTTTTTAAAATTGTTTTTAATTCACAAACGCGTCGATAATAGTCTAAATTTTACGCTTTTTCCATTATACATTATTTTTTAATATATATGGACTATACTGCAAGTTCCGGATCAAATCGGTTACGTGTGATGTCGTATTCCATTATATCGTATCATTTTGTTTTGAAAGCACAAGTACTCCTATGAGTAGTGTTATGTGTATTAGCCGCCTACCGTACATGTACATGACGTATTTTTTCATTAATTGTAGTATTATGATGTATATTGTCATTTTGGGTCATACAAGTGCGTATTGAATCTGATTGGGTCGTGTCAGTGACATTCGGTTTTTAACGTGATGTAACGCATATATTGAACAAACACAAACGTACTCTTGGATTGTAAAAGAATTAACGTGATTATTATTAAACACATTTAACATACATCTTGAACATATGGGGTTACATTAAGGTCAGGGGGACGATACGTAAGCATTTCGTACGCGTTGATCTGATCCCTGTATAATATATGCATGGCTGCTGCGCGCTCTGTCCCACCCCCTTGAAATTGATCCGTCTAACCAGCGCATCATAATGTCCTATGTTTTCCGGTGAAGTCCCATCTCAATATTTAATTTGTTGAGGCATCTCACTGTAAAACGTCAAAGAAGTGATCTCTTACATTTCAATGAACAGTAATTTATTGAAATTTGTTATAGACTCTTTAACACTCAACAAAAAGTGACTGACTTGACATGGTGAAAGAGACTATACAAAAATCTAAAACAAGACATCTCCTTTCACGAATTCCAACTATAATAAGCTCATCCAATTATTTTTAACCTTGGCTTTTTAAAACTTATTTTAACTTTTCCTGAAATATTATCTTTTCCCACATTATAAGCTCATCCAATTATTTTTTAAAACAACTTATTGACTTTTCCGACCTAATAAGCTCATCCAAACACATTTTTAGAATTGCTTTTGGATAAGTTATAACTAAATAAGTTGTTTTGCCAAAAAGTATTTTTTAAGTTAAATAAGTAATCACAAACACCCTCTAACCTTAATGAAAAAAAAAAAAGTAAAAAGTGAGACTATAATACACAAACAAACAATTTTGTTTGGGCGGGAATTAATTGAACAGTGGAAAGGTACTCTAGTCTTTCCCTGCAACACTGCAAGGCTGTACCGTGTTGTCCTATTTACACTCATTACATGAATTGTTAATAAGAAAAGTAAAAAAAGGACAGTAAATGATGTTGATCTAACATACACACTTACATTAACTTGTATCTTATGGGTTGAGAGTTGTACAATGCTCTGGCTTTAGATATTTTAGTTTTGTACAAACAAGCCCTCCACACATAAACCAAGACTTCATCTATTAAATTAAAATACGCCCAAAATGTAAAAAAAAAAAAAAACCAAAGCGCCGAGCTTAGGCCAAAGCGGGGCGCTTTGATGTAAAAAAAAAAAAAAAAAAACCAAAGCGCCCCGCTATGGCCAAAGCGGGGTGCTTTGGTGTAAAGTTAACAGACAAAGACTGAACCTGTCAGACCTTGTCTGTTGACTTTACACCAAAGCGCCCCGCTTTGGCCATAGCGGGGCGCTTTGGAGTGTTTAAATAGACTAAGGGCGTGTGCGAATAGACCCCACCTATAATAATAATAAATATATATTTAATATAATAATATATAATATGTGTGTTTGAAAAAAAAACTACTGATGCCTACTACTATTAGTGTAATTTTTATTTCAGTTGTATTGTAATTTTAATTTCCAGTATTGGTTTGTATTAGATTCATATTATACTATAAGAAAAAGTAAGTCGCAATGATCGACGTTTTTGATCAACATGCGTGTTGTGTGATTGGTTGTATTAAGTATTATCTTGTGAAATTAATACGTGGTAAATGTTTAAAATTCAGATGGACAACGAAGTGAACTAGGGAAACCAGAATGATAATAACCAGAACGACAATAACCTGATTAATGAGAATACGAACAACAATAACAATGGAAATCAAGTGGATAATAGTGTCATCCAACACATACACTACTAGAAAACTGTTGCTATTCCCACGTCAATTTCCGTGGGAAATCCCTGGGTAACTGCGTTTACCCACGGATTTCCCACGAAAATGGGCTGTGGGAATTTTGCTTGTGGGTAATTTTTTTCTGACGCATTTCCTACAAATTATGTCACAAAACTAAGACTCTTTCTTGTTCGTAGGATTTTCGTGGGAAAGGTGTCGGAATTTTCATTTGTAGGAAATGTGTAGGAAATTTTAGTAGGAATAATAGTAGTTTTCTAGTAGTGATAGTGGCACAAGGAATTATAGATGCAATGCCATTTATTATTTAAACTGTTAAGGAAGCTGATAATAAAAGTAAACATAGTAGTAAGTGACCAACTGAACCGGAACACAGCGTAAACAATGGACCTGTATTTCAAGCGTCCATTCCCAAAATAAGAAGAACCATGCCTTGTGGTTGTTCTTACAAGGAATTCTGGTCATGCAAACCAATAGAATTCTCGGGCAATGAAGGACCCATTGCAGCTTTACGCTGGATAGAAAAGACTGAGGCAGTCTTAAAGATAAGTAAGTGTGCGGAAGAGGATAAGATACAAGTTGCTTCTAATTTGTTTAAGAATTCAGCCTTAGAATGGTGGAACACTATCCTTCAGTCCAGGGGAAGTGATAGGATTTACAACATGGAATGGGAAGAAATAAAAAATGTAGGATCGTTGTGCGACCTGAATGAGTCGATCAGAAGAGTTTTGGATCCGAATCAAAGGCGGAATCAATGAAACGGACGCTCGATAGAATTATAATGTCTCTTGTCTTGATATAATAGTCTTACAGCACCTGGAGACAATTCGGCAGCACTTCGTTACCGAATCACAAGACCTAATTCCGTTTCAAATGACACGACATGCTCCCCTATATATAGTGTTGTAATTCCGTTTGAAATGACCAAGGGTTGTTTCAAGCGAAATTAACAAAGTTAATTTCGTTTGAAATGGTCCTTGACTCTTTCAAGCGGAATTAGCTCCAAACACATAAAAATCAGTTTCTAGCACCCGAGCACTGGTTTATCCTATCCTATTACATGACTCGATACAAGACAAAGTCAATAGACATAGTGCACTAACAGACTCCCCCTTGGATGTTGACGAAGTCTTCAGTGTCGAGTCTTTATCATGACACATCTTCAGTCTTGATCAGTCTTCATGCTCTTTCCAAATTGTCTAACACTGTAAGCATCCTTTAATCTTTATCTTCTTTGATCAGCTTCTATCTTTGAATGTTGTACCATGATCTGTCTCTGGCTCTAACATTTACAACTTCTACAGGCTCCCCCTTTCGTCAAGCTTCCGTGCTTTAGGGATCGACACCTTGCTTTCAGGTTACAAGCTCCCCCTTGCTTTGAGCTCGTCTTCAGACTCCCCCTTAGACTCAGCTATCGGGATCGTAGTCTGGAATCTCATCTGCAATCACTCAGACAGTTATAAGTAACAACATTTTGAACTTCCAGGATTGAAAACCTGGTTCTTTCAAACTTTATAAACTAACACTTTTTAACAAATTTCAGGATCGGAAACTGACTCTATTTCATGGATTTTAACAATATAAGTATCCAAATCCCTCACAGTTAATCATCCAAGTCCAAACTAATGACCTTGGAGATATCACAAACTGTTTTTGATTTTTTTTTAATTTTAAGTTTCAAATTAATGAACTTGTTTTATTTTCAGAAACACAATCAGCTTACTTAGATTTTGATACTCAGCATTTCAGACATCGGTTGTCGAAAATAAAGCAGAATAAAAAATCTCTTTGTATTTTCTGAAACATAAAGCAATAAAGAAATATTTACAAACATATTTACAAGCAATATTTTTGTTTGAGTTTGCGTTAGAGGATCATATCAATTTCTGACAAGTCACAAGTACCGTTGAGCTTAGTTACACATTAAGAATTAAACAATTCACTTAGATTGTCGATATACTGATCCACTTAAATTTTCATACAAATTTCAACTGATTCAGGGTACGAATTAGATGTTTTAAGAACTTAAACTCATTCATGTATCCCACCTCTTGAATATACTCCCGTATCCAGATCCCAATATTCAGTCTTACAGGTGAGTATACCTAGATGATATCTGTAAAGGGTTAAATTGCGAAGACCGTGAGAGCTCAGGTCAGAACTTTCGTTTAGCAGAGAGATGACGGCTTCGACTTTTTGGTGTGTCCCCTTTAGAGGATCTTTTCTTCAACAGCACATGATTAGCATTTTTCAATGTATCATCATTTTTTATGCTGAGGGCGATGCTATGTTTCAAGCAAGCAGAAAGTATTATACGGGGACTAGGCCATTGCTTCCGTAAAATCAGAAGTCCCGGGATAATATCGCAGATATCACTAAGCATAAAGACCTAGTATCTCAGAAAGAGGGGTCCTTCAAACGAGATTTCAGGGGTTACCTATATATCCAAGTAGTGTTCCCCACGAAATAAGTAAGTTTGAATTTATGTTTATATCCCGAAAAAGTTTACTAAATGTATAAAAACCTATCGGCATATCATCAGTGAGACTGTTTAACGCTATTTAAACATTACATTTCTTTAGCATATTGTAACTGTCTACTGATGTACTATCATTTCCTCTTTTTACACAAAAACTCATTTTTGAATTTTATCATGTTTTTGCCTTTTTCAAATTTTCAAATGTTTTTGGATTTTCAAACAATAATACTCCCCCTAAAATGCAAAATCATTTTTAAAAAAAAATTTGACAACCAATACTGATAGCTTTGTCTCGCCATCCATTTTCTGCTTTTCATGCACTGATTTGCAGAAAAAATAACGTACCCCCATGATTTACAACACATTGATTTTTTACAGTTTGAAAACCGTTTTTTCAATCTTGTGAAATTAATCATGTTTGTTCAGCCGTGAGGGTTTCGGCGTATTCAATCAACATATTTTTGAATTTTTAACAAATTTAAAACAAACGTATTTTTGGTTTTTCAAAATTTTCAATTTTTAGGGTTTTTGAAATATTGTTTATTTATGTACAGAAAACAAACAAACTCCCTGTTTCAACCAACACCGGGTTCAGCAGCCTTTTCCACTTGTTGTGCCAGGCTGCTCTGAAATCCATTTTCACAATCTTCAGTATTCTTGAGCACCTGCACATTCAGACTACTTAATTACTTGAACAATTTAGCCCAGGTCTGTTGAACCTTAGGCATTTCAACACAATATGTATCATGCAGTTTCGGAAAATCTTTATCATCAAAGACTTTTTCAATTTTGACTTCAACTTTATCATCTTTTACCGAAGTCACTTGTTTCTTAACACTCCATACTTGACCTTTCGGAGTACCTCTTTTGTAAAAATGTGACTCTTTTTGAACATTTTGACTTTGAACAACAACTTTTGGTTTCCAAAACTCGTTCGGTTTTGTTGCATCGACAGTTGTTTTCCAACTTTGTGTTGTTCTAAATCTGGGTGTGTGAGAATTCCAGGTCTGTCTAGAATCGAACCTATTCGGTTTTGAATTCCAAGTTTGGTTCGAAACAAACTTGTTTGTGTTGTACCTCCAAGTTTGTTTTGAATCAAATTTGGTTGACCTTTGTTTCACATCCTCAGATTTCTTTTTGTCAACATCATCAGACTTCTTTTTCTCAACATCCACAAGTTTCAGATTTGGACACTTTCGTGCAAGATGTCCAATTTGATCACATTTAAAGCATGTTCTTTTTGAAACATCTTTGACCTGTGGTTGTTGCTTTTTCTTTTGAGCATAAAACTCTTCATTAGACTGTTGTCTAAATTTAAGTTCTTTTTCTTCTTCAAAACTTTTTCCTTGAACAAAATCCATTTTTACCTGAAAATTTTGCTTTTCATTTTTATTCCATCTTTATTTCTTCTTATAACCCAACCCAGCTTTCATGTTTTTCTTCTTGTAACCAGGTTTGTTATAAAAAATTTTGTGACCTTTTCCAGCAAACTTTGGAATTTCAGATTTCTCAATCTCAACCATTTTGAAAACTTTATCAACCTTTTCTGAGATATCATTCTGAATCGGGAATACAACATCTAAGAATAATTTGTCCGATCCAATCATGGTATACACCAATCCTTTTGAATCATCATTCAAATTTTTCTCGGACTTTGAGTTTTTCAGATAACCATCATGAAAATTACCTTCATTTTCATCATGTGATTCAGATTTACCTGTTTTAACTGACTCTTCTTTCAACACACTTTCAACGACCTTACCTACCACCTCTGAATCACTAGAATCATCATATTTGGAATGGTTACATCAATGTTATCTGGCAATTGATCAACCATGTTGAAAGGTTTTTCAACCTTTTCATCATCATAAAATGCAAACTTTTCCGGTGGTGGAGCTTGATGAAACTCTGAGCCAATGCCCTTTTTGTTTTGCTCAGACTTACCGTCTCCCGGTTTTATGTTGAAAATTCTTTCAAGCACATATGACGACACGCAATAACTTTTTAACTTGTTGTTATCCTGTTCTAAATCAGCAATCTGACGCTTTAGCTTAGCAACATCCTCAATGTAGGAATTTACAACATGTTGCTTTATTTCATACTGTCGCTTAAGCTCATTAGTTGTTTCAGAACAGTAATTCAATCTTGATTGAACAAATTTCATTTCACTTTTCACCTTTTCATATGACTCTTTTGTAATGTGATATGACAATTTTATTGAATCATATTCCTTTTTCATTTCTTGACAAACATTTTCTTTTTGATCACATTCTTCTGTCATTTTCAAAACATTTGCTTTCAAAACTTCATTTTCTTTTTCTAACTGTTTACATTTTTCTAAAAGTTTTTTTATCATTATCTTTCAAAACTTTTTCATTTTCTAACATTTATTTGTATTTATTTTAAAAACTTCTTCTATTTTAGTAAATTCAAGATCTCTTGTTCTGAACTTTTCGTCTTTTTCAGTACAATCCCTGCACGTTTCCATGCATTTCTTGCACTGTTCAACAGTTTTTAAGATTTCAGAATCTGAAATTACCTCAGTGATTGGCACTTTGGTGTTTGCTGCAACTTCTGTCTGATCAGCATCTTTCTGCTTTCCTTCAACACCAACCTCAACACCAACATCACTAGCAACCTCCAAACTCTCATTCTTCACTTCATCCAAATTTTCAATTTTCTTCTTATTTTCTTCAACTTGCAGTTTTTCAGTAACTGCTTCTTTCACAACTTCTTTATTCACAACAACTTCTTCTACCTTCACATCCTCAGCAATCTTCACATCTTCCTTTTTAACTGCTTCAACTTGGACTTCCTCAGCTACCTTCTTCAAATCAATCACTATCTCATCAAAATTCTTCTTCATTCTTTCTTCATCCCTCTTCCTCAAACACGATGTCATGGCATATCTTATTTCCTTTTCATGCCTTTTTGCATATGTGTCATCTTTTAATACATTTCTATAGTATTCGGCAGATCGAGGAATTATGAGAAGAACATCTTCAAAAATTATATCTTTCTTCGGAACAACAGGTTCACCTTCTCTGTTGAAATAGCACTCTCTTTTCTTATCCCATCTCTTGTTGATGACAGCACTCTCATACTCATCTTGCATTTCATCCATTCTGTTCAAAGCAATGTTTCTTTCTCGATAAGTTTTCTCTCTCAGAATCTCTTCTCTGGTTTTCTCTTTGACCTCAGGAACAACATTTTCTTCTTTGTTTTCCTCTTGAATTTCAGCAACAAAAACATAATGATTGCTCTTTGATGGATTTATGCCATGAGCTGTACTTCGAATATCCACATGATCTTCTTCTGGAAGAATCTGACTCCAATCATATCCTTCATCATCATGGATTACAGCACAAGCTCTTGACTTATCTCGAGGTTTATCTTCATTCATTTTCGACTCTTCTTTGCTTCGGTGATAAATTGCCTTTCGGTAATAATCATCATTGAACGGATGTTCATTTCAACCAACCGCAGAATTGTTGCATTCTCTCTTGAAATGACCTTTTTGTTTACATTTGAAGCAGGTCACTTTGGACTTGTCAAATCCAAGTTTTGTTGAAGCACCGCCTAATGATTGTTTCCCAGTAATCTCCATATATCTCTGAGCTCTGCGGATGCAACTTGCCAAACACCAGTGAATATCGATAAGTTCCATCTCTTTCGGATCAATCGGGTCATAGTCTTCTTTGGTTAACTCCGAGTTACTAATTTTGCCTGCAAATAGACCTTCATACAATTGCAAAACAGATGCAAGAAAACTCATTTGCTGTTTAGCTGCATTGATGCTCATAGCCGGAGAATTTTTCAACTTAAGAGCAATATTGCACAGTATCTCCTCTGCTTCTTCAGAACTAGCTTTTGAAGCAGTTGAATGATAACCCGGATTGTAGCTTGATGAGCTTGCCTGAGGTTCTTCACCACTAAATGCTGTCTTTGGTGAACTATCAGCTTTCACCAAAGGTAAATTACCTTTGTAATACAAACCAACATTCGGTTGATGTGAAGAACTGCTCATCTTGCTTTGTTTCTGCAATTCAAGCTCATGAGTTTCAATCTTATCAATTAACGCATCAAGAGAAATTGTTTCATACAAAACATCATTTTTCAAAATGAACACAAACGTTTGCCACTGATCAGCTCGTGGTAACGCTTCTATGATTTTGTCTATTATTTCTTCTCTAGTTTTTTCAATCTTAAATCTTTCCAGTTCGATTTTTAGATGACAAAAATGTTCAATCATTTGTCGAACTGATTCACCGTTAAGACTATCAAACAAATCAAATTCTTTCTTTAATAAAGCAATTTTGTTTTTCCTGATTTGTTTACCCCCCTCTGCCTTAACCCGTAAAGCTTCCCAAATAGATTTTGATGTTCCGTCATGTTGCAATAAAGCAAACATGTCATTTCTGATGGATGATTGAATTAAGCCAATCATTCTTTGTTCAGCTGCAAATTCGGATTTGTATTCTTTGGATAATTTCTTGAGTGGAAGATCTTCTCCTTTATCATCTCTTGGTTTTTCATATCCAAACTCTAGACAGAACCAGCTCTCGTGTGCATAGGCTTTTGCCCAGTTGATGAAACGCTCTTTCCACCATGTATAGTCTTCAATACTTTCAAGAGTTGGTGGCTTCGAGTGTGTTCCGTAAAAGTTATCATGTTTAATGTTCTCATTGATCGCTTTTGTAATGGTTTTTGGTGTGACAGTTGATATTTCAGAAGACTCGGATGTAAACGCGTTGTAAAACGTATTGTAGAACTCTTCAGCCATGATGTGAAATTCTTGAATTACCTGGAGACAAACAATCAAACAAACACAATTAGTCTAAACAATATCAAACAATCTCGAAATAAACTGACACTCAGTTGACGTGAAATGATCTTGATGCGAAAAATCCACTTTCAAACGGAATAAGATTTCAAGCGGAATTGCACTTTCAAACGAGATAACCACTTTCAAACGAAATCCCTGAATGACAACTTCAAACGAAATCAGAACTTGAAGCGAAATTAGAACTTCAAACGGAATCACGACTTTCAAACGAAATCTTCAAGCGGAATTATACTTTGAAGCGGAATAGCTGATTCAATGTGAACCTTTCAAACGGAATTACCCTTTTCAAGTGGAATCAACACGCTATTTCAAACGGAATTACGATTTGAAGCGAAATCAGGTGAACTTTTCAAGCGAAATTACAAGGCTCGTTCAAACGAAATTAGGTTTTTGGTCCATTTTAGTCACTTTTAAGCCGAATTTTGGTCTGACTCTCTCAAGACTTTGTTAAAACATTGTTTCGCATGTAATGTGTGAAATTTAATCCATTTTGACCGTGGAATCTTGTTCAAATGTGAAAAAGAAGGTGTAGAAGTCAGAAAACTGATGAAATCAAGCTAAACTCTTCCTCCTGAGCTCTGATACCACTTGTAGGATCGTTGTGCGACCCGAATGAGTCGATCAGAAGAGTTTTGGATCCGAATCAAAGGCGGAATCAATGAAACGGACGCTCGATACAATTATAATGTCTCTTGTATTGATATAATAGTCTTACAACACCTGGAGACAATTCGGCAGCACTTCGTTACCGAATCACAAGACCTAATTCCGTTTCAAATGACACGGCATGCTCCCCTATATATAGTGTTGTAATTCCGTTTGAAATGACCAAGGGTTGTTTCAAGAGTTTGTTAATTTCGTTTGAAATGGTCCTTGACTCTTTCAAGCGGAATTAGCTCCAAACACATAAAAATCAGTTTCTAGCACCCGAGCACTGGTTTATCCTATCCTATTACATGACTCGATACAAGACGAAGTCAATATACATAGTGCACTAACAAAAAATATGGTAGAAAGGAAATTCTGCCCTCCCAATGAAAAAGAACAGATAGCAGATAAATTCCTAAACCTTAGGATGACCGGAGTAGATAGTAAGGGGTACACTACATTATTCTTTGAATATGGTAGAATAGTACCAACCCTTGCATCTCCCGAACCAGTATTAATCTCCCGTTACATCTGGGGATTAATTGGGGAAATTAGGCATGTAGTCAAGGCAGCTAGACCCCAAACCATAGAAGAAGCTATAGAACTAGCAAATACCTTGACTGATGAATTAGTACGTACACGAGAAGAAGACCAAAGGAGGAACCTAGCTCAAAGGCTTACTCAGGAATTTCGTTATTGAAATTCCAACAATAGGAATGTAGGGTCTACTTCTGCACTGTACTACGAAGCCTGCAAGAAGAAGCATTTGAGAAAATGCTCCACTTACTGCAATTTCTGCAAGGCACCTGGACACAAGGAAGAAGATTGCAGGAGGAAACCTAATAATGGGATGTGCTTCAACTGTGGAGAAAAAGGCCACATCAAGCCAAACTGCCCAAAACTAGCTCCAGCCGTGAACAACAAGAACACTAAAAATGCTAGAGTATTTGTTCTGACTGCAAATGAAGCTAAGATGATCCCCGATGTGATAGCTGGTACGTTTTTAGTTAATGATGTTTTTGCTAAAGTATTATTTGACTCTGGTGCGAACCAAAGTTTTATTAATACTTCATTTTGCAAACTTCTTAATCAATCATTAACTAAACTCCCACAAAAATGTCTAGTAGAGACAGCAAATGGGGAAACCGTTAGGATTTCTGAAATCTTGCAGGGAGCAAGAATAGAGTTTTTAAACCAAAAGTTTATTGCAAACTTTTACCCAATGAATCTGGCAGGATTTGATGTAGTATTAGGGATGGATTGGTTAATAGCCAATAAAGTTAGCATTTTATGTGATCGAAAGTCAATTCAAGTAAATTCACCAAAGGGTGAAAAGATCACAATTAAGGGAGATAAGCCATCTAGATCCACGAAATTCATCTCTGTGATGAAAATAACAAGTTATATAAGAAAAGGATCATTAGTATATTTGATTTCCACAATCACTAACACTAAAGGAACATAATTCAAAGATATCCCCGTAGTATCTCAGTTTTCAGATGTATTCCCAGAAGAATTACCAGGACTACCGCTGGACAGGGAAGTCGAATTCAAAATCCATATGCTACCAGGAACAACACTAATTGCCAAAGCACCTTACCATTTGGCACCCGCAGAAACGCAGGAACTGAAGAAATAATTAGAAGAATTATTGGAAAAAGGATTCATACAGCCAAGCTCATCGCCATGGGGAGCACCGATTTTATTCGTTAAAAAGAAAGACGGATCAATGCGTATGTGCATCGACTACCGTGAACTGAACAAGGTCATGATTAAGAATCGGCATCCATTACCAAGGATCGATGATCTGTTCGATCAATTGCAAGGAGCTCGATTTTTCTCCAAAATCGATTTAAGGTCCGGATATCATCAATTAAAGGTACAGGAAGAGGACACTCCTAAGACCGTATTTAGAACAAGGTATGGCCATTATGAATTTACTGTCATGCCATTTGGTTTAACCAATGCCCCAGCTGCATTTATGGACATGATGAATCTAATATGTAAGCCATATTTGGATAAATTCATAATTGTTTTCATAGATAATATTCTCATTTACTCTAAGAGTAAAGAAGAACATGCAAAGCATTTGCATGCACTTCTAAGTTTGTTAAGGAAAGAAAAACTTTACGCTATGTTTTCAAAGTGCGAATTTTGGTTAGAACAGGTACAATTTCTTGGACGTTTAGTCAATCATGAAGGAATTCATGTGGATCCTACCAAGATCGAGGCAATTGCTAAATGGAAAACCCCTGAATCACCAACCGAGGTTAGAAGTTTCTTAGGATTGGCCGGTTATTATAGAAGATTTATTCAATATTTTTCTAGAATAGCCATTCCCTTAACTAAGCTAACATGTAAATCCATTAAGTTTGAATGGGAACCAAAGCAAGAAGAAGCTTTTAGAATTCTTAAGCAAAGACTAACCCATGCACCCATACTAGCGTTACCAGAAGGAACTGTAGACTTTGTAGTCTATTGTGACACTTCTAAGTTAGGTTATGGATGTGTGTTGATGCAACGCCAAAAGGTTATAGCTTATGCATCTAGGCAACTTAAGAATCACGAAGAAAATTATTCAACTCATGATTTAGAATTAGGAGCCATAATTTTTGCCCTGAAAATTTGGAGACATTACCTTTATGGTAGTAAGTTTACCATTTTTACAGATCATAAGAGTTTAAGGTATGTCTTTAGGCAAAAAGAGTTGAATATGAGACAAAGACACTGGATGGAGACATTAAGTGATTATGATTATAATATCCAGTATCATGCAGGAAAGGCCAACGTAGTGGCTGATGCTTTAAGTCGAAAATATCATGAAAAGCCAAAAAGGGTACGTTTTCTTAAATTAAATCTACAAGTAGATTTAAACGAGCAGATTATAAAGGCACAAGAATCAGTAATCAAGGATGATACTGAAAAGTTAAAAGGAATGATTAAGGAATTAGAACAAGGAACAGATGGATTTTGGAGATTCCATAAAAAGAGAATGTGGATACCTAAATTAGGAAACCTACGCCACCGTATATTAGAAGAAGCCCATAGGTCTAAGTATACGATGCATCCTGGAAGTGATAAAATGTATCAGGATTTAACAAAGAATTTCTGGTGGATAGAAATGAGAAAGATATAGCAGCTTATGTTTCTAAGTGTTTAACCTGTTCACAAGTTAAAGCTGAACACCAGAAACCTTCAGGTTTGTTACAACAGTTAGAGATGCCAGTTTGGAAATGAGAATTAATAACAATGGATTTTGTTACCAAATTACCCAAAACGAGAAATGGTAATGATACAATCCGGGTGATTGTAGACAGGCTAACTAAGTCAGCTCATTTCCAACCGATGAAGGAAACTTTCAGTATGGAACAATTAGCTAAGTTATATGTAAATGAAATAGTTTCATTACATGGAATTCCTTTATCAATTGTTTCTGAAAGGGATGGCCATTTTACCTCTCATTTTTGGGCAAGTTTCCAAAAAGCAATGTGAATCAAGCTAAATCTAAGCACAACCTATCATCCTCAAATGGACGGATAAAGCGAAAGGAAAATTCAGACAATGGAGGACATGCTTAGAGCTTGTGTAATTCATTTCAGAGGTAACTGGGACGATCACTTACCATTGATAGAATTTTCTTATAATAATAGTTATCACACAAGTATCAATGCTGCACCATTCGAAGCACTTTATGGACGAAAGTGCCGAACCCTAGTCTATTGGGCAGAAATTGGGGAAAATCAACTATATGGACCTGAAATAGTGCAAGAAACAACCGACAAGATCATTCAAGTCAAGGAACGACTGAAAGCAGCACGTGATCGACAAAAGAGTTATGTTAATAATAGGCGAAAGCCGTAGGAATTTCTGGTAGGTGACAAAGTTTTATAAAAAGTCTCTCATTGGAAAGGAGTAGTAAGATTCATCAAAAGGGGAAAGCTAAGCCCCAGGTATGTTGGACATTTTGAGATCATTAGAAGAATAGGACCTGTACCCTATCAGCTACAACTGCCAGAGGAAATAGCAGGAATACATGATGTATTTCATGTATCCAATCTCAAGAAATGCTTAGCTGATGAATCACTGATGGTACCTCTTAAGGATATAGAGGTAAATGAGCAATTAAAATTTGTAGAAAGACCGCTACAGATTGAAGATAGGAAAGTTATAAACCTCAAGCACAAGAGATTAGTTCTGGTCAAAGTGAAATGGGACTCCAAAAGAGGACCAGAATACACATGGGAACTCGAATAAGAAATGCAAAGGAAATACCCACACTTATTCCAGTAGATCTTGAGGACGAGCTCTAAAACAAGGTGGGGAGGAAATAACAACCCTCCAAAATATTTCGACACCCTAAAATATATTAAAATATCCCAATATGTCCTAAAATGCCCCCCATACGTAAAAACGGACCCCGAATCCCTTAATTTTTATTAAAATTAATTAAAAACAAGAAAAATGGGGTTCTCGCGGGGAGCGTAGCCTTTGGCTACTGCCTACGCGGGCTGCGACAGCAAGAGATTAGGGCGACACCCGGTGTTGCCACGTGTCGTGACACGTGTGGAGTCTACGGTTCGAATCAACAACCCTAGGGCCTACCCTAGGGATCCTCGTGGGCCGCGTAAGCCCTGGAGGTATGCTACGCGGGGCGCGACGGAACCAAAGACCAGCCCTATAAATTGCACGCATCGGGCCTTCAGTCAGTTTGTTCATTTTTCGACTTTCTCTCTTAAATTTCTTATAGTAGGCATTATACTCGGGTATAATATCCCCCTAAATAACGAAGTTCTGCTCTGTTGTAAGTATCATAACCCCTGGATACGTATTAGATACGCTGCCCGATTGATCTAGGGTTCCGTAACGGCTGTCGTGGTTCTGCCCGACGTAGTCGTTGGAATGCCGTCTCAGGGAGGGTATTACTAATGTTAAAATGGCTTATTATACTAACGCGTGTGCATTTGTGTAATTTATAGATTGTCACCAGAAAACCCTTACAGAAAATCTAAGATAGCAATGTCAGTAATCTCCTTTTTGCAAACTGTTTTTACAAAACCTCACACGATTAAATATATATTAAACAGTTATTGAGTATTTATAAGGATACAATTATCGTCGGTATGTTGGGGTTTTGTATACAAAATTTGTTACTGCCTTGCAAGGAGTAACATTTCCACAAGTCGGGTTGACAGTACCGTGGGTGGTAATTAGTATGACTTGGAAACAAATGTAATTGCGCGACCGCCCTCAATACTGTACAATGGTTTTTACTTAAACTTGATTAAACTGGGATTCACTCACCAGTATTTCCCACTGACAAAATAATTTTAAACTCGTTTCAGGTAATAAAATGTGAAAGCCAAATAGAAGCCACCTGGACAGCACTGAAGGCTTGGAAGAGTGGCAATAAAGTTACCTAAAATAAATAGATGTTTTTATTAAATAAAATAGTGTTTATCCCTATGGAAACGTGTGTATTTGAAACTTGGGATTTTCCCATTTGTTTATGTAACAATCCTAAATAAACCGACACCCTCGAATATTTTCCGACACCCTAATATATATTAAAATATCCCTATATGACTTAAAATACAACCCGTATGTGAAAACCGAGCCCGAAATAAAATATAGCATTAAAAATAAATAAAAAAAAGAAAATTTTAGTTGAGGCGGGCCGCGTAAACCCCACCCCAACCCTGACGCGGGCCGCGTGAGGTCAAAAGTGTGGCGCAGCCCGGTGATGACACGTGTCATCATCGTGGCGAGTCTAGTTGCTGATCCGGATCACCTACGCATTAACCAGGGTTTGACGCGGGCCACGTAGACCCTTGTCTACATTTACGCGGGCCGCATAAAAGTTGAAGTGAGGCCCTATATAAGCAGGCCATCGGATCTTCAGTTGAATTCGTTCAAAAACGTTTTCTTTCTCTAAATTTTGAATTGTAGGCATAATCTACGGGTATTATATCCCCCTAAATAGCGAAGTTCTGCTCCGTTGTAAGTATTATAACCCCTGGATACGTATTAGATATGCTGCTCGATTGATCTAGGGTTCTGTAACGGCTGTCGTGGTTCTGCCCGACGTAGTCGTTGGAATGCCGTCTCGGGGAGGGTATTACTAATGTTAAAATGGGTTATTATACTAACACGTGTGCATTTGCGTAAATTATAGATTGTCACCAGGAAACCCTTACGGAAAATCTAAGACAGCAATGTGAGTTGATCCACTTTTTGTAAACCTATTTTGTGAACTGTTTATACAAAACCTTAAATATTTTTCCATGCGAATAGCAGTTATTGAGTATTTGTAAGAATACAATTTTCATGAGTATGTTGGGGTTTTGTATACAAAATTTGTTACCACCTGGTCAAGGAGTCACATTTCCACAAGTCGGGTCTGACAGTAACATGGATGTTAATTGATATAACTTGGAAACAAATGTAATTGCGAGATCGCCCTCAATACTGTGAAATGGTTTTTATTTAAACTTGATTAAACTGGGATTCACTCACCAGTATTTCCCACTGACAAATGTTTTTAAAACGCGTTTCAGGTAACAAAATGTGAAAGCCAAATAGAAGCCAGCTGGACAGCATTGAAGGCTTGGAAAAGTGGCAATAAAGTTACCTAAAATAAAATAGATGTTTTTATTAAATAAAATAGGATTTATTCCTATGAAAACGTGTGTACTACGAACTTGGGTTTTATCCCATGTGATTAATGTTATGAAAATGTGGTATTTTACTCTGATAAAATATTTCCTAACTACGGTCCTGATGAAAATTTCCGCTGCCATATTAGACAATACGCGATACCACCGAAACTGGCTCGCGGCCGCCCGTTCCCAGGGATTAGGGATCGGGAGTTGTGACAGAAGGTGGTATCAGAGCTAAGCCACTGATTCAGCCACATAAGTGTTCTGCTGACATCAAAATTCAATCTGTTAGGAAATAAATTACGGAAATACGTGTATTTGACTATTTGTTAGTTTACAGTATGAGCGACCAAGGACCATCTGATGCGTATCGTCAATTTTCTGGTTCGCCTAGAAGCGAAGGCACCTCCTCTTCTCAACCTGCCCTCTCAGGGTACTCTGCTGATACGGAAGAAGGAATCTTTGTGTTTAAGGCTCAGTCAGTAGAGCCATTTCCTCAGAAAAAGAGGGGATGGTTCAGTAGAGGGGCACACGAGCATAGAAAGCGTGTGAAAAAGTTACAAGAATAGAGAGTACTAGCAGCAGCTAAGAGAGAGACAGGTGCCTATGCCCAGGACATGATTAATAGGGGTATAGCCAATATCCACATCCTAGCAACCACTGCAGCTGACCCTAACCTGGAACAAATAATAGCACCCCCAACCACAACTACCAATCCCTGACTAACCCATGGAAATAGAAAATCCTGAAAATCAAGTAGAAATGCATGACTTCAATCCGGAAGAAATACCTAGGATACCAGCACCAAACCCCCTAGACCCAGATTACGACCCCTGGTGGGACGACAATAGGGACTATGTGCAACGTTATCCGATACATGAAGACATGCCCATTCCAAACATAGGAGCCTACCCAGGTTTGGATCCTTTAGATCCCTATTACCACGATGAATACATTAGGGAGATTTTAGAAGATCCTTACCGATTCCAGGCACCTACACCCCCATATCAAGAACCCGCACCCCAGATTCCGAACCCAGTCCTAGAACCTGCACCCCCAATGAGTGCAGAAAACGTACAAGAACTTAGGACATTTGGTGAGGAAATTCTAGAGAGTAGTGAAAGAATGCGACAGGTGGGAGAGCGACTCGTCTGGAAGTATGACGAGTGCAATATGGATTTCTGGATGAATCCATATCCATGAATATGATGGTAATAGTAATAATAATAATAAAATAATATATGTGTGTACGGATGCCTACTATTATTAGTGTAATTTAATTTCAGTCGGTATTGTAATTTTTAATTCAGTACTGGTGTGTAATAGATGCATACTATATGAATAGAGTAAAGTCGCAATGATCGACGTTTTTGGCCAAAATGCGTGTCATGTGATTTACCATATTAAATATTATTCTGTGATATTAATACGGGGTAACTGTTTAAAATTCAGATGGCCGACGAAGGAAATCAAGAAAATCTGAATAATGATAACCAGAGTAACATTAACTTGGTTAATGAGAATCCAAGCATCAATAACAATGGAAACCAAGTGGATAATAGTGCTATCCAACACATAGTGGCACAAGGAATCATAGATGCAATGCCATTTATTATTCAAACGGTTCAGGAAGCGAATAATAAAAGTAAACATAGCAGTAAGCGACCAATTGAACCAGAACACAGCGTGAACAATGGACCCGTACTTCAAATGCCCATTCCCAAAAGAAAAAGAACCATGCCTTATGGTTGTTCTTACAAAGAATTCTGGTCCTGCAAACCAATAGAATTCTAGGGCAATGAAGGACCCATTGCGGCCCTACGCTGGAGAGAAAAGACTGAGGCTGTTTTAAAAATAAGCAAGTGTGCTGGAGAAGACAAGATAATGTTTGCTTCTAATCTGTTTAAGAACTCAGCCTTAGAATGGTGGAACACTATCCTCCAGTCAAGAGGAAGTGATAAGGTATATAACATGGAATGGGAAGAATTTAAAAATATGGTAGAAAGGAAATTCTGCCCTCCCAATGAAAAGGAACAGATAGCGAATAAATTTCTGAACCTAAGAATGACCGGGGTAGATAGTAAGGGCTATACTACCACATTCTTTGAATATGCTAGAATAGTACCAACCCTTGCATCACCAGAGCCGGTATTAATCTCCCATTACATCTGGGGATTAATTTGAGAGATTAGGCATGTAGTCAATGCAGCTAGACCTCAAACTATAGAAGAAGCTGTAGAACTAGCAAACACCTTGACAGATGAATTAATCCGTATCAGAGAAGAAGACCAGAGGATAAACCTAACCCAAAGGCTTACCCAAGAATTCCGTTCTGGGAATTACAACCGTAGGAATATAGGTTCTACCTCTGCACCATTCTGCAAGGTCTGCAAGAAAAAGCATTCGGGAAAATGCTCCACTCTTTGCAATTTCTGCAAGATGCCCGGACACAAGGAAGAAGATTGCAGGAGAAAATATAGTAATGGACTATGCTTCAACTGTGGAGAAAAAGGCCATATCAAGCCGAATTGTCCAAAATTGGCTCCAGCTGCAAACAACAGGAACACTAAAAATGCTAGAGCATTCGTTCTAACTGCAGATGAAGCCAAGATGATTCCAGACGTGATAGCTGTTACATTTTTAGATAATGATGTTTTTGCTAAAGTATTATTTGACTCTGGTGCAAACCAAAGTTTTATTAATACTTCGTTTTGCAAACTTCTAAATCAGTCATTAACTAAACTACCACAAGAATATCTAGTAGAGACAACAAATGGAGAAACTGTTAGGATTTCTGAAATCTTGCAGGGAGCAAGAATAGAATTTTTAAACCAGAAATTTATGGCAAATCTTTACCCAATGAATCTAGCAGGATTTGATGTCGTTTTAGGAATGAATTGGTTAATAGCCAATAAAGCCAGTATTTTATGTGATCAAAAGTCAAACCAAGTAAATTCACCAAAAGGTAAAACGATCACAATTAAAGGAGATAAACCCTCTAGATCCACAAAATTCATCTCTGTGATGAAAACTGCAAGCTATATAAGAAAAGGATCTATAGTATATTTGATTTCTGTAATCACTAACACTGAAGGAAAAGAATTAAAAGACATTCCAGTAGTGTCTCAGTTTTCAGATGTATTTCCAGAAGAATTACCAGGACTACCGCCAGATAGAGAAGTTGAATTCAGAATTCACCTGTTACCAGGAACAGCACCGATTGCCAAAGCACCTTACCGTTTGGCACCCGCAGGAATGCAGGAACTGAAGAAACAATTAGATGAATTGCTGGAAAAAGGATTCATACAGCCAAGTTCATCGCCATGGGGAGCACCAATATTATTCGTTAAAAAGAAGGACGGATCAATGCGTATGTGCATTGACTACCGTGAATTGAACAAGGTTACAATTAAGAATCGGTACCCATTACCGAGGATCGATGATCTGTTCGATCAACTGCAAGGAGCTCGATTTTTCTCTAAAATCGATTTAAGGTCAGGATATCATAAATTAAAGGTACAGGAAGAGGATATTCCTAAAACCTCCTTTAGAACAAGGTATAGTCATTATGAATTTACAGTCATGCCATTTGGTTTAACCAATGCCCCAGCCGCATTTATGGACATGATGAACCGAATATGTAAGCCATATTTGGATAAATTCATAATTGTCTTTATAGATGATATTCTAATTTACTCTAAAAGTAAAGAGGATCATGCAAAGCATTTGCACGCACTTTTAAGTCTATTAAGAGAGGAAAAAATTTATGCTAAATTTTCCAAGTGCGAGTTTTGGTTAGAATAAGTACAGTTTCTTGGACACTTAGTTAATCATGAAGGAATTCATGTGGATCCCACAAAGATCGAGGCAATTACCAAATGGAAAACCCTTGAGTCACCAACCGAAGTTAGAAGTTTCTTAGGATTGGCCGGATATTATAGAAGATTCATTCGAGATTTTTCTAGAATAGTCATTCCTTTAACTAAGTTAACCTGTAAATCCATTAAGTATGAATGGGGACCAAAACAGGAAGAAGCATTTAGAAATCTTAAGCAAAGATTAACCCATGCACCCATACTAGCGTTACCAGAAGGAACTGGAGATTTTGTAGTCTATTGTGACGCTTCTAAGTTAGGTTATGGATGTGTATTTATGCAACGTCAAAAGGTTATAGCTTACGCCTCTAGATAACTTAAGAACCATGAAGAGAATTATTCAACCCATGATTTGGAATTAGGAGCTATAATTTTTTCCCTTATGATTTGGAGACATTACCTTTATGGTAGTAAGTTTACCATATTCACTTATCATAAGAGTTTAAGGTATGTTTTCGGGAAAAAGGAGTTGAATATGAGATAAAGACGCTGGATGGGGATGCTTAGTGATTATGATTGCGATATCCAGTACCATGAAGGAAAGGCAAATGTAGTGGCCGATGCTTTAAGCCGAAAGTATCACGAAAAGCCAAAAAGGGTACGTTCTCTTAAATAAAATCTACAAGTAGATTTAAATGATCAAATCAGAAAAGCACCAGAATCAGTAATCAAGGACGATACTGAAAAACTAAAAGGTATGATTGAGGAATTAGAACAAGGAACAGATGGAATTTGGAGATTCCATGAAAAGAGAAAGTGGATACCTAAATTAGGAAACTTACGTCATCGCATATTAGAAGAAGCCCATAAGTCTAAGTATACGATACATCCTGGAAGTGATAAAATGTATCAAGATTTAAGAAAGAATTTTTGGTGGATAGGAATGAAAAAGGGCATAGCAGCCTATGTTTCTAAATGTTAACCTGTTCACAAGTAAAAGCTGAACACCAGAAACCCTCAGGTCTGTTGCAACAGTTAGAAATGCCAGTGTGGAAATGGGAATTGATAACAATGGATTTTGTTACCAAATTACCCAAAACAAGGAAAGGTAATGATACAATCTGGGTGATTGTAGATAGGCTAACCAAGTCAGCTCATTTCCTACCAATGAAAGAAACTTTCAGTATGGAACAGCTAGCTAAATTATATGTAAATGAAATAGTTTCATTACATGGAATACCTTTATCAATTGTTTCTGATAGGGATAGCCGCTTTACCTCTCATTTTTGGTCAAGTTTCCAAAAGGCAATGGGAACCAAGTTAAATCTAAGCACAGCTTATCATCCTCAAACGGACGGACAAAGCGAAAGAACAATTCAGACAATGGAGGACATGCTTAGAGCTTGTGTAATTGATTTTGGAGGTAATTGGGACGATCACTTACCATTAATAGAATTCTCTTATAATAATAGTTATCACACAAGTATCAATGCTGCACCATTCGAAGCACTTTATGGACGAAAGTGCCGAACCCCAGTCTGTTGGGCAGAAATTGGGGAAAAGAAACTATCTGGACCTGAGATAGTACAAGAAACAACCGACAAGATCATTCAAGTCATAGAACGACTGAAAGCAGCACGTGATCGACAAAAGAGCTATGCTGATAACCGTCGCAAACCATTGGAATTTCAAGTAGGAGATAAAGTATTGTTGAAGGTCTCTCCTTGGAAAGGAGTAGTAAGATTCATCAAAAGAGTAAAGCTAAGTCCCAAGTATGTTGGACCTTTTGAGATTATTGAAAGAATATGACCTGTAGCTTATCAGCTACAACTGCCAGAGGAAATGGCAGGAATACATGATGTATTTCATGTATCAAATCTCAAGAAATGCTTAGCTGATGAAGCACTAATGGTACCTCTTAAGGATATAGAGGTAAATGAACAACTTAAATTTATAGAAAGGCCTCTACAGATTGAAGACAGGAAAGTCAAGAATCTCAAGCATAAGAGATTAATTCTGGTCAAAGTGTAGTGGGACTCCAAAAGAGGACCTGAGTACACATGGGAACTTGAATCTGAAATGCAAAGAAAATATCCACACTTGTTCCAGTAGATCTCGAGGACGAGCTCTAAAACAAGGTGGGGAGGATGTAACAATCCTAAATAAACCGACACCCTCGAATATTTTCCGACACCCTAATATATATTAAAATATCCCTATATGTCTTAAAATACAACCCGTATGTGAAAACCGAGCCCGAAATACAATATAGCATTAAAAATAAATAAAAAACAAGAAAATTTAAGTTGAGGCTGGCCGCGTAAACCCCACCCCAACCCTGACGCGGGCCGCGCGAGGTCAAAAGTGTGGCGCAGCCCGGTGATGACATGTGTCATCATCGTGGCGAGTCTAGTTGCTGATCCGGATCACCTACGCATTGACCAGGGTTTGACGCAGGCCGCTGATGGAGAGTGTGAAACCCGAGTATTAACGTGCTTATTTTACGTGTCGTATTGTGTTTTAAGCAACTACGTGCTTTGAATATGTTAACTACGAGTGTTCGTGGTTTTATAGGTAAATCACTTAATTCGGTGAAGTTACAACGTTTGGTGATGAAGCGGAACAACCGGGGATGATAAACAACGCGGAAGATATCATATATTCGGTAGTTGTTTCGGGTTAAGAGATAGTTTGGATGCATAAAAAACGTGAAACAACGAAGTATGGGGGCTGTTTGGTAATAAAGTGGAAGTTGGAATGTAGCAACTGATGGAGATATCATACGCGGCGTGAGCTACCGTCACTAACCCGTAGCTTATGGTTGAGGTGTATCAAACAAATATCCATCCAGAAACTTCAAACCGTAGGATACGGTATGTAAGCGTAAGTTACGGTTGTTATTAAATGGCAAATCACATGGTGGATGATGTAATTACTTTTCATCATCAAATAAAAGGGAGGCCATTATTATTGTTTTAAAAGAAATCATGAAATCTTCATCAAAAAGTGGCAGCTAGGAAAGTTTTTTTTTGAAAAAACTAGACAACATCATCATGATTCTCAATTGTTGAAAGAACATAAGAAGGAGCACACGTGACTTTTGGGGGGTGGCAGTGTTTGACCAAGACTTAGATAATTTGACCGACCAATTGGTTTGATGCAGTGCATATGACATGTGAAAGTCTAGTATTATAATTAGTGGATTCCTTCAAATTATACCAAAGTCAAGTTTCCTTTTGTTGATTTGGGCCAGTTAGAAGTAACGAGATTAGGCCCATTTAAAGTGTTAGGTTGATTCGTGACCCAAGGGGGATTCGATCATCATCATCGAACATTGGCAGCCGTATACAATACTTTTGGCCCTCGTTTTCAGGACATCATCATCATTATTCCCAATCCACCAATCATCACATCATCATCGATCAACCACAACACACCAAGTCGATCATGCCTTCAACATTCTACTAAGATGTTGATCTGACGAGTATCATGAGCGGCTAAATCTCTCGTGGACACTTCGGGTGAATGATTTTTGTTAAACACTCTTAATTCTAGTTTCTGTTTTGTATTGAGATTTGGATTTGTAGTCGGGTGACAGCCGGCTATTTGCGTGATTATATAATTTGTGTGACAGACAAATCCTGAGTGACAGTCAGAGTTATAATCATGTTTTGAATTCCATTATGCTTTTGTTGATTGAATGATTCCTATGAATGTTTGTTTTAATATTTCTCAGATCAATTAATATTAAGATTTTGAACTGCATAGGTAATTGGTAGATGTGACAGATTTACTATTCAATCAATAGCATCCAATAAAATCAGAACTAGGTTATTAGTAATTACATAATCTGAATCCCGGAGTGACCACGTTTTCTCATCATTGTTTATTACAACTCAATCTTTTTCTTATTTGCAACTTGTTTCATGTGTTTTTAATTCCATATCAGTTTTATAATCAGCAGCTAGTTTAGTAAAATTTACAAACAAAACGTGTAACACTAACCACATGCTCCTCGTGGATTCGACACCCGACTTACCCTGTCTATAGGTAAAGTTAGGTTATTATTTTTTTGAGTGGCCCACGACAGCCTATCAGCCGCGTAGACCCTTGTCTACATTTACGCGGGCCGCTTAAAATTTGAAGTGAGGCCCTATATAAGCAGACCATCGGATCTTCAGTCGAATTCGTTCAAAAACGTTTTCTTTCTCTAAATTCTGAATTGTAGGCATAATCTACGGGTATTATATCCCCCTAAATAGTGAAGTTCTGCTCCGTTGTAAGTATTATAACCCCTGGATACGTATTAGATATGCTGCTCGATTGATCTAGGGTTCCGTAACGGCTGTCGTGGTTCTGCCCGACGTAGTCGTTGGAATGCCGTCTCGGGGAGGGTATTACTAATGTTAAAATGAGTTATTATACTAACGCGTGTGCATTTGCGAAAATTATAGATTGTCACCAGGAAACCCTTACGGAAAATCTAAGACAGCAATGTGAGTTGATCCACTTTTTGTAAACCTATTTTGTGAACTGTTTATACAAAACCTTAAATATTTTTCCATGTGAATAGCAGTTATTGAGTATTTGTAAGAATACAATTATCATGAGTATGTTGGGGTTTTGTATACAAAATTTGTTAACACCTGGTCAAGGAGTAACATTTCCACAAGTCGGGTCTGACAGTACCATGGATGTTAATTGATATAACTTGGAAACAAATGTAATTGCGAGATCGCCCTCAATACTGTGAAATGGTTTTTATTTAAACTTGATTAAACTGGGATTCACTCACCAGTATTTCCCACTGACAAATGTTTTTAAAACGCGTTTCAGGTAACAAAATGTGAAAGCCAAATAGAAGCCAGCTGGACAGCACTGAAGGCTTGGAAAAGTGGCAATAAAGTTACCTAAAATAAAATAGATGTTTTTATTAAATAAAATAGGATGTATTCCTATGAAAACATGTGTACTACGAACTTGGGTTTTATCCCATGTGATTAATGTTATGAAAATGTGGTATTTTACTCTGATCAAATATTTCCTAACTACGGTCCTGATGAAAATTTCCGCTGCCAAATTAGATAATACGCGATACCACCGAAACTGGCTCGCGGCCGCCCGTTCCTGGGGATTAGGGATCGGGAGTTGCGACAGTTTAATATATTAAAAGCGTAGTATTTTACTCTGATAAAATATTTCCTAACTACGGTCCTGATATAAATTCCGCTACCAAAATGGATAAAATGCAGATACCACCAAAACTGGCTGCGGCCGCCCGTTCCCAGGTTGTTAGGGGATGGGGGTTACGAAAGTTACTCCTTTATTCCAACCTCTACCTACCCTAAAGAATGGAAAAGCATGTTTATTTTCGTTTCTGCTGCTATGATACTAGAGTCCCCACCGCTGAGGGATGCCAAGGCTGCTATTGAAGACAGTGTTCCTATCTTGTCTGCTGATGAAATTGTCCAGTGGAGGCGTATGTACGAGAATCCAACGAGAGCTTTTACTTTCTCCGAAGGGATCCTGGCTATAGGAGGACTAAGCCCCTTCTACTTGGTTCGGCCAAAGGCATTTTTTGGCAAGAAAGGTATTCTTTTATTCTTGACTTGTTGTGCTTATCTTTATTCTGAAAGCTTCCTAGGGATTTGTGTAGTCATCTTTAGCATTTCTTTTATGTAGAGATGACCCTGTGGGGCTTGCTTCAGGGGGATTCTAGGGATGTTAAATTTGTGGTTGATGATAGAGTTGAACCGGGTTTGAACCGGGGTGTAGAGATGAGGGCTACTGAGGGGTCATTTCAGGCTGGGGTCTCTACTGTCGGGGAGAAAGATGAGGGGGCTTCTTCTGGTGAGAAGGATGATTCTCCCGGTTTCCTTCAAGTGAAGAGTTCTAGTGATGGTGATGAGGAAGGCCTGGAGAGCCATTTGGCTCGCAAGCGGAAAACTATCAGTCCTAAGCAGGTTCCTGCCCCACGTGGTATCCGGCTGAGACTCCGGAGTGCCAGTGGTCAAAAAGCCTTTCCTGCCACAAAAGCTGCTTCTGAACTTCCCCCTACTAGGGTTAAAGGTTCCTTGTCTAAGCATTTGCGATCTTCCAGTCTTGTGAGTGAGCCTTTGCTGGTAAGTCTTTCTTCTTACATTTTTGTTTTGCTTTAAGTGACGGCTTCTTTGCTTTCGTCTTACATTTTGTTGGCTGGCCTTGTTTTGGGGGATTTCTGGTGATTTTGCAGGGGAGTTCTCATGCTCCGATTGAGATTCCTACCGCCCCTTCCTCCTCTCTTGTCCGGGACAGGACTCCTGAAGTAAGTTTTGCTCGTATTACCCTAGCTTTTGAGATTTCTCCTCACCATGCCACTGGGACTAGCAAACCTTCTCATTTTGAGGGTTTTGCTTCCCGATCCCCTCTGGCTCCTTTTTTTGCCGACGCCCTTCCAGCTCCATACATCCCCAAGTGGAAGATCATACAGTCTTCAGTGGTGGGGACCCATGAAATTGCCCTGGACTTCTTGACTCATGCTGTTCGTCCCTCCCATAGATTTATGAATTCTGACCTGAGGGATGATCTCTTCAATGATCAATATAGCATGTCGCTTTGCGAAGGGCTTTTCAGGGGTATTGGCATGTTACAACGAGTTGATGATCTGAGGAGGGAGAATGAGGGGCTCAAGAGTGATCTCAAGACTTCTCAGACCGTTGCTGCTGAGCTTCGATGTCAGGTGGTTGATGTTGAGTGCAAATTGCAGGAGGAGAAGGTGCATAATTCTCTTCCCCCCTCCTTTTTTTTTATTTAACTCTCTCGGAGTTTTTGTAACATTTTTTTCTCAGGGAGCTGGTGTCATGCTGGAGCAGAAGGAACATGCCTGGGCGAGGGAGATGGCACCTTTGGTTGAGGAAAAGGAGAAGCTGGTTGCCGAGCTGAAGCATCAGAGGGAGATGGACTCCGTTTCTCTAAAAGATCTGGATATTATGTATGCTGAGTATGGGATGACATCGGATGATAACCAGAGGTTAGCCAAGGAGAAGTACTGGTTGATCACCGAAGGCTTCGGGGCCTTCCTTACTGCTGTCTCCCAGTTGGAGGAATTTAAAAGCAGTCTTGAACAAATTTACAGGGCTTACCGGGACGTGGGATATCAAGCAGGCTTAAAGGATGGGTATGCTTACTCCGCTCAAGGCTTGGGCAGGAAGGAGACCCCTCTTTACAATTCCAAGGCCAAGAAGCGGCTGTCTAAACTGGACAAAGAGTTTGGGGGTAAGACTCCTGCCCTTCTTGAAAAGATCCTTGAGCGCCCCATGATGTCCATTGATGAGCTGAAAGCCATGCTGACTCCCACTGGTCCTTCTTCTCCGAAGTCTTTATCTAGGGATGGTTCCCAGTAATTTCTGAACATTAACTATTTCGATGTGGTTGTAACTGAACAATTATGCACTCTAAAACACTGTTAACTTTTAGCGTATGGGGGAGAGCCCTTGTGTTGGGGGTCCTCCCGGTATCTAACGTATGACCTGCTAGTCATCTTGTGACTGTATATTGTCGATTTACTTTTCTTGCTTTCGGTGTGTTGCCCCTTTTTTTGATGGTGTTCTTTCTGGGAGCCAGCTTAGTTTCTACCTGGAGACCTTTGGTTATTTGTAGCGTGATTGCGAAAATTTCGTTAGTCTGTTTACTAGGCTTCCTAGTTTGTTGTTTGTATACTCGCTTTTCTTTTAGGGTTAGCAAGATACCCTGTTGTATTTATGTATGCTCACTTTGTAGTTCATGCAGAAAAAGTTTCTTTTTTAGTGTGTATGTGTTAACTCTTTTTTGTAGTTTGCTTACAAAAGTGTGTGTGTGTTTTTTATGGTTTGCTTTGTAAACCAAGATTGTCTATTCGAGGACAATCTTTGGACAAGTCTATAATGTCAGATTGTGTTTTCTAGCTTGTTTGTCCGTTCTCTTTGGGCTAGCTAGGCCCTATTTTGCCCCACGGCTGGGCGTTTGGTATGTTGAGTATACCTTTTACATGTGTGTTTGTTTGTTATTAGGTTTGTAGTTTTTGGGCACCTCTGCCCTGATACAATACCTGCGCTTTTATCAAAAGGAACAAGTGGATTGTTCATTACCATACATTTCTTGGGGACTCTGTCCTCCAGTACAAGATTTTACAAAAGGTTTTCCTTGGGGTAATCCCCTAATTAGCGGTTAATTCTTTACAAAAGTGGCTCCCTGGCCGTTTTCCCTTGAAGGCATCTTCATCTCTCACATGTGGTATTTCCTGAGTTGCATAAGGTTCCATGTCCTTGGGACTTCCTTGCCTTGAAGTGTTTCCAGTTTGCAACTTCCCTTGCCATTTGCCCAAGTGACCTGGTAGGGCCCTTCCAAGTTAGGCCCTAATTTCCCGGTGCTCTCTTGCAAGCTAGCTTCATTTGCTCTCAGGACCAAGTCTCCCGGGATGAGATTGAGCTTTTTCATCTTGGCATTATAGTAGCTTTCAAGCTACTTTTTATACTTGGCCTCTCTGATTGCAGCTATTTCCCTTCTTTCTTCAAGCAAGTTTAGGTTCATTTGGAGATCTTGCTCATTCTCGGCTTCCCTGAGCTTCATCCTTGCGGTTGGGGATCCTATCTCAGCGGGAATAATGGCCTCCATCCCATAGGTTAAGCTGAAGGGGGTTTCTCCGTTGCAGTCCTTGGGTGTGGTCCTATATCCCCATAGAACAAAAGGCAGTTCTTCCAACCACCCCTTTTGCTTCCTCCCGAGCCTCTCCTTCATGCCCTTAATAACACTTTGATTTGCTCTTTCCACCAACCCATTGCTCTGGGCAAGAGTGACAGAGGTGAATACCTGGTGTATGTGCATCTGTTCGCACCATGGCCTGAAGGGTTTTCCAGCAAATTGGACACCGTTGTCACTCACTAACTCCTTTGGGACCCCGTATCTGCATATGATGTTGTCCAGTATGAACCGCCTCATTTGCTCCCCGGTTATCTTCGCTAGGGGCCTTGCCTCTACCCACTTGGTAAAGTAATCGATAGCGACCACCACATACTTAACTCCTCCTGGGCCTTCTGGAAATGGCCCGATAATGTCAATGGCCCACTTCTGGAAGGGCCAAGATGTTGACACAGGTATCATTAGGTGCTTCTGGCGGTGTGTCATGGGTGCATGGACCTAGTCGTTGTCACATTTCTTGATCTCCTCTGATGCTGTCTCATACATTCTAGGCCAATAAAATCCCGCATTCATTGCCTTTGCCACCACTGTCCTTGGCCCAGAATGCATGCCGCAAATGCCTTCGTGTATTTCTCTAATCACATATTTAGCTTATTCGCTATCGACGCATTCCAAGGATGGGCCCAGGTATGACCTTCGGTAAAGTTCTCCGTCAATTAACTCGCATTGCAAAGCTTTAACTCTTATCTTCCGGGCTGCCCAGTCACCCTCAGGTAGTATTCCATCTTTGAGGAATTTTACAATCGGTGTCATCCACGTCTCCTTGGTGTTTTCGATCGTAGCTACTTCTTCTGTGCCAAGGGAGGGGGAGGTTAGGACCTCCACCTTGACTTCTCTTGCTAGGTGGTCGAATGCCACGGAAGCCAGCTTGCTAAGAGCATCAGATTTCCTGTTTCTCCCTCGGGGGATGTATTCTAGCTTGAAGGTCTTGAAAGCCTTGTCTGTTTCTTTCACTTTGGCCACATACTGGGCCATTATACTGTCCTTAGCCTCGTACTCCCCGTGGTACTGCTTGACCACTAGCTGTGAGTCAGTACTGGCTTCCACATGCCTTGCTTTCATCTTTTTGGCTAGCCTCAACCCTACCAAAAAGGCTTCGTATTCTGCTGTGTTGTTGGTATTCTCGAAGTCCAGCCTGATGGCATAGGTTAGCTCAACTCCTTCAGGACTGATCAACGTAATGCCCGTTCCACTTCCCTCTTCGCTTGAGGCCCCATCTGTGAGTAGTTTCCATATTGCCTCATCCTCCTTCTCTTTTTCTTCCCTCTCCAGCGCTTCCCACTTTAGGAGCTCTTTCTCTTCATCCTCTGGGACTTCCGCCAGGAAGTCAGCCAGTATTTGTCCCTTCATGGCAGTCGTGGCTTTGTATTCCAAGGAGTGCTCTCCCAACCCAACTGCCCATTTGGCCAATCGGATAGTTCTGGTCTCCTGAGTACTTTTTGGAGGGGCTGATCCGTCATTAGGGTGACTTTGTGTGCTTGGAAATATCTTCTAAGTTTTCGGGATGCAAAGACAAGAGACAGAGCGAACTTCTCTAGAGGCATATAGCGTTCCTCAGGACCTTTGAGGGTCCTGCTAATGAAATATATTGGGATCTGCTTTCCCTCCCTTTCCACCATCATTACTGCACTTATGGTTGTTTTTGAAGCAGAAAAATACAAAAGCAAGTCCTCCACGGGAACCAGAGTGGCTAAGGTTGGGAGCTTACAGATGTAAACTTTCATTTCTCGAAAAGCTGTTTCAGCTTCTGGGGTGCATCTGAACTTGTCTGTCTGGAGACAGTCCTTCAGCACCTTCATAAAGGGAAGGGTCCTGTCAGCTACCTTCGAGAGAAAATGGTTCAGGGCAATTAACCTCCCGTTCAGTTGTTGAATATCCCTTAGGGACCGGGGGATCGCATTTCGGCTACAGCTTGGGTTTTCTCCGGATTAGCTTTGATCCCTCCCTTGGTGACCACTCCCCGAAGCAACACTTCCCAGAGTTCAGCTTCATATTTACGTCTTGCATAGCTCTGATGGTTTCGGCTATATCTTTTATCATGGCCATCTCAGTTAGGCTCTTTATGACAATGTCATCAATGTTCATAAACCTTTGGTAAGTGGCCCCAACATTTTTTAGCCCGAAGGGCATTTTGGTATAGCAAAAGGTTCCCTCGTCTGTAATGAAAGCGGTCTTCTCCTCGTCTTCCATTGACATTTGTATTTGATGATATCCTTTGTAAGCGTCCAGGAAGCACTTTAGGGGGTACTGAGATAGGGAGTCCACCTGGACGTATATCTCCGGGAGGGGATAGCAGTCCTTAGGGAATGCTTTATTCAGGTCTTGAAAGTCAATGCACATCCTCCACCCTCCATCTTTTTTCTTGACCATGACCAGGTTAGCAACCCAGGATGGATATTTCACCTCTTTTACTATTCCTACTCTGAGCAACTTCCTGGTTTCTTCACAGGTTGCTTTCTCTTGCTGGGACCCATGCTTAATTTCTTTTGCTTTACCGGCCTTGCCCAGGTGTATGTATTAAGTCGATGCTCGGTCAAGCTTCTTGGGATTCCTGTCATGTCTCGATGTTGAAACGCAAACACGTCTATGTTGAAGAGAAGCAGTTCCTTGAGAGCACTCTTACATTTGTCACTCAGGTGGCTTCCCACCTTAACTGTCTGCTCCGGGAACCTGTCGCAAAGGACCCATTCTTCTACTCCTTCTTTTTGGGGCTTCCTGGACACTTCCCCCTCAGAGACAGAAGACACTACCTCATATGCAGATTTTACCCAGGCCAAGCCTTTTGGCGTTTGAAACACCAAAGCTCCATGTGGGGTTGAGGCCTGTGCTTGCAGATCACCAATCCCGGGTCTTCCTAGGATTGCATTGTACTTCGAGGGTGCTCGGACCACTATGAAAGTGAGGGTTATGGTTCGGACACGGTCCCCTACCCCGACAGTAAATGGGAGTCTGATCTTTCACAGGGGGTGTGACACACTGTTGTTGAAACCCATTAGGGGGATAGAGTCCTCCTCGAGTCGATCCCTCACATCCCTATCAAACCTAAGGAAACAGTGCTCATATATTACCTCTATCCCACTTCCCCCGTCCACGTGTATCCTGGCTACCTTGTGTCCAGCTATTATGGCTGAGATGTTGAGGGGGAAGCCTTTGTACCTCGGTTTCCTCCAGGTGTGGCATCAGGATGGGAGCTTTCATGCGGTCTGGAGGGCCTAGGACTCTAGCTTTTACACTCCTGGTGGTATCAAACTCATCCCTTCTCATGATCATGTCCACATCTGCCCTTCCGGGCTCCCTTACATCCTTTCCCTTGCGATCCCCTCCCCCTTCTTTAATTTCTTTAACCAAGTGGGCCAATTTACCCGTCTTTAGCGCGACCTCTACTTCCCTCTTCAGGTACATGCAATCATTAGTTTTATGGCCGAAGCCCTTGTGGAAGTCAAAGTATTCGTTCGGCTATGCCTTTGGTTCCGGCTTTATGGGCGGTGGCCCTGGAAAAGAGTTCTTCAGCCTCTCAGTAGCCAATATTTCACTCTGGGTTTTAGTGAGAGGGGTGAAGCTATCAAAGTAAGGGGTAGCCCCCTACCCCGGGGTCTGTACGGGGAGTATGTGGGCCTTGCCCTGTCATGCAACATCTTGTCAAAAGTTGGCTTTCGTGAGTAGGGTGTACCTTTTTCTGGAGGTTTTGGAGCAGGATTGCTTCTTCGGGTCAGGACGTCCATCTCTTTAGCTTTGCTGACTGTGTCTTTGCCCCTGACAAAGGCCCTGACCCTATCCATGAGATTTTCAAATGAGTGTGGGAACTCCTCCCCTAGCTTTTCACACAGTTGTGCATGCTTTAGTCCGTTGATGAAGCTGCTGATTTTCATGACCTCCGGGACGTCTTTGATGTTCATGCTTTCCTTGACGAACCTTTCCATGTACTAATCTATCCGTTCATTATCTCTTTGCCTTATATGCATAATTTCATTTGGATTCTTGATTACTTTTCTTTGTTGGCCAAAATTCATTAGGAATTTTTCACTTAACTCCTTGTAGCTATCAATTCCCCCGGGAGGGAGGCTGTCAAACCAAAGCCTGGCTCCCTCCGTTAGAGTCTGTACGAACATGTGGCACCAAATGGGCATGGGCCATCGTCCAAGTTGTCCTGCGCCTTTGAAAGCATGGAGATGATCCTCTGGGTCTTTCGTCCCGTCATACCTGTCGAAGTTCGGAGGTAGTTTAATCTTGGGTGGCATGGGTGCTTCAGCGATTCTCCTGGTGAACTTTGAGATTTCGGCTAGATCTCGAGGGAGGTAAGGCTGATTCAGACCGTCGTCATTTTGACCCTCCTTTTCCTTTTCTTTTCCTTTCTGTTTTTTCCCTGTGATAAGGTCCTCTCTTTCTTCTGATGACATCTGCCTGAGGGCTGTCATGAAAGTTTCTAGAGGGTCGGTGTCGTCATTCTTGCTTTGTGGATCTACTCCTTCCTGGTTGGGTGGTGTGTCAAGGGACAACCTAGCCCTGAGGCTATCGAGTCTCTCTTGTCTTTCTAGGTCCTCGAGGTGTTTCTTCAGCTTTTCCCTATGCATGTCAACAAAGTCTGGGGTGATGGCTTCTTCTTTTTCCATGGTTTTTACCTGGTTCTCATTTTCTTCCTCGTGAGTGATATCTTCTACTGTTACCCTGTTGGTGTCGTTTTGTACCGTTTGGATGGTACGTGCACTTGGCGGTGTAGCCGTGTCTTTCTCTCACAGGTTGGGTTACCACGACGCCGGTGATTTTGAGTGGAAAAAATCAGCCGGACTGAGATGTCCCACGGATGGCGCCAATGTCGAATCCCCAAATCCCTGGATGACATTCAAAGGGTCTTCGCTGACATCGTGATGTTCCAGCTTTGGCTTGCTACAAAAAAGAAAACCATTAGCCTCGTCACGGAGACCCCCGAGGGGGATCCGTGACCACGCTCCGGCGTGAGAATAAGTAAACTTGCCGGAGAGTGAGAGAATAACTTATTCCTATGAGTGTGATCACCAGAACAATCTCTATGGTGTGAATCTGATATAAATGTGTGTGTATATTTAATGTAACGGAATTATGGTCGGAATAAATGAGAGCATTAAGTGAGATACCTTAGACTTGTCTTTGATCATTCTCTTACCTTCTTTATATAACCAAGGCCCCTTATCTTTCCTATGGGATGGTACCGAGAAGATCCAATGGATTCTGATCATCTTTGGGGGACTCAGACACGTGTCTGAGCCCCAACGGTATGATTACACCTTTATTTAATGATGCCGGTTCGGTAGTACAATGCCAGCCGTAGATTCTTTTCTTATCATGCATTTAATGCTTCTTCTTCTTTGTAAAATATCTCTTTTCCCGCTCGTTTCATGAGAAAGTCACTTAATGGGCAAGTATCAACATTTGGGCTTTATTCGTTGGGCCCACGTGATAATAGCCCAAGACGGGTAAATTGGGTAACCTATTGGCCCGTCGTCACTTACGATGGTGTGATCCAAAGTAATCATGCTGATAACGTGTGATGAACAAGACTAATAGCAAGAAGATGAGAAGATATATTTGGAGAGAAAGATATGTTTATTATTAATGGTGGATCTTTTACATTAGAATACATAGAGTATTTATAAGGGGGGAAAGTCTTGGAGAACTAGTTGGACTATCTTAGGAATTGATAAACATAATATAATTAATTATTTATAACACCATTAAAAAAATTTTGTTTATCTTTTATAGTTTTGAGTTATCTAATTATCATGAAGGCTTAGTAAAAGTTAAATTTTTGCTCCTGGTCTAGTAAACGTTTTTTATTATGAGTATAGAAAATAAGAATTGAGTCGTGGTGGAGTTTAACACAAAAAACCTGATGGCCAATTTATTCCTGTAAAATACCGATTGACTTGTAATTTTTGTCATTAAATAGGTAATTTGGCTTCATTTGTTTATTAGCCAGCAAAGTTAACTACAATTCGGTTTAAAGAGCATTCAAATATAGTTATCGTGAAGGCATTCTTTCGGATTTAAATTCTTTTAGTAACTATAAGAGATACAAAAGTTGGTGTCCAAAATGGGGTTCGGATTTATGTTAAACTAGAGTTGTTGTAGATCTTGAACTCCGAGCGGTTCTCGCATTGTAGCAAACTTGACTCTTCCTAGTTCATATGTCTGCCCGCTGCAGTTCTCCATGTTGAGTGTGAAGCCAAGCCAAGCCACTTGACAACTTGATCAGCTGAGGTCACAAAGGCTGATCAAGTTGATAAGGGAATAATTGTCTTGGTGATCAGATTGCAGGGATCATGTTTTGGGACATTCTTCTCTTTCCTCAATCTTATATATATAAGATTGTTATGTATCTGTAAAAATTGTACCAAGCTTAACTAATACAAATATTCCTAGTTACCGAGAGTGGATGTAGGTCAGAACCGACCGAACCACTATAAATCTTTGTGTTCTTCATCAGAAAAGTGTGTGTGTGTGTGTGTGTGAGTTATGTGTTCGTGAGTGTATTCTGATCCTAACAACTGGTATCAGAGCTCAGGCTCGTGTTGTTGAACCGAACAGAAACCGAACAGAAACAGAGGAGGAAGAAGATACTGACCTGTAAAATTGGAACTAGGGTTATGATCAGAAAAGCTCGTCAGCCTCTGCCATTCGTCAGCCGCCGCCGCCGCCGCCGCCGCCGCTGCCGCGCTCTTCATCGTGAAGCTAGGGTTTCCGATTGAAGACCAGAAACAACACACCAGCCACCGCTGCCAGAACCGTCGCCTCTTAGGTGAATCACCGCCGTGATTCCGAAGCCGCCTCCGCCAGAACCACCGTTGCCATCGTGACTGTCTAGGGTTCTGACGAACCTGTCGCCTGCTCGTTCTCTTGGGAGATCGCAGGAAGAAGAAGAAGAACCAGAGGGTTTTTTTGTTCTGGTGGAATTGAGGAAGAAAGAAAAGACGTCCGTGTTTTATTCTGGTGGAGAATTGAAGGTTTTCAATTTGATCAGAAAGGCCCCTCATCTTTTTTATTTCTTGTGGTGGGGAAATTGAAGTTCTCAATTTATCAGAAAAGCCCCTCAACATTTATTTCTTGTGAAGAAAATTGAATTTCTCAATTTTATCAAGAAAGGTCCCTCAACTTTGAACAAGATCTCATTATCCATGAATACTTGTCCTTGCCATTAAAGCTTGATACAGATAAGTTATTTGTTTCTGATTATTGGTTTCGCTCGTATAAATTACCACTTAGCAGTATAAACCCGTTTGGTTAGTAGTAATTTGGTAATTTTTTTAATGGCAGAAGATAGTAAAATCAAGATTGATAAATTCGATGGAAGTGATTATGGATTTTGGAAAATGCAAATTGAAGATTTGTTGTATCAGAAAAGTTTGCATTTGCCTATGTCAGGTGAACAACCAGATGACATGTATGATGAAGAATGGAAGTTGTTGGATAGACAAGCTTTGGGTGTGGTTAGGCTTTCTTTGGCAAAGAGTGTTGCTTACAACATTGTCAATGAAACAACCACATATGGTGTATTGAAAGCTTTGTCCAACATGTATGAAAAACCATCCGCTTCAAACAAAGTATTCCTCATCCGACAATTGGTTAACACCAAGATGAAGGAAGGCATGTCGGTTACCGCTCACATAATTGAGTTTAACTCGATTATCTCTCGTTTAGCCTCAGTTGAAATAAAGTTTGAAGATGAAGTACAAGCACTACTCCTTTTATCATCATTACCCGACAGTTGGTCAGGCACAATCACAGCTGTTAGTAGTGCATCCGGCACTACCAAACTCACTTTCGATAGTATTCGTGACTTGATAGTAAACGAAGATATCAGACGGAGAAGCAGTGGTGAGACTTCTAATTCTAGTTCTTTATTGCATACAGAAAGTAGAGGAAGAAGAAACGAAAGAGGACATAATCGAGGCAGGTCCAAGTCCAGAAGAAGGGGACAGTCAAAGAACAGAAAAGACGTTGAATGTTGGAATTGTAAAGAAAAATGTCACTATAATGTACAAAACCCGCTTCAAAGAAAGAAGTATACAGTGTATCCTCGGAAGAATTAGGTGATGTTCTCATCTGTTATGTTGAAGATTCAGTTGAATCTTGGATTATGGATTCAGGTGCTTCTTTCCATGCTATCTCATGCCCAGATATGGTCAGGAATCTACGAATAGGTAACTTTGGTAAAGTTCGTTTAGCAGATGATCAAATGCTTGATATCACAGGTATTGGAGATGTAGACTTGAAGACCTCATTAGGAACTATATGGACATTGAAAATGTCAGGGTTATTCCTAATTTGAGGAGAAAGTTGATTTCAGTTGGTAAACTGGATGATGAAGGGTTTAATGTTCACTTTGGGGGTGGACAATGGAAAGTGATCAAAGGCAATTTAGTGATTGCCAAAGGAAAGAAGCAAGGTACTCTATACATGGCAGAAGTTTCTGCTGAAGGTGTCCATGCAATGACCACCGGTCCGAGTCCATCAAATTTATGGCACAACCGACTCGGACACATGAGCGAAAAGGGATTGAAGATGTTGGCTCAGAAAGGTAAGTTTCCAGACTTGAAGAAAGTGGAAACTGAATTCTGTGAACCTTGTGTTCTTGGAAAACAAAAGAGGGTTACTTTTGTGAAGACAGGGAGGACACCGAAAGCTCAGAAGTTAGAGCTTGTTCACTCGGATGTATATGGACCAACCTCAGTTTTATCTCTAGGAGGCTCAAGATATTATGTTACTTTCATCGATGATTCAACACGAAAGGTATGGGTATATTTTCTTAAGCATAAATCTGCCGCATTCGATGCTTTTAAGATATGGAAATCTGCTGTTGAAAATGAAACTAACTTGAAGGTAAAGTGCTTAAAGTCTGATAATGGTGGTGAATACATAAGCAAGTAGTTCACTGACTATTGCGCCAAGGAAGGGATAAAGATGATCAAGACAGTTCCCGGAACTCCTCAGCAAAATGGTGTAGCTGAGAGAATGAATAGAACTCTAAATGAGAGGGCTAGAAGCATGAGGCTAAATGCCGGGATGCCCAAGACATTCTGGGCCGATGCAGTTAGCACTGCAACCTACTTGATCAACCATTCACCAACCGGTCCCTTAGATTTCAAGTTGCCTGAAGAAATGTGGCAAGGAAAGGAGGTAAGTCTCGAACACTTACGAGTCTCTGGTTGTAGTGCTTACGATTTGTTAGAAGCTGGTGACAGGGATAAGTTAGACTCAAAATCCAAGAAGTGCATATTCATTGGTTGTGGGTCAGAACAAATGGGTTACAGGCTTTGGGATAATGAAGGCAGAAAAGTAATCAAAAGCAAGATTAGTGGTTAAGGGATTTCAGCAGAAAGAGGGAATTGATTTCAATGAAATATTTTCTCCAGTGGTGAAGATGACTACTATCAGACTTGTTCTCAGTATTGTAGCAGAAGAAGGCTTGCATCTAGAGCAGCTAGATGTCAAGACAACTTTTCTACATGGTGACCTAGAAGAAGATATCTACATGACACAACCAGAAGGTTTTCAGGTTAAAGGCAAAGAAAACTTGGTGTGTAAGTTGAAGAAAAGTTTGTATGGTCTGAAACAAGTGCCCAGACAATGGTATTTGAAGTTTGATAACTTCATGGGAAGAATCGGATACAAGAGATGTGACAATGAAGACAAAGCAGAAATGGCTAAAGTTCCGTATGCATCGGCAGTTGGTAGCCTCATGTATGCAATGGTATGCACGAGACCAGATATAGCTCATGCAGTGGGAGTTGTTAGTCGGTTTATGTCCAATCCAAGGATAGAACATTGGGAAGCAGTTAAATGGCTGCTAAGATATTTGAAGGGGACTTCAAAAGTGGCATTACAGTTTAAGGGGAAAAATGTTATTCTGAAGGGTTTTACGGATGCTGAACTTGGTGGTTGTAAAGAATCTTACAAAAGCACCACCGGATATGTCTTTACAGTGGGAGGCACTGCAGTAAGCTGGATGTCCAGACTGCAGAAAAGTGTTTCCCTTTCAACCACAGAAGCAGAGTATATGGCAGTTGCTGAAGCAAGCAAAGAGCTTATATGGTTGAAGAATTTTCTCAAAGAGCTCGGCAAGGAACAAATTGATTGTGCACTATTCTGTGACAATCAAAGTGCAATTCATCTTGCAAAGAATCCTGTCTTCCATTCGAAGACAAAGCACATACAGCTGAGATATCACTTCATTAGAGAGAAACTTAGTGAAGGCACTCTGAAGTTGAAGAAGATCAAAGGAAGTGAAAATCCACCTGATATGTTGACTAAGGTTGTCACCTTATAGAAGTTGAAGCTTTGCATAGCTTCAACTGGCCTTCAGGTTAATTGAAGAGAAGGCCGGGTAACTAGGAATGTATGAAGATCAAAGTTTTTACAGAGATACTGATGCACAGTTGAAGCACAGGTGAAGATTATTCCATGGCTTCAAGTGGGAGATTGTTGAGTGTGAAGCCAAGCCAAGCCAAGCCACTTGACAACTTGATCAGCTGAGGTCACAAAGGCTGATCAAGTTGATAAGGGAATAATTGTCTTGGTGATCAGATTGCAGGGATCATGTTTTGGGGCATTCTTCTCTTTCCTCAATCTTATATATATGAGATTGTTATGTATCTGTAAAAATTGTACCAAGCTTAACTAATACAAATATTCCTAGTTACCGAGAGTGGATGTAGGTCAGAACCGACCGAACAAACTATAAATCTTTGTGTTCTTCATCAGAAAAGTGTGTGTGTGTGTGAGTTATGTGTTCGTGAGTGTATTCTGATTCTAACACTCCATTGATGTGTTCATTATCCATGCATTCTCTTATGAAATGATAGTGTGTATCTATGTGCTTGCTCCTTCCATGAAATATTGGATTCTTCATAAGTGCTATTGCCGAAACTTTATCCACCCTTAGTGCTATCTTCTCTTCTTTCCAGCCTATAACTTCACTTAATAACTATTTTGGTCAAAAATTTGTAAGATGACTTTTATAACCGAAATAAGAAAGTGAGGTTAGGTGCTTGTGAAAATGTTATGTTTTGTGTTCAGGATCCTAGGTTTGCTATCCGGATCCTCACTTCCGAAAATAAGTTATTTCATAGTTTTGCTTGGTAAAAACTTTAATTTATAACAAACAAGTATGAAAATGATGAACAACAACCAACACAAGCGATATGTTACGGGGAAAATGCCCTTGATCTTCTTCGTGAAGATAATCTCCGACACAAAAAAACCTCAAGGAGCTGGAAACTACACAGCTCCACAAAGATTAATATATGAAAACGAGTACAAAATGTATGGCTGATCGATGTCGTTTGGTCGGTCAAAAATATATATAAATAAGTAGCAAGTGGAAGTCGAGTCGTCTCCACAAGGAATTGGTGGTCAGTTCAGTTTTGATTAAATTACTAATTATTAATAGAAAATAATTGATTTTTAGTCGAGTGGGTTTGAAAGCAACAAACTTTAACTTTTGATTTAAACAATTGTGAGAAAACAATCTTCTCCAGGTTTCGGGTTTGGTGAAAACAATTAATTTAATTAACTAGTGGGAAGTGATTAAGGGTGACTACGTGATTAATCCAGTGACAATTGAAGATCTAAACTTAAAGGGTTCTATGCAACAACTATCAATTTAATAATATGAGCAAATCAACAAAATCAAATCTTTAACGCGAAAAACCATAAATGGATTTTATATAACTTAAGGGGTTAACAAATCCACTCCCAAAATCTAATCAAAACAAAATATAAAAGTTCTCTAGAACTAACCCTGCATCCGGAGAAAATCACGGGTGAATTAGTCGTGCATGATTGTCATCTTAGATTCTTGATTTTTGTGTCATATGTGAATCCAAAGGTTGTGATAAAATTCCGTGCGTCTCTCTTCGTTAGCGTTGCCTCATCGTACAGCCGTCAAAAACCCTCACCCTTTTTATATTTTTTTTTTCCGTTCGATCCTCTTGTCATTCCACTTTATACTGTCATCTGTTGTGTTGCAAAGCCCCAAGCCCATCTATTATTTTCTTTGTTTAAACTTCGGCCCATTGTCAAAATATAAGCCCATCTGAATCTTGCAAGCATGGGTAGATGAATTTCATTATTACACTTCTTGTTTGTGATGCCCATTTAATGCATTTTTGAAACAACCTGCATCAACATGTAATAGCAATATAATTGTTTCTTTTAATTTACATGCCAATCACCATATGGATTTAATTCACTTAACACTTACAACATATATAATAATAAGAATTGATAAATATAATGGATCGGTGATTATTAATATGTGCTTTTATCTCTAATTTTATTGATTTGACTCATTTACATCTTAATCCGTATGACAGCTTAATCACATCAAATAATCATATTTTATATCATATCAATGTATTTTTACCATAATTAATATCGAATAAAGTGAACCAAAAATGCACCGATCAATGGCTTGATCGATTGAGACTAAGTGTTACAACTGATAATCTTGTAAGTGTGTAAGTGTTGAGTGTTTGCGAGGAGTGCAATGTGTCCATAAGTTGATATAATTAAGATAGTTTATAATACAAGTCCAAAACAAATATTAACTACAGCTCCAAAATATCCGGGAACCTGAAAGAATCAGTCTTCGGCCATTGCCAGCTTCCAACGTTATTTCCACACGTTTTTCTTGAGCTAATTCTACGATAATTCAGGTGCAAGCTCCCTCATAGCCATTAACAAAGAATATTCTTGCAAAATATTCCTTCAAAATAGAAGCAATCGATTAGTAGAAAATATGTTCAGTATCATGGGCGAAGCTTTTAAGAGGCAGGAGGGGCGGCTGACCCCCGAACTTTTCGCTCAGTAGTGGAGAGTATTTCGTATAGAAATTTTTGGGTATATACGTTTTCAACCCCCCAGTTATATAGAAATTTTTAGGTCCAGTGATTTCTGCCCCCAGTCGGAAATCTCAAGCTTCGCCATTGTTCAGGATTCTAAGTCCTTCCAGGATCCTGTCACGTTTAAACTATATCAGGATCTTACTGCAGACCTGCTATATTCAGGATCCTGACTATAAAAAATTATATCCCAAACAATTACCTTTTAAGCCATAGTGTTTGGCATGTTGCCGCAGTGGCTGCCATAAATTCTGATTCACATGATGAAAGTGCCACTGTTTGTTACTTTTGTGTGCATCAGGCTATAGGTGATTCTCTAAAGTGGTATACTAGACCAGCCGTACCTTTTCCTTGGTCTATGATAACACCATAACTACTATCATTATAACCTGTGATCTTACATCCTCCTTGCTTCTTGTAAATGATTCCATGCTCCTTAGTTCCTTTGATGTAGCGTAAGTGATGCTCATTTGGTTCTTGCATGAATCTACTAAGCAAACTGATTGAGTAACATAGATCTGGTCTTGTATGCAATAAATATATGAGAGAACCAATCAGGTTTCTGTAATGTGTTGCATTTACTAGATCTCCTTGTTCAGTCTTCGTTAATTGTGTTCCTCTATTCATAGGAATCTTAGTCTCATTGCAGGTTAAAAAATCAGCGTCCTTGAGTATCTTGTTTACATACCCAGTTTGCTTTATGGCTATCTCACCCCTGCTTGAGTAACTTCTATTCCCAGATAGTATGCTAGCAATCCTAGTTCGCTCATTTCAGACTACTTCTCCATTTGAGACTTGAAAATATCTATCTCCTTCCTTCAAGTCCCAGTGACAATAAAATCATCAACATAGACTCCGCCAATTAGTGTAGAGTCTTACTTGTCCTTGTATAGATTGCTTGTTCTAAAATGAACTTCTTGAAGTTAAGTGACTTTAGGGTTTGATCTAACTTCGTGTTCCAAGCATGTGGTGCTTGTCTCAATCCATGCAAAGCTTTTGATAGTTTATAAACCTTTCCTTCATCTCCTGGCTTTATAAAACCGTCAGGTTGTGAAACATAGACCTCATCCTTAAGATCTCCGTGATGTACCTCACAACCTTGATATGTTGCTAAAGCCAACATTAGACGAACCGTCTCGATGTGTGCCACTAATTCAAATACTTTATCAAAATATATCCGATGTTGTTGGATGTAACCTTTTGCTACCAGTCTTGCCTTGTGTCTGATGACATTTTCCGTTTGCATCTTGAATACCCACTTTAATCCTATTGCCCTGTGATTACTTTGCAATTCTGTCAATTTTCAAGTGTTATTCTTGTTTATTGAGTCTAACTCGGCCTTCATTGCCTCAATCCATTTGCGGTCGATGGATGCTTCCTTGTAATTTGTTCGTTCTTCTTCAGTAAGTAGTAATTCATGTGGATCTACTTGAATTTCCTCCATCTCATCATATCATTCGTCAAGACTTCTTAGTGTCCGAACTTCTGACACTTGAAGCACTGGATCTTGCTTGGGTCTGTGTGGTTTCTTGTAAACTTCTTCCAGTTCCTAGAATTTCCACTTCTAGACTTGTATGAAGATCCTTCACTCTTAGTGCTTTGCTTATCTTTATTGTCTCGCCAGTTTCCACGAAGTTGGTTGAACCTGCCATGCCCGTGGTTTCCAAACGGTCTTCCTCTACCATAATTGCTGTCTTGATGTGTAAACATCAATCTATCTTGGCTATCTCATGGGCTTCCTTTCTTTAACCTAAGTCTACGTGTGTCTTTAATCTTCCGACTAATTTTCTAACGTCATCGTATTTAGATCGGAGTATTGTTCCATGGAGGCGACAATTTGAGTGAATCTATATGACACGACATTTAGGAGTTTGCGTATTTGAGTCGATTGACTCAGTGTTGATCCTAAAACACTGAGTCGGTTGACTCAGTGTTGTCCCTAATTCACTTTCCAGTTTAACAACACTGTTTATTTTTGCGGAGAAAGAGTTCACACTTTCGTCTTCCCTCATTTGGAATAACTCGAGCTCTGATATGTGTGTATGCAAACACACCTTTTGTACGCTATCAACACCAACGTGTCTTGTTTTCAGAGTGTTCCAAATTTTCTTTGCAGTTTTACAACATGCAACTTGAATACAACATCTTCTAGTATTGCTTGGAACAAATATGCAATTGTCGACTAATCTTTCTTAACATCCGGTTGTGTATTTTCTGACGGTTCATTCGTTTCCCAAAGTCCATTCGCTTCTAAAATTGTTTTGATGCGAATTGCCAAAACCGTATAATTTATTGGTTTCATGATTGGGCATTGAAGTTGGGAAAGAGAACTTCATTCCTTTTGGATTACAATTTGTGACCCCGAGATCTATGGACGTAGTTTTTAAAAGACTTAGTTTCGCTATTCAAAAAGGGGTAGCGGCGCAGCTTGTTGCCCGTTTACCAACCATCTCGATGTAAATTCATAATACTTACGATGTGAGCTGGTTGAATTAACCTTTTGTTTAGAACAAAAAAAAAATTTTGGTCTGGTTGTTCCTGACATGATATCTGACCGAACGATTTTTGCTTTAACAAAAACTTGCAAATCAGTTAACCTTACTTTCTTGATTATTAAAATCTCTTGACCACCAATAAGACCAACTATACAGGTAAAATTTAATTTCCTTGAATTCAATAAACCTTCAAATCTTTAACCGGCGAATTAACTGATCGCGTAATACCAAATTGTGACTATCTAATTCGCACTATAACCCTGAAATTAAAAAAATCCTAGATTTTAAAAAACCTGGTTCGACACCTGAACCAGAAATTGAAACTGACTTGCGAATTGAGAAAATAAAAAGTGAAACCTGATCGGGAATGATTCTTGCGATTCCTTGATTACGATGCCTAGAGCCTAATGCTCTGATTCCAATTGTTGCCCATAATTGATATTTGATTTCTAGAACATGAATAACTTAAATATAACTTTGAATGTTTTGTACATAAATGAATCTGAATGAATGTTTACAATTGAAATCTAAACCCTATTTATAAGAAACTAAAAGGTACGATGTGAATGGTCGTGTCTCTTTGCGAAAGTTGTGTCTTCTTGTTCCTTTGTTGAAGCCATCGATGTGAAGAGGTGTGTCTCCAAGAGACATCGCCTCATTAAGAGGGTGGTTGGGATTACTCATTTTAGTGACTTATTAACTTATTGACTTTTTTAAAAGTTAAAAGGTGTTTGACATGAAATTGTTGTGTGAGGAGAAAAGTCAATAAGTCACTACATTGTGACTTATTAAATCTTTTTAAAAAGTCATAAATTGTTTTGAAAAGCTGAGACAAACATGGCCTAAGTTTGTAGGTTACAAACTTTTTTCTGGTCACCTTTAATCCCCGTACTTGCATAACTAATCTAATCTTGTAACAAACTAATCTATTTGCTAATTACATATTAAACCCTTATACTTCGAATGTGTAGGCATTAGTAACTTCATAAATTAATTATAACAACAATAATTATTATTATCCATGATCTCCTTCAAGGCACCCCATATGACTAAAATCGAACCACCTTTATATTTTCCAGATTAACCGTTTAGGTACTTTAAGTTAGTAATGTTCCAAGTTTTACAGGTATAACAAGGTACGAGAAGTTGGAACAAGTCATTAATTAGACTAAATGTCCACATCTTATAAATTAATTACAGTTCATTTTTAAATATTGCAAATTGAAATAATCATTTGTACATTAGTAAATCGACCTACGCGTAATCATGTAGGGTTTTGCTTATGGAGAGGCACGCCATTTCCCACCCAAAATAAACTAGATAACATGAAATAATTTGTCCTCATCTGCACCCACGCCAATAGACGTTCTACCACGCATCTAAGACAACCATTGTAGGGTTGTGTTTATTGGGGTCCATAAACAAGGATTCTAAGACATATCATTGTTGGGTTTTGTTTAAGAAGTGTGATACCACATACAAAGATGAGGATTCCAAGGCCATATTTGTCGTATTTTGATTCCGAAAACACAATTCAAACATTTTAGCCAACACCAAATAAACTTAAATAAGGAGATTTGGCTAGGGAACAAAAATGAACAAACATTACTACTTCTAGTTTCATAGATGTTGGATTACCATTTATGGTAGGTCTTTTATGTTATTACAAATATTATTACCGACTTCCAATGGATAGACAGACAATAATTAGCCCCACGCAGACAAATGCCTAAAAACCTGGGTGGTCATCATGTTAAGATGCCTATACTTTGTTAGTGACGGATTACCGACAAATTTTCTGTCAATTTGTCGGTAACTAGCCCTCATTGATTCTGTATTTGTTAGTAGTAATAAACATATGCATTTGTATGCGAGTTATACAAAACTTTCAGAAACAAAACATCGATCAAAACATTAAACGATTTAGTTCAGAACCAAAACATTGATTAAAACATTAAACAATTTAGGTTTGTTGTTTCCTATTTGTCGAATCCTCAAATCCCTGGAGATATCTTAGATTCGGTGAGTTCCGGATCAGGTTCTTCCTCTCGTCTTCGTGGTGACGTTTCCTCTTGCGGGATGTCGGGTCTTGAACTGTAGCCACATGAAAATCTAGTTAGAGGGCCTGAGGGGGTTCACCCCGAGGGCACTCCGACACTCAAGTCAGTATCTTGTATGATAAAGATAGTTATGAGTGCAAGTATAATTTAGAGAGAGAGGGAGTAGAAATGCAGGAGTTGTAGAGGAGATGGAGGAGATAGTAACCTTTGATTGGGGAGATGTAATCTGCCTTCTTAGGAAATGGAACTCCTCCTTTAATAACAAAACACTTGGGCCATAACCCTAATGGGCTGGCCCAAGAATGGGCCATAACCCTAATGGGCTGGCCCAAGAATGGGCTTATCAAGTCATGGCTCACTCGAACCAATCTAAACATACCGAGAAAGACCCAAGTGGGCTCGAGCCCAGTCATCAATCTAGGGCGATGAGCCCAGACGAGGAGCCCAAGCGGGGATCCTCGTCGTCAAGTCATCCCTAGTCCAAGTCTATTCACTCATGAATGGGCGCAGGACTTGTTCCAATCCCTGAAAATCTAGACGGGTCGCTATCCGCCCTTCAACTGTTCCCCCTGTCCGTCGGGTAAATATAGTCTAAGGCACGTTATGCCAAAGTTATCTGTTTTGTTACCCTTGGGACAGCCTTGCATTTAGTACTCAAAATAGCAAGGTGACCCCTCAAGTAGTGTAGCACAATACTTTACTTCAATCTATGCCTCCTTGAAGGCACTTTACCCAATGTACGCGTTCGAGAATACTTTTCTGAGAGCGTTTATGCTATTTAGACCATCTTTGCATGTACCTCTTAAATGCATTTAAATCAAGGTACTCGTTCAAGAGTAATTTCTCTAAGGTCATTGACTGGGATGCCTTATTTACCGTGTCATACTCTTTGTATGGTGTTCCTCTAATGAGGATTTTTGTCTTGCTTGAACTGTTAAAACTTTCTCATGAATTTTCTTTGTACCCTGTTTAAGCCGTTAAGGCTTTCTATGGGTCGCTTTGTAACTTTTTAAGTTGTTAAACCTTTGTATAGACCCATTTTGTGACTCGTTCGAGTTGTTAAAACTTTGTATAAGTTTGTTTCGTAACTAGCTTGAGTTGTTAAAGCTTTCTTATAAGTTTTCCTCGTAACGTGTTTGGGTTGTTAAAGCTTTCTATAGTTTGCTTTGTAACTTGCTTGAGTTGTTAAAGCTTTCTTATAAGTTTGCCTCGTAACGTGTTTGGATTGTTAAAGCTTTCTATAGTTTGCTTCGTAACTTGCTTGAGTTGTTAAAGCTTTCTTATAAGTTTGCCTCGTAACGTGTTTGAGTTGTTAAAGCTTTGTGTAGTTCGCGTTGTAACTGACGTGCTGTCGTAGGTACACGCAAATTTAATCCCAATAACAACTATAGACAGTGGTAAAAGGGTATCGATCTCAGGGAGTATGTGGAAAGTGTGTTGATTTTATAACTTTGCGATTAAACTACAATTAACCTAATTTGCAGAAAATTAAGATCAATGAATTGGATTGTTGTTTTAGAAAACTAAATTAAAAACTAATTGCAAATCAAATGTTGATTGTAAAACAGATTAGGAGAGAACAATGACCATCTTAGGATTCAGTTTCTTTAAACAATTGTGTGAAATTCCAACTAGAAAGAGTTACATAGACATAACTCGTGCATAAATAATCGAAGTGATAAAAGGGAACAAAGTACTCGGATTTATAAACGCGAGGTTGTTTCCCGATGATCAATTAATCAATAACCAACCCTAACCCTTCCCGTGATATCTCGATTGCCAACGGCACCAAGAACGTACGATTGAGACTAGAAATTGCACTATCGATTAACAAGCTACAAACAATTATGCATACACCATGATATTCAAGCAACACAAGTTATCATTCTAGAAATTCCGAAATAAACACACAAAAGTTCAAGATAAACCTTCACCTAAGATGATCACCGAAAGTTTTAGCCACACATAGCTTGGTGAATCATCATATCAATCAATTCAATGTTCATACAAATCGAAATCACAAACCGAATGTTAGCAATTGTTCAAAACCAAGAAAAGATAGCCAAAATCGCCCCCAATGTGTTCTCTAACTGACCAATCACGAGAATAGGTGAAAAGACACCATAAAACCGACTTAATGATGGCAGTTACAAAGTTGTTCCGCAGCTTCCACCGTAACTTACGGTTCCACCGTAAGTTACGGTGGACCATGTCTTGTTACGGTAGCTTTAGTCTGAGTTACGGTGAGTAGATAGCCAAAATCAGGTCCACCGTAAATTACGGTGGGACCGTAATTTACGGTGCCAACCTGATTGTTGTTCCTTGTTTAAACTTTCGTTTCGCGCACGACCCGTTCAACTTCAAACCTTCCAAAGCTGCATTTTTCTTCACTTTAAGCCGCCAAACCGCACCTGAGACATAAGCAACAGTAGTTATCTAATTCGAGATAATTACACACTTAAATGAGGGATAAACTTGTCTTTTGACATCATAAAGGGTTGTCCTACGGACCACCCGTCACATCCCCACACTTAACCTTTGCTTGTCTCAAGCAACTCATCAAATCAATTTCTCAACAAGTGATCAATGTAAGCCAAGCAAAAACAAGCAATCCTTTTACTAACCCCTTTTTAACACCCCACTAATGCACCCCTCACTATGTCTCTCCTCTCGGTTACAAGTAAGCACTAGCAATATGAGCTAGACACACAAAGGCTAACGGGCGGTTGCACAATTATAGGCTTGTACCTAAATCGATCCTTCTCCTAACAAGTGCCAAACATGAATGCAAATCAAAGGGACTTTCAAGGTTGTAACGTGGCTAGGTGTATGGGTAGGAAATGGAATATATATGAAGTAGCGAAAATTTAACCCGGTCTTTTTATTACACGAATAAGCAAACTAACAACTACCAAACTAAACTACTATGTACAAGACAACTAAACATCCTTTCTTTTCATTTTTCATTTCTTTTTCTTTTTTTTTTCTTTTCTGATTTTTATGAATTTTTTTTTTCAAGGCAAACAACCATGCAATAAAGCATCAACATATCTACATCATATTACTACAACTACTACTACTACTAACACTAAAAGACCGGGTCAAATTTGGGTAAATTTTTAAGTAAGTAGCTAGGGGTAACAAATGATAGGGTTTTAGGCACAAAATTGGGCAACTAAATGTCCAAACCCCCGCCCCTCTCACTACCATGCTCATATATATAACTTATGAGGTCTAACCCCCCAAATCCCACACTCGCTCACACCAATGACGAGGCTACCTAAATGCCCTTATCCTTTCTACATTCATGTTCAACTAAGGCCTCGAACCGCATTCAAGCACAAGTTCTAATGCACCCCCACCCGACCTTGACCTTGAACCGCATGAACCTCTTCATATTGCCCTTCCACCATTCCTTGGCAATTTTCAGCCGCATGACCTATTTCATTACACAAAGCACAAACGTCATAAATTTGATTAGTGGTTTGAACATTACCATCATCTATTGCATGCACTTGAGGTCGGGCAATGGCCGGTCGTGCTCTCCTCGATGCTTGAGCCTTTCTCTTTGATGTACTTGCCATATTCTCCAAGAACTCCCAATCGTCATTCTCATAGTTTGTGCCAAAAGTCCCACCGGTAATGGACATTAAATCTCGAGCATCCTTGGCACTCAACCCCTCGTGGAAGGCATTCATCAACTCCCAAAGTTCAATCCCATGGTGAGGGCAATTTTTAATCATCATATTGAAACGTTCAAATGCCTCATGGAACATCTCACCATGTTGTTGTTGGAAGCTCCTCAATCCTTTTCTAGCATCGTTGGTCTTTTGGGCGGTGTAAAATTCGTCTAAGAAAATTTGTTGCATCTCCACCCAAGTATATATAGATGCTGAAGGTAAAGTGTAGAACCACTTCTTTGCCTTATCCTCCAAAGAAAATTGAAATAGTACCAACTTGATATCATCGGCCGAAAAACCTTGACTCCCAAGAGTATTGCAAATTGAGTCATAGGCCTCTAAATGGAAATACGGTTCCTCCGTTGCTAGCCCTTTGTATTTTGGCAAACTTTGTAAAGAATTTGTTCTTACTTCAAAGGTTCTCCCTTGGTTGTTGTGAGGGATAACCACCGGTGAAGGGTTTTGAGTAATTATCGGCCTGAAATGTGCTTCTATTCCCCGTGCTTGTTCCCTAAGATGCCTTCTTGGAACACCCAATCGACCCCTTGGACGAATAGGACCCATAGGTCTTGGTATATGCCCTTGTGGTACGAACGGTGGTTGAAATTGTTGTTGTGGCATATGTGGTTGTTGAATTGGCCTTTGAAATTGTGGTTGTACATTTTGTGGCCGAACTTGTTGCAATGGAATAGGGCGTTGCATTGGTGGCCCTTGTGGCCTTGGCCTAATGTGTTGTGGTATGAGTTGTTGTTGCGGTATTCCACCAACACTTGCCATCCCTTGAGATTGACTTTGCACATAACCGAACTCTCCTTGATCACCATCACCCCCATAAGCATAAGCATACCCATCTTCATCATAACCCTCAAAATCTTCGTATCCTTCCTCGTATCCATCTCCCCCTATACCCGAAGTTTTCCCAAATGGAATGGTCGAGTATTGAAAACCCGACTGGTTTGATGGTCTAAATGTTGAAGTTGCATGAACGACCGTTGAACCTTGGGGTATTGAATAATCTGAAGATGACTGACCCGAAACTGGGAAGAAATGAGTGAGTGGTGGAATCGTAGTAGATGGGCTAAAAGTAAGACTAGGTTCTACTTGAGTAGTGTTTGGTGGTGTGGTGTTAGTTGGTGTAGTGTCATGAGGTGGAGTAGGATTTGTAGTGGTATTAGGTATGGTTGTGTTTGGTGATGGGTGTGTGGAAGTAGGTATAAATGACGAGGTCGTTTGACCCGTTGTTGGTGGTACTTGTGTTTCTTCCATGATATTTCTTGGTGTAATGGGTGTAGTAGGTGAACCAATGATTCTGTTTTTGCGTAGTAAAACTCGGTTTTGCCTTAGCGTTCTTTCGATTTCCGGATCAAATGACAATGGTGAAGCTTTGTGAGAGCCTCTAGTATGCATGCACCTGTAGAACCTGCACACTAAACACACCAGTGTAAACCCGAAAATAACAAAGCAAAACTAACAAACTGACACACGTTGCGCACTACTCCCCGGCAACGGCGCCAAAATTTGACGTGCTGTCGTAGGTACACGCAAATTTAATCCCAATAACAACTATAGACAGTGGTAAAAGGGTATCGATCTCAGGGAGTATGTGGAAAGTGTGTTGATTTTATAGCTTTGCGATTAAACTACAATTAACCTAATTTGCAGAAAATTAAGATCAATGAATTGGATTGTTGTTTTAGAAAACTAAATTAAAAACTAATTGCAAATCAAATGTTGATTGTAAAACAGATTAGGAGAGAACAATGACCATCTTAGGATTCAGTTTCTTTAAACAATTGTGTGAAATTCCAACTAGAAAGAGTTACATAGACATAACTCGTGCATAAATAATCGAAGTGATAAAAGGGAACAAAGTACTCGGATTTATAAACGCGAGGTTGTTTCCCGATGATCAATTAATCAATAACCAACCCTAACCCTTCCCGTGATATCTCGATTGCCAACGGCACCAAGAACGTACGATTGAGACTAGAAATTGCACTATCGATTAACAAGCTACAAACAATTATGCATACACCATGATATTCAAGCAACACAAGTTATCATTCTAGAAATTCCGAAATAAACACACAAAAGTTCAAGATAAACCTTCACCTAAGATGATCACCGAAAGTTTTAGCCACACATAGCTTGGTGAATCATCATAGCAATCAATTCAATGTTCATACAAATCGAAATCACAAACCGAATGTTAGCAATTGTTCAAAACCAAGCAAAGATAGCCAAAATCGCCCCCAATGTGTTCTCTAACTGACCAATCACGAGAATAGGTGAAAAGACACCATAAAACCGACTTAATGATGGCAGTTACAAAGTTGTTCCGCAGCTTCCACCGTAACTTACGGTTCCACCGTAAGTTACGGTGGACCATGTCTTGTTACGGTAGCTTTCGTCTGAGTTACGGTGAGTAGATAGACAAAATCAGGCCCACCGTAATTTACGGTGACAACCTGATTGTTGTTCCTTGTTTAAACGTTTCGCGCACGACCCGTTCAACTTCAAACCTTCCAAAGCTGCATTTTTCTTCACTTTAAGCCGCCAAACCGCACCTGAGACATAAGCAACAGTAGTTATCTAATTTGAGATAATTACACACTTAAATGAGGGATAAACTTGTCTTTTAACATCATAAAGGGTTGTCCTACGGACCACCGGTCAGTAACTCGTTAAAGCTGTTAAAGCTTTGTATAAGTTTTCTTGGTAACTCGTTTAAGCTGCCAAGGCTTTGTATAGGCCTGCTTCGTAACTTGTCTGAGTTGTTAAAGCTCCTGTTGGGCCCGTTGTCCAATGGCGTTTGGGCCACTTGGATTTTCATATGCCTGTTTCGGCGTTTTTTGGATGTAGTCGACTTAGTCCTAGCCCCACAGCCGGGCTTTGCCTTGTTTTGACTAAGGCGTCATGTCTGTATGCTTATGTACATGTTCATTTTATTGTAAGATTGTCCGGCACGTCTGCCTAGATGATCCTGTTTGACCCGTTAGCCAGGTCCTCAAACCGTTCAGGTTTTTGTTCTTCGAGAAGGGGTGACATCTGCTCCTTTTGGAGTGGTTTTATGAGCCCTTTAAAAACACTTGTTATGTAGAAGGAACCTTCCTATGTGAGTCCTTATTAAGGGCTCTTTCCTCCCCTGGAGGGATGTTGTAATTCTCTAAAAACGGGTGCCCATGGAATGTGCAACCCTCTCCTCTTGGAGAGACTTCTTCAAACGTATGCGACCCCGAGATGGGGCTCCTCTTCTTTGGAGAGATATTTTCTAAAACAGACCTGTGGCGGTGATCTTTTCTTTTCAAGGAAGGGATTCTTCAGATTTGAAGTCCCTTGTCAATGGGGCGCCCCATCCCCTTTTTTTGAATAAGTTGTTCTCATATATCAAATCCCAGGGATGGGGTACTTTCCCGTCCTTAGAAGGAACTTTACCAATACTTGATTCCGTAGCCGGGTGCACTTATGTTCGTTGAATAGACTTCTGCAATACTTAATCCCACGGGAGGGGATACCCTCCTTTTCTTGGGAGAAACTTGTTCCTGTTCGTTGAAGGGACTTACGAGACCCCTAATCACATAGGATGGGACATCTTTATTTTTTCGGAAGGGGCTCCTCCAAGACTTAATCCCCAGGGATATTAATCCCCATCGTGAAACTCCCACTTCAGACACCTCCCACATTTAAGTTTCAAATAATGACACATTGGACCCCCAACTTATTTACTTCACATTCCTCTTGTATTTTCATTCAATTTAACTTTTGATTAATGACCGAACGACCCTTGTACTTCATTATTTCATATTACTTGCATATTCAAACTGTCAGCTTGACTCGAAACGCATCCAAATAATCTTGTTTACCTCGTTTATCATCTTCGTCTGTTCTGTTTTATCTCTAAACTCCTTAACTTCACCGAATTAGGCAATTAAATCTTCCTATTCTTGGAAGGAGTTTCTTCAGGGTTGAATCCCGAGGGGGGTATGTTCCTTCCTATGCTTGGAAGGAGTTTCTAAAATGCTTGATCCCAGAGAATGGGATGTTCTTCTCTTTTTGGAAGGAACTTTCCCTTTAGTTGACTCCATGGAAAGGGTACACTTCTGCTCTTGGAAGGAACCGCCGAGGCACTTTATCCCATAGAAGTAAGGATTTTCTTATTGACGGAAGTAACTATCGAAACGCTTTAGCCTTTAGGAGAGGCTATCGTTTTGTTCCGGCAGATAGGGGTTTCTCGAGCACGATAGACCGTAGGAGGATTTCACTTTCCCCTTAAAGCGAAAATGCTCTTATTAAGCTTTCCCTCTCTTTCTTTTTCCCTGTAGAATCTTTGTAGATGGGAGCTGATGGAGGGAGCTCATTTCCATCTAAAGTACAGAATATGAGTGTTGGGAACTTATCTTGCGTATTGTCCTGCTCAGGTTCTTTCCTTCTTCAAGAGATGGACTAATAATGCAGCTCAAGGATTCTTCCTCTTTCACGGAAGGACCGTCTAGGGTTTCCTTAAGGGCTAACAGCGTAGTCCAAGGAGTCTTCCGTCTTCAAGGAGAGAACGTCTGGATTTTCCTTAAGCACTAATAACATAGTCCGACAATTCTTTCGCCTTCAGGAGGGGAGCCAACTACGGAGTCCAGGCCTCTCATTTCTTCAAGTGAAGGATTAATAACGTAGTCCACTGATTCTTTTTGTAACAACCTGCACGTTCGTGCGTTGTTACTACTCATTACACTCGTTACGCCTAGCACCAGAGATTCGGATCATAATGTAGCTATATCGCATACATCGCTATATCGCAGTATTTTCGCATATTACGCATACTTTATCGCTATATCACATCACACTGCATCGCACACACTAACGCTCACGTTGACGTCGGGTGAGGACCTATTCTACCCTCTAAGATATCCGTGACGCATCAAAATACAACGCATAGTCAAAAATCGAATAATAAAAAAGGTGGATATTTATGTAGTTATATGACCCAATGTGACTAGTTATAATAAATATATGAGTATGTGTATAGAAATGCGTAACCAAACTATCACGACGCTTAACGAGCGAAACGAAACGTCAAAATATAACTCGCCGGATGCCCTCGATCGACCGACCACCCGATTGAGTTGCCACTCGATCGGACAAGCTGTCCGATCCGATTCACTGCACCGCCTCCACTCCTCTCTTGCCTATAAATACCCCCACTGTCACATCATTCACACTGATGTGACAGCTCTCACTCGACCAGAACGCTTTGATAGTAACATACGTTGCTATCAAATCAAATTACATCGAATGCTTAAACTACTTATCACTTGCGAATGACTTACGTGCATAGTTATACGTGATGCTAGTTGCATATGGGCTAGGACTTATACTCGTGACCTCCCACCATGACTAGTGTAGTACTACTGCGCCGGACGGGGTCTAGTTTAGCAATCGAAATCGCAGCTCGAGGACTTAGCTGGTAGTATCAGTTTTGTGAGTATATATGTCGTGTATTACGTTTATATATGTGGAAATTCGCAGCTTTTATCTAATACACTATTACATAACAAACCTGTATGCTCGCCAATACTTTTGTATTGACATTATTTTAACGTATGTTGCAGGTTAGGTCGCAGGCTATTTCAAATCAAGCTACGAAGTTTAGAAACTCAACTAAAATCTAGGTTGTCGGATTGTATTGTTCGAGAGAATATGAAATCTGTGGTAACTTATGTGATTGTATTTGTTTATTAGTATGGGATAATGAACACATAAAATATTGTCGCAAAATAGTTGTTATGGATTCCTAGTGCCGCGCCCCGATATCATCGGGGCACGGCACTAGGCGAATCAGATTGCTCAGGAGAATCCATAACAACTATTTTGCGACAATATTTTATGTGTTCATTATCCCATACTAATAAACAAATACAATCACATAAGTTACCACAGATTTCATATTCTCACGAACAATACAAATCCGACAACCTGGATTTTAGTTGAGTTTCTAGACTTCCTAGCTTGATTTGAAATAGCCTGCGACCTAACCTACAACATACGTTAAAATAATGTCAATACAAAAGTATTGGTGAGCATACAGGTTTGTTATGTAATAGTGTATTAGATAAAAGCTGCGAATTTCCACATACATAAATGTAATACACGACATATATACTCACAAAACTGATACTACCAGCTAAGTCCTCGAGCTGTGATTTAGATTGCTAAACTAGACCCCGTCGGGCGCAGTAGTACTACACTAGTCATGGTGGGAGGTCGCGAGTATAAGTCCTAGCACATATGCAACTAGCATCACGTATAACTATGCACGTAGGTCATTCGCAAGTGATAAGTAGTTTAAGCATTCGATGTAATTTGATTTGATAGCAACGTATGTTACACCCAAAGGTGCAAAACTAAAAAGGGTTCAAGTATACTCACAGTCGGTGCTCAGCAAGCAAACACAACTTGATCGGATTGATGGGAGCGCGTCTGAGATTAGCCTGGTTACAGTTTGATAGCGTAAGCGTCGAATAGTGCGTGAACCAAATGTCGAATGGTAATCCGATCGGATGGCAGTCCGATCGGATAGCCAGTTGATCGGGTGGCAATCCGTTCGGATGGTCATCGATCGGATGGCCATTCGATTGGATTGTCACCTCGTTTTGGTGACGATTTGTTCGTGTATGCTGGTTTGAATTTTGAAGTTTTTGTTATAGTATTTGAAATCAGAGAAGTATCCCTACCCTTCAGGTCGATCGATCGAACGGTGGTTCGATCGGGTGACGATCTGATAGGTTGGACACTTAGTGAGAACAAGTTCTCAGTAGTTTGTCACTCGATCGGATTGCAATCCGATCGGGTGACAATCCGAATGGAACATGTTAAAAATTTGCTGAAGTTCAAAACATCACAGGGTCGGATGGTCGTTCGATCGGGTGGCAATCCGATCGGACTGCAATCCGTTCGACATTCAAAACTTTTGAAAAGGTTGATGTATTGACTAAGGGTGGGGCCAAGTGCAAGCCGATCGGACGGCTTTTCGATCGGGTGGCAATCCGATCGGATAGCAATCCGATCGGACGGCAATCCGTTTCGGCAGCCTGATCGTCTTGACACTTGTTTGTCTTGTGAGTTTTGCAGTTTTGATCGAGACGGTATGATAACGTGCTAAACAATAGAAACCCCATCATGACCCAAGTTATCCGATCGAACAAGAATCACCCTAGTCCGATCAGTTAACTGACCGTGACGGTTGTTTACGTTTAACCCGAAATCGGTTGTCTCTTGAGACAGAATCAGATCTTGAACCAACACTTCACTTAGAATGAGTAGAAGATCAGGACGAGCTCCGATTCCATCGGTTTCGAGTGCATTGAGTGTAAAAGAGTTGAAAGAAAGTTGGAAAACCATATTTTAATCCTTTTTAATCATGAATATGTTTAGTTCTATGCGAAAACATTGTTGAATCTTGTGGAAATCCTTCAGATCTGAGTTGTTCTTGGTGGAATGAGGCCAAGATTTGAACTTCATAAGAACTCCATGATGACATCATCCTAGAACACCTCAAACCCAATGATTTCACGGTTAAAAGTTAAGATTTGAAAGAGAAAATGATGGAGAAGTGTGTGTAGATCATAGAAGTACAAAATTTAGGTTGAAAACTTACAAGAATCGCAAGAAATCGAGAGAAAATATCCCCAAAGCGTTCTGGTCGAGTGAGAGCTGTCACATCAGTGTGAATGATGTGACAGTGGGGGTATTAATAGGCAAGAGAGGAGTGGAGGCGGTGCAGTGAATCGGATCGGACGGCTTGTCCGATCGAGTGGCAGCTCTATCGGGTGGTCGCTCGATCGAGGGCATCCAGCGAGTTATGTTTTGACGTTTCGTTTCACTCGTTAAGCGTCGTGATAGTTTGGTTACGCATTTCTATACACATACTCATATATTTATTATAATTAGTCACATTGGGTCGTATAACTACATAAATATCCACCTTTCCGATTATTCGATTTTTGACTATGCGTTGTATTTTGATGCGTCACGGATATCTTAGAGGGTAGAATAGGTCCTCACCCGACGTCAACGTGAGCGTTAGTGTGTGCGATGCGGTGTGATGTGATGTGATATAGCGATAAAGTATGCGTAATATGCGAAAATACTGCGATATATCGATGTATGCGATATAGCTACATTATGATCCGAATCTCTGGTGCTAGGCGTAACGAGTGTAATGAGTAGTAATAACGCACGAACGTGCGGGTTGTTACAAAAAGAATCAGTGGACTATGTTATTAATCCTTCACTTAAAGAAATGAGAGGCCTGGGCTGCGTAGTTGGCTCCCCTCCTGAAGGCAAAAGAATTGTCGGACTATGTTATTAGTGCTTAAGGAAAATCCAGACGCTCTCTCCTTAAAGACGGAAGACTCATTGGACTACGCTGTTAGTCCTTAAGGAAACCCTGGACGGTCCTTCCGTGAAAGAGGAAGAATCCTTGAGCTGCATTATTAGTCCATCTCTTGAAGAAGGAAAGAACCTGAGCAGGACAATACGCGAGATAAGTTCCCAACACTCATATTCTGTACTTTAGATGGAAATGAGCTCCCTCCATCAGCTCCCATCTACAAAGATTCTACAGGGAAAAAGAGAGAGAGGGAAACCTTAATAAGAGCATTTTCGCTTTAAGGGGAAAGTGAAATCCTCCTACGGTCTATCGTGCTCGAGAAACCCCTATCTGCCGGAACAAAACAATAGCCTCTCCTAAAGGCTAAAACGTTTCGATAGTTACTTCCGTCAATAAGAAAATCCTTACTTCTATGGGATAAAGTGCCTCGGCGGTTCCTTCCAAGAGCAGAAGCGTACCCTTTCCATGGAGTCAACTCCAGGGAAAGTTCCTTCCAAAAAGAGAAGAACATCCCATTCTCTAGGATCAAGCATTTTAGAAACTCCTTCCAAGCATAGGAAGGAACATACCCCCCTCGGGATTCAACCCTGAAGAAACTCCTTCCAAGAATACGAAGATTTAATTGCTTAATTCGGTGAAGTTAAGGAGTTTAGAGATAAAGCGGAACAGACGAAGATGATAAACGAGGTAAACAAGATTATTTGGATGCGTTTCGGGTCAAGCTGACGGTTTGGATATGCAAGTAATATGAAATGATGAAGTACAAGGGCCGTTCGGTCATTAATCAAAAGTTGAATTGAATGAAAATACAAGAGGAATATGAAGTAAATAAGTTGGGGGGGTCCAATGTGTCATTATTTGAAACTTAAATGTGGGAGGTGTCTGAAGTGGGAGTTTCACGATGGGGATTAATATCCCAGGTGGAAGGGCCTGAGGAAGGGCCCTGTGAAAGCACCTTAGGAAATGCCAGATGGAAGGGCCTGAGAAAAGACCTGGTGAAAAGACCTGAGTAAGGGGCACGTGGAAGGACCCCGTGAAAGGACCCGGGAAAGGACCTTGTAGAAGTAAAATATTATTATTTTACATTGGTAAGGGTAAAACATAATTACTCTTTTTCTTTTTTCAAAAAGTAAGATCACATCACATTGGGAAGAGAAGATATTAACTTTTTTCCTGTCCCACATATTATGGCATGTGCGTATATGTATAATATGCCTTTATTATAGTTAATTATATGCTAAAAAGGTTGTCATGTTGTTGTACCTTAGGCATAAACATGAGTAACTTTCAGATCAAGTATTGTTTCTTTCTTTCTTTTTTTCTTTATTTGTTTAAAATATTCCTAGATAATAGACAAATATCTAGGATGTGTGTTCCAAGAGACAAGTCTATAAGGGGGGAGGGGGTGGTCACTAGTGATAGATTTCTATCACTCCCAATATCCAATCAAATCATGCCATGTCATCACCCAATATTCTATCACTAGTGATAGAAATATAGTGGGGGTGGTCATCAATAGTGATGGGATTCCAATGTACAAGTATTAATACACAATGTACAAGTCATACACATTCCCCAATAATTCTTCAACGCGTTATATAAACAACGAGTTATTCCTATCACTCGTTACCAAAGTGGTGGCGGCGGTGTTAGTGATACTATCACTCGTTATGGGGAGTCCATAACGGACCGCCCCCTCCCCCCTAAGCATCAGACTTTTCACTGACATAGTAACATGCTCTTCTCTTCTTTTCATATCTCTTTCCTCCCATTTTTTTATATATATATTACACGTATATGTATATGCGAAGTACATATTCAAAATTATCATTCGTATAATAAACACAAATTGTTAGTATGTTTCCAAAGAAAAGAAAAGAAAGCATAACTATTAAAGGTTGTACCTTGTGCAATATAGTGTGTACCCCTTGTACCTTTTTTCCTTTTATAAATAAAATGTATATGTACACTTAGGATGTAACTAGTCATATCCTGTTTAAGTTATGTTTCAACCATACTCCCGCTCTTTTTACTTTTTTTTTCTCAATAGCTTTGTATGAAATGCCACATGGCTATGACAAAAGGCTATCTCAGAGAAAAAGTCTTTTTTGATTTTTTACATTGGTTAAAACATATTATTACCCCAAAAACAAATCGAAACATCAGTTTCAATTTCTTTGGGTCATATTTAATGAGCAAAACCTTCAACATAACTTTTGAATTTTCTTTTTTTTTTTACGAGCAAAACCAGACCTCACAGATCCATAAAAATGGGGTGTAACAACTCATGGAGCTTCCTCCAAAAACAAAGATGTATAATTTTTACCTCTGGGTCTAGGTGTGTGCATACACTTTTTAGTGGATAATAGATACTTGTGTTTCATGCATAGTTGTTTACAACTTCAATTTTCAAAAAAGAGACATGCTGCAGAGCTTCGTTTCTACTCTTTTTTTTTTATTGTATTTTCGGTTTAGCCAGCAGGTAAGATACTTGCTTGATATGTGGACGAACCAAATTCATTCATTTCTAAGAGAATGAGATGAGAACCTGATGACCGGAGTTTAAGATGCAGACCTGAGAGGCATTTTGAGCATACGAGGGTCACAGATCTGACCGTTGGTGTGAAGAGATCGAGACAAGCTTGTACTTGGTCCCACGGATGGCGCCAATGTCGAATCCTCAAATCCCTGGAGATATCTTAGATTCGGTGAGCTCCGGATCAGGTTCGTCCTCTCGTCGTCGTGGTGACGTTTCCTCTTGCGGGATGTCGGGTCTTGAACTGCAGGCACATGAAAATCTAGTTAGAGGGCCCGAGGGGGTTCAACCTGAGGGCACTCCGACGCTCAAGTCAGTATCTTGTATGATAAAGATAGTTATGAGTGCAAGTATAATTTAGAGAGAGAGAGGGAGTAGAAATGCAGGAGTTGTAGAGGAGATGGAGGAGAGAGTAACCTTTGATTGGGAGATGTAATCTGCCTTCTTAGAAGATGGAACTCCTCCTTTTATAACAAAGCACTTGGACCATAACCCTAATGGGCTGGCCCAAGAATGGGCTTATCAAGTCATGGCTCACTCGAACCAATCTAAACATACCGAGAAAGACCCAAATGGGCTCGAGCCCAGTCATCAATCTAGGGCGATGAGCCCAGACGAGGAGCCCAAGTGGGGATCCTCGTCGTCACTATTCATAATAATTTAGCTGAATCGACCTCATAGAGAGTGATACAAAATCCTAAGTTGACTTTAAGAAACAGGCCTCCTTGTGGGATGGGATACTTACAAAAATAGTCCTTTCAACTTTTCAATATAGACATCGTATTTGGACTTTCTAAAAGTAGGCACAACGCTAATGGAGTCTTAGCCGTCTCAGCTACCTCGAAAAAAGGGCAGGCTTAGCCGTCTCAGGCATTCAGTCGTTTTGGTTTTCGGCCGACACGAAAAAAAGATAGGCTTAACCATCTTAGTCATTCACCATCTCAGCCGCCTCGAAAAAATGTAGGCAAAATACTAGCAGAGTCCATTATTGTGTACTGATCGTGTACCAAAGTCCAACGAGTAGTAATATAACAAAGCAGAAACAGAACGCATTCATAAAGCATTATTACAAACATCATGACAACATTGATTACTTAGCTAAAAATAGGCTTATGCAGATCATTCGAAAACGAAAACAAACGCAATATTGTTCAACATATTATGAAAGCCACTGATCAATCTTCTTTAGAGCTTTGATGGTCCTCTTGGATGATGAACAACGATACGATTGTAGGCATTTAGAGTCAGAAAATCATCAAGCACAGGAGCTGTACACTGACGAGTGAAGATCTTACATGCTTCCTTGTACATTCCCTTCTTAAACCTTTCCGAACCAACCTCACGTTCGATTCGCGCCATTTCTTCTTCAACCACCTTTCCGAAGAGCTCTGTGCTCACTCGCACGCCTAGCCCGTCACCATCCAACTCGACTCCGTATTTCAACCACTGCCAGTTCTGGACACGGCTGATTTCAGCCGTGGCCGCATCCTCCATGAGGTTATACAACGGGACGGAACCAGTACCTGTGAGCCATGCGGCCAGGTACTGGATCCCAACCCGTGTATTTAGCCTAAGACCCTCCATGGTCCTAACCCCTCTAGGAATTTGCAAGAGATCTTCTTCGGTTATATTTACAGCATCTTCGCGCTTCATGGTTTTGATTAGGTTCGGTTTGTCATCCATGTTGTTGTTGAAGACTTCCATGATGGGCGGGATCAGGCCCGGGTGTGCGGCCCATGTCCCATCATGCCCGGCCCGTACCTCTCGCAGCTTGTCTTTCTTTACTAGCTCGAGTGCTGCTTCGTTTGCGGCTGGGTCGTCTCTAATTGGTATCTGAGCTGCCTGTTTAATCCATTAAACCATAATTCAAGATTTGTGTACTTTAAAGGAAACCAAAAGCCCGTATATAAGAACTACATACCATTCCTCCCATGGCGTGCACGCCGCGCCTGTGGCAGGTTCTGATGAGAAGATCAGAGTAGCTTCTCATGAAGTGCTGTCCCATACCAACCAGGACCCGGTCTGGTAAAAGGCGGTCAGGGTGAGCCTGGAACGTCTTGACATAGCTGAATATGTAGTCCCATCTTCCACAGTTCAAACCAACCGAATGGTCCCTTAATTCATACAAAATCTCATCCATTTGGAACACTGCTGGTAACGTCTCGATCAGAACCGTGGCCCTGATGCTACCTTTATCTATCCCTGCCATATTCTCAGCTCGTTCGAACACGTTGTTCCATATCCTTGCTTCCCTGCCCATAAACATTCGTTTGCAAAACGTTACAAAACATTGTTAAATCAAACTAGAGGTTAACTTTTTAGCCCATTTAGATAAGTTGATTTGGTCATGTTTTACAGGATAAAATGATAACAAAAAAGTTGAATAACCAATTTCTTATTAATGAACCTTTTATACATTAGTTATTTACTTAAAAAAAAAAAAAAAGCCATCCAGCCCGTTAGACTCGTCTAAATTGGCAGCTCTAGATATGATACAGCGCTTATCCAAAAGTTAACGGGCTCATACTTGATAATTTTAGCGTTTATTTAGTAATTAACTCTTCCGCTCTACTCAAGATCTTACGAACCATTGCAAGATAACATTACCTCGAATTTTCCATTTTAGGAAGGTAGAAGAACGGGCCGTATCCTTGTCCTTGTGTCTTACGGAATGCTGCGTGATTGTGATGGAAGTAGAGCCCGAAATCAACTAGGCATCCGATGGCGGGTTCACCATCAATGAAGATGTGCGACTCCGGTAGATGCCAGCCTCTGGGCCGAACAAAGAGCTTAGCAGTCTGATCATTGAGCTTGTACACCCTGTTTCTAGCTTTGTCTTGGAAGCTTATTGTCCCATTAACAGCATCCTTCAAGTTCACTTGTCCCCTCATTAGGTTCTCCCATGTTGGTGATAGTGCATCTTCAAAATCAGCCTGAATGTTTTTCATTTATAAACATTTCATATTTAATCTAAAGAAAGAAATATATCAAAAATTATGTTAATAACCTAGAAAAACAAATAATCACTTTATCAAATTAGATAACACAAAATGTATCTCTTTAAATAATAACTTGTTAACTCTCAAATTAGATAAAATAAAATGTATAACCTTAAATTTTAAAAGTGTTAAGCGTGCCACTTTATCAAGTTTTTACCAATTTAGTTAACAAGTTATATTTTAAAAAGAGATTACAATTCTTTGGATTTATAGATAAGTTTATAGACGTTAACTTATAAAAAAATAGCTTGGTGATTCTTTATTTTATTCTTAAAAGTAAATGGAATTTATTTTATCTTTATAAGTTATGGAATTTAATATAGAAAGTTCGGTTAGGGCTTTATTATTATTTTTTTTAATATAAGAAAATATATACTCTGAAATAAAAAAAGATATTTGATAAGCATAGCGCACCGTATACGAAAATATATATATTTTGAGAAAAAAAAGATATTGACAAGCATAGCACCGTAATATATATTCTGAGAAAAAAAAAAGATCGTCTCATATTTTCTTACCAAGGACACAAAGGTTATTTTAGTTTATTATGTACTTATTATTATTATTTTCCTTTCAAAAAAAACTTATTATTATTATTTGCAGTTGATATTGTTAGTATCAAATACAAATAATAAAAAAATAGTTACCACTAGTTAGAAAATTATGTTAACACTAAAAGAATTATTTTTATTTTTATTTCCCTATAGATTTTTAATTAGAGTGGTTATTATTCCACTGATCGATTTAGAATTATTTTCTGTAGTGTAACTACCTATGACAAAATAAGTAGCGTAATAACTATTACTCTAATTCAAAACTGTAGTGTAATAATAATCCGATTATTTGTATTCTTCCGATCTTCCTAAGATCTATTTGCACCAAGTTAACTGCAATTTTCGTCCCCTAGTTTGGTGGAAAATGTCACTTCAATCCAAAAAAAAGTTGTGTCAGTTCCGTCCTCAACATTTTTTAAACGTGCCACTTTAGTCCAAAAAGATAACGCCCGTTAAAAACGTTGAGGACGGAATTGGCGTAAGAATTTATCTTTTTGGACTAAAGTGTTGAGGACGAAACGGACGCAATTTTTTTTTTAACTGAAGTGACATTTTCCACCAAATTACCGGGACGAAAATGACAGTTAACTCATTTGAACTCGATGTGGCTCATGCAACAGTTTAGCAGCATATTACCAAGAGTTTATCGAAATTAATAATTAAGTCATCTAAACAGGGACGATTTTGAAATGCTCACCATGAAAACCTTAGCACCAGAATTAAGAGCATTAATAATCATCTTCCTCTCCACTGGACCCGTTATCTCCACTCTCCGATCCGCCACAGCCGGCGGCACCTCGGCACACACCCAATCCCCTTCCCTCACATGCCTCGTAGCCGGATCAAAACCCGGCAACCCACCCGAATTATACCTCATCTTAGCCTCTTTCCTACACTCCATTGCATACTTAACATGATTCCTGAACTCTCTTTGCAATTCAGCCACAAACATCAAAGCATCCTTCGTTAGAATCTTGGCAAACTCCTCATCGTATCTCCCCCTAATGTCCACCCCATTCGGAACATCGTAACCGCCACCGACACCGCTGCCTGGGATCTTCTTCATGGCGGTGTCACCGTAGTAGCCTTGACTCAACGACATTTTTTTGGTTCAAGTGTGTGTGTGTTTTTGTGTCGAGTGTGTGTGTGTTTTTATGAGTTAGGAAATGTTTATAAAGAGAATATATTGCGGTGCATGGGATAATGATTGAAATGGGTCGGGTGGGGTGGGGGATGTGGAATTATAATGTGCGAAAGACGATAAAATGTGACGATTGTTGTTGATAAGATGAAGGTATGGGTGATCAAATCGTTTCGGGTTTTGGGGAGTTTTGAAGTTTGGGCCTCGTATTGGATATTATCTAATTATTAATTCACATGCCAATTTATTCTTCAACTTCACAATTATATTTTTATTTAAAAATATTTTGTTATCCTTATTATTATTATCTATAAATCTCTCAATTTTAATTTTAAAATATTATATATAAAAAATATTTTGTTAACCTTATCATGATTATATATATCAATTTCAAACACCTTTTTGCGACAGTTTACTTTTCTATTTTTTTTGCTTTTTAGCACAATGGTTTCTTGCTTTTTACTTTCTCCACACAACCATAATTTCTCAATTTCTCGTTTTAACTTCTATCAAACTGTTTTCTACATCGTCATCCCACCATATATATATTCTTACAAGTTACATTTGGAGAGAATCAGAGAACCCCAAGAGAATTAATAAATCAAGTTTATACACATTCACATTCACATTCACAAAGGAACAAATTTCTAACCATTGTCATCCATGATAATCCTTCATTACTTATTCATATTTCCCTTAATAATTAATTTACAACTATTTTATTTTACGTCACAATAGTTCATTTTTATTCTACCAGTTAAATGAGTAATAAATTCATTAAAAAAATTTGAGTAATAACCTAAGTAAGAGTGTAAGACATATCAGGATTAAAAACGAATAGAGATTACACATGAATCGTAGAGTTGTCTAATCTTAGTATATAATTTTTCCTAATCCATCATGTAACTTAAACATCAATACATATTATTGGAAATGTTGCCAGTGTTTGTTTTTATGGTTTTTCATCTATGTAATACACGACTTTATTTTTGGGTTACATCAGACGAGTTTCATGAAATGAAACAGTTGTAGATAAAAAAGGATTGTATCGTGAACATGTTAACAACATCTAGTACCGGCACTATAACAAATCAACATTCAAGCCAAGAAAAGAAAAAGAACCAATTACATTTAATCAAATGGCTATGAGATGTACAAGTATGGTAGTCGTTTTTATCTTTACCGGTTGTTATACCCGAATGTCGCTATTGTAACGAACCGAATTGATACCAACCAAAAACGTCCGCCGCGAAGCGCGGTGATCCCACTAGATATTATTAAATATTAAATCTCTCAATTTTAATTTTAATAACATATGGAGGAATAATATATTTTTTGTCTTTTGTGTCTTCCTTTTTTTTTCTTTTCTATTTTTGGCATTATCATTTTTCATTTTATAGCAAAACTTTAGCTTTTATAATTTGTGTCACAAAGGTTAAATAATTTTAGTTTTTTTATTAGTTTTTGTTTTACGTTTTTCTCGGATTTGTTCGCCGTTCGTTGCTATTTAGCACAATGTTTGATAGTCACATTTGGCCCATCGGGTTTTTTTTTCATTCGTATTTGGTGGTCACATTTGGTCTTTTAAGTTTTATACCCCTCCACTTTCTAATACGTATCGTTATAAATTCGACTCCGCCTACGTTTTACGTCACGTAAGTCACTTTGTGTTGTAAATTCATGTTGTTTTACGCTTTTCCCGGTTTTGGTCTTCTTTCGATGCTACTTAGCATGGTTTTACGTCCAAGGGCGTAGGATAGTGGGGGCGGGAGGGGGCGGCCGACCCCCCGAACTTTTCGCTCAGTAGTGGAGAGTATGTAGTTTTCGTATAGAAATTTTTGGGTATATACGTTTTCGATCCCCGTTTTATAGAAATTTTTTGGTGTGTACGTTTTCGACCCCCCGGTCGGAAATCTCAAGTTTCGCCACTGTTTACGTCCCCATCTCCCCAACATTGGTAGCACGCTTTTATGCCCACTGGCCCGCAACGCGGGTAGCTTAAGACTAGTAGATTAATAAAAGAATAGAAGAAGGAAATACACCCTTTTTGTATAGTTGTTTTTCTCAAATTAGATGTGTTGTTTTTGCTAAAGCTATAACCAAATTTTCATTATTTTATATGAAAAACTTTTAATAAAGAGAAAAATGTCCGGATAGTCTTTGTCAGGGGTGTGCAATAACCGAATCGTTAATCGAAACCGAACCGAAAACCGACAAAACCAAATCGAAATTAACTGAAACCGAATTAACTGAAAGTCCGTTAACGGATATTTTTTTACCATCGGTTAACCGAAATTAACCGAACCGAATCGAATCATTCATTTTTATATATTTCTAGCTTTTATACCTCTATTTTATGTTTTATACTTTCATTTCATGTAATAATACCTCTATTTCATTTATTTATGCCTTCATTTCATTTATTTATACCTCTATTTTTTGTATTTAAACATCTATTCATACATTTATACCTCCATTTCATTTATTTATACATCTATTTCATGTATTTATACATCTATTTCATGTATTTATACCTCCATTACATGTATTTCTAAGCAAAAAAAAAATTAGCCCTTGTTTGAATTGGTTATTAACCGAAAATTAACCGAACCGAAAACCGACAAATTAACCGAACCGATTAACCGATGAATTCAGTTACGGTTACGGATAATGCTAATAATCGAACCGAACCGTGCACACCTCTAGTCTTTGTGTTTTGGTGCTATTTTACCTTTAGTTTTTAATTTTCTAAAATTACCCCTATAGTTTAACTTTTACACATTCGTTTCTCGGATAGTCACTAACGTTGATAGAAGTTAGATTTTTGTGTTAAGTTGATGTAAAATTACTCAAATGCCCTTTCTTAAAAAATATTAATTCATTGAAACAAAAATAGTTAATTTAATATATATAAGGTGGTGCCCATGTTTTTCATTTTAAATATTGATTTAAGTCAAAGTCAGTATCCAATCCCCATCCTGTAAGCCCCTGCAGCCACCATAGGACTACCCGTAGTGGGGTGGTTTAGGGGTGGAGCACCCAAAAAAACGCGCGAACACACTCACACACCACTACGCCCGGATGTGGTTTTCGCTTTTTTAATTTTGGCGTGTTTTAAAAAATGTCGGGTACAAATGAATTTGGTCAATCAAAATAGAGAGACCTGGTTTTTAATGAAATATTATTTGACGTAATTTACAAAAAAAAAAATATTAATAATTGGTTAACTATAGAATGGGGCATTATACCACTACACCCATATTAACTTCAGGTCTCAGAAAGTCCCTTTGCTGACTAGGCGGCCACGTGTCCCTTCATGTCTAAGGGTGGGGCATTTGTTTCCCTTACCACTACACATGGTCTAACCACCCGCACCACCGGACTGCAACCACCATAACCATAACCATGGTTGCAAAAGTCGCTAGGCGCTCCCTAGTCGGTCGACCGAGGAGTTGAGAGTACTTGGCATAGGCGGAGAGTACTCGGGGAGTACTCGGACATGTTAAATTATAAAGAAATTAGTTTTCGGAAATTAAATATATGTCTAATAACATAAATTTACTAATATTTTATTTAACAAAATACGTGAAAATGATATTTATTATTTAATATGATAGTCATATAAATTATGTTTTATTATTTTTTAAGTCAACTCGGCCCGAATTGACCTACTAGATCCGATTTTGGCCGAGTTTGACCGCGTTTGATCGATTCCGAGTAATTAGGCGGAGTTAGAGAAAGTCGCCTCGGCAGCCTACCTTGTAGCGACTACTCGGGGAGTACTCGGCCTTAGAAACCTTGTTTTACAACCATGACCATAACCACCTGTACCGGGAAACTACCATTGACGACCACCGGAAAATTGCGAGGACTGGCAACCCATCAACAGCCAGCTCCTCCACCACCGTTGTTAACAACCAACCCCACCACCAACCAACTACGATCACCACTGCCATTACTAAAAACCCCATCTGTATTTTAATTCCATTGTTTCCTTTTGTTGCTTCGATCCACAGCACACAGCAGCCCAAAAATCAGCAAATAATGGGCTCAATCATCCCAATTAATTGTTACTGTTGAACCCCACTTTTAACAAATCATAATCCATCTTAATTTTTTGAGCAACGCCCCACGTTTCTTTCGACCGAGTCCAAGAAGGAGGTGGTAGCGGTCGGGGTGAGGTTAGTGGCGAAGTTTGAGATTTCCGACCGGGGGCGAAAGTCACCGGACTTAAAAATTTCTATAAAACCGGGGGTCGAAAACGTATATACCCAAAAAATTTTATACGAAAACTACATACTCTCCACTAGAGCGAAAAGTTTGGGGGGGTCGGCTGCCCCTCTCGCCCCTTAAAAGCTTCGCCCATGGGTGAGGTGGTGGCGTTTTTCCGGCCTTCTACCGAAGAAGGGGGAGAGAAAGTCGGTGAAGGTGGTGGTGTTATGGTGGTGGTTGGGGAATTGGGATTGGCGGTGGGGGTGTTATGTAGTTTGGAGGTGTTATGGTGGTGGTGGTGATATGGTGGTGAAAGGTGGAGGGTGGTGGTGATGAAAGGTGGAGACGGTGGTGGTGGTGGTGGTGGTGGTGAAGAGGGGGAATATGAAGTAGATGGGTGGTGGATCCCACCTATATTTCCTTTAATAAGACCATGTGTAGTGGTTAACAATTCACCATTCGGCGTTTTGTATCATGTGGCAGCCCAGTCAGCAATGGGGCATTATGGAGCGTTTTCTAAAGTGGGTGTAGTGGGGATGTGGGGATTGTGTGACATTATGTTTGTAATAAAATAAAATAAAATAAAATAAAAATATTTAAAAAATCTTATTGTACAAAACAAATGAAGCTGAATGTGATTGGTCAATTGATTCCCCCATGTGGAGTGATTTAAAACACGCTGAGGGGCTTTTTTTTTTTTGCAAAAACACGCCCAATCACGCCCGGAGGGATGGGGGGATGGCGTTTTCAGGCGTAGTTGGGGGCTTTTTTTTTTGAAAAAAACACGTCCACTACGTACGGTCTAAGTTAGAAATTATAGGTGAAATTTAAGCAAACCACCAATAATTTTTCTCTATAATAAATATAGAAAGCTAGTGGGCTGTTTGGTAGCCTCTTAATCCATTCAGAGGCTGTCTCTTAATGAAATCATTTGTGGCCCTTATGCCTGAATGAATAAGAGGTAACCTTATATCTGACTGGATAAGAGGTAACATCTGAATGGTAAACCATCACATGTCACATTCTTCTACATTATCTTTGTTAAACTCTTAAATGATTTCATTAAGAGGTAGCCTCTTAATGTTATTCAGATGCTACCAAACAGTAGTATAGCATTAGTGCAGGTTAAGTTGCGGTTAGCAGCAAAGTGAAGTAAATACGCAGGTAAATGATGGTAATGCAAAGTATCTAAAAGTTAGCAAAATATTTGATAAATTGTATAATACCTTTACTAGAAGTTAGCAAAATTTTGATAAACTGTATCATACCTTTAAACAAAATTTACAATCAATCACGATAAATTTTAATATAGTGGTCTAATCTAGTTTATTAATTTCTTTGTTAGCTTCATAACACCCGTAAAACGCGTCAATTGCTATTTATAGCTCCGCCAGAGTGTAATGTAGATTCCTAACTTTCTCCCTTAGTACAATTATTTTTCGGTGATACATTTATCATATACGATAATTCTGTCCACAAATTTTCATAAAATCTCGAGGAGTTGCTCTTCACCTATGCTCAGTTCCTAACGTAAACAAAAGAAAAGAGTTAAATGCCCGGATAGTCTTTGTGGTTTTGTCAACAACCAGATATCAATATGAACTAGCTTTATTATTCAATCAGTTGGCATAAATTATTCCAACTCAGAACAGTACAGGTCTGACAAAGGTTGCCGGTTAAGAACAGCGAAAGACAAAGCAGATCAATAACTGATCTGTTACAAACAAAGATAAATAACAAGACCTCTATAACTCTCGAACAGGACAAAGGAGAAACCCTAGCCGAAGGTTCTTGAGAGAGTGAGAGAGAAACCACTGTGATGAGATGATTGAGATATTGTTCTGTGATTCCCCAAAGCCAGCAACCCTTTATATAACAGGAGGGCTTCAGCCCTATTCGAGACATGAGCGGCCCAAGAGACAGAAGCAGCCCATCGAGCCCAGCATCACCAACGGACACCTGGAACAAAAGGAAAGAAGAAAAGTTAAAAATGGAACATATTGAATTGAATAGAATGACCAAAAATATATTTCAATACCCCCCCCCCCCCCCCAATTCAATATGCAAAACAGTTAAATAAGCCAAGTTTTTCACAATCCTTGTCATGAGCTTGAACATGCAACCCTTTTGTAAATCCATCTGCAGTTTGGTCTTCAGACGAGACACCAATGGTCTTAATGACCCCTTTTGAAATTTTTTCTCTTAAGAAGAAGAGATCAATTTCAAAATATTTTGTACGATCGTGAAAAATAGGATTAGCAGCTATTGAAATAGCTGGTGTATTGTCACAGAAAAGAGAAACAGTAAGTTTAACATCAATTTTAAATTCATTTAAAATGTTGATAAGCCAAATGACTTCACATGTCGCAGCACACATAATGTGGCAACCCGAACTTTCGAGGTCAGTAACGTTAATTTGTGTCGTTACAATTCTGTTAAACTTAAACGTAACGTGTAATAGTTTTTTTTTTAGCTCACACCTATGTTTTGGGCCGCACTTTTCCTAGTTATAACTTCATTCGGTCCACACATATAGGTTATCTTCAGCCCAAAGTCATACAAGTCCAATCGGGTCTTAGTTTAGTGGGCCGATTAGTTAGAATTTTTGTGCACACACCGAATTCATGCTTGGGCAGGGTAAGGCCCAAGAGGATCAATTGTTTTGTTAAGATGGGGCCGGTTATTGTAATTATATATATACACACCACGTAACAAGATATGATAAAACTCAAACCAAAACCCTACTATTCCCTACGTACGTGCGGCAGAACCCCCCCCCCCCCCCCCCCCAATCGAAGCAGTTGGAAGACATCTGTGTGTTTAGTCGAGCCTCTTGGTTAGTTTATTAAATTCCTTGTCTAAGTTGATTATTCTTGGTGACTTTGATTTGTGTTATAGTTATTGTTATAATTCTATTGCATGTGTAAAGCTTTGAGAATGCAGCCAAAGTGTTCATGTGCTTGGAAATTGTGTTCATGTGCTTCATAAATTGTGCTTCTTAATTGTCGGCTACTGTGTTTATAATTGCATTGGATTGTCAGTGGGCATGTGATTCTTATGTGTCTCTAGATTAGATATTATATGCAAAGTGCTCTTGATTAATCCATGAATAAGGTTTCGATCAATACTGAAATATAATTGGATGAAACATGTTAAATATGTGTGATCTGTTAGATGTATGCATCACATGAATGAACTTGCAGCCCACTACTAAATATCGGTCCAATCATAGCATGAAAGCAATAATCCGTGGTCGGCCATTATTGTTAATTTTATAATAATAAGTTATCGATAAGAATCAAAGGGTAGATGTTGTCTGTATGCTTATGAATCGATGATGATTAATTAGAATTTGGAATGTGTAAATATACAGAAAGTTGTGTGGTTTATGCTACTCATTTATGAACCAAAATTTGGGATTGGGCCGCACATAAATTGTTGAGCACACATGTATAATCTAGTTTCGTAAATCTGGACCACACAATATTGCTAAATCACTGATTCATTGGGCTGCAACTTTTAGTTGAAATACACTAGTGGGCCGAAGTCTTAAGGTATATGGGCCTAGGTAACAATAAGGAAATATACATGTTTGTGTTGTGGGCTGCCACACATCTGATGTGGGTTGGACTTGGGGATTAAATAATTGGGCTGGGTAACAATCTTGGGTAACGATTCACATAGGCTGGTTTGGAAACTGGATCACCTATTTTTCTGTTGGACTTCGTATGATTTATGGGCCGCATGTGTTTAATAGGTGGGTTTGAAGTGTATATTAATAAATCATGAATGTATGTATGTGATATGAATGATTTATTGCATATTGGGTGATTAATTGCTGACATTAGGTGATTGAGCTAAATGTCATGAGTTAGATTACTTGTGTGTATTACATAAACAATAATTGTGCTACATATGAACAATGAATACGTGAATTGTTTGTACGTGAAAGATGTGATCCATGTGCATGTAGAACTGACTATTATCGGTAACCCTTCTAGGACGTGATTGACCAATTGACAAACAAGTAACTAAGTCTTACCGAGCAAACCGAGGTGAGTTCACACTCTTTCTAAGGCATGGGATTCCCGGTGGTTGGGAATGGGTTAAAGAACTAAAACGGAACCTGCGTATCCTCCTTGGGTAGGATATGTACCGCCATCCTCCATGGGTAGGATGCCAATATTAATCCTGCGTATTCTCCTTGGGTAGAATACGTACGTTCGTCCTCATTGGGTAGGACAACAACCTTAAACTTACTAGACAAAACTCTATCATTAAGTCCCTCATTTTATATCGACTTAATCGTCGAGGCTGATGGCGAGCGGGTCATTAGTTAATAGCGCTATTAGGTTTGACAAACCTCACACCGTGCCGGTCGGACGGGCGTATACTAATGGATCATGGCAAACAGTCAATGATGATAGACATTGACGTAGGGCATAACTATTGTTCGTCAGTTGTCGATATGGTAACGGTCTAGTGGTTCACATGGGGAAGCCCCCACTGATTATGGATATGGTTTGGGAAACAAAGGAACTGGTTAACTCGTGGTTTACGAAACAACTTATGGTTTTCAAAACAAACTGGTAAAACTAAACAACCAACTGTGAACTCGCTCAACTTTGTTGTTGACTCGTTGTTACATGCATTGCAGGTCGTTAGGTGTTTATGGAGCTTGCACAGGGAGGAGTGATCGTTGTGGGACATGGACTGTTGAGTCCCATGTCAAAAATTTAAACTTTATAAACTTATTGTTTATGATTGGGTTTTTCATTTTAAGCTTTCGCTGTTAACTTAAAGTTGGTTACTTTCTTTTGGACACCAATTATATTGTGTTTGGTTTTATTTACTTAATTACGTTGTTCAATATGATTGGTGGTTTGATCCTGGTCAGTCACGCCTCCAAGCGGTGATACTCCGCGTGTGTATTTTGGGGGTGTGACAGATTGGTATCAGAGCCATTGGTTATAGCGAACTTGGTTTTAAAAAGGGAGAAGCTTTTTGATAAAAACAAGACTATAACCTGTACAGTGCTCAACGATCCACAACGACGCTTCGCTCCACGTGCAAGACTCAACACACTATAGGTAATATGGTTTGTGTTTGTATTGCCTGCCTGTTTGTTAAGTAGTGCATCATTTATGGTATACTTAGTTGACATAGCCACTGACTGAAAACCATGTGTGCTTACTCTCGCCTGTCATCCCATGCATACGCACTTGTGCGACACCTTTCTTACCTGTGTTTCCCTCGATGTTAAGATCATGAGTGGGCATCTCAACTTAACTCAGGATCAGCTGACGGCCTTGATTAATGAACGAGTTGCTGAAGCTTTAGCAACCCAAACAGGGAGTCAACCCATGCACACTCAAACACTCATAGGCACCTTCAAGGCGTTCTTGGAATGCAAAACTCCCACTTTCGATGGAATTGGTGGGGCAATCGGCCTTCTACACTGGATCCGAAGAATCGAATATACATTCGAAGAAAGTGAAAGCCCTGCCAGCAAACGAGTAGAGTACGCTACTGGCATGTTGCAAGGGAAAGCGTATTCATAGTGGAACGCACAAGTTCAGATGCTCGGGTTGGCAGATGCGAATGCCACCCTATGGAGCGACTTCAACGATTTGATTAAGGAAGAGTTCTGCCACTTGGACGACATTCTGAAACTTGAAATAGAGTATTATGGATTGAAGATGGAAGGATCAGAGATTGAGGCGTACATAAAGAGGTCCAACGACTTGGATGCCTTATGTCCTAACTTATCACAACCCATATCTAGACGAATCAAGCTATACCTCAGAGGCTTAGTCCCGGAAATCCAAGGGTCTGTAATTGCGGCCAACCTTCCCACAATCCAGCAAGTCGTTCGTTTGGCGCACCAACTCACCGATCAGGCGATGGAAGAGGGCAAGTTGCCCAAGCGTAACTTTTCCAATGCAAATGCTCTTATTAGTAACAAGTATATTTGGGGTGATCACCAAGGTGAGGGTCCTAGCTCTATACAACAGGACCCACACAGGAAACTCGTATAGCAGGGGCTGAACTACCAAAATCAGGGGGGATACCTAGGGAATAAGCCGAGATGTCGCAAGTGCCAACGGCACCATAGTGGGTCGTGTGCGGGATCGTATTGCCATCGGTGCAAGAAGACGGGACATATGGCTAGAGACTGCAGGAGCCCATATCCTGCAAACCGGAACCAGCAGCAGCAGGGTAGCAAAAAGGGGTGTTTTCGATGTGGAGCTGAAGACCACCTCAAGAGGAACTGTCCACAGATGAGGCAGAATCATGACAACAGTAGCAACCAGTGCAACGGGAACAATAACAGAGACAATAATGATAACCACAGGGCTGATGAGCGTGAGTTCCTGAATGGACAAGGAGAAGAAAGAAACAACCCCAACGTTGTGGCGGGTAAGTTCCTACCAGACAATTTCTTTGTTTCTATTTTAGTTGATTCGGGTGCCGATGCTAGATATGTGTTCCTAAGAGTTAGTCAGATGCTTAAGCGTACCCAAATACCCTTAAAACACCAAACATGTTGTAGAACTAGCTAATGGTAAAAGTCTTGAGGGCACACACATAGTTAAGGGTTGTAACCTCGCTTTAACTGGTCAGACCTTCTCTATCGACCCTAACCCCTTCATACTTGGTAGCTTCGACGTCGTTATCGAGATGGATTGGTTGTCTCATCATCGAGTAGAGATTCTTTGTAAGGAGAAATCGTCCGCATTCCTCGCTCTGGTGAAGAACCTCTTATTATTCGTAGCAACAAGAGTAGCGTTGTGGTGAACATCATCTTTTTCCTTAAGGCCCAGAAGTGCTTACGAAAGGGCCACACTGTCATCCTAGCTCTTGTTACTGACACCTCGATGAAAAGAAAAGGAGATAGAAGATACCCTGATTGTACACGACTTTCCTGAAGTATTCCCTAAGGAATTACCTGGCCTTCCACCTCATCGTCAGGTCGAATTTCAAATCGAGCTAGCTCCTGGAGCAGCACCAATAGCTCGTGTCCGCTCAGCTTCAGGAACTTTTGGGCAAGGGTTTCATTCATCCTAGCTCTTCGCCTTGGGGAGCTCCAGCGTTGTTCGTGAAGAAAAAGGACGGTGCCTTTCGCATGTGCATTGATTACCCCGAACTCAATAATGTGACCGTGAAGAATCGCTACTCTCTCCCTCATATTGACAACCTGTTCGACCAGTTGCAAGGGAGACATTTGCGACTTATTTTGGAACTTCTTCGTAAAGGACAGCTTACGCTAAGATCTCGAAATGTGACTTTTGGCTTCGTGAAGTCCATTTCCTAGACCACGTGGTTAATAAGGATGGGATTCATTTTGATCCATCCAAGGTTGATTCAATCAAGAACTGGCCTGCAAATCTTGGGATTTGTAGGATGCTACAGAAGGTTTACCAAGGATTTCTCGAAGTTTGCGCAGTCCCTCACTGTCCTTACTCAGAAGGGTGTCACCTACCATTGGGGTGATGCTCAGGAATCCACATTTCAACGGCTAAAGTTGAAACTTTGAAGCGCACCTATCCTCTCCTTACCTGAAGGCACAGACGATTTTGTGACGCGCTAATCCAAGGACTTGGTTGTTAGATGATGCAACATGAGGAAGTCATTGCTTACACGTCACGCCAACATAAAGTTCACGAAAGGAACTACACTATGCACGACTTTGAGTTGGGAGCAGTGGTTTTTGCTCTTAAGATATGGAGACATTACCTGTACGGTACCAAGTGCACCATCTACACCGATCACAGGAGTCTCCAGCATATCTTAGAGCAAAAGGAGTTAAACATGCGACAACGTCGATGGGTCGAACTCTTGAATGATTATGAATGCGCGATCAAGTACCATCCGGGCAAAGCCAATGTTGTGGCCGACGCCCTCAGTCGAAAGGATACTACACCTAAGCGCGTGCGAGCGTTACAACTTACCATCCAATCTAGTCTTCCTACTCAGATACGAGATGCTCAGGTTGAAGCATTGAAAGCAGAGAACATCAGGGCGGAGTCCCTACGAGGATCAAGGAAACGGTAAGAACAAAAGGAAGACGGAGGTTACTACGTAACAGGGCGCATCTGGGTTCCACTTTATGGAAATTTACGCGAACTTGTGATGGATGAAGCGCATAAGTCTCGTTACTCAGTACATCCTGGTTCGGATAAGATGTACCACGACTTAAAGACTACCTACTAGTGGCCTAGCATGAAAGCCAACATAGCAACCTACGTCAGCAAATGCTTGACTTGTGCGAGAGTCAAGATCGAATATCAGAAACCATCAGGCCTGCTCCAACAACCATAGATCCCGACATGGAAATGGGAGCAAATTTCCATGGATTTCGTTACTGGCCTGCCTAAATCTCAACACGGAAATGGCACTATTTGGGTAATAGTGGATAAATTGACTAAGTCTGCACACTTTTTGGCTATCAAAGAAACAGACAAGTTTTCTACTTTAGCAGACGTTTACTTAAAGGAAGTGGTTTCGAGGCACGGGGTGCCAACCTCCATTATTTCCGATCGTGATGCACGTTTTACCTCTGAGTTGTGGCAAGCGATGCACAGATCCTTTGGCTCTCGATTAGACATGAGTACAGCATATCATCCGTAGACGGATGGGCAGTCTGAGCGCACCATCCAAACACTTGAAGACATGCTTCGAGCATGTCTAATCAATTTTGGCAATGGTTGGGAAAGACACCTCCCTTTAGTGGAATTTTCATACAATAACAGCTACCACACCAGTATCCAGGCCACTCTGTTTGAGGCATTGTACGGACGTAAATGCCGATCACCTCTTTGTTGGGCAGAAGTTGGTGACAGCCAAATCACAGGCCCAGAACTCGTGGTAGACACAACTGAGAAGATTGCTCAGATACGACAACGAATGGCGGCAACTCGTGACCGTCAGAAAAGCTACGCTGATAAGCGCAGGAAACCACTCGAGTTCCAGGTTGGGGATCGAGTGCTACTCAAAGTCTCACCTTGAAAAGGTGTAGTTCGTTTTGGCAAGCGAGGCAAACTCAAGCCGCGTTATGTCAGACCGTTCGAAATCATTGAGAAAATTGGTAAAGTCGCTTACAAGTTGAACCTACCTGAAGAACTCAGCGGAGTTCACAACGTATTCCATGTGTCGAATCTGAAGAAGTGTCTGTCAGATGAGACCCTCATAGTTCCTCTCAAGGAGCTCACTATCGACGATCAGCTACGATTCGTCGAGGAACCAGTAGAGATTACTGACCGAGATGTTAAGATTCTCAAGCTTACCAGAATACCTCTTGTTCGAGTTCGTTGGAACTCCCGTCGTGGCCCAGAATTCACCTAGGAATGAGAAGACCGGATGAAACACAAGTATCCCCAGTTGTTCGAGAAACGTGAAACCACTACTGAGGCTGAAGCTACTGCGGAATTTCGGGACGAAATTCCAAACCAACGGGGGGATGATGTGACACCACAGGAAAACCAGGAAACCACGCAACATAACTAGCTTCCTCAGCAACCATGTGCTAAATTGCGGGACAAAATTTCTTTCAAGTTGGGGATAATGTGGCAACCCGAACTTTCGAGGTCAGTAACGTTAATTTGTGCCGTTACAATTCTGTTAAACTTAAACGTAACGTGTAATAGTTTTGTTTTTTAGCTCACACCTATGTTTTGGGCCGCACTTTTCCTAGTTATAACTTCATTCGGTCCACACATATAGGTTATCTTTAGCCCAAAGTCATACAAGTCCAATCGGGTCTTAGTTTAGTGGGCCGATTAGTTTGAATTTTTGTGCACACACCGAATTCAGGCTTGGGCCGGGTAAGGCCCAAAAGGATCAATTGTTTTGTTAAGAGGGGGCGGTTATTGTAATTATATTATATATATACACACCACGTAACAAGATATGATAAAACTCAAACCAAAACCCTACTATTCCCTACGTACCTGTGGCAGACCCCCCCCAATCGAAGCAGTTGGAAGACATCTGTGTGTTTAGTCAAGCCTCTTGGTTAGTTTATTAAATTCCTTGTCTAAGTTGATTATTCTTGATGACTTTGATTTGTGTTATAGTTATTGTTATAATTCTATTGCATGTGAATTGCTTTGAGAATGCAGCCAAAGTGTTCATGTGCTTGGAAATTGTGTTCATGTGCTTCATAAATTGTGCTTCTTAATTGTCGGCTACTGTGTTTATAATTGCATGTGATTGTCAGTGGGCATGTGATTCTTATGTGTCTCTAGATTAGATATTATATGCAAAGTGCTCTTGATTAATCCATGAATAAGGTTTCGATCAATACTGAAATATAATTGGATGAAACATGTTAAATATGTGTGATCTGTTAGATGTATGCATCACATGAATGAACTTGCAGCCCACTACTAAAAATCGGTCCAATTATAGCATGAAAGCAATAATCAGTGGTCGGCCATTATTGTTAATTTTATAATAATAAGTTATCGATAAGAATCAAAGGGTAGATGTTGTCTGTATGCTTATGAATTGGTGATGATTAATTAGAATTTGGAATGTGTAAATATACAGAAAGTTGTGTGGTTTATGCTACTCATCTATGAAGCAAAATTTGGGATTGGGCCGCACATAGATTGTTGAGCACACATGTATAATCTAGTTTCGTAAATCTGGACCACACAATATTGCTAAATCACTGATTCATTGGGCTGCAACTTTTAATTGAAATACACTAGTGGGCCGAAGTCTTAAGGTATATGGGCCTAGGTAACAATAAGGAAATATACATGTTTGTGTTGTGGGCCGCCACACATCTGATGTGGGTTGGACTTGGGGTTTAAATAATTGGGTTGGGTAACAATCTTGGGTAACGATTCACATAGGCTGGTTTGGAAACCGGATCACCTATTTTTCTGTTGGACTTCGTATGATTTATGGGCCGCATGTGTTTGAAGTGTATATTAATAAATCATGAATGTATGTATGTGGTATGATTGATTTATTGCATATTGGGTGATTAATCGCTGACATTAGGTGATTGAGCTAAATGTCATGAGTTGGATTACTTGTGTGTATTACTTAAACAATAATTGTGCTACATATGAACAATGAATACATGAATTGTTTGTACGTGAAAGATATGATACGTGTGCATGTAGAACTGACTATTATCGGTAACCCTTCTAGGACGTGATTGACCAATTGACAAACAAGTAACTAAGTCTTACCGAGCAAACCGAGGTGAGTTCACACTCTTTCTAAGGCATGGGATTCCCGGTGGTTAGGAATGGGTTAAAGAACTAAAACGGAACCTGCGTATCCTCCTTGGGTAGGATATGTACCGCCATCCTCCATGGGTAGGATGCCAATATTAATCCTGCGTATTCTCCTTGGGTAGAATACGTACGTTCGTCCTCCTTGGGTAGGACAACAACCTTAAACTTACTAGACAAAACTCTATCATTAAGTCCCTCATTTTATATCGACTTAATCGCCGAGGCCAATGGCGAGCGGGTCATTAGTTAATAGCGCTATTAGGTTTGACAAACCTCACACCGTGCCGGTCGGACGGGCGTGTACTAATGGATCATGGCAAACAGTCAATGATGATAGACATTGACGTAGGGCACAACTATTGTTCATCAGTTGTCGATATGGTAACGGTCTAGTGGTTCACATGGGGAAGCCCCCACTGATTATGGATATGGTTTGGGAAACAAAGGAACTGGTTAACTCGTGGTTTACGAAACAACTTATGGTTTTCAAAACAAACTAGTAAAACTAAACAACCAACTGTGAACTCGCTCAACTTTGTTGTTGACTCGTTGTTACATGCCTTGCGGGTCGTTAGGTGTTAATGGAGCTTGCACACGGAGGAGTGATCGTTGTGGGACATGGACTGTTGAGTCCCATGTCAAATATTTAAACTTTATAAACTTATTGTTTATGATTGGGTTTTTCATTTTAAGATTCCGCTGTTAACTTAAAGTTGGTTACTTTCTTTTGGACACCAATTATATTGTGTTTGGTTTTATTTACTTAATTACGTTGTTCAATATGATTGGTGGCTTGATCCTGGTCAGTCACGCCTCCAAGCGGTGATACTCCGCGTGTGGATTTTGGGGGTGTGACACATAACACGATATTCTGCCTCAGCAGAAGATCTAGAAATGGTAGTCTGCTTTTTGTTTTTCCATGAAACAAGAGGGTTTCCTAGGAAAACACAGAAACCAGTGATAGATTTCCTAGAGTTTACGCATTTGCCCCAGCTGGAATCAGCAAAGGCTTTAAGTTCTAAGGAATCCCCTTTTTTTGAACAATATACCTTTTCCAGGAGAACCCTTAAGATACCTTAAAAATCTTAAAGCGATTTTGAAATGAGCATTAGTGGGACTGTGCATATATTGACTTAGATATTGGACTGAATAAGCAATATCAGGTCTAGTATGTGAAAGATATATTAGTTTTCCCACTAATTTTTTATAAACAGAGATATCAGGTAAAGGTTGATTATCTTTTTCACACAAGTGTGTTAAAATATGATTAGGTTCAATAGGACTGTTAATAGGTTTACATCCAGTCAAGCCAAATTCAGCAAGTAAGTCAAGACAATATTTTCTTTGAGATAAACATAAACCATCTTTTGTTTTTAAAACCTCAATTCCAAGGAAGTATTTTAGAATTCCCAGATCCTTAATAAAAAAAATTTAGATTTAAGAAGAGATTTAATTTTAGAAATCTCAGTAGAACAATTTCCAGTTATGACTATATCATCCACATAAACAAGTAAAACAATAAACACGGATTTACTTGTTTTGACAAACATGGAGTGGTCACATTTACTTTGTTCAAACCTAAGATCAAGTAAAACATTAACAAGCTTCTCATTCCACATTCGAGGAGTTTGTTTAAGACCATGGAGAGACTTTTTAAGCTTACAAACTTTATTAATATGGCTGGGATTATAACCATCGGGAAGGGTCATATAGACTTCTTCATTTAAATTACCATATAGAAAAGCGTTATTTACATCAAGTTGATGAACATCCCAACCATTATTAATAGCAATAGTTAGAACGCATCTAATAGTAACCATTTTCACAACAGGTGAAAAGGTTTCAAAGAAGTCTATTCCCTCCTTTTGACTAAACCCCCCTTAGCTACAAGTCTAGCCTTGTACCTTTCTATTTCGCCTGATGCTTTATATTTGATTTTATAAATCCATTTACAGCCTATGGCTTTCCTATTAGGAGGCAAATCGACTAGTTCCCAAGTATCATTTCTGTGTAAGGCTTCTAACTCATCATTCATGGCAGTAACCCAATTGTTATCCAATTTAGCTTCAAAATAGTTTTTAGGTTCACAACTCTTATTAAGCATAGAAGCGAAACACATACTTTCAGAATCAAGATTAGCATAATTGAAAACTTTTTCAAGACCATATTTGACTTTACCATCAACAACAAAGTCATCAAGCTTAGATGGAAATTTTACATTCCTAGAAGATATCCTTAAAACACTGCTAAGTTGCCCTATATTCTCTCCCTCATAATTGCTAATGTTTTCCTCGACGTCTAAATCCGACTCAACCCTACCAGTTTCTAACTCAACATTACTTGGTTGCTGTATATTAGCCGTTCCTAAAGTATTGTCAGAGTCATTAACAGGTTGCTGAGCATGATTAAGGACTGCATGATTTATGCTTGTGTTATCATCATTGGGAGTGGAGTCAAATTCGGAGTTTTGGGTGTCATTTTGATCAAATAAGTCAAAAAAATTCAAGGTATTAAATTCAGAATCCAGATCAAGAGAGGTTTTTGTAACACCCGTCTCATTTATTTAAATTATTTAATATAAAATACGCATTTAAACGAGGAAATACTTTGCTTCCTTAAAAGGTTAAACAAAACGGAGGTTTACATGACAACAGTATTCGAGTTACTAACAACTAGTTTAAAACAATCCAAACGACAAGTTAAATATTTACTACATAAACATTGTTTTCAACAAGATTTGATAAGCGCAGAAGCTTCAAAAGATAGTGTTCGGCTCTTGAGATGTTGCTTGATCGTCACCAGGAGCATAATAAACATCCCCTAAGGTCAAAACCACATCAAATGTTAGTTTTGACATCATGATAAGAAGTATGTATAACTTCTAATGCCAAACAACAACAACAAACAAGAATTGCAGCAAAATGGGTCTGTCCCGCCGCGCGACAGATCATGTCCGAGCTTTCGTGGCCCGCGACGGTGAAGGTGAATTGGAGTCGCGTAATGCGACAGCATGTTTCTCCCAGAATGTTGCTTATTTTGAGCTGCAATTTCCCAGCTCTAAGTTTTGGCACAATTGTAACTTCAAACGTCCATAACTTTTGATCTGAGGGTCCGTTTTAGGTGATTCTTTTTCCTATACGTCCGTAATAAAATTACCGACGCGTCTATCATAAGCATTAAGTCAAAAATGGAATGTACGGGCTGGAAATCTATAAATGCACAGTGTACTTATTTGACCCGTATAGTTTTTGTACTAATTTAACCACTAACAACTTTATGACTGCAAGGCGTATTTACCCCAACATCCGGGGCTTATGATCACCGGCGTTTCAATACCAAACCTATGATTTCGCGCTCTTGTGATCCGTCCTCGCCAAATGCAATTCATAACATACTTTTACTATAAATTAAACAGTTATTCGACCCGTTTGGCTCATTTATGGAATCCTCCATTTCTAATGACTACCAAACGTTTCTCTATGCTTATTTTGTTCGTTCAATTTGGTGATGATCATTGTCACTTCGACTAATACAATTCCTTACTCTAGAACATGACTATGAACGATTTCAATATCAAATTTACTTAATGTAACGAAATAAGTTACATACCTTCAAAGCACACCTTTCAAACGCGCGTCACCACCGGCTTGTCCACTTAACGCTCCGGTTTCCTTTCCTATAGAGTTCAACCTCAATCCTTTTAGAACTCTTTTGCTTAACATACAACGCATAGTTCGCCATAATTCTACAAACATGCGTTTTAGCTCAGATTTCTAATTTTAAGCCTTCTTTTAGGCATTTTCACAAACACTTTAAGGGCATAATTTCTCAAAATTTATAATCAAGTTCATGGCTTGTTATTTAGCCAATATTAACATCAACTAAGTGTGTTCATATTAATTTTCACCTTATCAACATCTGTATTTACTTCCTAGAACTCAAATTACACTAGAACAACAATCAAATTCTAGTGTTTAACATGTTCCTACAAAACCCACTTATCACCTTCAATGGTGATTATGAATTCACAAGAAATAGGCCTAATTTCAACAAGTGACTGACTAGGGTTTTACTCCTAGACACAATATCATTCCTCTCTCATCCAAAAAAACATTCATGCAACATGAATTTCGAATTTCTTAGGCTTATCCAGAAATTTAGACAAAGCTTTTCTATGAAATTTACATACCTTATGACCCCCTCGCAGTGGAGATCACTATTCTATGTTCGGATTTTGATTTGGAACTGAATTTGATCTTCAATTTTGATCAACTAGCAAGAACTAAGGTTTTGAAAGAACTCTGGTCGCCCCTTCTGTGTTTGATCGATCCCAACACACACACAAGTGTGTGTTTTAGGTTTAAGTTATGTTTTTATTATAATTAATTTCAATTTAAACACTTTTAGTCCCTCTACTATCATTTAGTTCATATTTTTAGTGTTTTAACCCACTTATAAGTCCCTCTACTATGATTGTTGGACCCAACGAAAACCCTACCTCCAACGAAAACACCATGGTGTTTTCGGCCCAAGGGATTTCGGCCCAAAGGGTTTTCGCCACTTAAGCGATTTCGTCACATTGTATACTGTTAGCTATTAACGCTATTAATTATTTGATTTGCTCTGTTAGTTTACTAAACCTGTTGGTTGTTAACTCTAGTAATTTATTAACTCTGTTAAGTAAGATTGGTTAACTCTGTTAAGCTTATCAACCTTGTTAGTTATCATTTCTGTTAAGACTAGCAACTTGGTTCAGTATGTTGGTTCTGCATAGATTATTAATTGCTTAAACACACTTTGTGACATAGATGGCATGTGAATCTATATGAACTTAACTGATTGAGTATACGTGTATAACTATAGGACTTGACTGATTTCTTGTGAGCACATAACTTAGCATACCGAGCAAACCAAGGTGAGTTCACACTAGCCAAGGCATGGGATTCCCAGGGGTTGGGAATGGGATTGGATAACTACTCGTACAACAATTACATTGAAACTAATTACTACTGTCCTCGGATTGAAGGGCACGTACGTAAAACCTACGTACAGTTATACTTACTACTGTCCTCGGATTTAAAGGCAAGTACGTAAAGCCTACGTACACGATCTTAAGACCATCACCTCTATCAAAGGAAGTCCCTCAATTATCGAGTTAATCGCCGAGGCCTAGGGCGAGCGGGTCATTAGTTAATAGCGCTATTAGGTTTAACAAACCTCACACCGTGCCAGTCGGACGGGCGTGTACTAATGGACTATGGGCAAAGGGTCAATGCTGATAGACATTGACTTAGGGCACCTCTTACATTTTCGTAGCAGTCGATACGCATGGTCTAGTAACACATGGGAAGCCCCCACTAATCATCGCACACATGCCTGGATTGGCCGCGATAAGGATTAATACGATACATGGTTTACAAAACAAACATACGATTTACGAAATGAATACAATAACCAAACAACCAACTGTGAACTCGCTCAACTTTGTTGTTGATTCGTTGCTACATGCCTTGCAGGTCCTTAGGTACTCATGGAGCTTGCACAGGGAGGAACGGTCGTTGTGGGACATGGCAGTGTGTGCCATGCTTTAATCATTACTTTATTTCATATTTAATACTTGCTATGGGCTTTACAAATTATGCTTCCGCTAAACATATAACTATGCTTTGGGTTTTTGAACACCTTTCATATTGCTTGGTTGAATTATGTTTACTTATATGTTGTTCAATATGATTGGTGGCTTGATCCTGGTCAGTCACGCCTCCAAGCGGTGATACTCCGCGTGTTGATTTTGGGGGTGTGACATCGATGATACACACCCGTAACATATCTTCCAATGTCTGTATTGTTATTTCACTCTGCCCATCCGTCTGAGGATGGTATGCGGTGCTGATAAAAAGTTTCGTTCCCATCTGTTCTTGGAAATCTCGCCAGAAGTGTGAAGTAAACCGGGTATCCCTGTCCGACACAATAGACACCGGTACCCCATGACGTGCTTCTATCTCGTTTGTATATACCTCCGAAATCTTTTCCGAAGTATATGTCTCACGTATAGGAATAAAGTGAGCACTCTTTGTTAGTCTATCCACGACCACCTATATAGCATCGAATCCTCGGTTTGTCCTAGGCAGTTTGGTCAACAGGTCCATGGCGATATGTTCCCATTTCCAAACTAGAATTTCCAATGGTTGCAGTTTTCCATATGGCTTTTGGTATTCCGCCTTGACTTGTAAACAAGTCAAGCACTTCTCTACATACTTTACAACATCCCTCTTCATTCCGGGCCACCAATAGTTTTGCTTTAGATCATTATACATCTTGGTTGCTCCTGGATGGATAGAATAACGGGATTTATGAGCTCCGTCAAGTAGAAGCGTCTTGACTCCACATGAATTTGGGACCCATATTCTTTCGAACCGAGTCTTTAACCCGTTGTTACCATCCGCCAGATCTTTCAATTGACCAACTATCCTTTCCTTTTTCAAGTTTTCCTCTTTTACCACCTCGGCTTGTGCTTCCTGGATTCGTTCGAGTAAACCCGAGGTTACAACAAGCTGCATCGACCACACTCGTATTGGAACATAGTCCGTTTTCCTGCTTAAGGCATCCGCCACAACATTGGCCCGTCCGGGGTGGTAATGTATCTCGCAGTCATAGTCTTTTACCGTTTCTAACCATCGCCTTTGCCGCATGTTTAACTTCTTCTGATCAAAGAAGTATTTCAAACTCTTGTGGTCGGTGAATATGGTGCACTTTACTCCGTATAAATAGTGCCTCCATATTTTCAATGCAAACACCACCGCCGCCAATTCGAGATCGTGCGTGGGATATTTCTTTTCGTGCACCTTTAATTATCTCGAGGCATAAGCTATTACTTTTCCTCGTTGCATCAAAACACATCCGTGTAGACTACCAAGTCTTCGACTCCATCCGGTAACGTTAATACCGGAGCGTGAGTTAGCTTCTCTTTAAGCGTTTGGAAGGCCCTTTCTTGTTCATCTCCCCATATGTATCTTTCCTCCTTCCGGGTTAATTTAGTTAGTGGTGAAGCAATCTTCGAGAAATCCTGGATGAATCTCCTGTAGTAGCCCGCAAGCCCTATGAAACTTCTAATTTCCGAAGGATTCTTCGGAGGGCTCCATTTCGACACGGCCTCTATCTTTGACGGATCTACCAATATTTCGTTGGCACTTATGATGTGGCCGAGGAATTGCACCTCTCGTAACTAAAAGGTGCACTTTGAAAATTTCACATACAACCTTTCTCGTTTGAGTGTCTCTAACACCTCCTGTAAATGATGCGCATGATCCGCCTCACTTTTCGAATACACTAGAATGTCGTCGATAAACACGATTACTGACTTGTCCAACATTGGCTTGCAAACCCGGTTCATGAGGTCCATGAAAGCCGCGGGTGCATTCGTTAGCCCGAATGACATTACGAAGAACTCGTAATGTCCGTATCGCGTGCGGAAAGCCGTCTTCAGTACATCTTCTTCCTTGACCTTTAATTGGTGATATCCCGATCTAAGGTCGATTTTTGAAAACCAATTCGCACCTTGTAATTGGTCGAATAAATCGTCTATTCTCGGAAGCGGGTATCGATTCTTTACCGTGAGTTTGTTTAACTCCCGGTAATCGATACACATTCGCATGCTTCCGTCTTTCTTTTTCATGAATAGTACCAGTGCGCCCCAAGGAGACACACTCGGCCTTATAAACCCTTTATCGAGCAAGTCTTGAATCTGCGACATTGGTTCCTGTAACTCTGATGGCGCGAGTCGGTACGACGCTTTAGCTACGGGTTTCACGCCCGGAACCAATTCGATTCTGAACTCTACCTCCCGTTCAGGCGGTATTCCCGGTAAGTCTTCCGGAAACACATCTTCGAAGTCACGTACCACTGGTACGTCTCCAATCTTTAGTGGTTCTTTCTCGGGCTCATTCGCGTATATCATAAACGCTCTACATCCATGCCTCATGAGCTTGTGAGCTTTCAACATCGAACATATTATAGGATTGCCTCCTTTCTCGCCATAGATGGTAACGTGTTTTCTGCTCGGAGATGTTAGCTTTATCTCTTTTACGGAAACACACGACTTTTACGTGGTGTCGGGATAGCCAATCCATCCCAACCACCACTTGGAATTCTCCCATTAACATTGGGATTAGATCTATCGAGTATTCTTCATCATCGATACTCAATTTACAGTCTTGACAGACATCACACACTATGAAACTCTCGTTATCCCCTATTTTAACTTCTAAGGGCACATATAATTTCGTCAATACAAATGAAGGATGTCAAATAAATCCATGTGAAATAAAGGATTTATTCGCACCCGTATCAAATAATACACGTGCAGGGATCGAGTTTATTGCGAATATACCTGAGACCACATCGGGTTCTGACTTTGCTTCAGCTGCAGTTAATTGGAAGGATCTAGCCTTCGCCTTTTGGGTCTCCACTTGAACGTCTTTCTCGTTCTTTTTCCCGACCAATTCCGGGCATTCAGACTTTTTGTGACCCGGCTGATAGCACTTGTAGCAAACAGAAACTTTACCCGGACATAGTGATGTCGTGTTCCCCGTCTTCCCACATATGGGACACGGTTTGTCTTTGAAGCGGCACTTGCCCTTGTGCCCCTTCCCACAAACTTTACAACTTGGCGACCCGCCTTTCACATCCGTCTTTCGCGTCGATTCTGATGTTTTTGCCTTCTTTCTTGGACTTGGATTCACATCCTGTGCCATCCAATACCAGTGGGTATTGAAGGAGGTCCTACTAAGGTTGACCCAGATCCTTGCAGGATCTATACACTGAACAAGGAAAGACTCTTACCAAACCATTCCCTTAACCCCTACCAGGTAGCCAACATATATCCATACAGACTGTGGAGATATGAATGGTGTAAATCTTTTATTTTATATAGACAGTAAAATAACGCCAAGACACCACGGACAAATGATGGGGAAGATTCACCTTCAACATAAGAAACTAGTTATTAAAGTCATTAATACATAACCAAATAAAAAGTGCGAAAAGATTAAAAAATAAAAAGTATTACACTAAATGCTTGTCTTCACCAAGTGATGTAAGAGACTTAGGCAAACATGGCCTCTGATTGTCAAGAACTCTTACGATCAATCTTGGATCCCGAGACTACTACACACACTCTATGATGGATGATGGTGGTGGATGTGGGTTGTGATGGTGGTGGTGGGTGGGTGAAGTGTGAGAGAGGTGGTTTGCCAAGTGATGGATTGCAAGTGAGCCAAGCACCCCTATTTATAGCCTGCATAGAAGCCCGGACACGGCCCCGTGTCCATTGGGCATGGCCTCATGTCCACCCATCTTCTCTTTCTTCATTAATTGCAGTTTGTCTGCATTAGTTGACCACGCCCCCATGTCCGCTGGGCACGACCCCGTGTGCAAAAACGTGTCTGTACTATCAAGATTTGCCTAGATTCTGCTAATCTTAGCGTTGACCACGGCCTAGTGTCCGCTGGGCACGCCCCCGTGGTGGGTGATAGAAGCTTCTACAACTTTGTCTTTTCTGCAGACACTTGGGCACGCCCCTGTGCTCAGTGAGCACGGGGCGTGTTCAGCCTTCTGTTATCTTGTTCTTGCTTGGGGAGATGCTGTCGAGGGGTCGGGCATGCCACGTTTATTCCTTTTCTTATATTATTGTTAGATTTAGCTGCATTTTTGCTTCTTTTGTCCATTTAAGCTCTTTTAACACTGAAAATACAAAAGGAAGACAAAAACACACTTTTTCCAACATTAGTACTAAAAAAAGGGTTAGTTTTATGCCACATTTGATGTAATTTATATGTTGCATTTTGCACACATCACATAGTTCGCAATAATTCTACAAACATGCATTTTAGCTCAGATTTCTAATTTTAAGACTTCTTTTAGGCATTTTCACAAACACTTTAAGGGCATAATTTCTCAAAATTTATAATCAAGTTCACGGCTTGTTATTTAGCCAATATTAACATCAACTAAGCATGTTCATATTAATTTTCACCTTATCAACATCTGAATTTACTTCCTAGAACTCAAATTACACTAGAACAACAATCAAATTCTAGTGTTTAACATGTTCCTACAAACCCCACTTATCACCTTCAATGGTGATTATGAATTCACAAGAAATAGGCCAAATTTCAACAAGTGATTGACTAGGGTTTTACTCCTAGACACAATATCATTCCTATCTCATCCAAAACAACATTCATGGAACATGAATTTCGAATTTCTTAGGCTTATCCAGAAATTTAGACAAAGCTTTTCTATGAAATTTACATACCTTATGACCCCCTCGCAGTGGAGATCACTATTCTATGTTCAGATTTTGATTTGGGACTGAATTTGATCTTCAATTTTGATCAACTAGCAAGAACTAGGGTTTTGAAAGAACTCTGGTCGCCCCCTCTGTGTTTGATCGATCCTAGCACACACACAAGTGTGTGTTTTAGGTTTAAGTTATGTTTTTATTATAATTAATTTCAATTTAAACACTTTTAGTCCCTCTACTATCATTTAGTTCATATTTTTAGTGTTTTAACCCACTTATAAGTCACTACAAGACTTTTATCTAACTAGGTTATTTTTAATCCTAGTTAGTTCACTTGTTTATTTACCGACATCATATTTAAAATAAAAGATTTACATTTTCGGGGTGTTACAGTTTTCTTTTCTTTAAACGGAAAAACAGATTCATAAAATCTGACATCCCTAGAATAAAACATAACTATTTGGTCTAGACTCCATAGTTTATACCCTTTTTTCTCATTAGAATATCCAACTAGAACACATTTTTCAGCATGACTATTAAACTTGTCAGAATTGTTTAAAATAGTGCTAAAACAAAGACACCCAACAATCCTCAGCTGACTTATCACAGGAGCAAAACCGAACACAAGTTCATAAGGAGACCTACCATTTAAGACCGATGTCGGAGTCCTATTAATCAAATAGGTAGCAGTTAGGATACACTCAGACCAGAATTTAAGAGGAAAACCAGCTTGGAACAATAAGCTCTAGCAACATTTAAAAGGTGCCTATGTTTCCTTTCAACTATCCCATTTTGTTGTGGGGTATGAACACACGAGGTTTGATGTATGATACCATTATAGTAGCAAAAATCTTTCATTTGTTTGTTTATAAATTCAGTACCATTATCACTCCTGAACATTTTAATGTGTTTACTGAATTGGGTTTTAAGCATGTTGAAGAACCCTTTTATATCGTAAAAAACTTCATCTTTTTTTTTTCATAAGATATACCCAAACAACTCGTGTGTAATCATCAACCACTGTGAGGAAGTATCTAAAGCCATCCCTACTTTGAACCCTATATGGACCCCATACATCAAGATGTATAAGATCTCCTAAAGATCTAGTCTTATGATCACTTAAAGGAAACGGTTCCCTATGCTGTTTTGCCCTATGACATGTTTCACAAGGTTCAAGTTTAACATCCTTTTTAATATCTAGTTTGTCTTTTAAAACATGTAACACAGGTTCAGCAGGGTGACCTAATCTAGCATGCCAAAGATTAACATCAAGACTAGCATTACACACCTTGTCAGACAAAGTTGAACTACCACAAAAATATAGACCATCAAGTTGTCTACCAGTCACCAGGACTTTCTTTGTTTGAGAGTCCTGAATATAACAATTATGTTCATCAAAGGAAACAGTCAGATTGCAATCTTTGGCAAGCTTATGAACAGAAACAAGATTGAAACAATAATCAGGAGTAACTGTCGCAACCCGCGACCCCTACCCCGGGAGCGGGTGCCGCGAGATCCAGATTAGTGGTATCGGTGTTTATTAATTTGGCAGCGGAAATTAAACATCAGGACCGTAGTTAGGAAATAGTTTATCAGAGTTAAAACACCACATTTTTCATAAATAATAAATACATGGGAAAAACCCAAGTTGCCATTATAATATGTTTATAGGGATAAACCCTAATTTATTGAAATAAAACTTCTTTCTTCTTTAGGTAACTTTTATAGCCACCTTTCCAAGCCTTCAATGCTCTCCAGCTGGCTTCTATTAGCTTCACATTAAGTTACCTGAAACGCGTTTTAAAAGCATTTTATCAGCAAGAAATACTGGCGAGTGCATCCTAGTTTAATCAAAACAAGCTTTTATATCTTTACAGTATTGAGAGCGATTACAATGGTTATATCTACCCAATTACCACCCACGGTACTGTCAATCTTGACTTGTGGTCATGCTACTACTCACAGTGTAGCAACAAGTAATGTATACAAAACCCCAACATACCAACAGTAATTGTAGAATACATAGACTTAATCAGTGTTAATTATATCTTAAAACATTTGAGGTTTTGGTAACACATTTTGACTCACAAAAAGTTTTACAAAAGGAGAATGTACTCACTTTACTGTTTTTTGATAATACTACTGCTTTCTTGTGACTTCCTGGTTATAATCTATTAAAATTAAACAATGCACACGTGTTAGTAAGATAACCCAATTTACATTAGCCATACACCCGAGACAGAACTCCAACGACTAAGTCAGGCAGAGCCTTGACATGCGTTACGGAGCCCTAGATCAATCGGGTATAGTAACTAATACATAACCAGGGGTTATAATACCTACAACGAGGCAGAGCTTCGCTTTTTAGGGGTATAATACCCGAGAGTTTTAGCTATTATAGATTGAGAGAGAAAGAAATTCTTTTTTGAACGAGAATGACTGAAGTCGAACACTCCTTATATAGGCTGGAAACATGGCGGTTCGCGGCCCGCGATTCATTCTGTTATCTCCCTCGCGGCCCGCGAGGGACCTAGGCTAGGCTCTAGCCTTGGCTAATCACAACCGTAGACTTCACACGCACAGGGACACGTGGCATCATGAGGGCTCGCCTGGTGCCACCTTGTCGTGGCCTACGATTACTTCCCCTTAAGTGGGCCGCGCCCCGCGAGGAACCAATAATTTTTGTTTTTAATTACTTTTTATAAATATAAAGGTATATTAGGTCCGTTTTTCGTATACGGGGTATATTATAGGCATTTTAGGGTATGTTAAAGGTTTTAGGAGAGTTGTTATATCCTCCCCACCTTGTTTTAGATCTCGTCCTAGAGATCTACTGGAACAGGTGTGGATATTTCCTTTGCATCTCTACTTCAAGCTCCCAAGTGTATTCTGGTCCTCTCTTGGAATCCCATTTCACCTTGACCAGAACTAATCTCTTGTGTTTGAGATTCTTGATCTTTCTATCTTCGATCTGCAGGGGTTTCTCTACAAACTTAAGTTTCTCATTTATTTCTATGTCCTTAAGAGGTACCTTTAATGATTCATCTGCTAGACATTTCTTGAGATTACATACATGAAATACATCATGTATTCCTGCCATTTCCTCTGGAAGTTGTAGCTGGTAAGCTACTGGTCCTATTCTTCTAACAATCTCAAAAGGTCCAACATACCTGGGGCTTAGCTTTCCCCTTTTTATGAATCTGACCACTCTTTTCCATGGAGAAACTTTTAGTAATACTTTATCTCCTACTTGAAATTCCAATGGTTTTCGTCTGTTATCAGCATAACTCTTTGTCACACCCCGATATTTCCACATATTTCCGGTGGGCTCGGTGGGGAGTATCGTGACATAGTTGATATCATCATAGACAATTAAACCCAATTATAGCACAGCGGAAGGCTTGGAAGTTATTACTATTACAACCCATAATGTCCAAAGTTCAAAACAAAAGAATATACAGACGGATTGTAATAGAGATCCACAGGCGGACCATAAAAACAAATACAAGAAACTGAGTTAAACAGACTTCAGGCATCTAAGGATTTGCAAGATCCTCTTAATTGACACCATGTAGCTCCAGCCTAGTTTCAAGAGGTACCTGTCACTTAGTCTTTGAAAAATACGTCAGTTTTCACTTGTAAATACAATTAACTGACTCATTTGAAAAGAGTTTATGAAAATTGATTTAGGCGCACAAGGCACAAAACCTTTTTATAACTTGGGATAATTTTATTTAAAATCTTGTATACAGATTTACATGTTTGTCATACAATTGGGGCCGGTTTAGAAGCCGGTCATGATTAACCGACTCACCACTTATAAAACCCACAAAGGAGTTATCCCCAACTTGTGGGTAATTTAATATTTAGCATTTTGTATCTGTCAGGTGTATGCCTACACCCCATGCATAGGTCGTGGCCATTAATAACTTAAATGAGCCGAGGATATCTAGGACACGGTCGTTAACCCCCAATGTTTATGTTATCAAACACAACAGATTAAAACGGGTTATGCGGATTTATTAAATCACAATCCGACTAAATAATCCTATACCCGACCAAGCGGCAATAATTTACCGTATTCCAAGCCCGTATAGGGAAAATAAGTTAAAAGTATTTACCTGAGTATGCAAGAAAATGCTACTCAACCGTATATTCTTAATACCTTATGCAAATATCTTCTACCGAAGCTACTTAATCTGTAAGGAAGGTTTTATTAACCTATTAGGATACCAACGGGTCTTATTTAAGTCAAAGACTTAGACCGGTTAGTTTTAAAGATACTTTACGGTTCGAAACGCTAGATTAAGCGAAGACCGGGATGGAATGTAATTTAGACCCAACAAGTATGAATACTTGTATAACTGGGTAAACTAAATACATTCTGGATTTTGAAGGTTGAATGATAAGGTTAAACCCGTTTCGGCTAGTTTATGTAAACTAGTTACATAAACCGAACCGAACGCGTATAAGCATAACGGGTAACCGGATGAACCATATACAAGTGCCACAAGTTATTATTCTTGAAATATGTTAAGACAACAGTAGGATGTCAACATATATGCCCAAAAAGATTTTAAAACCGAATTAAGCCTCATAAGGGCGTTTTGGTCATTTTAAGGTTTATAAAAAAAATTATAAGTAAACTGATTTTCTGGTCAAAAACATTTTGTAAAAATATTTATTTTATGATTTTATAATAATAGGATATCATACATATGTGTGGTTTACCATTTATGGCCAAACTATGCCCCGAAAGAGTATTTTGGTCATTTCACATATGCTTTCATGACTTATACTTACTATAAAAATATTAAAAATTATGTATAAATTCAGTAGGTAACAAGTCTTGGGTGCTAAATATGGTTTTAAACCATACTATGCACCTAATTAGCGTAAAAGTCGATAATTGACGATATTTGCAAAGTTTATGTGATTCTGAGATTTTCACAAACCTTGGATCGTCAAAATATTTTATTTTTCATATTAGATCAGTAGGAAAAGGTTTTGCATGTTAATCATATGTAAAACACATTTTATTTGCAAAAAGGGCATTATCGTCAATTATAGAATTTATACAAGAACTCAATGTTATGGTCAGTATATAATCTGAACTAATATTTCAAAAATCCTTAAAAATAATATCACAACACTAGGTAATGAGTTTAAAGTCAAATTTATGTTTTAAACTTGATTTACATGCTTAAGGGTACTTTAGTCCTTTTAAAAGCATTATTTTCGATAAATTGCATAACATCAATTTGAGACCAGAATGTAGTGTCAAATTATTTTAGACGTGTTTATAAATCAGTACCTAACCCATTTATATGTTCATTTATTCAAAAATCTCATTTTTAGACCATAAGGGTATATTGGTCGACAACAAGCATAATAATGGAAACTTGCATAAAATTCAGAATTTCCAAATGACCATGTAATATAACCTCAGAGAGTTATACTACAACATTATATGGTCATTATGGAAGCTTAAAACATAGAGGAATTAAGCTTAATCGGGTCAGAACTGAAAGTCAAAGCAAAAGTCAAGCTTTTGCGACTTTCGGTTGTGAACCGAGCTTAAACTTAGAATTGTCGGGTTGAACATGTTTAGACATGTTCTAATAATATTTACCAAGTTATTAAAGTGACAAAACATGATTTATATCCTCTACATTATCAGATTAGATTTTTATTTAAAAATCTGACTAGTTTGACTTTTTATTTAATTACTTTGACCTGACAATTAACTAAGTAAACTTGAAAATTAGGAGGTGCCCTTTTGAGGGATTAACACCTACCTAATTATGATCACGTAGCCATATTCACCTCGAACAATGGCTGGACCATTTAGGTCTAAACCGAAGGTCAAAGCCATTTTGCGACAACTTTGACTTTCAGTCTTTAAACAAACAAAAACTGGACTAAGGTGGCTAAGGACACTTACAACGGGTCCTAGCTTGAACTTTAAACTCAAGAGAGCTTCCTTTTTTTTTATCATGAACCTCAAGAAAATGCTCAAGAAAGCTTAAGCAATGAGAAGATGAGAATTTTTTGAGTGAGCAAGGAAATGAGGCTGCATCAAGCCCCTATTTATAGTTAAAGGAGCTTGTTTAGGATCATTCCAAGTGTTCTAGGGTGATTTAAGATGGTTACAAGTGTCCAAGAGGTAAAATGAATCTGTTAGCATGCTGCTGGTTTCGAATTCTGGTTGCAGAATGGTTTGTGTAGGGAGCAAGGCTGCATGCTGGCAATTGTCCAGACACGCGCCAGGTGCAGGAGGGTCTGGCGCGCCACGCGGGGCAACCCAAAATCCAAACTTGTTTGATTGTTTAAAAGTTTAGTCCCTGCACTTTTGTAACTTCAATTTCTTTCATAATTAGCACTATGGGCCCTTCCATATGGGTTTTATGTATTCTTGGAAGTATGATCAAGTACTGTTAGGTTCCGGTTTCGTTAAAAGGTCTCTCAGAGGTAGAATTATCATATTGACACTTTCAACCCCTCTTCTTGGAATTTTGCAGATTAATCATACAATGGTACTGAAACCTTGTGAATTCATCATCAGGTATTCTTGAGAGTATAATCAAACATTACGAAGCCCCGGGTTCGTTAAAAGGTCACTCAGAGGTAAGCATTAACATGTTGACACGTTTAACCCCTTTGTCTTGTAAATTTTCGATTTCTTTCACAGACGGCTTCTTACGTCCGATAATTTACTCATTCAAGTATACGAACATTGTGTGAGGTCATTCAGATATGTTGACACTTTTAGTCCCTCCGCATACATATTTTTAATGTTTGTCAAGTTTAGTCCTTCAAAATCAATCTTTCACACTTTTAAGGTTTGGGACACGTGTCTCCACATAATTGGACATGATTTTACAAGGTGTTACATCCTCACCCCCTTAAAAGAAATCTCGACCCCGAGATTTACTGAAATAAGTGAGGGTACTTCGGGAATCCCATTTTACTTTCACAATCGGTACATGCTTCCTTCGGAGCTTTTTAACCTGTTGATCCTCGATCGATATAGGTCTTTCAACAAACCTCAGGCTTTCATCTATTTGTACGTCTTTATGAGACATTGCTAGTGATTCATCAGCTAGACACTTCTTTAGGTTACAGACGTGGAACACATTGTGAATTCCACTTAGCTCCTCAGGTAAGTTTAGCTTATAAGCTACACTCCCGACACATTCGATGATCTCGAATGGTCCTATGTACCTTGGGCTTAGCTTGCCCTTCTTACCAAAACGTATCACACCCTTCCAGGGTGATACCTTTAGTAAGACTTTATCTCCTACCTCAAACTTTAGAGGTTTTCGTCTCTTATCTGCATAGCTTTTCTGCCTATCTCTGGCAGCTTTTAGAAGATCACGAATTTGGATAATCTTGTCCGTAGTTTCTAGGACTATCTCAGGTCCTGATAACTGAGTCTCTCCAACTTCCGCCCAACAAACAGGCGTTCTGCATTTTCTCCCATATAAAGCCTCGAAAGGCGCAGCCTGAATGCTGGTATGGTAACTATTGTTGTAAGAGAACTCAATTAAGGGAAGGTGGTTATCCTAGCCACCACCTAAATCAATGACACATGCACGAAGCATGTCTTCCAATGTTTGAATTGTACGCTCACTTTGCCCATCCGTTTGAGGATGATAAGCAATACTGAAATTCAAACGAGTGCCCAATGATTGTTGGAAACTTTTCCAGAAATGAGAAGTGTATCTAGTATCTCTATCAGATACAATAGATACTGGCACTCCGTGGAGAGATACAATCTCGTCCACATATAACTGAGCTAACTTATCGGAGCTATGAGTCTCCTTGATGGGTAAGAAATGAGTTGACTTAGTCAGTCTGTCAACTATGACCTATATTGTATCGTTCCCATGCCTTGTGTTAGGTAACTTGGTAATGAAATCCATGGTTACCATCTCCCACTTCCATGGGGGAAGTTCTAACTGTTGTAGCAAATCTGACGGTTTTTTATGTTCAGCTTTAATCTGAGCGCACGTCAGACATTTAGCTACGTGTATGGCTATGGATTTCTTCAAACCCATCCACCAATAGTTGGCTTTTAAATCTTGATACATTTTGTTACCCCAGGGTGAACTGAATATCTGGAGTTATGAGCTTCCTGGAGGATTACATCTCTAAGTTCTCCACGAATAGGAACCCAGATCCTACCATTCAATCTGAGGATTCCATCTTTTCCAGGTGACAACTGATCAACAGTTGCACCTAACTTCTCACCTGAAAGGTTAGCTTCCAATACAGCTTCTTTCTGAGCGGCTAACAGCCTTTCATTCAAGTTGTTCTTAAGTTCGATACTCTTGGCATTAATCCGTATAGGTTTAATCCTTTCCTTTCTACTTAATGCATCTGCAACTACATTCACTTTACCAGGATGGTAGCGAATCTCACAATCATAGTCATTCAAGGTTTCCATCCAACGGCGTTGCCTCATATTGAGATCCTTTTGATTAAACAAGTGTTGGAGACTTTTGTGATCTGAGTATATCATACATTTGGTTCCATACAAGTAATGTCTCCACAACTTAAGTGAAAATACAACGACACCCAATTCCAGATCGTGGGTGGTGTAATTCTTTTCGTGCACTTTCAGTTGTCGTGATGCGTAGGCAATCATTTTGCCTCTTTGCACAAGTACACAGCCCATGCCGGTGTGTGAAGCATCACAATAGACAACGAACTTTTCTATTCCTTCAGGTAATCTTAACACATGAGCATTGCTCAACTTTTGTTTGAGGATCTCAAAGGACTCCTGCTGTTTAGGACCCCAATCAAACTTTACATTCTTGCGGGTCAAGGTAGTTAGAGGTGCAGCTATCCTTGAAAAGTTCTCGATGAATCTTCTATAATAACCTGCTAATCCCAGAAAGCTGCGAATCTCTGTAGGTGTCGTAGGTGCTTCCCAGTTCATGATTGCTTCTATCTTAGCAGGATCCACTTGGATACCACGCTCGCTTACAACATGTCCAAGGAATTGGACTTCGCGAAGCCAGAATTCGCACTTGGAGTATTTAGCATACAACTTCTCCCGCTGTAGCAATCCTAGGATGCATCGAAGATGTTTCTCATGATCAACTCGATTACGAGAATAGATAAGTATGTCATCTATAAAGACAATGACGAACTTATCTAGGTATGGCTTGCAGACTCGATTCATGAGGTCCATGAATGTTGCAGGTGCATTAGTGAGCCCGAAAGGCATCACTAAGAACTCATAGTGACCATATCTCGTTCTGAATGCGGTTTTAGGTACATCTTCAGTTCTAACTTTGAGTTGATGATGCCCTGACCTTAAATCAATCTTTGAGAAGAAGCTTGCCCCTTGCAGTTGATCAAACAGATCGTCTATCATGGGCAATGGATAACGGTTCTTGATTGTCACTTTGTTTAGCTCACGGTAATCAATGCACAGACGCATTGAAGCATCTTTCTTCTTTACAAACAGGATAGGTGTTCCCCAAGGTGACGAGCTGGGTTGTATAAAACCCTTTTCCAGTAAGTCATCCAGTTGAGTTCTCAACTCTTTCATCTCTGTTGGTGCTAAACGATAAGGAGCTCGTGCAATCGGTGCTGCTCCTGGCAGGATATCAATTCTGAACTCTACTTGCCTCTCAGGAGGTAATCCAGGTAGTTCATCAGGAAAGACGTCTGGATACTCAGAAATAATTGGAATGTCTTCTAACTTGGGTTTTGGATCATCTACTGTCACATGTGCCATGTAGATGACACATCCACTTTTCAGACACTTGGATGCTTTGAGTATAGATACATTGTCGGGCAAACCATAGTGTGTATCTCCATGAATGGTGATCAACTCACCAGATGGAGTTTTGATGTTAACTAGTTTCTTATCGCAAGCAATTTGGGCTTGGATATGCGACAACCAATCCATGCCTAAAACTACATCAAACCCAACCAATTTCATTAGCAAAAGTGATAGCGGAATAGAATGATTCTTAATGGATATAAAGCATCCATCAAGAAGAGTTGAAGTGGTTTCTAAGGTACCATCTGCGAGTTCTACCTCATATTTAATGTCTAGAGTTTTAATAGGCAGATTCAGCAACTTACTAAATTTAAGGTCTACAAATGATTTATCAGCACCTGAATCAAATAAAACTCTAGCATAAATATCATTAATGAGGAAGGTACCTGTTATAACTTTATCATCATTCACCGCCTCCTTGGCGTTCATCTGAAACACCCTAGTATTTGTCTTTTTCGCCTCATCAGGTTTCTTGGTGTTCTTTGGGCAGTTAGTCTTAATGTGCCCTTTTTCATTACAACCATAGCAGGTTGCATTTTTCAAGTTTCGGCACTCCAAAGTTTTGTGCCCTTTTTTCTTACAGATCCCACAAGGCTTGGCTTGAGCATCTAGATTGCATTTCCCAAAATGCCTCTTATCGCAGTTCTTGCACCTGGGCTTGTCACCAGACTGACCCTTCTTAAACCCAGAGTTTTCCTTCTTCTTCTTATTTGAATGGTGGGACTTATCATCCTCCCTCTTTCTCTTTCCATCCTCAGTGTTCTTCCTTGACTTACTCCTTATAACATCCAGAGTAAGAGACAGTGATAGATCTATAGCCGATCTATAAGTGGTAGGCTTTGAGGCCTTGACATTCCCCTTGATTTCAGGGGCTAAACCACCAATGAAGCGCGCAATGCACTTAGGCTCTGGAGTGACCAGGTATGGAACGAGTCGGGGCATTGAGTTAAAACTAGTAACATAGGATCTACAATCCAGATCTTTCATAACCAAAGTGAGGAAATCAGTCTCCACTTTCTCCACTTCGTGTTGTGGACAGTAAGTGTCTTTCACGAGTTCAACAAACTTAACAAAAGAGAGGTTATACAAAGGAATCTTTCCTGTGGATTGCACTAAAGCTTTCCACCATGTCAGGGCGTCGCCTTTAAAGGACTGAGACACAAACTTCACAATGTCCTCCTTGGCACACCCACTGATATCAACAACTGTCTCCATCTCATCTAACCATTTCATACAATCAATAACTCCCTTTCCCCATTGAAATCCCTTGGTTTACAAGAGATAAAATATTTGTAAGTACAACCCTGGTTGTACCGGGGAGCCTGATCAAACACAATCTTTTGGGGTTCACTTCTTTGATTGGATGAATGTTGATATTCATCCTTTTTTGACGTATGCGGTTTCGATAGGGACTTAGAGTGAGTTTTCGATCGATCATCACTCGGATCTTTAAGTACTTCATTCACAGCTCTAGTAACTGCTGTGTTTATCATAGCTTGAAGTTCGGCGCCAGTAACATGCAGCCTTGTATCATTATTGTTCCCATCAACTGGGTGACTATACGAAATGAGTTGAACCGGTTTGGTTTTCCGACGAAAGCCTCCTCGTTTCGAATTGTGGATGCGGCAACTCGTATCAAAAATCGATTCTCCGGCAAGTCGTCTTGCCTCCGGTGAGTTGTTGGGACCTTCGGCAGCGTTTACGAACTCTGGTGGGTTTCCCTTGGTTCCAACTATTTGTTACCGAGTGAGAGAAAGGAGATGGTGAAACTTGTTACGGGTTGAAGGGTTCAGTTTTATAGGGCATTGGACTTGGGTTTGGGCTCATAGGTCGTTGAAATAAAAAGGGAAGGAATGAAATTTGTGCTGTAAACATGTGGTAAGAATGGTAACCCGTAATCACGCGTACGGCTGTAAGTGATGATTTTTTTTTTTTGAGCGGCAAAAAAAACCAAATACATTGTAAGTATTAAATAGAATTAGAATATTTAATTTTCAATCATTCCCAAAGTGGACAAATTAGCTAAACCTTTTCTTGTGCATTTAGAAAAGTTTAGTCTACCGACAATTGCGAATCTGTGGAACAATAAGATTTCTAAAATATTAAACAGACAAGGAAATAAGATCATTATAAAAACTTTGATTATTTAATTTACTAATGATTAAATACGTTGATTTTGGCTCTAGGAAACTTTGATATAGAAACAACCAAAGTTGGAAATTTTGATAAAAAAACAATATCAAATTACTAAATTGGTTTCACTTCACCAACCAACTTCGTTAGTCTCTCTATATATATATTAGGGAGCCGCTAAAATACGATTCACCTACAGTTGTAAGAACCGCGAGAACCACTCTCAACCAATCAGATTATGGATCTCAAAAGGGTAGTTTGGTCATTTACCACCAAATGTCATTTCACAACCTCTCTCCTCTTTTATAATGTCAGTACTCTTTTGTCTCTCTCCACCTTTTTGAAAAACCAGATCTCATATTTGAAACCCTTTGAATGGTTTTTTGAATGTTTTTTTTTGGATGTGTTGTCCCGATCTTTTGATGTTGCAGGCTGTTTTGAATGTTTTTTTGGATGTTTTTGTCCCGATCTTTGATATTGTGTCTCTTATTTTGTCCCAATCTTTGTTGTTGTAGATTGTTTGAATGTTTTTTTGGATCTGGGAAAACTGAGTTGCATTTGTTTGAATGTTTGTTGAATGATGTAGGTTGTTTGAATGATGCATTTGTATTCTTTGATTCTCATGGGTTTTGATCTGTTGGATTGGGCGGCGATAATGCAAAAAAAAAATAACGTAGATTTTGATGACGATGGCGCGGCAAGGACGGTGGAGGGTAGGATTTTGAACCTGCAACTCCACTTTTGCAGCCATTTTGATTATCGGAAAATCTGAGCCAAGCCCCGTTTTTCTCCGAGATACATATTGTTTTGATGTTCTTGGTTTTTTATATTTTTTTCCCAGTCGATAATGATAACAATCTATCTAAGACACCTACCGAGTTTGCGATTTCTGGGTGCGTTCGTTTTGCGTAAAAAAGTTTTTGAAAAAAAAAGTTAAACCGTAAACTTTTTAACGTAAAACGAAAAAAGTTTAACGTAAAACGTAAAAAGTTTAACGTAAAACGTAAAACGTAAAAAGTTTAATGTAAAACGTAAAAAGTTTAACATAAAACGTAATACGTAAAAACGTAAAAACGTAAAAAGTTTTACGTAAAACGTAAAAAGTTTAACGTAAAACGTAAAAATTTTAACGTAAAAACGTAAAATGTAAAAAATTTAACGTAAAACGTAAAAAGTTTAAGGTAAACGTAAAACGTAAAACGTAAAAAGTTTTAAAAGTTTAACGTAAAACCTAAAACGTAAAAAGTTTAACGTAAAAGGTAAAACATAAAAAGTTAAACGTAAAACGTAAAAAGTTAAACGTAAAACGCCGCTTTAAAACAGGACATAAACAAGGGGCGTGAATGCGGCGAATATAAACGCCGCGAAAAAAAATGGGACGTAAAAAACGCCGCGTTAAAATGGGACATAAAAAACAGCGCGTTAAAAAACGACGCTTTGAAAATGCCGAGCTTAAAAAACGGCGTGCAAAAACGACCCATAAAAAAACGATGCGTGAAAAAGCCGGGCGTAAAAACGGCGCGCAAAAATAATTGTCTTTGTTAAAAAAATTGAATTCAAAAATGCTTTTAATAAAAAAATTCTTTTTAAAAAATAAAAAGTAATATAATAAAACAAAAAAAGTAATAAAAAATAATAAAGACAAAAAGACAAAAAAGAGTAATTTTACAAAAACTACCCTTTTGAATTAAAATATTAAAGACATAATAAGACAAAATATATTTAATATTAATTTTAGTTACTTTTAATCTCATCCATCCATCTTCTTGATCTAGTGGTTAGGAACTGGTTCTCGCGGTTCTTACAACTGGACTTGGTTTTCATTTAAGCGGTCCCCTATATATATATATATATATATATATATATATATATATATATATATATATATATATAGGGGAAGGTTCATTTGAGAAGAAATTTTAATTGAGAAGAAAAAGAACAAAGGGTAATTTTATAAAACATTATATAGTTTTTTCACTTATCTCATTTATTATCATTTTTGACTAATTAATTAGTCATAAAGACTATTATCCTCCACGCTAACTTTTTTTGCCTACACGCATCAAAAGTTATCCTACATATTTCGAAATTCATCCTACACGTTGAAATTTATCATACACAACTCGTAATTTTATTCTACACAACTCGTAATGTATCCTACGTTTTAAATTATTTATTTTATTTTATTTGAAAAAATATATATTTTGTAGATAAGTTACAAATTATTTAATGTAGTTAGCTAAGAGGAAGACTACAAATTAATGACATATGTAGATTTACCAATGTACCCTTATAGTTCATTAAATACTTCTATTAAATGAAGAAAAATAAAACATTATTATTGGTTGAAATTTCTTCTTTTTTCTTCTTACAAAAAATTTCTTTTCATTTGAACTCTCCACTATATATATATATATATATATATATATATTCAGTATTAACAACTAAATGTCATATACTAGTAATCATATTATTTAAGATTTAGATATGTGGAATGAGTTAAAATATAAAATTCAAAATAAATAAAGATAATATATTTTTTTAACACTTGTTTAATTTGTGTTGTAGAACTAGATAGAAGTACTCAACGTTACTAATGAAAATGTAATAAAGCATTTCCAAAAGATAAAAACATATAGAGGACAATTGTAATTGAGCTATTTTTATATTACATTTAAATACTTTAACTTCTAATAAGATTGTTAAATAAAATAATAAATAAGTAAACAAAATTAGAATAAAAACTCTTCATTAATTGATTTGCGAAAATAAATCTTTAGTTCACAAGAGTTCAGATTTGATTTTCAAAACTGGTCGGATTTTGGGAGCTCATTTTGGCGGATGTTACAAACATGTTGTAGAGTCATCCCCTGTGTCAACTTTCACCTGCACGGGAAGGGGGGGACATCAAAACCCATACCCATTAAAAAATACACAGAAAAACAGAAAAAAAAAAAAAAAAAGTAAAAAAATGAGGTACACATCGGTGCACATAAAAAAAATTACCGTAAAATTGTTCACACCATCAGACATCTTATCCAGATGGTTTACATTGTAGATCTTCATGCCATCATCTTCTACAATAGTTGTGATCTAACAGTACAACATTCCCTTGTATATCTCCTTACCGACCTCGACGAAGATAGGGGGAATATAACATTGCGCATTGCTCCTCTATTTCAAGACCTGTTTTTAATTCGTCTGAGCGGTCGTCAGCCATGAAGTGGGCAACCCTCTGTATCTTTGAGCTTCGAGAGCTGAATCGTAACACAACAGAAACTGGACTAGCGTATTCGCCTAGGAAGAATTAACCTTGAATGTTGCGTTAGAACTCTCGCAGCGGGAAGTAGTTTTCATGTGACATGACATCGGGATTTCTCTTAAGTATATTGGAACCCAAAGAACATATCACTCAGCCAACCATGATTTTCCTGGCCGTACTTTTCTAAAAGCTTCACCCACCTACGCTCGAATGTTTCAGGTTTTATGTAAATATTCCAAACAAGTTTATGTAAGGCTGCTCTGACTTCGGTGTTGTCTTCGACGTCACTTGCAATCTGAATATAAAAAAAGGCATCACGTCTATGAAAAAAAACGTCCGAAGCAAGTTGGTGTAAAATGTTCCGGACAGAGTTTATGCAAAGTTATTTATGACTTAGGCAAGGGGGGAAACAATTACAGCGCATACTTGCCCATACGTTAAGTTTTCGGATGAGAATTTTACCTTTAACGACAGCTTCTTCATTATGTGCCACATGCACAGTCGATGATGAGACTCCGTGAAAACCGCACTAACAGCTTGCCTCACAGCCAGGTAGGCTGCTTTTTGTGCACTTCAAGAAATGACATTAGCAACCAAGTGTAAGCCTCTATGGTCTTGCAGAACAAAAGCCCAGCTCCAAATATCACACACCTTTTGTTGTTGTCCACCTCGGTAAAGGGGATAAAAATAAGATTATACCTGTATTATCCGGGTCATTTTCATTTTTTGTGATTAAAAATTAAAAACCAAAACAGATTTTCTTTCAAAAAAAAATGTTGCGGCAATAAAATCTTGAAATACTATAAATGGGCGATTATAATTACTTGTTTGTTTGGTATGTGGCGTCGAACGCGACAACATCTCCAAACGCTTGGTAGTTGAGCTTAGCAGTTTCGTCCACCCAGAACATGTGGCGTAACTCCCCGTTCTCCACGCTATATTTGAAAGTGTAGTTAGGCAAATGGTCGACCCGGTCTTTCATCTTGTCGATGACTAGTTGCACATCCCTGTCGCCGATAAACATACAAAGACTCCGCAAAAAATTGTTGTAATCTTCTGTCGTACCCTTCACATTGTGATGCCCGCCCTTCAGACTTACTTTGATCTTGTGGGCCACCGAGGGTCCAACCTTATTAAGGCTGCCTCGATGGAGGAAATCTTTAGATGAAAAATCAAGTCTCCGTCTTGTGAGATCTCTATTATACGAGGGAACCATCGGATGATTGTGAGGTTCGTCAAAGTGGTACAACACCCACTTATGGGAGGGCTGAATAAACTTGACAGGGATACAGGCTTTGCAGTCGCAAACCCCGAATGTGGACTGCCTAATCTTTAAAGAAGTGTATACCAGCGTATCAACCTTCTTTTTCAGCTATGGTTTTCCATGGTTTGCACACAAAAGGTAACGATGCGTGATGGCTCCATGCTTCCTCTTAATGGTTCCAACCCTAGTAAAAAACCCGCACTTCTCAGCGTAACTATCATACATCTCAACTACGTCCTGCCATTTCTAGAACACAGCAGTCAGTTGTGGCCTAAGGTGGAATGGGGCATACGATGTCCAGTAACGAGTGCCATTGGGGGCGAACCACGAAGGGCATTCCTCTTCGCACTGCTGGCCACGATCTACATGTCAAAACCCAAAAAAAGGACAAAAAAACATACATATTATTTTTTAGAATGAAAACAAAACATACAAGCACTGCACCCATCGTTTCTTTTTCTCGCATCACACCATGATATATTTTTTGAATGTAAACTCATATAAAAAAAACAAAAAACAGGTTTTAAATTTAATTGGAAAAACTGAGCAAAGACATAATGGTTGAAAAAATGCACCCCTTATAACAATTTCAAAAATCAACCTAACCACTACAAAATACACATCAACATTCGCATAAAAGACTGTTACCCTACGTTATCATTCTAATGGAGGTTCGAAACATAACAGATAAGCAAAAAAACATGACAAACTGTCGCGAGTAAAATCCGTTTACCTATGTTCACAAACAGAAAACAGAAAAAAGAATTTTAAAACAAATAACGATGTTTGCCAGATATATATTATCATTTTCTTTGACTTGAATCCCTGGGACTGAAGGAGTACTGAATGAGAAGGAAGACGATCCATGTTCAACATTCACCGGGGTGTGTGTTTCAGGTGATATTTGGCTACTAACATGCCTTTCAGCTTGGAGCTTGGACGAAGATCAAATCGTCTACTGTTGTTCCAAGAAAGTGATGAAGACTGGAGAACATAGAATTCCCAATAGGATGTCCATCACCGGCAGCAGGGGACCTCTAAGACATGGTGTGCGATGTGAGTTTATGGAATAGTGTGGTGTGAGAAAACGGCAACGGAGAAGGTGTATCTCCGTCGAATTCGCCATCACCGACGTTCGATTGGCTCTGATACATGGGTGAGTTTGAGTCTGGGTAGATGAGCAGGGTTGGGGTAAAATACAGAGAAGAAGGGAGAGATCGAATATATTGGAGAAAATGGGGGGAAGATATGTATTGGGATTGTTGATTTCAACAAGGTTTCTCTAATCATCTACATGTCTTGGGTTTAAAAAAGGACGACTGACTGATATGTGATTTGATACAAAAGCAACAGTCCCCATAAACAAAAATACAAAATTACCAAAATAACCCTCACAATTAATCACATGATGATATGACGTTGCGTTCTTTGATTGGTACAAAATGGTTTCTACGGTTCTCGCAACTCGGCTTGGTTCTCGATTGAACTGGATCCTATATATATATATGTATGTATGGCATAGTTATTATAAAAATAGTGTTATGTGTGAGAAGTGTAAGAAGGAATATGGTGATGACATGTGGCACTAATTAAAATTAAGACTTGAGGGTATAATTGTAAATGTATCAACAATTCAAATATGGTAATAAATATGCAGTTACGAAACTGGATGATTTTTAGGGTTTGATAACCACCCATCCACATAATACATCATTCAGAACACACCAGAACTAAATTCATAACATGGTGTTTTAATAAATTCATAGCTCAATTCATGGTGTTTTACACCTGCATTCCAATAGATGTTCTTTATAATTTATAGTTGTTAATGGAGAATAACGACAGATAGCTATAAGGTACCTATATGCAACATAGCAAATAGCGGATAACTAGCGGGCGGCTATTTTATAAATAGCGATACACTATAAAAAAATTAAAATGTTATATGTATATTATATGAAAATTCCCTGATATATATGTTGTTTTACATGTATACTTAACAAAAATAAAAAAATCCAGCAATTTTATAGTTATATTTAATTGCGATTTATATTAAAAAAATAAAAATTGTCACTGTTATTGCTACAACCCTAAAGCGAGCCTCGACCTATATGCTACATAGTGTGCTGTAGCGATTGCGACACTCACTACAGACAACTATGCTTCATATTGTGTTTTAAACCTGCACTTATATAATGTGTTCTTAGTATGGTGTTTTAAACCTGTAGTTCTATGTGATTTTTAAACTTGCATTTCCAGAATACGTTCTTAGTATGGTGTTTATATCTATTTTTCTGAAGGTGTTGTAAAACCTGCATTCGCATAATCTGTTCTTAGTATGGTGTTTTAAACTTTAAAACACAATGAGGATGGAGAGAGAAGCCCGAAAAACACCATGATTTGAATCAAAATACAATATTTCCAGATTTTTAAAACACCATGTCTTGAATCGTAGACAATCCATCCAACTGTTTAAACCCCATGACTTGAATAGTAATTCATTCATTCCAGATTTAAAAAAAAAGTACTTAGAATCGCAATATTGTGCTTCCAGATTGTTTTAAACACTGTGACTTAAAACCCATGTGGTAGAAGTAGGTCTAGGGTTTTTTTTTGTGGTGGCTGGAGATGGTGGTTAATGATGGATTAAGGTCGAGAAGAGAGCGAATCATTGATTTGTGTGGAGAAGAGAGAACCATGACATTAATCGTAGGTTTACAATTAAAAAGAGAGAATCGCGATTGCAGGGAGGAGAGAGAGAGAGTGAGAGAGAGAGAGTATCGCAATTGTAGGGAGAAGTTATGCAGTTTCTTAATTTAAAATATGTTTATAGATACTTATACCCCAATGAAGTCAAATTAGTTATAAATAATATAAGACAATTTGCTTTTTTGCCATTGTGATCCCAACCATTAAAAAATCAGATCAAACACTTCTTACCCTAAACCCTAAAGCTAAACAATAAGGCTAAAATCTAAACTAAACCGTAAAATCTAAACTATAAATCCTAAAAGCTAAACCCTAAGCTAAACCCCAAATACTAATTATTAGCATAAAACTAAACCCTAAAGCTGAACCCAAATCTAAAACCCTAATAAAATACCCTAAAAGCCAAAATCCTGATATATTTAGGGTTTAGGGGTTAGGATTTAGGGTTAAGAGATCCTAGTTAGGGTTTGACGAGTCGGTTCCAATGCCGCTAGAATGAGTCCAATCAGAGTTCGTTTGAGTCAGTTCCCCATGGTTCCCCACGTTTTTAGTGTTCCCCAATAAACCCTACACTTTATATATATATATATATATATAGGGGAGAGCTATATAGAAAACCCTTAAGTTTTTAGAAAAGTCTGGAAACTCAAATCTCCCCCCATTTTTACCCAACATCCCGGCATTTTTTTTTTGAAAAAAATAACACATGTAATATACATGTTTTAAAGTGTTTTGGGCCAAAAAAAACAAAAAAGCGCCGAAGGGATGTTTTAAAAAAAAATAAACAAATTTTAGCAAGCTTCGGGTGACTAACATGTGTTAGGCACAAAAGGCAGAAACTTGCTGAAATTTGTTTTTTTTTTTTAAACATTCCTTCGGCGCTTTTTTGTTTTTTTTGGCCAAAAACTCTTAAAAACATGTATATTACATGTGTTATTTTTTTCAAAAAAAAAATGTCGGGAGGTTGGGTTTTCTAGGGTTTTCTCAAAATGGAGGGTTTTCTACCTAGCATTATCCTATATATATATATATATATATATATAATCTGTACAACTATATTAAAGAAACTGGGTTTTCTACCCTTTTTGTCATTTTGCCATAAGTACAAGTTATAAAGCAGTATGTACAAAAGAGCCAAGCTATTTTAGAGGGGCTAATCTTGCGTATCATCTAAAGTTTTAAGACACTTTACGGGGTATAATTGGAATTCTATGATTACCCTGTTTCCCCATCAGTGCCAGTTTAATCTCTTCAACTTCCCTTCGCCTTTATAATTTAAGCTATTGAATGCAATAATTAAGTAATTAACCATTTTGAATGGAGAATCAACCATCGTTTTTTCAATTTGCTTCACTGTAATCGATTCTTATTATAATTGTGAATGCTATTGAATGTCCATTGAATTCAATTACATATCCTGCAATTAAATCATTTGCCTTTTCATGTCCCTTTGATCCTCAAAACCCACCTACAGATCGATTTCGTCTATAGCCGATCTATCTCTGTCGCTCTCATCTTCTGTCATCTTCAGATTCTTCACACATCAAAACCCTTAAAGGTAGTGGTGTAGGATCATAAACAGCCCCGATTAACCAACCAATCTGATGCAGCGGCGGTGGTTTCAGAGTACAATCAGTTTACTGGTGACTAAGGTAAGTCAGACTTCTTATTTTGTTTCTTTATTTTCGGAAACTGATGAACGTTTTTATGGTCTAGGGTTTTATTGGCTATGATTTGGTGAACTGTCGTTAAATCTGTGGCGAGGACAAAGGTAACAACGGCTACCCGGTCAGTGATGAATTCTCTGGAAGTGGGTTTTCGGTCAGGAATAGCTGCTGCCATAATTGGGTTTTTGATTTACAATGAATTCTGGTATGTTTATGTACAGGTTCATGACATTAGGATTCAAAGTTTTCTACAATTTTGCTTAGAGATGTAAGTAAAGAACAGTCTTTTTTTACTTCTAGAACCTGTTACATTTTGTTTTTGTTATGTGTTTTGGTTGTTAAAGTGAATCTTTAGGTCACACATTCAAGATTGATGAGGTTTCGTATTTGTATCAATGCAAGAAAGGCTTGAGTGTTTCTACATCGGTGACCGGTCGGAATCAGAAACCCAAGCCGAAACCATTTGCCGCCGGCTTTTAAGTAAGAGAAATTTATCCTCATATCTTTATATATCTTCGTGTTATGATATTAATCGTGTGATTTACTGGTTTAAAGACCATGATTTATATAAACTTTTTAACACGTACAAACAAGTTGAAGCTTCCCCATTAGTTGCAGTTCCACGTTTTTCTTTTCAACTTCCCTATGCAGCCTTTGTTTTGAGGAGTTTGTGAATAGGTTTGTATATGATGATGGTGTTTATATTTCGTGTACATGGTGTTTGAATGAAGAAATTGGGGCCTCACTCACTGTTCATAACAATAATATAGTAAAACTTTATGCAGATAAGAGGAAAGAGTATGCAGTCACGGTCAGTGGAGTCGAGATCATTCCTGACCCGATAATAAAAGGCAAAGAGGCCTCTTTTGTTATTTTCTGCATTCACAGGTAAGTTTTATTTATATATAATTTAAAGTTAGAGATTTGATTATCAATTATAAGTTATTAGTTATTACAATTTGTAAACCGGTTTAGCATGTAAACTTGCTTATCTGGCAAGGTTGCATATGCATTTTTGGTTATTTGTCATTTTCTATTAATTAATAATGTTGTTGGGACATATGAAAAAGTACATTGCTATTTTATGTGGTTACGTATATTTGATCTTTATTTTGTTTGAAACAGGTTACTCAGGCAGACGTTAAGCTCTTTTTTGAATCATTTTGTGGAGAGGTTTGTAGGTTCTCTGTATATGATATATGAAAATTATATATGCTACCTTATTGTTAATTGTATTTTATTGAAATTATTTTTTCATAGGTTTACCGTTTGAGGTTGCTAGGCGACTACCATCATTCTACTCGTATTGCATTTGTGGAGTTTGTGATGGTAGTTTTGTTTTTTCTTAACTGCTTAGCTGTTTTTTTTAAATATGTGCATTGCATTTGTCCATTGGTATAAAATGCTGGCGTGGCAGTGTTTTTTCTTTTAGTTGGTCAAAAATAGGGTATGTAGGGAGCTGATGTGTAAAAACAACCAACTGATGAAGCAGTTAATAAGTATTTACTTGGTAAAGAGGTTATACGTAAAACAAACGAGAGAGACGCAACTTTTCGTTGTATAGAGAACAAAGGCTTGAGTACATGGTGTGCCTGCTTTGGCTTTTGGGATCTAAACGTTTTGTGCTTTTTTTATTATAAAACAAGACTAAAACGGTCTTAACAGTTCGTATATAAATGAAAAGCCAGAAACAAGACATATATGTGGCAAGCAACATATAATTTCCCAGAATTTATTGTAGCCGTTTGGGCCCAAGGTCATAACTCGTAAAACAAAAACAAACATTCTGTATCAATAATGCATTACGAGTGATCTGAATGTGTAATTTTCTGTGATGGAAATTAGGCTTGATGTTCAAATAATGTTTTTTTTCCTGTAACTAATGAGAATGACAAATGGTGTATATGAACAGACCTTGATATATAGGCCAAGTTTCATTGCCCAGGATGAAAACCAGAGGGAGATGATGTGGATGATGCTAACACAACAACAAGGGAATCAAAGGAAGAGATGGGGTTTGAGCCTTCACTTGTAAATGTCATGGCTTTTCTTGAACCATTCTTGTCTAGTTCATTACTCTTATCAGACAGGGAGTCATAGCTACCACTGTCTTTTGGCTTATATAGATATGAGCATGGCCCGTAGGCGCTATATTACCACGTATGGTTAAATATGATCATCTTAATTGATGATGTAAATCCAGGATTCAGAGATCATTAAACTGGATTAGGAATCTTCTAAAGAATCCTTATTCATATAAGAATGACATGTGATTTTTAACGAATCACTTCTGCCAGGAGTGTTAACATGTTTTAAGATGTTAACAGGGATTTGAATCTTTTAAACAGGCCTTACCATTTTGGCCCGGTCTTATATTTGACACGAGGCTAGGTTTCACACTTTAAGATTCTTAATTAAATAATTACTAGGCAGATTTAAAAGGAATGATTTTAATTTATTTATTTCATTTATAATTTATTTATGCACAAAATGGCAAACATGAAATTTATAAAACAACATTCCATTAAGTTATACAATATTACATATTGCCCTAAACGGGTCTTTCACACATGAAATTTGCCCACGCAGGGGCTCAACATACCAACATGCCCACGCAGGGGTCTTACAGAAGACATGCCCACGTAGGGGTCTTACAGAAAGACACAAGTCCTCGCAGGGACTAACACACCAACAATTGTCCACGTAGGGACTAAACAAACATAAGTCCACGCAGGGACTAAACATACAACATACCCTCGTAGGGGTTTATGGAAAGATAGACCCACGCAGGGGTCAACACAAACAAACAAACATACACACCCACGTAGGGGCTTAACAACCAAATATGCCCACGCAGGGGCTCAACAACAGCTGGGAGGATTTAATAATCCTTCTTGTTCTTTCCCTTGAGCAGTCCTATTAATCCCTGGAAGAAGGTCTGCTTCTCTTGGCGGTCGCGGCGAGCTTCCCGCTCAACCTGATTCAATCTATGTAGAATTTCCTCCCGTTCTGGGGGAGAAAATCGTGGCGGCTGCGACTGCGTTCTAATGATAGGCCTGGGAGGTATTGGGTACCCCTGATTCGGGTAGCTTACCCCCCATGGATCTCCGTAGGGTCCTTGGGCATTGAGGGCGTTATAATTTGCCGCTTCCATATAAGGATCTGCCTCAGCGTATCCGTAGTTGTGGTAAGCTGGTGGTTCAAACGGGTTGTAATTACTTGGACCCGTGTACGCTGGTATTGGGTTTTCAAAACCCATGGGCGGTGGCTGTTGAAAAGCTGGCTGCGAAGGCCCACCCATTTGTGGGTCCTCCTGATGAGGCGGGTAGTGACTTGCACTTGACTGTCGTGGGGAGCTAAAATGAAAGTCCCCTGGTCACACCGACATACGGGCACCGGTTCTTCTACGCCTTGGCGGTTGAGGAGGTGGCGGTTGAACTGGTGGCGGTGGAGGCGGTGGCGTAACTGCCACAAACCGATGATCCTCTGATGAATCTTGATGATGCGGCTGTGGCTGTGGCTCCTGGTGCTGCTGAGAATGCTGCTGCTGATGCTGCCAATGAGATGACGAGTGGTGTGATGGTGTATAATACCACTGGTGTTGATCGAAGAGGGCTTGGAAACTATCTGGACCACCGTAGGGTGATCCGTGGAAGGACGATCCATCAGAAATTTCGATGGGGTGGTTCGGAGTACCACTCGCTGGCATGACGGGGTCCGTATCCTTGTCCATGTCATCCGCGTGATCCCCTGAAAAGTGGTCCTCGGGACCCAGTGGGTTAAAACCCACGGGTTCCGGTATGAATCCTACCGGGTTAAACTGTCCCCGAAAGATAGGTGTAGGGTCACCATATGAATGGTGAGATAGTGATCTTTGCAGCGGTACGTATGAGGGCTGCGGATTGTTCGGCTCGTAAGGGTTAAGTGCGGGCGGTGTCGAGCTATGCGAAACCGACCGCCTGGCCGGCTCGAACTGGTTCCTTCGGTTCTCCCGAGGGTCGTCACTCTCGGTGTTTGATGGAGCTCGCCTTCGTGAAGATCCAGCTTCATGATCGTTGGGGGCGGTAATTGGCCCCTTTCCACGTCCTCGTGTTCGGAAGAATCTAGGAGGCATCTTTGTTATTCCTGTCAATAAAGCATGAGATAACAATAACAAAAATATAAAATTTAAAGGACAAAACAAATACCGAAAAGGTGGAATTTGTCCTAGGTTATAAGTCTAGACTCAAAAGTTTAGATACGTGCAATTGTGTAACTGAGATTAAACACAAAAGGCTAGTGTTTAATTCACTCAGTGTTGGCTCTGATACCAACCTGTCACACCCCGATTTCCACGTGTCACCGGTGGGCCCGGTGGGGGAGTATCGTGACGTGGTTGGCAACGTAATAGTCAAACAACACAATATAATAATGCACAGCGGAAGCAAATTTAAAATAAGATACAACCGAATTTATTTATTGTAATCAAAGTCACAATATCCGGTGTTTATCCACAGAACGGATCGAAACAAAATAACATTTAATTGTTCAACAGACTTCTGGCATCCTAAGCTTGCGAGACTTTTATTGATGCTTAGGAGACAATCCAGCCAAATTACGTTTAGTACCTGCATTCAGTCTTTTTGGGAAAATACGTCAGTTTACACTGGTAAATACATTCAACTGACTCATTTTGGAAAATGATTGAAAATTGGTTTGGATGCACGTGGCATAAATCATTTTATTTAACTTGGGAGAATTATTTAATAATTGTAATAATCTTGTGAACGAATTACATGTTACTTATGCGTTCAGTAGCCCGAATCAAATCCGGGTTAAAGATCAATAGACACACCACTTTAAGTGAGTTATACACGGGAGTACGCCTACACCCCGTGCTCAGGTCGTGGCCATCTCGTAAGATGATGCCAGGGATATCCGGGACATGGTCATTAACCCCCCAAAGGCTGTAAAGTAAACAAGACTGTTTAAACGAGCCGATCAAATTATTCAACTACCCACTAAGCGTGGAGATTTGATGCTCGATCAAGCGGTACGCTATGTACCGTAACCCAAGCCCGTATAGGGAAAATAAGTTAAAAGTATTTACCTGATGCAAGTATAAATCACAATAAGTAGAACGCACGTAGCTTTTACTGTCTCTCCTAATCTGGAACGAAGGTTTAATATAACCTATTAGAATTCTAACGGGTCTTTTATTAAGCTTAAGCTTAGACCGGCTAGTTTCAAGATACGGTTCGTACGCACGATTAAGCGAAGACCGGATAGAATGTGATTCAGACCCGACAAGTTTGAAGACTTGTTTAATATGGGTTTATTATTCACATTCTGGATTTTGAGATAAAATCGTTAAGGTTTGACCCGTTTCGGCTAATTTATGTAAACTTGTTACATAAACCGAACCGTACGCGTAATAAGCGTGACGGGTAGTCATGAGAGCTATATACAGGTTTCCTAAGTTAATTATGTCTCAAATATGTTGTGACATCAGTAAGGCGTCTTTCGTTATGCCCGAAACTAATTTAATCACAAACTATGCCCCGTAGGGGTAGTTTGGTCATTTTAAAGTTTGTAAAAGAGTTTAAATGTCTAACTGAGTTACAGGTCTGATGTAAACAGAAAACATACTCAATTTGATGAGTTTTAACAGTAGGCTAAAGCACGTATGTGAAACTTATCATTTTTAACCAAACTAGGCCCCGTAGGGGTATTTTGGTAATTTCACATAAGCCGACAAGCTCAAAACTGAAGTCTGAGTTTATCAACTTTTGCTTACTGTTAAATATGATAATTTCCTTCTTATATCAGTAGGTATCAACCCGGGTATGTCCAATATGATTTTAAAACATACTATGCGCTAATAACGCTAAATAAGGCGATTAAAGGCCATTACCGGGTTTGATACTTAAATCTGATATTTTTATATTTCCAAAAGGCTCAAAATAATTTATTTATCATAACTAATCAGTGGCAAAAGGTTTGGAGTCGTTTAGATGTGTAAAACTCATTTTATGGCCCGTAAGAGCAAAACCGACAATTACCGAATTAAGCCTACGACTATGAGTTATGCTCAGCCTAAAATTAATTAAAAATCTTTAAAATTCTCAAAATAATATATTACATCAGTGGGTAATTCGTTTGATACCAAAAAGTATGTTTAATTAGGCTATACGCTAATTACGCCATTTTATTAACATAAAGCACCGTAATTACGCTAATGAGCATAACTCTTAATCTACAAGTCAAACTGATGTCAAAATTTGCATACAAGTTTATATATCAATATTTAAGGTTCCTACACTTTTACATTTTCATAATTCACGTTTTAAGGTAATAAGGGCATAACGGTCAACATATGAACAATTAACGGAAACTTGCATATTAATTGGATAACTAATGAACCGAGTTGTATAATCATAGCGGGTTGTTCTAACATGTAACCTAGTCCAATTAAAGCTCTAAGGCATTTCTAAAATATGCCTAAACGGGTCAGAACTGAAAGTCAAAGTGAAAGTCAAACTATGCGACTTTCGGTTCCGAACCGGGTCTAAACAGGAAATAGTCGGGTTGAACAGGTTTGGAGATGTTCTTACACTTATTACTAAGTTATAACAATAATCAAACAGGTTATATATGATCTAGATAGCTAATTATGCATAAATGACCTTTTAAGAATTCTGTTGACTTTTTTTAAGTATATGTTTGACCCGACTTTTGAACTAGTTAAAGTGGTGATCAGGGGAAACCCTTTTGGGGTTTTATTACCCACATAAATACCAACTTATAACTACTTTTAATTCGAGATATGACTGAGCCATTATTGACTAATCTCGAAGTCAAACCGTAATTACGTCGGTTTGACTTTTAGCTAATTAACTAAGCTAAAAATAACTAAACAAGAACTAGCTGACTTACAAGAGTCCAATGCATGAATTTTGATCAGATGGGAGAGTTCCTTAGCTCTAGAAATGCTCCAATGATCAGATGCAAGTGTGAAGAATGTTGTGATCTTGGAGTTCTTTTTATAGTGCATTAGATCACCACAATTGGTTGACAACAAAGTCTAGGATCCATCCACAACCTTCCAACACTTGTTGCTAGTGCCTAGGGATGTCTAGGGGTCTTTTATAAGTGAGAAATGCCGGACAAACGGGTCAGATTCGCGTTAAACAGGCTGCAGCCTGTTTTCTCGTCGCTGGGAACTGTTTACGGACCGTAAACAAAAAAATGCTTACGGTCCGTAAGCATGTCTTAGGGACCGAAATGCTTTTGATCTTTGGTGTTTCGAAAGGGCAGCCCACTTGCACGAATTGTGGACCTTAATTTACAACTTGGGGCCTCCATAATGTGTCTAGAATAGTTTCATACCCTACCATCATCCATTGTTTCAATTTGAAACCAAAAACAAGTACCGAAATTTAAGGTTTTCCATTCTTTTTCTTTGTAGATCATATCATGCTTTTGTGATTCCTTTATTGGCAATAATTTTCTGAATTTAGGCATGAAGGATGTGTAGTAACATTATATCGGGTCTTGGGATTTATAATTGAGGTCGTTCAGAGGTAAAAATTTAACATGACGCCACTTTAAATCCTACCGAATTATCTTTATTAAATTCGGGTTTACAACGCGTTTTATTTTACATGACACGTGTCGTTTTATTATTGAACCCGAAATTTTCGAGGTGTTACATCCTCACCCCCTTAAAATAAATCTCGACCCGAGATTTACTGAAATAAATAAGGGTACTTTTCTTTCATCGTGGATTCAACCTCCCACGTGAATTCGGGACCTCTACGGGCATCCCATTTGACCTTCACAAAAGGTATATGCTTCCTTCGAAGCTTCCTTACCTGTCGATCTTCAATCGACAAAGGTTTTTCAAAAAATGTTAAGCTCTTATCTATTTGCACATCTGTATGTGGCATGACATGTGAATCGTCAGCGGAACACTTCTTTAGATTGCAGATGTGGAACACATTGTGAATTCCACTGAGCTCTTCTGGTAAGTTCAACTTGTAGGCAACTGACCCGACACGTTCGATAACCTCGAAAGGTCCTATGTATCTCGGGCTTAGTTTGCCTTTCTTACCAAATCGCATCACCCCTTTCCATGGTGACACTTTAAGTAGGACTTTGTCACCTACTTCGAAGTGAAAATCCTTACGACTTGGATCCGCGTAACTCTTCTGCCTATTCCGGGCAGCTTGGAGATTGTTACGAATCTGGACAATCTTGTCCGTCGTTTCGAACACGATCTCTGGTCCTGATAACTGGACTTCTCCAACTTCCGCCCAACAAACTGGCGATCTACACTTTCTACCGTATAATGCCTCAAAAGGCGCAGCCTTTATGCTGGTATGGTAGCTATTGTTGTAGGAGAATTCGATCAATGGTAGGTTCTTATCCCAGCTACCTCCCAAATCGATCGCACATGCACGCAGCATGTCTTCCAACGTTTGAATAGTACGCTCACTCTGACCGTCTGTCTGAGGATGGTAAGCCGTACTAAAGTTCAAACGTGTGCCCAAAGATTGTTGGAAGCTCTTCCAAAAATGTGACGTGTACCTAGTATCTCTATCAGAGATAATAGCTACAGGTATGCCGTGTAAGGCTACAATCTTATCAACGTATAACTGGGCTAACATATCGGAGCTATAAGTCTCCTTGATGGGTAAGAAATGAGCTGACTTAGTCAGTCGGTCAACTATAACCCATATCGTATCATTTCCTTTTCTTGTCTTGGGTAACTTGGTAATGAAATCCATAGTTACCATTTCCCACTTCCACGTAGGAAGTTCAGGCTGTTGTAGCAAACCTGACGGTTTCTGATGCTCGGCTTTGACTTGCGCACATGTCAAGCATTTTGCTACATGAGTGGCCACAGACTTTTTCAAGCCTATCCACCAATAATTTGCCTTTAAATCCTGGTACATCTTATCAGCTCCAGGATGAACGGAGTATTTGGAACTATGGGCTTCTTGGAGGATGACATCACGAAGTCCTCCAAAGATTGGAACCCATATTCGTCCATTTAACCGTAGAATTCCGTCTTTGCTAAGAGTTAACTGCTCCTCAGTTACTCCTAACTTTTCATTAGGATAGTTAGCTTCCAATACAGCTTCCTTCTGTGCAGCTAACACCCTTTCTATCAAACTGTTCTTTATTTCCATGCGCTTGGCATTGATTCGAATGGGTTTAACCCTTTCCTTTCTGCTCAAGGCATCAGCGACTACATTCGCCTTGCCGGGATGGTACTTGATTTCACAATCATAGTCATTCAAGGTTTCCATCCAACGGCGTTGCCTCATGTTTAATTCCTTCTGATTAAACAGATGCTGGAGGCTCTTGTGATCAGAATAGATCACAAACTTGATTCCATAAAGATAATGCCTCCACAGTTTTAGTGCGAACACAACGGCACCCAATTCCAAGTCGTGGGTGGTGTAATTCTTTTCGTGCACCTTTAACTGTCGTGATGCATAGGCAATAACCTTGCCCTTCTGCATAAGTACACACCCCATGCCAGTGTGTGATGCATCACAATAAACTACAAATTCTTCAGCGCCTTCAGGTAAGGTAAGCACAGGAGCGTTGCTCAACTTTTGTTTCAACACATCGAAGGACTCTTGCTGCTTAGGGCCCCAAACGAACTTTACTTTCTTCTTGGTCAAGGAAGTTAGGGGTGCAGCAATCCTTGAAAATTTTTCAATGAAACGCCTGTAATATCCTGCCAATCCCAGGAAGCTACGAATCTCCGTAGGCGTCTTTGGCTCTTGCCAATTCATAACAGCTTCAACTTTAGCGGGATCCACTTGGATACCACGCTCACTGACCACGTGTCCAAGAAATTGGACTTCTCGTAGCCAAAATTCACACTTAGAGAATTTGGCGTAGAGCTTCTCCTGACGTAGAAGTTTGAGAATACAACGAAGGTGTTTCTCGTGGTCAGCTTGACTCTTAGAATAAATAAGGATGTCATCGATGAAGACGATAACAAATTTATCTAAGTAAGGCTTGCAGACGCGATTCATGAGATCCATGAACGCGGCTGGTGCATTAGTGAGCCCAAAAGGCATCACTAGGAACTCGTAGTGACCGTAACGAGTCCTAAATGCAGTCTTGTGAACGTCTTCATCCTTAACCTTCAACTGATGGTAGCCTGACCTCAGATCAATCTTTGAGAAGTAACTTGCCCCTTGCAGCTGATCGAACAAATCGTCGATCCTGGGCAATGGATATCTATTCTTGATCGTGACTTTATTAAGCTCGCGATAGTCGATGCATAGACGCATCGATCCATCCTTCTTTTTGACAAACAGGATTGGCGCTCCCCAAGGAGATGAACTAGGTCGAACGAAACCCTTAGCCAGCAATTCATCTAGCTGCGTCCGCAACTCCTTCATTTCGGTGGGTGCCAATCTGTATGGTGCTCTGGCAACTGGTGCCGTTCCGGGAATGATATCGATCCTGAATTCGACTTGTCTATCTGGTGGTAGGCCATGTAGATCTTCAGGAAACACTTCTGGGTATTCAGAAATGACAGGGATGTCTTCTAACTTCGGTTTAGGTTCCTCAATAATCACTTGCGCCATGTAAATGACACATCCCTTCTTCAAACACTTGGAAGCCTTGAGCATAGTCACCTGCTCAGGCAGCCCATACTGGGTATCTCCCCGAATGGTAAGTGATTCACCAGACGGAGTCTTTATTACCACATGTTTCTGGTTGCAGACAATTTGGGCCTGGTTATGAGATAACCAGTCCATACCCAGAACAATGTCAAAACCAGCCAATTTGAACGGAAGTAGAGATAGAGGAAAAGAATGGTTCTTAATGGATATAGCACATCCATCTAACACAGCAGAGACGGTTTCTATGGTACCATCTGCTAACTCTACCTCATAGTTTACGCTTAGGGTTTTGACAGGTAAATTCAACAATTTACAAAACTTATGATCTACGAAAGACTTATCTGCGCCTGAATCAAAAAGTACTCTTGCAAAGACATCATTTACAAGGAATGTACCTGTTATGACATTATCGTCTTGCACAGCTTCTTTCGCATCCATTCTGAAAACTCTAGCGTTAGTCTTCTTAGCCTCCTCAGGCTTCTTGTTGTATTTTGGGCAGTTGGTCTTGATGTGCCCCTTCTCATTGCAACGGTAGCACGTTGCATCCTTTATTTTCTTGCAATCCAGGGTCTTGTGATCCGTGGACTTGCAAATTCCACAAGCAAAAGATTTTGACTGAGTCTGAGAGCTCGACTCCAGTCTGCACTTTCCGTAGTGCTGCTTCTTGCAGATTTTACACTTGGGCTTTTCATCAGACTTATGCCCATCCTTCCTCGATTCAGATCCCTTCTTGTTATCACCGTTCCCACGGTGTTTCTTATTCGACCTTCGTGAACCATCATCTTCACGCTTCCTCTTCTCGGCCGCCTTATTCCTCAGCGATCTCTGTCTGACCGCATCCAGTGTGAGGGATAAGGAAAGGTCAGTTACAGACCTGAAGGTAACTGGCCGAGAAGCTTTTACACTGGCCTTGATCTCGGGTTCTAAACCACCAATAAAGCGAGCAATTCTTTTTGGCTCCGGGGTTACCAGGTAGGGAACCAACCGGGACAGCGTATTGAAGCTTGTCAGGTAAGCTTGACAATCGAGGTTCTTCATCACCAATGATAGAAAGTCAGATTCTATCTTTTCCACCTCATGCTGAGGGCAGAAATTATCTTTGATCAGGGCAATGAATTGATCCCACGTCATGCTATACAACGGGATCTTTCCGGAGGCCTCCATCAGAGATCTCCACCAGGCCAACGCTTCCCCCTTGAAGGACCGTGACACAAATTTTACTATATCCCTTTCAGCGCACCCGCTGATGTCTACCACCGTGTCCATCTCGTCCAGCCATGTCATACAATCGACGGCCCCTTTTTCCCCTGTAAAATCCCGAGGCTTGCAAGACACGAAGTACTTGTAGGAGCAACCCTTGTTACTGGGCCCTTGATGCAGTATTAATTGCTGAGATGGGACACTTTGATGGTTGGTGGACTGACGATCATCACCGTCTTTCTTGGGTCCATTCTTCTTGGGAGGAGGCTTGTTATAAGCCTCTGAATGTGTCCTTGGCTTTGAATGTGATACAGAGTGGGTCCTACTTCGGGTACCACTGTATTCTTCATACTGTCTATCCAGAGCTTGAGTAACAGCGCCGTCTATGATTGCTTTTAACTCGGCACCCGTTAATGTAATCTGGGCGTTCTCATTCGGCTCTGCTGGATGGCTATTGACTTCATTAGAGTTAGCCATTTGTATTGAACTGTTACAGAAAACAAGAACAATATTTTATTTGGAAGTTTATTATGGAATTACCCCTTAGGGTAACTCGTTAACCATGGTAACAGAGACCATATTTGGTTAACTTATTAATCGTATTAATTTAGGATTTCAATTAAAATTTATCCTAACATTAACAATGACAATATATATTAGCACTTAAGGCTTGGTCACATGGACAATTTAAGTTATAAGCTATGATTTCAGAGAATCAAGGCTTTTAAGGTTTGAACCTAGTTCATTACTCTTATCAGACAGGGAGTCATAGCTACCACTGTCTTTTGGCTTATATAGATATGAGCATGGCCCGTAGGCGCTATATTACCACGTATGGTTAAATATGATCATCTTAATTGATGATGTAAATCCAGGATTCAGAGATCATTAAACTGGATTAGGAATCTTCTAAAGAATCCTTATTCATATAAGAATGACATGTGATTTTTAACGAATCACTTCTGCCAGGAGTGTTAACATGTTTTAAGATGTTAACAGGGATTTGAATCTTTTAAACAGGCCTTACCATTTTGGCCCGGTCTTATATTTGACACGAGGCTAGGTTTCACACTTTAAGATTCTTAATTAAATAATTACTAGGCAGATTTAAAAGGAATGATTTTAATTTATTTATTTCATTTATAATTTATTTATGCACAAAATGGCAAACATGAAATTTATAAAACAACATTCCATTAAGTTATACAATATTACATATTGCCCTAAACGGGTCTTTCACACATGAAATTTGCCCACGCAGGGGCTCAACATACCAACATGCCCACGCAGGGGTCTTACAGAAGACATGCCCACGTAGGGGTCTTACAGAAAGACACAAGTCCTCGCAGGGACTAACACACCAACAATTGTCCACGTAGGGACTAAACAAACATAAGTCCACGCAGGGACTAAACATACAACATACCCTCGTAGGGGTTTATGGAAAGATAGACCCACGCAGGGGTCAACACAAACAAACAAACATACACACCCACGTAGGGGCTTAACAACCAAATATGCCCACGCAGGGGCTCAACAACAGCTGGGAGGATTTAATAATCCTTCTTGTTCTTTCCCTTGAGCAGTCCTATTAATCCCTGGAAGAAGGTCTGCTTCTCTTGGCGGTCGCGGCGAGCTTCCCGCTCAACCTGATTCAATCTATGTAGAATTTCCTCCCGTTCTGGGGGAGAAAATCGTGGCGGCTGCGACTGCGTTCTAATGATAGGCCTGGGAGGTATTGGGTACCCCTGATTCGGGTAGCTTACCCCCCATGGATCTCCGTAGGGTCCTTGGGCATTGAGGGCGTTATAATTTGCCGCTTCCATATAAGGATCTGCCTCAGCGTATCCGTAGTTGTGGTAAGCTGGTGGTTCAAACGGGTTGTAATTACTTGGACCCGTGTACGCTGGTATTGGGTTTTCAAAACCCATGGGCGGTGGCTGTTGAAAAGCTGGCTGCGAAGGCCCACCCATTTGTGGGTCCTCCTGATGAGGCGGGTAGTGACTTGCACTTGACTGTCGTGGGGAGCTAAAATGAAAGTCCCCTGGTCACACCGACATACGGGCACCGGTTCTTCTACGCCTTGGCGGTTGAGGAGGTGGCGGTTGAACTGGTGGCGGTGGAGGCGGTGGCGTAACTGCCACAAACCGATGATCCTCTGATGAATCTTGATGATGCGGCTGTGGCTGTGGCTCCTGGTGCTGCTGAGAATGCTGCTGCTGATGCTGCCCATGAGATGACGAGTGGTGTGATGGTGTATAATACCACTGGTGTTGATCGAAGAGGGCTTGGAAACTATCTGGACCACCGTAGGGTGATCCGTGGAAGGACGATCCATCAGAAATTTCGATGGGGTGGTTCGGAGTACCACTCGCTGGCATGACGGGGTCCGTATCCTCGTCCATGTCATCCGCGTGATCCCCTGAAAAGTGGTCCTCGGGACCCAGTGGGTTAAAACCCACGGGTTCCGGTATGAATCCTACCGGGTTAAACTGTCCCCGAAAGATAGGTGTAGGGTCACCATATGAATGGTGAGATAGTGATCTTTGCAGCGGTACGTATGAGGGCTGCGGATTGTTCGGCTCGTAAGGGTTAAGTGCGGGCGGTGTCGAGCTATGCGAAACCGACCGCCTGGCCGGCTCGAACTGGTTCCTTCGGTTCTCCCGAGGGTCGTCACTCTCGGTGTTTGATGGAGCTCGCCTTCGTGAAGATCCAGCTTCATGATCGTTGGGGGCGGTAATTGGCCCCTTTCCACGTCCTCGTGTTCGGAAGAATCTAGGAGGCATCTTTGTTATTCCTGTCAATAAAGCATGAGATAACAATAACAAAAATATAAAATTTAAAGGACAAAACAAATACCGAAAAGGTGGAATTTGTCCTAGGTTATAAGTCTAGACTCAAAAGTTTAGATACGTGCAATTGTGTAACTGAGATTAAACACAAAAGGCTAGTGTTTAATTCACTCAGTGTTGGCTCTGATACCAACCTGTCACACCCCGATTTCCACGTGTCACCGGTGGGCCCGGTGGGGGAGTATCGTGACGTGGTTGGCAACGTAATAGTCAAACAACACAATATAATAACGCACAGCGGAAGTAAATTTAAAATAAGATACAACCGAATTTATTTATTGTAATCAAAGTCACAATATCCGGTGTTTATCCACAGAACGGATCGAAACAAAATAACATTTAATTGTTCAACAGACTTCTGGCATCCTAAGCTTGCGAGACTTTTATTGATGCTTAGGAGACAATCCAGCCAAATTACGTTTAGTACCTGCATTCAGTCTTTTTGGGAAAATACGTCAGTTTACACTGGTAAATACATTCAACTGACTCATTTTGGAAAATGATTGAAAATTGGTTTGGATGCACGTGGCATAAATCATTTTATTTAACTTGGGAGAATTATTTAATAATTGTAATAATCTTGTGAACGAATTACATGTTACTTATGCGTTCAGTAGCCCGAATCAAATCCGGGTTAAAGATCAATAGACACACCACTTTAAGTGAGTTATACACGGGAGTACGCCTACACCCCGTGCTCAGATCGTGGCCATCTCGTAAGATGATGCCAGGGATATCCGGGACATGGTCATTAACCCCCCAAAGGCTGTAAAGTAAACAAGACTGTTTAAACGAGCCGATCAAATTATTCAACTACCCACTAAGCGTGGAGATTTGATGCTCGATCAAGCGGTACGCTATGTACCGTAACCCAAGCCCGTATAGGGAAAATAAGTTAAAAGTATTTACCTGATGCAAGTATAAATCACAATAAGTAGAACGCACGTAGCTTTTACTGTCTCTCCTAATCTGGAACGAAGGTTTAATATAACCTATTAGAATTCTAACGGGTCTTTTATTAAGCTTAAGCTTAGACCGGCTAGTTTCAAGATACGGTTCGTACGCACGATTAAGCGAAGACCGGATAGAATGTGATTCAGACCCGACAAGTTTGAAGACTTGTTTAATATGGGTTTATTATTCACATTCTGGATTTTGAGATAAAATCGTTAAGGTTTGACCCGTTTCGGCTAATTTATGTAAACTTGTTACATAAACCGAACCGTACGCGTAATAAGCGTGACGGGTAGTCATGAGAGCTATATACAGGTTTCCTAAGTTAATTATGTCTCAAATATGTTGTGACATCAGTAAGGCGTCTTTCGTTATGCCCGAAACTAATTTAAACACAAACTATGCCCCGTAGGGGTAGTTTGGTCATTTTAAAGTTTGTAAAAGAGTTTAAATGTCTAACTGAGTTACAGGTCTGATGTAAACAGCAAACATACTCAATTTGATGAGTTTTAACAGTAGGCTAAAGCACGTATGTGAAACTTATCATTTTTAACCAAACTAGGCCCCGTAGGGGTATTTTGGTAATTTCACATAAGCCGACAAGCTCAAAACTGAAGTCTGAGTTTATCAACTTTTGCTTACTGTTAAAATATGATAATTTGCTTCTTATATCAGTAGGTATCAACCCGGGTATGTCCAATATGATTTTAAAACATACTATGCGCTAATAACGCTAAATAAGGCGATTAAAGGCCATTACCGGGTTTGATACTTAAATCTGATATTTTTATATTTCCAGAAGGCTCAAAATAATTTATTTATCATAACTAATCAGTGGCAAAAGGTTTGGAGTCGTTTAGATGTGTAAAACTCATTTTATGGCCCGTAAGGGCAAAACCGACAATTACCGAATTAAGCCTACGACTATGAGTTATGCTTAGCCTAAAATTAATTAAAAATCTTTAAAATTCTCAAAATAATATATTACATCAGTGGGTAATTCGTTTGATACCAAAAAGTATGTTTAATTAGGCTATACGCTAATTACGCCATTTTATTAACATAAAGCACCGTAATTACGCTAATGAGCATAACTCTTAATCTACAAGTCAAACTGATGTCAAAATTTGCATACAAGTTTATATATCAATATTTAAGGTTCCTACACTTTTACATTTTCATAATTCACGTTTTAAGGTAATAAGGGCATAACGGTCAACATATGAACAATTAACGGAAACTTGCATATTAATTGGATAACTAATGAACCGAGTTGTATAATCATAGCAGGTTGTTCTAACATGTAACCTAGTCCAATTAAAGCTCTAAGGCATTTCTAAAATATGCCTAAACGGGTCAGAACTGAAAGTCAAAGTGAAAGTCAAACTATGCGACTTTCGGTTCCGAACCGGGTCTAAACAGGAAATAGTCGGGTTGAACAGGTTTGGAGATGTTCTTACACTTATTACTAAGTTATAACAATAATCAAACAGGTTATATATGATCTAGATAGCTAATTATGCATAAATGACCTTTTAAGAATTCTGTTGACTTTTTTTAAGTATATGTTTGACCCGACTTTTGAACTAGTTAAAGTGGTGATCAGGGGAAACCCTTTTGGGGTTTTATTACCCACATAAATACCAACTTATAACTACTTTTAATTCGAGATATGACTGAGCCATTATTGACTAATCTCGAAGTCAAACCGTAATTACGTCGGTTTGACTTTTAGCTAATTAACTAAGCTAAAAATAACTAAACAAGAACTAGCTGACTTACAAGAGTCCAATGCACGAATTTTGATCAGATGGGAGAGTTCCTTAGCTCTAGAAATGCTCCAATGATCAGATGCAAGTGTGAAGAATGTTGTGATCTTGGAGTTCTTTTTATAGTGCATTAGATCACCACAATTGGTTGACAACAAAGTCTAGGATCCATCCACAACCTTCCAACACTTGTTGCTAGTGCCTAGGGATGTCTAGGGGTCTTTTATAAGTGAGAAATACCGGACAAACGGGTCAGATTCGCGTTAAACAGGCTGCAGCCTGTTTTCTCGTCGTTGGGAACTGTTTACGGACCGTAAACAAAAAAATGCTTACGGTCCGTAAGCATGTCTTAGGGACCGAAATGCTTTTGATCTTTGGTGTTTCGAAAGGGCAGCCCACTTGCACGAATTGTGGACCTTAATTTACAACTTGGGGCCTCCATAATGTGTCTAGAATAGTTTCATACCCTACCATCATCCATTGTTTCAATTTGAAACCAAAAACAAGTACCGAAAGTTAAGGTTTTCCATTCTTTTTCTTTGTAGATCATATCATGCTTTTGTGATTCCTTTATTGGCAATAATTTTCTGAATTTAGGCATGAAGGATGTGTAGTAACATTATATCGGGTCTTGGGATTTATAATTGAGGTCGTTCAGAGGTAAAAATTTAACATGACGCCACTTTAAATCCTACCGAATTATCTTTATTAAATTCGGGTTTACAACGCGTTTTATTTTACATGACACGTGTCGTTTTATTATTGAACCCGAAATTTTCGAGGTGTTACAGGATGTCTCTTTTATGATGCACAACTTACAAAGAAAAAACTACAAACTGTAATATGATATATATTGATAGATTAATGGTCAGTTTCACTACTCATTACATGAAGATTTGTAATCACACTTGATGCAAAAAATTGTAATATAATAGATTAATCTTATATTGTTACTGTATACTTAATGAAGTTGTTTATCACGAGATATTAACAAATGGACAAAAGTGTGTTTTTGGTTGACCAGAACCTCACTAGCTTGCCACTTCGATTGGAGCCGTTACTTCACCTCATACTTCTATCTAATGTTCCGAGTGCTTTTGCTTCTTGTGCCCCTTGCATTTGTGTTATATTACTAATGGTTTATGGTTTGTAATATAAATTATAATTGAATTTGGTATAGTCGGGACACCCGCTGCAACGCGCGGGCATTCCCACTAGTACTATAAAAAGGAGAAGTGATGTACAAGATGGTAATTTTGCCACACGTATCAATTTTAAAGCAACATGTACAAGGTGCTTAAAGCCATTTAAGTTGTAAGTTCTCCCAAATTTTAAGACACCTCAGGGTTAAAATGGAGAAATCCTCCTGCCACGTTTAGGTTCATTCGAAACCCTTGAGCTCTCGATCAGTTTCATCCCTTTCACAGCTGTTTGTAACCGCAAGGTGAAAACGAAGATTAGAGTTTGTGATCCACCCACGAAGATTCAGAAACAGCTAACCCCTAACCCTAGGTGCTTCGATTTGTTTTTTTTTTTTTTTTTTTTTTTTTTTGTTTGGAGTGTTTATTGGCTTTTGTAGATTTGATTACAAGACCCTAAAATCGTTCAAGGTATGTGAATTTTGATTCTTTTGTGTCTCTTATGTTTCCCTTTTTTCATATGATTATATGTCTAGGGTTTGTTATTTGTTAATTTGTTCCCCTGGTATAACTATTGTTGACAATTCTGTTTGTTGCATCCAAATGGCATGCTGATGGTTCATTTCCAGTTGAAGGCTTTAGTCCTGAATTGGAGAATCAAAATGGAGAGAAAGTGAAGCAAAAACCGCTTTTAGAAACCATCATTTATATTTTTCGTTTTGTAAGTATTATATTATACATGAAGAAAGTTTTGTTACAATTTTTCTGTAAATAAAATTTTTACGACACTGGTTTTTGGTATTAGGATTCTACAAATCTTGATTCTTTATGGGTTTTGTATCTCTTCAAAAGATCTTATCTTGTTTTTGTTTATTTTGGTTTTTTTAAATGTTATGCAATGTGGATAAAAGGGTGTTTTAGATTGGGATTAGGGTGTTGCAAATCTTGAAATTCTTGAAAAGGGTTTTAATGTTGCTGATGAATCTTATCTGTAACAGGCAGAATACAGAAGAATAATGGAGGGAAATTTGACTCTGGATAGTGAAGGAAGACCATTTAGAATGCTTGTTTTTAGAGGAAGCTCGAAATCAAGTAGAAAATCGATTCGGTATGTTGGTGTCGCGTTTAAAGGCGCACAGGAGCAAAGTTTGCGGTTTGAAATGGTCGATTACGGGTAACTTATTGGCAAGTGGCGGTGATGATAATGTTGTGTACATATGGGAGGCTTCAAGGATGAACTCAGCGCAGTTCGTGTACCGGTTCACGAACCATGTGGCGGCAGTCAAGTCGCTAGCATGGTGCCCTTATAACTTTGAAGTGTTGGCCTCTGGTGGCGGCACCAATGACGGGTGCATAAAGTTATGGGACACTCAACAAGGAACTTATATCAATAGTGTCAACACAGAAGCACAGGTAAGTCTTTCTTGATTTCAATTTCACCACTTGCTGATGATTGATTTTTTAGATACGAGACCGTTCATTGTTCAGCTGCTCAAGAAGAGATAACGATGATGCATTCTGCCGTCGACATAAATGGGGAGAAGCGACGCTTCGATTTTCGAACTGTGAAATAACTGTAATATTATTTAACTTGTGAAAACTTTGGTAAAGAGAAATTATTATCTGCCATTGTGTTTAGTGATTGAAGCAGTTAAGTAGTTTTATTGTTATGTTCATATGTTAAGATTTTAATTCTGAATAGGAATGACACAACAAGACCTTTATCAAACAAGACCATTCGTTGAGGCAGTGCCTGTGATAGACTTTGTCAAACAACTTCTGAATAGGAATGACACAACAAGACCTTTATCTGATGCTGACCGGGTGAAGGTTAGCCTTTTATCAACTGTAAACGAGCTGAACCGAGCCTGAGGTCGCCTAAGCTCGAGTTTGGCTATTTTTTTATATATTGATCATTTTATTAATTTATTTATATACATTTAAAATTACTATTATGTATATTTATCATTACTATTTTGATACATTATGTATATTTCATTGATGCGTTGGTGACCGAACAGGATTTGAACTCTCAGATCGGCACGGCTCTGTGTTTAGCTGCGGCTTCGATGGCGCGCCGGATCCCGAGCCGGTTTATTTGAGGAGGATGGTGGTGAGGATTGAGAAGTTGTTGAAGGTTGACGGTTTTAAGGCGAAAGCTGCTTTGTTGACGGTTTTAGGTAGTGTGATTGGTGTCGGTGGTGTTCTTTCCACTTCGGTTATTGTGAAGAGTTTGGTGAGTGTTTTGGTTGGGTTTGTGGTGAAGAGTGAGGATTGGAGTGTGAGGAAAGCGGCCGCTGAGGCGTTAGAGAAGTTGGCGGTTGTAGAGAGGGATTTGATGTTGGAGTTTAAGAGTGAAGGTTTGAAAACATCTGAGGCGAAAAAGTTTGATAAGGTGAGAGGTTAAGAGTCGTATTCATTAATTGACATGTGTCGTGATGGTTTAGTATCTTTAGATTTAATTATTTAATACCAAATGTGTTTGATATAATGCAGGTGAACTATGGTGTACAAGTAAACATCACAACATGAACGGGCTGGGGCGGGTTAACGGGTCAAAATGGTTCACATTCAAAGTTAAACATAGGTCAATTAAATTGTATCTAGAAATTGCAAATCAAAGTGTTTAGGTTCAGGGTTTGGAATTGAGGGTTTGAAGCAAAAATGTATCATTTTTTTAAGTATCATTAGTATGTTTTGATAAATATAACATAACCATAGCTTTAAACAGTAAATGCTAAACCATTGGTTTGGTTTACGCTGTAGGATTGGTTTTAAAAACCACACCTGAGGCCCGAGGCACTCACACGTTGAATGCTGCGATTATATGTTGAAGCAAACTGAAGGGGGGTCTCTTGTGTTTTTTTTATTATGCATATATACTACTTGAGAGTTAAGGCCTGGAAGACTTAGGTTGCTCATAAATTCTAATGCATATGTATGTGTAGGTACTTGGAAGAGACTGGTCATACCCCTTAAAAAACAGTCTGGCATCACATAATGTGTTGTTTATGAGTTCCGGGAATGTCTGCAAAATAATTGTATAGTGTGTATTAGATAATATGATGTTACTGGTTCTCCTGGTATATGTTTTAAGTTTGAAACTCCACATGAATCATTAATTTATAAGTCTCTCAATGTATGTGTTTTGGCAATTGACCAAATGGACCTCAAATGCGGAGGATCCATGCGGAGCCAAAAAATGTATGGGAACGAGATGTACAGGACAGGATCGAAAAATAAATGGGTTGAAACCCTAAAAGTCAGATCGAAACCTGACAGAAAAAGAATCCGACTGGCTTAAAGGGGTATAGGGCGGATGCGCTTTGATACCTAGCTACTACAAGATCATGGAGAAAGCTGGAATGTTTGGTGAAATAATCTACCATGTCTAATTCTTTCAAAAACAAGTAGAGGTAATTATTGATCTGATTTGTTTTATTTTTCCTGATATGACTACCTAACGAGTGTCTATTGTAATGTAAGAATTATTCAGCAGGTAAATATGTGGGATTTATATAACCAAATAGCGTTTTCAAAAAGGAGATGTATTATCCTCAATCCTTTTGTTGTCTATATCAATAAGCGATGGCAATTTTGACCCGTTTACTAATAAAAATGGTTGATTTGGGTTGTGTATCTCAAACGGGTCAAATAAAATGTCACTCAAAATGTCCTTTTCTTATGCACACAACCTTATCATATATTCAAATAAATTATTTATGTAATAAGGTAGGTAACATTTTAATTGTTTATATAATGAAGTTTAAATGGGAAAAACATTGTGTGGATCAACCCAGGCAGTTTCAACTGGTTATCCAACCCGCTTGACCCACCCTGACATTAAAGGGACTTTGTATTTCCTTTGTGTAGAAAGATTGGACATGGAACTCCATCTTCTTCTTCCCCCATCCATATCCAGACTACCCAGTAGAATGTGTGTTATCCGACCTCTGTATGGTGCGGATTATGCATGGTATGGGGCAAAACTTCTTAGCAACGTAAGTCATTCATGTCGTTTTTATATATTTCAAACACTTTTTTGTTATTAACATTTCGTTTTTGTCAAATCTCATGCACTTTTTTATTGGTGACGCTGACATGTTTTCTTTGCACGTAGTCGAGCACCTTCTCGAGTTCATGGTGTATTAACAAAACGGATTCCCGACCCAAGTCCAGAAGAAGTTTCTTATGATGAGCGGTGGTTGTTTTATGAGGTTTGAATTTGTAAACGTTTCAAGGTCATTATGTACTCCTGAATACTTCCATAATATCATATTTATCCATAAAAAATATTCATTATCAAATGTGTTCAAAGTACTCAAAAATTTCATATGTACCCATTATTTTCATTTTATATGTTATACACCTATCTCTTTAGACACTCCAAACTTAGATATCCTAATGCCAGTTATAATAGAATGGCATGCATGTCTAAAGTTAAAAAAATGGTTATATTTGATAACATGTTTTTTTTTGTTGGGTTATGATATTATACCAAGTTTTGAAAGGGGTAAAAAAATCATACAGACAATGTTTGGCTAGCTCAAAACAAGTTTTAAGCAATGTTTACAAGATCTATTCGGAACACCGAACCGTCTAGCTACCGGTTGCATCTCTTAATCTTAAATATATAATTCATAGTGGCTCATTTTCAGTTATACGTATATAATTGAAAAAACAATTTGAATATGAAATCATTCGGAACACCCGCTGCAACGCGCGGGCATTCCCACTAGCAGTGGCGCAGGATAGAAGGGCTTGGGGGGGTCGCCCGACCCCCCGAACTTCTCGATGCGTAGTGTTATGAATAGTACTTTCGTATAGGTATATAGGTTGTCACCCCCCCGGTTTCGGGAAAATTCGGGGGGGGGCGTGGCTTCGCCAATGCCCACTAGTATATATATATATATAGGGGAGGGTTATCTTGAGAATGCTAAATATCGCGAGAACCGTGAGAAGAATGAAAAAACCAATCAAAACCGAATTTTTTTAATACAAACCTCATTGTAATTAAAATACAACATCAAAAAAGAATTTACAACATCAAATAATTCATTTCTCCTCTCAAAATCATTGTTACTAGATTTTTTACGCATGTGTAAATATAACAAATTTACACATGTGTAAATGACAGATTTACACATGTGTAAATTTTCTTTATTTACAAATTCACGTAAATTTAAACGTGTAAATTTAATTTCTAACATTGTATTCGAACAATAATGATAATTGTAAAAAGAAATTTTGAATTTGAATTGTTTTTGACCAAGTTCTTGTGGTTTTTTCATTTGTTCTCACGGTTCTCGCGATATTTAGCGTTCTTATTTAAACCTTTCCCTATATATATATATATATAGAGAGAGAGAGAGAGAGAGAGAAAGTATAATGTACTTCACGGCTTAACGTATGTTAACGTACGCGACAAGAACACAACATGCGTGATTAATATAGATAACATGCGTGATTACATTTTGATCAATGTTCCATGCGTGATTATGCTCCCATGCGTGATTATCACAAAACAAACTGATCCATGCGTTATTAACTGTTCCATGCGTGATTATAGCCCTGATCTGATGGTTACGATTGTCGCGTACGTGAAGTATGATAAGGGCTTTTGTATGTTAACCGCTCTCTCTCTCTCTCTCTCTCTCTCTCTATATATATATATATATATATATATATAGGGTTGAGTTCATTTCAGAACTCTAAATAACTACAGAACTTTCAGAACTCCTAATAAACAATCATTTTATATATAAGTTTTTGTATTTAGGATCTTTTTATCATCTATTATATGTATTTCTTTGATTACATACATGTTAAAAGTAGTTTACATATGTTTAATTGCCAAAATTATATATATGTGTCATAACTAATTACATATATGTAAAAAAACTAGTTTACATATGTGTAATTATAAAATTACATATAAAAAATGATAAAATTACTCTTAACATGTATGAAATCGTAAAAATACACATAATAAATGATAAAATTATGCTAAACATAAAAATATATAAATAAAAAGATTGTTTATTAGGAGTTCTGCGAGTTCTGTAAATATTTATGGTTCTGAAATGATCATGGCCCTATATATATATATATATATATAGGGTGAGGTTCCTCTACAAAGTGTGTTTTTCCTACAAAGTGTAGGAGGTGTTTTGGGCCATTGGATGAGTGGTTTTAATGGTTGAGATTAGATGAGTGGCATTTTTGTAATATATGCATTTTATTTAATGATTGATTTAATTGATTGCGGGCATCTTGGTAATTGAGCATGTTTAAAAAAAGAAACAACCATCATTCATTCATTCTTGCATAATTATCTCCACATTCTCTCTCCTCATTAAACAAATTCTCCTAAAATCAAGGAGAAGTTGGATATAAAAGATTTGATTGTGTTTAAAATCTGAAATTTACTAAATTGCAGTTTGATTTGTTTTTATCTAGGGACGAGAATCGGAGTTCAATTTTGTTTTCTTATCAAGTATTGTGTTTTATATTAGTGATAAAACACATTGTGAAGAAATTGCGAAAAAAAATCTAATAGGACCAGAAAGAAACTGATAAAACACACTGAGAAGAAACATGTGAAGAAAAACACACTGCGAAGAAAGTATGAAGAAAAACACACTGATAAAACACACTGCGCCGAATCTGTAAAGAAAAACACATTAATAAAACACACTGTGAAGAAAAACATACTGTGAAAAAACAGTAAAAAAAACATACTAATAAAAAATCATCTGAAGGATAAGAGAATGATGCACGTTTGATTCTGCGAAACTGATACAATTCCATAAATAAGATATAGGGTTTCCTTAAAACTCTCATTTTGTTGTTTTAGATTTATCTTATTCAAAAATAACTTATTTAATGAATTACCATTGTACCCTTTTATTAAAATTCTCTAGATGACACATGTCATAACCATATCACTTCCTACACTTTCTAGAAAAATATGACTTTGTAGCCAACTCTCACCCTATATATATATATATATTTATATATATATATATATATATATATATATATATGGGGTTAGGATCGTGTGAGAAGCAATAGGCTAATTGAGAAACTTGAGAAGCATTCTGAACCACACATTTTTCCTAAGCTTTTCGTAATATACACATATGTATAGTTTAAAATTCACTATATACATATGTGTATAATTCAATATTTGAGAATATACATATGTGTATATTACGAAAAGCTTAGGGAAATGTGTGGTCTAGAATGCTTCTCAAGTTTCTCAAATATGGTGGACTTCACCTAGGATCCCTACCCTATATATATATAGGGGGAGTTTAAATGAGAACGCTAAATATCGCGAGAACCGTGAGAACGAATGAAAAAACCTGGAGAACTTGGTCAAAAACAATTCAAATTCAAGATTTCTTTTTACACTTATCATTATTATTCGAATACAATGTTAGAAATTTAATTTACACATTTAAATTTACGTGAATTCGTAAATAAAACAAATTTACACATGTATAAGTTTGCTATTTACACATGTGTAAATTTGTTATATTTACACATGCGTAAAAATCCAATAAGAGTGATTTTGAGAGAAGAGATGAATTATTTGATGTTGTAAATTCTTTTTTTGATGTTGTATTTTAATTACAATGAGTTTTGTATTAAAAAGATTAGTTTTGATTGGTTTTTTCATTCGTTCTCATGGTTGTCGCAATATTTAGCGTTCTCAAGATAACCCTCATATATATATATACTAGCCATTTACCCGCGCGATGCGGGGGAGTGGCGATTTACAATAGGATACTCGTTTACCGTTAGTTTATCAGTCGTCTCGTGATATATTGTATAGTACTTAAATTGATTTTCTTATTGGTGATATGTTGGCACTTGTTTTTCTTACAAGGCGGAAACCCACGCGATGCGGCGGAAATGACGATTTATAACGCGGTACTCATTTTCTTTTAGTTTATCAATCATTCCGATAAGCAACATTTGAGGTATATAACCCGTCTCGTCTAAGTCTTTGGAGGAGGCACTAATACCTTTGTATTTTTTATCGTGATATTCATCTTGACCCATTTGTTGAAAGTCTAATTTAAATCGACTTTACAAATGATGGATAAAACATTCAAAGTTTGTTATAGTAATAAAAATAATTAAAAAAAGGGGTCAAATGCCACAATGAGGTTAAACGTGTGTGTTAAAATAGCCTTATTGAAATGCTTTCACGTCCTAAAAAATTGTTTTTCAAAGAAATTACATTATCATTTTAAATATAACATATCTTAACCATAATATAATAACTATAATCATAATAACAAAAAAAGAAAGACAAAACGGTGTTAATAGGTTGGGCTTAACACTACGTGTTTCAACCCAAACCCATGTAGCTTGTTACCATCCCCGCTCAATGTGACAATTTACAACGCCGAACTAATTTTATGTTAATTTATCAATCCTCGTATGATATATTGCATAGTACTTCTGCGGCAGGGATATCATACAAGTACATTTCAATATGAGCTGGTTTTGAATATGGAGAAGTAGATAAAAATACGCGTCACAACGATATATTCTAAATGTAAGAAAATGTTACGTTGTAAAAAATGAGTGTTAAGGAACATCATGTTATGAATATCTTAAAGCTAACACCATGAACCTACTTTACATTGACCCACTTGACAATCCGAATGGCAAGTCTTAAGCACACATATGAATATCTTTCTACTTTGGAGATTATTTTTTTTCCTATTCTTAAATTTAGTAGTTGAATAATACGCAACTGGTGTTTGATTGGGATTTTATTTATTAATTTAGTTGTGATGAAGAAACAATATTAATTATTATTTTTTTTTGTGTTTGCATAATCCAATAAAAAAGATTGTTTAAAAGAACAATTTACCCTTTTAGGGGTGTATTTATATAATGCAAACATATACAAATAGAAATAGGATTTTAACGTATCTCAAACATGAACCATACTTGATGCATCAAACAAGGGAAATACCCACTTTGACCAAAATTAATGCACGCACATATTTAAAACAGCTGTGGTTTTAATGCTCCACTAAAAATGTTTCTTTTATTTTAGCAACCAAGTGACAACAGTCAACACAGAAATAAGTTTCATCGAATTGAAAAATAAAAGCAATGACCACACAATCTCTTAATCAAATTGAAAAATTAAAGCAGTGACCACACGATCTCTTAAAAACAGGAATTTGCCAGCAAGAGCTTTTCCAAAGCCTCTAGTACTGTAAATCTGTAATCAAACACTTACGAAGTTGCAACAATCAGCTTGCTATGCAACTCTGGTCCAGATGTGAACATTTCCAATAGAATTCTAAGACCATGTGTAGTGGTTATTGTGAATAATGCCCCACCCTTGGGCGTTGTCCACCACGTGTCGTTCTAGTCAGCAAAGCAAAGGGGCGTTTTGAAGAAATGGGCGTAGTGGGATAATGGCCCCACACTTGGGCGTTATTCGACACGTGGCACTCCCATAATTACCCAATTATCATTTCTTTTTTAATTTTTAAAACAAATAAATTATCATTGGCCATCAAAACTTCTCTCACGCGTTGTTTTTAAAACGCTCCGACAAATTGTTGGCCGAAAAACACCCATGGGGGCGGAGATTCCGGCGTGGTGGGGCGTTCTTTTCAAAAACACGCCCAAAAAATGGACCACTACGCATGGTCTAATTATAATAGAATTGACTAAATTTTATATATGAAACGAGCCTAGCTCGAGCATTAGGAACTGGGCTCGGGCTAGGCTCGTTTGCACCTCTACAAATGATAATGCCACCAACCCAACTCACCTAGGGCTGATTAGTTAAACTGGCTTACAAATAGAATCATTTGCAACAAAACGTTTTGATCAATGGCTAACCTGAGAAGCTGAATCCAATCAACAAGATCACTCAAGTGCTCATCATGGTCACATTATACCTCCCAAAGAGAAACATAATTAAAGGGTATCCAATAACATCACATTATATCAAAAACTAATGACCAGCATTATAAAGAATATTTGCAAGATCTATGCCTACTATTTCAACAAATTAGGTAGTTCATCATCACCACTGTAAATTTCAAATATTTTAGATTATGATCGACACCATCCTAACCTTTTTTTAATCAGCCCATCATGACCCAAACTCATCCTAACCCGGAAACCAACCCAACCAAACCCGCCTAAGTTGAGGGGCCAAAGTTGGTTAATGTTGACAAAAGTTGAGGGGCTAAACATATCATTATTAAAGTTAAGGGGTTAAATATGTCATTACCAAAGTTGAGGGGCCAAAGTTGATTGATGCCAAAGTTGATTGATGCCAAAGTTGAGGGGCCAAAGTTGGTTGATGTTTACAAAATAACATTTTAATCATATTTAGAATTTAGAATTTAAAAATCATACCTCTTTAATACCCATGGATTTCATGAGCAGAACGACACCATCAACAGGTGTTTTTAATATTTCAGCAGTTGAAAAGTCTGCAAATATGTTGTTAAAGACCGCAGACGAATAAAGACGATAACAATGGCCCGGCCCGACACAAAGTCTTCAACACGCATGGTCGCACTCATTAATATCAGTCGTAGTGGATGTATCTTCTTGTCAGCGATAATCGTTTTTCCCGTTGAAACCTCGTATGCGTTTTGTTGCTCATGTATTTTCTGACATTAAAACACAGTCAGTCAAATATACTGTTTTCTAAGTGATACACATTATTTACAGAAAAAATAAAAATAACTAAAGCACGCTTACCGGCCTGGCGTTCTACTATAACGCGAGACAACATCCCAGTAAGTATGTCGGTATTCAGACTCCTCTCATGAGCCTCATCCAATATTATAGATGAATATCGCTTCAACAAAAAATCATTCTGCAACATAAACATGATATCAACACTCAGTGATGCTTAAACTATGAATTTCAACTAACATAAAAGAAAACAAAAAACCTGCAATTCGCGAAGCAATATTCCATCGGTTATGAACTTGATTGAACAGCTGTCGCCAATCCTCTTGTCATGCCTAACTTGAAAACCAACCTCCTTCCCTAGACCAACACCAACCTCAAAAGCCACACGCCTTGCAGTAGCAAGAACCGCCACACAACGCAGTTGTGTAACACCAATAATCCCACTTCGACTGCCATGATTTTTGTTACCAAATCCAGAATCAAATTTAGCTGTTAAGTGTCTCATCAAAACTCTGTATTCAATCTAAACTCACTTGATGTCAGCAAATCTGCATCGATAAAGTTTTGCATCTTCTTTCCGTCAAAAGTAAAATTAACATTCAATATCACACATATATGAAATTAAGTAACCTGGTTCAGTAAAGGTGTACCTATTTTCAAAAGAAATGTAGGCATGAACGTAACCTATCATCAAAATCGCGAAACATTAACTGACAAAAAGAAAACAGACAACGCTTAGCAAATTAGTGCAAACATAGTCATGTTAAATAGCCAAATATCAAACGATTCAAAGTGAAAATAAAATAACTAAGTCACTGCAAACTGGGCAAACAATTACCTTGACTTCATGTCCAAAACCGATCAGATCCGCAAAAACCCGGCCACCACCAGAAGCAACGGCGTCGTTGAGGTTTTACGCCGGCAAAAAAATTGTAATGTACTATTCATGTTTCACAGATATATGAAGCAAGCTTTGTTTTAACCACTAAATGCATCATTAATACCTTTTTTTAATCAAAATATACAACCCAGTAGTCAATCAGTGCAACAAGTTGCATACTTTGCTAAGAAACGGAATGTTGCATGAAATGGTAAAAAAGAAAGTATGTTGTATATATCAGTAAAAAATTGAATAGCACGTTGCATTGTTTTGCAAATTGTCCTTTATTTGATACTTATAGGAATGATGGCTGAATTAGAACCACCAGAAAGCATCATGTCCTGCAAGTTTTCACCCAGTTAGTCTAAACCAAGATACTGTATGTGGATTATGGAGAATTACACACGAATGAACAATGATGCTTACAGTTTCTCCTCTGATAATATGATTCGCTGCATTGAGTATACAATAATTACTCGTAGCACAAGCTATGGAAATCGAATAATTTGGTCCCATCCAACCCTACATATCACCAAAAAAACATCAGCATACTTTCATAAAATAATTTGCAACAAAATAACTAATTACCAAATCCATTGCAAATGGGACACAAAACGGATTCATCTTCTTGTACGAAACCCTCAAAGCCTCAATCGCATCTTGAAATATCTGGATAAAAAACTATCTTCAAAACCACTAAAAATTATTCGAAATTAGAAAGGTAAAACTAACCTTCATGCCACCAAGTGCAGATCCAATTATGACACTGCATTTTGTTATGTCTAATTCTTTCATGACCTCATCTGTAACACCACCATCTTCTAGCGCCTTCTTGCCAGCAGTTAGCAAGTAAAGCATAAACATATCATAACCATATTCAAAGAGTATAACATTAAAAACACCTCATAACCACCAATCAATAACTATAAAATAACATCTCACGGCAAGCCTCACGTCCAGAAATTCACCAGCATCTTTGAACATTTATACATATTATAAAACAATCATTAATTTACCAAAAAACAACAAAAGACAGTCCAAATCAGCTATCATATAGTGATTACCTCATCTCTACACAAGTTCCAGATCCACCTCCAATTTCATAAATCTGAAATCACCACAAATAAAAACTTAGCTATTTTGGTGTTCTTTACCTTATTAAAGAAAACTGATTTATATATAAAGAAAACTTAGCTATTTTGGTGTTCTTGACGATGAACACTGTCTTCCCCTTCAGATCGGAAGAAACCACAGCAGAGAAGACCGAAAGAAACCACAACAAAGATGACCGGATAAAACCTTCAGTTAGGGTTTCTTCAAATCGGTGTTCATCACTGCGTGTTTTCAATTTCATTGATGTTTGTTCTTCATCTCTGGTTGTTCATCATCTGATTTCATCTCAAACGATCAGCACCTCCAGACATCTTTCATCACCGACGCCGGAACCCTAGTCTCCTCCACCGGTGGTTCAAACGCTCCAGATCTAGATCTGGTTATTCTGGTGCACCCCTAACACGAACAACTCAACGGCAGATCTGAAACATTACACAGATCCGATTCAAATTCCAGATGATACTTGCAAGATAAACACAATAATCAACTTCAAATTAAAGATACAAACTTCTTTAAAGAAAAAAAACTAAACTACAAAACACATACCACATCTGGTTATCCAGTAGTAAACAAACAAACATTTCGCAGAATAAAAAAGCTAGGGCTCGAACAATACCTTGCTGAAATTTTGTAGAGATCGACTGATTATCCAGCTTGTTAATTCCATATGATACTTGCAAGATAAACAGATTAATCAACTTCAAATTAAAGATACAAACTTCTTTAAAGAAAAAAAACTGAACTACAGAACAACTCAACGGCAGATCTGAAATATTACACATATCCGATTCAAATAACAAAAAAAAACGATACTGTAAAAAGAAAGATACCGAGAGGTCATCAAACCAGTCGATCTGGTGTTGGATCTAGAGAGATTCATCGCTGAGGAAGCGTATATCTTGAAGCGACTGGTAAAGAAACCCTAGAAATGGTGGTGATGATAATGAGGAAGTCGATCTGGTGTCGGATGTAAAGAGATTCATCACAGAGAAACCCTAGATCTTGATCTTGGAGCGCCTGGTTTTGAAACCCTAGAATCGCCAGTGGGAGAAAGGGGGGAGTTGAGGAGAGGAGCGACGTGTTTTGAAACCCTAATTTTGATGTACGCGTGTTTTGTTTGGCCGCCCAAAATTTTGTTGCTTTATCAGATTCAACATTATGCTTTAGTTGGTTGTACAATATGCTTTAAAGACTTATATATATAGGGTGAGGTTCCAGCGTGACAAAGAATCAGTGAGGAAAATATTAGGTTTACCACTTGGTGAGACAAGGGTGGCTAAGAAAAAGAAGGCTGAACCTAGTCATCCTTTGAAAGAAAAATGGACTCGTAGGTTTGCCAAGCTTCCGATTAGTTTTAAGAACATAGTAGATAAGATAAGATCAGAGTAGATCCTTATGAGGATAGGTCTGTTCAATATAGACTTTGTTATGTTGATGTTATCTACTATGATTGTTAGTACAAAAAACGGGAGCGTGATGTATAACATCCTTGATTGGTTTTCTCCGGAGAAGGAGTTCAAAGATCATGACTGGTGTCAGCTTATGATGGATGCTGTGAAGTCTTGTAAGGATGACTGGGTCAGATGCGATCCGGACGAGTATTTTAGGGGACCGCTCACTTATTTGGTGGTATGTATTATATTTTGATAATGTACACCTGTTTATTTTTATTGTAATATACACATATGTACTTAACTAACTTTGTTTTTTTTTCTATGTTTTGTATACAGTTGTTGTATCTTGAGGCCACAACTTGTCCCGGTTTTGAAGATACACACAAAGAGCCTCCTCTACATTTTTGGACAAAAGTGAGGATGAGTATGCGTAAAGACCAGGAGATAAAGAACGGTGGGTTTGGTTTGGGTGAACTTAGAGAACTCCAAGAGTTCCATGTAGATGGTGATGTACATGTCGAAGAAGAAGCGGTTGATTTATCGAAGGATGAAGTTGAAAAGGGTCCAGTATCCTTCGATACATGTTCAGTTGAGGTATGAGTTAGACGTGGGTGAATGTTTTTTACTCCAGAAAGTACATTAGAGTACACTTGTTATCGTAAAGTTTTAAGATTTTGTTTAATTGTGAAGGGATATGTTCCAAGCAGTCTTGCAATGTGTGACGATGCAGAAGATGTTAAAGGTAAGATGGAGGTTGCGATAAACCAGTTTATTACTGGTAATCCGAAAAGTGATGCCGTCATTACTATTCTTGGGCGATACAAAAGCATATTCAACAGATCTGCAGTTGGTGAGAAAGGCGAATCGGACGGCTTTGTTAGTCCCACCGGTGTAAAAAGTGGTAATTAATATTATTAGGTTTGTTAAGTAATATGTGTACGTTGTTTAAGTCAATGTAAGAAACTTAGTTTAATCTAATTGTTTAGGTGCGAATGTATCAAGCAATGATGTAGACATGAATGAAGAGGTAGATGGTCTTGGGACGCCTCATATAGCTTCAGCGTTCACTCAGATTGTGATGAAATCAGTGGATGTTATGGAGGACGTTATGGCAGGTGCGTATGATACGCAGAAGGTGAATGACATTCCATCGTTCGGTCTTGGTATCACATAGGACGACCCATGCCCGCAAAATGCAGTGACTGATAAAATTTCAATTATAGAGAAGGAGGCGGAAGCCGAGGAGGCTGAAGGGAAGGGAAAGCGGAAGAAAAAGATTTCGAAATATGGGCAGTCTCCGTTCATGAACAGATCCGTGAATATCGACTCCTGGTTGGACAAAAACAAAAAGGTTTTATGGAGATATTTGTCAAGTTACGCGAGCGACACCGAGTATGTATACTTTTAATCTGGAATTATTGTTAATTTTTTCATATATTATGTTATTTTTTTAATTTTTGTTGTATGTTAGGGTCGCCCAACCAAAGCAAAAGACAGGGAAGAAGACAGGGAAAAGAATTGCGGTTGAAACGGAACTGAACGAGGTTGCGAGGACGAATGCGTAAGGATCATTTTCGTTTTCGAATACTGCCTGATTATTCAATGTACACACGTGTATAAGTTGGTATATTCCACGAAATATACTAACAATCAATTTATGTTGAAGAACATGTCTGGAACTGTGGTTTACACATGTGTACGATATAGTTTGTACATTATACACATGTGTACTAAAAAACATAACCAATAATTAGACATGTGTACACCGTGAATGGATGTAAACTTCTGTGACCTGGTGCATTTCTGTGACTTTCAAAAAACTCAGCATTGTATATAATTTACACAAATGTAAGCGTTGGGGTTAGGTTCAAATGTGATGTGTACTCAGTAGTTGTATTGCAAGATTAGACCTTTGTACTCATGTGTATGTGCTTTGTTACACAGGTGTACTCGTATGCTTGTTCTTTGCGTGACATACGGATAACTGAACACATTATTAATCATACTGTTTCTTTTGCATAAAATTGGTATTCGAAACTGAAAGCGGCGTTGGGTTGTACCATTTTCAGATGATAGATTTACAACCAAGTAGGTGGATCAATGTTGGAGTAATAAATTGCTTTGCGTCAATGCTAAACTAGGAGGAAAAGGATCGAATCAGCGGATCAAATATGGGCATGCTGATAAAGTTAAAGGAACAAAGCCGCGATTGTTCGGCCATACAAATTGTTTTGTAAGTAAAACTTTGTATTATAATTGTGAAGATTATGGTAAAGTTTGCGTGGCCGATTATTCAAATGTAAATTGGTTGTTATTTGTGCGTTCAGGACGAGGATATTTTATGGAATGGGAAGCACGGAGATGCTGGGCGTGTTGAGAAATTCAAAAGTGCCTTGTTCTTGGTTGTTGACCAAAAAGAATTCTTAATGAGTTTGTCCGAGTATTGCGTCATATGCTTTCTGATCCTTGAGCATGACCATTTTTACTTGGGAAATTGGTTTTTAATAAACCAACATTTGCCCAATTGGTAAATAATAATCCTACCTGCAGAATTGGTAATTAATAATCCTACGTTTCAATATGTTGGTACTCAATGGACCTCCGTTAGTTTTTTTTAACTGAAGTTAGTTTTTAATTTTTATTTATTACACAAACAGTCCCTGTAGTTATAATTTACTAGTTTTAAGTTTTATTTATTACACAATCAGTCCCTGTAGTTATAAAAAAATCATAAAAATAAAAAAAATCTAAAAAATAAAAAAAATTCAAAAAAATCATAAAAATTCTAAAAAAATCAAAAAAATTCTAAAAAAATCATAAAAATCATAAAAAATCATAAAAATTCAAAAAAATCAAAAAAACTCTAAAAAATCATAAAAATTCTAAAAAACATAAAAATCCAAAAAAAAAACAAAAAAACTCTAAAAAATCATAAAAATCCTAAAAAAATAAAAAAATTTCTAAAAAATCCAAAAAATTCTAAAAAATCAAAAAAACTCTAAAAAATAAAAAAAAATTCAAAAAAAGCAAACGTTTCGACGCGAACCGTTTCGACCCGAATCGTTTCGACGCGAACCGTTTCGAACCGTACCACCACCGCCACCACCACCACCACCGCACCACCGCCACCACCACCACAGCACCGCCACCACCACCACCACCGCACCGCCACCACCACCACAGCACCGCCACCACCACCACCACCACCGTTTTCGAAACGGTACGGGTCGAAACGGTCCGGGTCGAAAACGGTTCGGGTCGAAACGGTACGCGTCGAAACGGTATGGGTCGAAACGGTACGGGTCGAAACGGTACCCGTCGAAACGGTACGGGTCGAAACGGTCCGGGTCGAAACGGTCCAGGTCGAAACGGTCCGGGTCGAAACAGTACGGTTCGAAACGGTTCGCATCGAAACGTTTTCTTTTTTTGAATTTTTTTTAATTTTTTAGAGTTTTTTTTATTTTCTAGAATTTTTGGATTTTTTAGAATTTTTTTGATTTTTTTAGGATTTATATGATTTTTTAGAGTTTTTTTGATATTTTTTAGGATTTTTATGATTTTTTAGAGTTTTTTTGATTTTTTTTGAATTTTTATGATTTTTTATGATTTTTATGATTTTTTTGATTTTTTTTAGAATTTTTATGATTTTTTTTGAATTTTTTTGATTTTTTAGATTTTTTTTTATTTTTATGATTTTTTTTATAACTACAGGGACTGATTGTGTAATAAATAAAACTTAAAACTAGTAAATTATAACTACAGGGACTGTTTGTGTAATAAATAAAACTTAAAAACTAACTTCAGTTAAAAAAAAGTAACGGAGGTCCATTGAGTACCAACGTATTGAAACGTAGGATTATTAATTACCAATTCTGTATGTAGGATTATTATTTACCAATGGGGCAAAGGTTTGTTTATTAAAAACCAATTTCCCTTTTTACTTGGTGTGCTTTGATATGGAAAGAAGCGTGATAACGGTAATTGACAACATGGACGCACGCGAAAGCCCCATTCACTTGATCAACGAAGACAACTTCTTCCGAAAGACTATGCCTTACAAAGTGGTATGTATCATTTAAATACATAAACTAGTTCAGTTGTTAGTGAACACATTGTAACTGGTTATTACATGATGTTTTGGTTTCAGAAAGACATTTTCTGTAAGTATTTGAAGATGGTGAATCATCCTAAGAGTGCAGAAATTGAGATTGCGGACGTGGTAAGGTTGGAGTTTGAATGGAAGACAGTCAACAACACCGTGGATTGCAGAGTGTTTGTCATGAGGCATATGGAGACGTGGTTCGGGGTAACTGCCGATAAGTGGGATAGTGGCTTCCCACTATCCCATAAAGAGAAGAAGGCGACGTTGACACGTTTGAGGAAAAAGTACGCAATAAAGCTAGTTACTTCAGAGGCCAACAAGCACCGTAGGCGCGTATTGGATGAAGCAGCCGAACATGAAAAGGCGAACGGAATTGGTTGTTTTTAGTACGTCTATATTGGTTGACAATAGTTAACGTTTTTTGGTTTGAATTTTTGGAATGTAGTTATTAACACCAAATGTGGTGATTGCCATACTGGAAGCATTTGATGGTTTGGAATTTTCTTACTTTTTGAAACAGTGGAATAAAAGTTTATTGTGTATTAGTATGGTTTTTTGGTTTGTCAAACTACTAGACAGGTTGTTAATGTACGTAATGTGTGTGTTGTGTATTAAAAGTAATTAAACGTTTCCACGTATCATAAAAATGAGCATAGTTATTACATAGTAAATTAGGTACACATGAGTACTTGTGATGTAAACCTCCAAGTACACCTGTGTACAACGGTAATAGCAGACAAGTACACTAGTGTACGGTTTTCATGTTTAGATTTTTCCAATAAACATGAATGTTGCTTATGTCTTTGTGGACCTTTTATCCATCAATATAATACATGCCATACCGTTAAAGAAAAAAATAAAAATATAACTGTAAGTGATTACTGGTTGTATTATGCATCAAACAAACTCAATAACAATTATGCATCAAACAATCACAAAAACAATTATCAAACGCTAAAATAAAAATCACAAAACAATAAAAAGAAAAGGTTCACCAAATTGTTTTCAAAATGTTTGTAAATTCAAGAAAATTTCTAGCTGTCACTATCGTTATCCTCGCCATCAGTACCGGTTTCGTTTCCTTCGCCATCAGTACCGGTTTCGTTTCCTTCGTCATACTCATAATGGTCATCCTCTTCTTCCTCGTCATCTTCTTCGGTAGATGAATCATCCTTCGTTGGTTTACCTTTTTTAAGTGGACAATTCCTTTTATCATGCTTCCTTACCCGTTTCCCACAAAAAAATTACATTTTCTTCTATGTTTTTTGATTTTCTTTATTGCTATTTCCTTTGGGCCAACCGGTCGTTTATGCTTCCCACAGCCTTTGTTACGGATTTTTTATCGGTGCAATACACGAGACCTCCTCTGGTATGGCATGCGAAAGAATTTCCTGGTAGACGACATCCTTCTTATTAATTTCCGGATCATATGGAACTTCTGCAAAGATCTTATCCTTTAATTCCTGTACTTGAGCATCGAGTTCGTCTAATTTATCAATCTTGCCTCTCACTCTGTCTCTACACATTTCCAAATTATCTAATATGTTATGCCATAATCTTCCGCTCCTGCTTTGATCAATAGATAACCTGTTCTCAAGGCTATACACGCTGCTAGGAATAGCATCTCTCCTCCATCTTGGGTGAATATATTGTGTTGGAATCTTATGTACGTTATGATGTCCAAGTACGCAGAACACATGACGACATAGATATCCATTTCGGGTGAATCCCATACACTTGCAGGTAACTGATAGATCTTGTTTGTTAAACGTGACTTGCAATTTAAGGGTGAATTGCTGGACAGTATGCATTAAAGAAAAAGTGTATTGTAAGTGTTAGTTGCTAACCTTGAACTCATTTAAAACTTCTGATGTCTGATCTTGGTGAGCAATCACGAAACAGTTTACTCCATCTGAGAGTGATCGTTCAGCAATGTAGCTATTCTCTTTACCCTTGAGAATTTCCTTTTGGATGTCCAAGAATATTTTTCTAGTATAAATAACGTTCGCATGACGTTCGATCGGCCATTTAGTTTTGAATTATGGAGTAGTGGTTTCTGTTTTATGAGAGAGTTCACGTTGGTCATTTCGTAACCCATCGACAGACGTATCGTAGCACAACATAAACTGTACCAACGTATTGTGTGAACTAGAGTTTGATTTGAACAAATGGTTAGCGCTTTCGCACCTAGAGGTGGTCTTCATTAACGTACACATAGGTATTTCGCGAAAGTATCCTGGGATCCACTGTTCACGAATCGCATACATTTCAGTCAACCAGGAATGCTCTTCCAAACCGTACTCAGCAATAAGTAAATGCCATCTCTTTTCAAATGTTTCTGGTTTGATGTAAACATTCCATACAAGTTTGTGGAATTTTTTTCTTGATTTATGTGTTCCTTTTGTCGTTACCCTTGATCTAAAAAATAAAGAAAAAAAAACCTTATCACTATGTGTAGTACTCCGGTGTACATAAGAAATTATAGCGAATAATACACATGTGTACATTTAGTTAAAATGCCATATTTACAACTATGGTACAAAGTAATGGCATTATGATGTAGACATGTTTGTAACAAATACCTTTGCTGGCAACTTTTGAATAATGTGCCACATACATAGTCTGTGGATGGATTTGTCAAATACGTTGGCGACAGCTTGTTTCATAGCACAATCCTGATCAGTTAATACCAAGAGTGGCTGTTTTCCATTGTGTGCCTGAAGACATTTTTGGAGAAGCCATGTGTATGATTCAATAGTCTCATTATGTAACAACCCAGCCCCAAATATTGTGCACTTTTTATGATGGTCAACTCCAGTGACAGGCACAAAAATCATATCGTACCTGTTCGGAAAAAAAGTTTTCAAATGTAACTGATAAGAAAAAAGTGTAACAAAATTATAAGTGAAATTTTTAAAAACTCACATATTTGTATGATACGTTGCATCGAACGCCAAAACATCACCGAACGCTTCGTAGTTTAATTTAGAAACGCCATCGCACCAAAAAATTAACTGAAGTTCCATATCATCAATATGGGTATCAAAAGTGTAATTAACTTTATTTTCGCTGCGAGCTTTGAATTTGTCAATTATCATTTGCGCGTCTCTATCACCAATAAAATCTCGAATGTCACGGCCACAATTTTTGTAGTCCACAACGGTACCGTGAACATTATGGTGGCCACCTTTTATTGCAACGTGTACCTTGTGGGATTTGGTGGGGCCAAGATTAGCATTGCGACACTTTGCTATGAACTCTTGTGTAGAAAAATCGAGCTTTCTTCGCTTTAGAGATAAGTCAAGATTCTCGGGAGAGGTAAACCTATGGTTGTGTTGTTAAACAAAATCATAGATTTCATACTCAGCTGACTTTTTTAGACGACGAAACTTCACACATGCCTTACAATCTGTAACTTTGACATTGGAACGACGTGATGGTGAAGTTGAGTCAATATCATCAGGGTTAGTTTCTTTATGTTTATGTTTGTTCACTGGCGCCCTGGAGCATAAAACGTATCGCCGAGTCGTAATTAACTCGTCGCCTATTTTTTCTTTTTTCGAAGTACCCAAACGGGTTCCAAATCCTGCAAGCTGTGCGTACTCCTCGTACATTGCAATTGCTTGTTCAATGGTATTAAATCTAGCTTTCAAAAACGGTTTGAATCCAGGGGGACAATTGGTGTCCAGTACCTAGTCCCATTTGGCGTTTCGTAAACGTTGCTAGCAACCGACTCTGCACAATTACAGTAAAAAAAATCATTCAAAAAAACAAAAGACAACAATGCTATGGGTCACATGTGTACTATACCGTGTATTATACACGTGTCTACTATCGTGTAATACACTATTGACATCTAAAAACCGTGTATTATACACATGTGTACTATCGTTATGGATTGAATAAAACATACCAGTACACATGTGTATTACGGAGCTAAGAGTTATACACAAGAAAAAAGATGACTCAAAACTCTAGTTCAACCAACAAAAGACTAAAACTATAATTCGAATCATGCTGCTAAGACCAAAAACAATGACAATATTACATGTTCGTTAAAATGTATGGAAATCAATGGTCATACGATTACACTACCTGGATGATCCATTGTTGTAACGAGTTGTAACGAATACATTATCGCTAATGTTTTGGTCAGAATTGTGATTGTCGATTTCTGGGTCGGCCATGGATGAAATACAGTAGCACCTGCCGGAAAAAATTCAAATATGTTTCAATGTACTCAAACGACTTCAATTTAATTACATAAAAAAACAATCAAGTTCTCAGTCAATATTCAAGTTGTAATTGGAACAAACTAACAAAATGAATAACTATTTAGTTAATACAATTAATATTCGCCGGAAATTTAATCCCGCTTAAGTTTCGATTTCCGGTGCCTGACGGCGACGGAAACAATAAAGATGACTGTTGATGTCCGGCGATTAGGGGCAAAGATACAGACGACTTACAGATGACTGTTGATGTCCGACGAGATTTTCAGGTTTTTGAAAAGTTGAAGTCCGGCGAAATAATATTGATCGACGTGAATTGTAGATGATAATTATCAACGTGAATTGTGGATCAAGAACCATGAAGATATGGATGTTTGTTGAAAAGATTATGAAATATAATTTTGATAAATATAAAATATGTTAAGATTTGATTCTATAGTTTCGAAATTGTTTGTAACTGATGATGATAAGATTTTGAAATTAATAAGATAATAATTAAAATTCAATATTTATATGAAGTTACAATCTTACCCTTGTCAAAATGATATGAAATCAATGGTTCAGATCAGTTCACGCTAGGAAATTTGTTCACGTTTGAACCTAATCCTATATATATAGGGAGCCGCTAAAATGAAAACCACCCCCAGTTGTAAGAACTGTGAGAACCACTCTCCCCCAATCAAATTATATCACCCAAAAGGGTAGTTTGGTCATTTACTCCATATGTCATTTCATCTCTCTGCCATCTGTCTCTTTTTTAAAACTCTTGTCTTTATAAGTCTCTTACCTCTCTCTTTCTTCACTTGAAGATCACCAAATGTTTATCTGTCTTTAAAAAGTCTCTCATATATCTCTTTCTTCAAATGAGGTTAACCAAATCTTCATCCCCACACCGACGACCCCCAAACACCACACCCACTCCGGCAGACCCCTCGTTTCTCCAGCGACCATCAGATCTGCAACCCATCTCTCATCTCCTCCAAACGCTCAGATCTGCAACCCATCTCCGGTGACCCTTAGTCTCCGGGTCGGGTCATGTTTTGATTTTTTTTAATCTTGTTTGAGTTCTGGATCTTGCGTGGTTTGATGTTCCATCTGGGTTTTGTTTGATCTGTTAGAATGGGCAAACCAGGTGGTGGGTGGTGGGCAGAGGCGGTGCCGGTAGTACAACCGGTGGTGGGTGGTTGGTAGAGGTGGTGCTGGATTTGGGTTTTTCGACGTTTTTCGGTGTAACCCCCCGAAAATATTTATTAAGAAAATAAATTAAATTGAATTAAAAACTTAACTTAGTTGGTAAAATGTGTAAAGTAACAAGTTAGTAATGAAAGATGTCTAAATAAAACAAATACACAACTAGAGGGGGTAATTTTGTAAGATGATAATGTGAAGGTATTAATAATAATCAAAACTAAAAAACACACACTTCTAGTGTGTTGGGGATCGAACAAGAACAGGGGAGTAAGGGTTCAACCCTAGTTCTAGAATTCGGCCAAATTAGAAAGAATTTCAAAGAAAATAAACTGCATGAGCTCAATATTTTGATCATCTAAATCTACTTATTGAAGTGGTAAGTCAAATTTCTTGATTTGATGATTAATAAGAAGTGGGTTTCAACCCAATCATGTGTTTATGTTAAAATATGTGTGATTAGATGTAAGGATTGCACCATAGGATAAGATTTATGTGTGAATTTGATTATTTGAAAGACTTGTTGCATGAACCCATTTGATGTGAAATATTAGAGAGGTAGGATGATGAAAATTAGAAGTGATCATGTGTAATTTTCGAATATGATGATGTTGTAATACTTGAATCTTAGGAAAATTGATGTAGGATAAAAGAATGATATGAACTTGATTGATCGTTGACGGGTTATGAAGTGAACTAGTAGGATTTGTACTTAGAAAGTTTATATATAGTGTCCTACAAATGCGAAACCCGCCAAGTGCTCGATGAAATGCCTAAAAGAACATATTTGTGAAATTCAGAAGAAATTATGATAATGTTGCCATATGCTAAACTATGAAAATAATGAAAAGATATTTGGATGAACTAAACGATGGAACGAATATGTTAATGTAGGCGTGAAGGAAGAAAGCTCAAGTGCTAGGAAAACGGAAAACACACAAGATCGAGGTACGTTGTTTTATGCTTACAAAATTCTATTTGTAAATTTTCGTTTGTGCTAAAACCATAATTATGATAGTTTGTGATAGTTAAGTATGAAAGGAATGAATTTGTTCGTCATAAATGAACCGAATGAAAGTTATGTTACGAATGTTATTATCTGTTACTAACGGATAAGTGATGAATGAATGAAATCTAATTGAACTGTTACTCACGGGGTGGAGTATATGTGTGTGTATGAATGAAAGGAATGTATTCGTTTTGTTATAAATGAACCGAATGAATGTTTATGTACGAATGAGAATGCCTGTGTCAACGGGATAAGAATGATATGTTATGACCCGTTTCATCGAGTAAGAAAATGTATGTATGAGATGAATGTATGAAATGGATTAATTTTGATTTATTAGATTAGAAGTAACATAACTGGCGAATTAAATTTTGTTGCTTGATGTAGGTAAATCCACAACTTAGATACGATGGCGAACTTGGAACGAACACACGTGATATACCCACCTCGCGCTTCCGAAGTTATCTGTGAATTTGGGATTAAAACTTGTTATTTTGTCTACTAAAAACCAAATACGGGTAGTCCTTTTGGTGTTTGTAGTTACTTTAACTTAATTATAGTTAGTAAAGTTCGTATCCAAATGTTCTTTAACGTAATTTGTACTTATGTTGGAAAGTTAAAGTTTTTTTTTTGTAAATCTTTTATTGCATATAAGCAGGAAAACGTTTATTTTACGAATGGGTCATGCCCAAATTTTATTAAAATTTGCATAATGTTATCTTATATTGAATGTGGAAGAAATGGATGTTACAAGTTGGTATCAGAGCCGAGGTTTGAGGGATTCGAGCACAAGTTAGAGTGCTCGAACTCAAACTAACGGCTCGATCGAAAGTGTGTTCGCTCCAACATCGCGCATGAGGTAAAAATTAAGTTTTCACTAAATATAAGCATTATGATGCGTTAACAATATAAACCTTAAGTGCCGTTTACGGGGGAATTGGAATGGTGGTGATACGGGAAGTTCTGGGACCCGTATGGTTATGAAACGGGCTCGGAAAACATCTAGAACAGCCAAAAAAACAAATCTGCAGCGAGGCGACAACAGACATGCCGTCGTCGACGGTGGTCCTGTGCGTCGCCGAGGCCCCCCCTCTTTGCAGTCGGCGTCGCCGACAGGGCATACGTGTGTCGCCTACGCGACCTCCATAACTTGTTTTTCTGTTTTGTTGCTTTTTCACATTTTGGACTTCCGTACCCTCCGTTAGTCCGTTTTATGGTCCCGTAAGGTTATTATAAGATATTACAACCTATTTAGGGACATAAAAGTATATGAATGATCCGGTGAACTTGCAAAAATTTTAGTGTGATGGAAAGGAATGACACGTAATGAAACAACGAACGTAAATTGTTAGTTCGAAGTGTGTTAAGTTGAATGATGAATAAAGAGAAATAAATTAAAGTATTATGACATGTTAAGAAGAATGTAAATTGTTACTAAATAAACATGAAATTGTGTAGATGGCGGATGCAAGAAATGTTAACGATGATGATGAAACGGCTCATCAAGAAGTAATAAATAATATAAGGTCACAGAGGTGGCAGAAGGGGTTATACAAGCCAACCTTTAGCGAATAGCTCAAGAAGTGGAAAGTCGGGTGTTAGGAGTAGTTGAGGCTATGATAACTAGTAAGATTGAAGAGTTGAAGGAGATGATTGAAGGGTCTAAAAGTAAAACTAAAGAACGAAGGTGTACGTATAAGGATTTCATGGCGTGCCACCCTACAACTTATGATGGCGAGATTGATCTGATAGCATGCCAAAGATGGATTTCAAACATAGAGGCGGTGTCTATACGAAGTCGGTGTGATAAGGAAGACCAAGTGATGTTCGCTACTGGTCAACTCACCTTACAAGCGAAGGATTGGTGGGACGCGTATTGTAAGGAAGTAGGTAAGGACAAACTTCAGGCGATGACTTGGCAGGAATTCAAGGAGCCTTTCCTGAGATATCATTGTCCTCAGTCAGCCATTGATAAGATTCAGGAGGATTTCTTACGCCTCCAACAGAAAAATGAAACGATCAACGAGATAACAAATACCTTCTTGGATAAGATGAAGTTTTGCGGAGATTTTGTGAAGACGGAAAGAATGAAAATCAATCGCTATCATGGCATATTAAAGGCAGAATATAGGGAGTTTATCACTCCCTCAAAATGTGAAACCCTCGATGAGCTTATTAATTGGGCTCGGGATAGAGAACTCAAGCTTAAAAGACAGGAGGAACGTGGTGAAAAAAGATCGACGGAAAAAGGGGCCAATTCAAGTCCGTCTAAGAAGGCGAAGTTTCAAGATCATGGTAGGAAAGATAAATCGGAGGGGGGTATTACTCCTTGTAAGACGTGTGGGAAACTTCATACCGGGGAATGCCTTATAGGCAAGAAGAGATGCTATAACTGTGGCGATGAAAGACATCCATACTACAAATGCCCTAACAACCCGAAGACTTGTTACAACTGTTTTCAAAAAGGGCATCTTAAAGCGGAGTGTCCTAAACTTCAACAAGGAGCGAAGAAGGTGGAGAGCTCCAAGGAAAAAGGGAGGATGTTCCAAATCACGTCCGAAGAAGCCAAGGCTCATCCGAATGTTATTTCATGTATCTTTTTGTTAAATTCCTTGCCAGTGTACGTTTTGTTTGATACCGGAGCTACTATGTCATTCATTTTGAGTGAAGTAGTACAACACCCTTCATTAAAGATTGAAAGAATGTCAATACCTTTAAAGGTTGAAATAGCCGATAGTAAGAATTATTTGTTGCACGAAGTTTGTAGAAACTGTAAGTTGACCATAGAAGATGAGGAATTTGATATTGACCTTGTACCAATGATTTTGGGAGAATTTAAAGTAATTGTGGGTATGGATTGGATGGCCCGAAACCATGCGGAGATTAATTGTGAAAATAAAACTATATTTGTCCAATCTCCGAGTGGAAAACAACTAAGAATTCAAGGGGAGGGAAATATAGAAACGAAACTTTGTACTATTGTCCAAGCAGTCAAGTATGTAATTAACGGAAGTAAAGCCTACTTAGCTTACGTAGTGGACCCAACAAAGTCTCCCGAAGTTTGAAAATGTCGAGATAGTGAACGAATTTTCGGACGTATTTCCGAAGGAATTACCGGGACTCCCTCCCAAATGTGAAATAGAGTCCCAAATTGAGCTGAATCCGGGTGCAAAACCGGTAGCTAAAGCTCCGTATAGGCTGGACCCCACTGAGATGCGGGAGTTAATGACACAGTTACAATATCTTCTTGATAAGAGCTTCATACGCCCGAGTGTGTCACCTTGGGGAGCACCCGTCCTATTTGTAAAGAAAAAGGATGGGTCGATGCGCATGTGCATCGATTATAGAGAACTGAATAAACTAACCATATAGAACCGCTCCCCTTTACCCAGAATCGATGATCTTTTTGATCAGTTACAAGGGGAAAGTTGGTTCTCCAAAATAGACTTGCATTCGGGATATCATCAAGTCAGGGTGTGAGAAGAAGATATTTCAAAGACAGCATTTAGAACCCGATATGGACATTATGAATTTTTAGTTATGTCCTTTGGGTTGACGAATGCACCGGCCGCGTTTATGGATCTTATGAACCGGGTATGCCGACCCATGTTGGACAAATCTGTGATCGTGTTTATAGATGGCGTTTCACGAAGTAAGGCCAAACATGCGAGACACCTACGGGAAGTATTGAAACACTCCGTAATGAAAAAAACTCTATGCAAAATCCTCGAAGTGTGCCTTTTGGCTCAGAGAGGTGCAGTTCCTCGGCCACGTAATAAACTCGGAAGGTGTCTTGGTAGATCCATAAAAAATTGAGGCAGTAATGAAGTGGGTCTCCCCAAAAACTCCAACTGAAGTAAGGAGCTTTCTAGGCCTTGCTGGCTATTACAGAAGGTTTATACAAGATTTTTCAAAAATAGTGTTACCAATAACAAAATTAACGAGGAAGAAAGAGAAGTTTGGGTGGGGTAAAGAACAAGAAGAAGCCTTTCAAGTGTTAAAAGAAAAGTTGTCTAGTTCTCCGGTTTTGACACTCCCAGATGGAACGGAAGATTTAGTTGTCTATTCAGATGCTTCACATCAAGGTTTTGGGTGTGTTTTAATGCAAAGGGGGAAGGTTATCGCGTATGCATCAAGACAACTTAAACCGCATGAAGGAAACTACCCAACTCATGATTTAGAGTTGGCGGCAGTAGTTTTCGCCTTAAAAATCTGGAGGCATTACCTGTACGGGTCAAGATGTACGATTTACTCGGATCACAAAAACCTCAAATATTTCTTCGAACAAAAAGACTTGAATATGAGGCAACGAAGATGGCTGGAACTGATTAAAGACTACGACTGCGATATCCTTTATCACCCGCGAAAAGCAAATGTCGTAGTGGATGCGTTGAGCCGAAAGGAGTACCCACCTCCGATTCAAGGAAATCCTTGAAAATGATAGTTACACCTCGCCTCCTTGAAATGATTCGAGACACCCAAAAAAAGTCATTAGAGGCAGGAAATCCAACGAAAGAAAGAACAAAAGGACTAGCTGAAAGGCTGGAAGAAAACTCGAATGGGCTCAAAACCAGATTCGGTCGAATTTGGATACCACGGTTTTGTGAAGTCAAAACCGCGCTACTCGAAGAAGCTCATAAGTCACGGTATTCAATCCATCCCGGGGCAACAAAAATGTATCGGGACTTGAAAGCAAATTACTGGTGGCCAGGTATGAAACGCGATATTGTTAAGTTTGTCGCGAAGTGTTTGACATGCTCCCAAGTGAAGGCAGAACATCAAAAACCATACGGAGAATTACAACCTTTGGAAATTCCAATATGGAAATGGGAGGAGATAACAATGGATTTGGTAACCAAGCTTCCTAGAACGAAAAAGGGGCACGATACAATATGGGTAATCGTAGACCGACTTACAAAAAGTGCCCACTTTTTGCCTATTCGAGAGGCCTACTCTTCGGAAAGAATGGTGGAAGTTTATATGAACGAGATAATATCTCGACATGGGGTGCCCGTCTCAATAGTCTCAGATCGGGATACTAGGTTTATCTCTCCTTACTGGCAGAAGTTTCATGAAAATATGGGCACAAAACTACACATAAGCACCGCCTATCACCCTCAGACAGACGGTCAATCAGAAAGAACCATTCAAACCCTTGTCGATATGGTGAGAGCATGTGCCTTAGATTTCGGGGGTAATTTGGATGACCATTTACCACTAGTGGAATTTTCTTATAATAATAGTTATCATAGTGGTATTCAAATGGCTCCTTACGAATTAGTATACGGGAGGAAATGTAGGACTCCCGTATGTTGGGGTGAAGTAGGACAAAGGGAGCTTGCGCCAAATGATTTAATAGCAATGACAAATGAAAAGATCGATTTGATTAGAGCTCGACTGAAAGCGGCTCAGCGGCAAAAGTCTTATGCGGATAAAAGAAGACGTCCTATTGAATTTCAAGTCGGAGATTATGTTTTACTAAAAGTATCCCCGTGGAAAGGCATAATTCATTTTCGTAAACGGGGCAAGTTGGGTCGTCGTTATATTGGGTCGTTTAAAATTTTGGCACGAGTCGGAAAGGTTGCATATCGTTTAGAATTGTCGTCTACACTAAACGGGATTCACAATACCTTCCACGTATCGCAATTGAGAAAGTGCCATGCGGATGAAACGGCGTTTGTGCCTCTCGACGACATTAAATTGGACGAGGGGTTAAATTATGTCAAAAGGCCGATAGCCATTAAACACGTTAAGGTAAAGAACCTTCGCAACAAAGCCGTTAGACAAGTCTTAGTGCAATGGCAACATCGAAAAGGATCAGACCTTACATGGGAAACGGAAGACGAAATGCGGAAGCACTACCCTTCACTATTTGGTATGTAAACGTTGATTTGATATGTGATTAGGTTTCGGGGACGAAACCTCCTACAAGGGGGTAGACTTGTAACCCCCCGAAAATATTTATTAAGAAAATAAATTAAATTGAATTAAAAACTTAACTTAGTTGGTAAAATGTGTAAAGTAACAAGTTAGTAATGAAAGATGTCTAAATAAAACAAATACACAACTAGAGGGGGTAATTTTGTAAGATGATAAAGTGAAGGTATTAATAAAAATCAAAACTCAAAAACACACACTTCTAGTGTGTTAGGGATCGAACAAGAACAGGGGAGGAAGGGTTCAACCCTAGTTCTTGAATTCAGCCAAATTAGAAAGAATTTCAAAGAAAATAAACTGCATGAGCTCAATATTTCGATCATCTAAACCTACTTATTGAAGTGGTAAGTCAAATTTCTTCATTTGATGAATAATAGGAAGTGGGTTTCAACCCAATCATGTGTTTATGTTAAAATATGTGTGATTAGATGTAAGGATTGCACTATAGGATAAGATTTATGTGTGAATTTGATTATTTGAAAGACTTGTTGCATGAACCCATTTGATGTGAAATATTAGAGATGTAGGATGATGAAAATTAGAAGTGATCATGTGTAATTTTGGAATATGATGATGTTGTAATACTTGAATCTTAGGCAAATTGATGTAGGATAAAAGAATGATATGAACTTGATTGATCATTGACGGGTTATGAAGTGAACTAGTAGGATTTGTACTTAGAAAGCTTATATATAGTGTCCTACAAATGCGAAACCCGCCAAGTGCTCGATGAAATGCCTAAAAGAACATATTTTTGAAATTCGGAAGAAATTATGATAATGTTGCCATATGCTAAACTATGAAAATAATGAAAAGATATTTGGATGAACTAAACTATGGAACGAATATGTTAATGTAGGCGTGAAGGAAGAAAGCTCAAGTGCTAGGAAAACGGAAACGCACAAGATCGAGGTATGTTGTTTTATTCTTACAAAATTCTATTTGAAAATTGTCGTTTGTGCTAAAACCATAATTATGATAGTTTGTGATAGTTAAGTATGAAAGGGATGAATTTGTTCGTCATAAACGAACCGATTGAAAGTTATGTTACGACTGTTATTATCCGTTACTAACGGATAAGTGATGAATGAATGAAATCTAATTGAACCGTCACTCACGGGTTGGAGTATATGTGTATGAATGAAAGGAATGTATTCGTTTGTTATAAACGAACCAAATGAATGTTTATGTACGAATGAGAATGTCCGTGTCAACGGGATAAGAATGATATGTTATGACCCGTTTCATCGGGTAAGAAAATGTATGTATGAGATGAATGTTTGAAATGGATTAATTTTGATTTATTAGATTAGAAGTAACATAACTGGCGAATTAAATTTTGTTTCTTGATGTAGGTAAATCAGCAACTTGGATGCGATGGCGAACTTGGAACGAACACACGTGATATACCCACCTCGCGCTTCCGAAGTTATCTCTGAATTTGGGATTAAAACTTGTGATTTTGTCTACTAAAACCCAAATACGGGTAGTCCTTTTGGTGTTTGTAGTTACTTTAACTTAATTATAGTTAGTAAAGTTCGTATCCAAATGTTCTTTAACGTAATTTGTACTTATGTTGGAAAGTTAAAGTTTTTTTTGTAAATCGTTTATTGCATATAAGCAGGAAAACGTTTATTTTACGAATGGGTCATGCCCAAATTTTATTAAAATTTGCATAATGTTATCTTATATTGAATGTGGAAGAAATGGATGTTACATTCGGAGGCGGTGGTGGCGGTGAAAGATGGGTAAAGGGGGTGGGTGAAGGGATGGTTGTTGTGGTGGGTTAGGGGCGCCGGTGTGTCGAAGGCTGTGGTGGCGGTGAATGGTGGGTAGAGGTTCAGATTCAAAATTTGTGCCTGGACAGGTTCAAATTTTTGCTTGTATCGGTTGAAGATTTGTGCTTGGATTATGGTCTTTGGTGACTTTTGAAGAAATGGCTTCCATTAATGGAGGTTGTGAAGGTTCTTTTGTTTATTGTTTGATTTCCAGCACATAGTTTCTTTTGTTTTTGTTTAATCTTGTTTAAGTTCTGGATCTTGTGTGGCTTCCAGTTTGTTGGTGGGGATTCGAAGGATATTGGGTGTCTTTTTTTGGAAGATTTTGAACAGTGAACTATGTGGGTTTAATGTGTTGGATTTGGGCAGTGATGATGCAAAAAAAAAAAACCCCGCATATTTTGATGACGATGGCGCGGCAAGGATGGTGGAGGGTAGGTTTTTGAACCTGCAACCCCACTTTGCAGCCTCTGATTATCGGAAAAATCTGAGCCAAACCCCGTTTTTTCAAGAATCCAAATATTGTTTTGATTTTTCGTGTTGGTTTTTTATATTTTTTTCCCACTCGATAATGATAACAATCTATCTGAGACACCTACCGAGTTGCGATTTCTAGGTGCGTTCGTTTTTGTGTAAAAAAGTTTTTGAAAAAAAAAAGTTAAAACCATAAACTATTTAACGTAAAATGTAAATTTTTTAACATAAAACGTAAAGTTTTTAACGTAAAAGTTAAAACCGTAAACCTTTTAACGTAAACCGTAAACTTTTAACGTAAAACGTAAATTTTTTAACGTAAAACGTAAAAAGTTTAACGTAAAACGTAAAAAGTTTAACATAAAACGTAAAAACGTAAAAAGTTTAACGTAAAACGTAAAAAGTTTAAAAAATCTGTTAAAAATCTGAATTTTAAAAGCTTTTAATAAAAAAAATTAGAAAATAAAAACTAATATAATAATACAAAAAAAAAGTAATAAAAAATAATAAATACAAAAAGATAAAAAAGAGTAATTTTACTAAACTACCCTTTTGCATTAAAATATTAAAAACATAATAAGACAAAAATTATTTAATATTATTTTTAATTACTTTTAATCATGTCCATCCATCTTGTTGATCTAGTGGCTAGAAAGTGGTTCTCTCGGTTCTTACAACTGGAGGTAGTTCTCATTTTAGCGGTCCCTATATATATATATATATATATATATATATATATAGGGACCGTTAAAATGAGAACCACCTCTAGTTGTAAGAACCGTGAGAACTACACCGTACGGGGCGAGGTGGACCAAATTTTTTTTTCATAAACGTAGATGCATGTATTATAAACACATTTGTAAAAAATTCAAAAAAAAAAATGTTGGGTGTGTAGTTTTGAGCACCCAAAGTTATTTACGGTACCCGTAAACACAAACTTGTGGTGTTCAAAACTACACTCACGACATTTTTTTTTGAATTTTTTTTACAAATATGTTTATAATACAAGGATCTACGTTTATGAAAAAATTTTTGGTCCAACTCGCCCCGGATCAAAAAGTTCTCACGGTTCTTACAACTGGAGGTGGTTCTCATTTTAGCGGTCCCCTATATATATATATAAGGTTGGGTTCTAGAGTGAACATTAGGTTGAGAATGAACTGTGTGAACTAATCTGGGCCATTGGATTACATCGTCTAGAGATTTTTAAACAATGACAAGATTGTAATTATAATGTTGTAACTCCCTTTAAAATAAATGACAGAAGGGTATCTGGGTATCTGTGTCTTTTGTAAATTGCATTTATTAAACAATATAATCAAAATCCCTAAAATCTCGCTAGTTTCCGTATATACAAGATACATAGTTTTTAGTGTATACACATGTGTACAGTCTCGCTAGTATCAGTTTATACAATATACACAGCTGTTAGTTTATACACATGTGTACAGTCTCGCTAACTATCAGTTTATACAAGATACATAGCTGTTAGTTTATTCACATGTGTATAGTCTTTTATACATCTGTGTATTATATTCGGAAATTGTTACATATGTGTATATTAACAACATATAGTATATTAGGTATGCACACGAGTAAATTCATATAAAAATTATGAAATTAATGAAAATGAAACATATCACATGTATGCAAAAATAAATAACTTCATCACATATTCAAAAAAAAATTAATACCCAAAAATAATTACAATTTCAATTACAGAGAAATTTTTTAATGTTTATTGAAAATTATAAAAAGTTAAAAACAATGTATTATGATATCTGTATATACGGATAATAAAAGAAAAACAACATTCAAGTTAAAATTAAAACAAAATCTATGGATAAAAAAATAATGTAGAAATAATTAAATATGAGAGAGAGAGATAGAGATAGAGAGAGAGAGAGAGTTAAGAGATGAGAAAATTAAGGGATTTTAATTAAACATACTTGGGTAATGTCAATCTTACCCTTTTAATCTAAAAATGATCAAGAGCCAAGATTAGTTCACTCAGTTCACTCTCAAGAAGTTGTTCACTCTTGATCCTAATCCTATATATATATATATATATATATATATATATATATATATAGGAGAAGCATCCGTTAGGAACCACTCTTTATTGCGAGAACCGGTGTGAACACAAACAGTAATACCTAAAAAATCTAAAAAACACCCAATTTTTTTTTACTATATTTTTTTTTTTGAAAAATCGCTATATTAAGTTTATAATAAAAAAATTTCAAAAAAAAAAAATCGAGTCACAGTTATCCATGCACATGTGCATTTGTATCATTTCTTTGACAAATTCCGTAATTCATTACAAACATTAGACAATTGCACTTTCATTTACACTACCACGTGTAATACACTACTTTTTACGTTAACAAAATAAGAAATGCATATGTGCATCTATATGTATCAACATGAAATAAGGTGTGTTGGTACACTACTTTCTCTTTCATCTATCATTCCATCCGTAATACACAAACATGCACATGTGCATTTTTGTCATTTCTTTGACAAATTCCGCAATTCATTACAAATATTAGACAATTGCACTTTCATTTATACTACCATGTGTAATACAATATTTTTTACATTACCAGTATTAGAAATGCACATGTGCATCTATATGTATCAACATGAAATAAGGTGTTTTGGTACACTACTTTGAATACACTTTCCCTTTCATCTATCATACCATCCATAATACACTTCCATTACCTCCTACCATTCATAATACAATATCATTACCTCATACCATCCATAATACAATACCATTACCAATATTTTCACTTTATTACATGTATGTAAACACCATTTATACCATCCAATCAACATATTACATCATAAATTGACAACTATAACCAAACTATCAACCACTAGATATAACTAACCAAAAAACATGTATATGGGCCTACTTCTCCATTCAAAATCACAAACTTTTTGTACCAAAACACGTTATATCATGGTTATACCTAATGATGCACATGTGCATTTTGAATATTGGTAATGTAAAAAGTAGTGTATTACAGATGGTATTGTAAATTAAAGTGCAATTGTCTATTCATGATAACGTATTACCGAATTTGTCGAAGTAATGATACATATGCACATGTGCATGGATAACTGTTACTCGAAATTTTTTTTTTATTTTTTTGTAACGAAATATAGCGATTTTTTTTTAAATATTAAAAAAAAAATTTGGGTGCTTTTTTTATTTTTTTTTAGATTTTATTTTGTGTTCACATTGGTTCTCGCGGTTCTTGCAATAAGGGTGGTTCACGAATGAACCTTACCCTATATATATAATGCAGTTAAAAATTGGTGATGATGTGTAGTTTGTAAGGATTTGTACATTGTGGGAAAAGTGAGGGTTTGTGGGAAATTTTTAAATCTGATGTGGTGTTGTGTTGAGGTAGCGGTTCGTTTGGGGTTTTTGAGGTTTGTATATTGTGGATGCTCTTAGTAACATCCGCATAGTAACATTTAATATAATAAAAGCTAATGAGGTAGTGGTGGAGTGGTTGGGGAAACGCTTGGTCTTCCTTGTGACCCAGGTTCGACTCCCACTCTCCTCATTATTTTCTGAGGCGTCCAGGTGAAGGGCGAATACGGGTGGCGTCGGTTCATATTGGATGGGAGACGAGGTTTTACCGATTATTCCACTGTCGTGCCTTCGGGCGGGTGGAGGTCGGGTTTCCGCGCATCTGGGAGAGCCAAGGGGCTGGCGTCGGTCAAGTAATCAACCTTGGCCACAACGCTCGGTGTCACGGTGGTTGGCACGTCGTTTCTTGCCGTTAAAAAAGTTAATATAGTAAAAAAGGCAAAAGTATAAACAAAGGACTACACACAGGCCGACATGTGGCAGCCACAAATTAATTACACCGAACTACGTTTTTAGTAGGTATAATATAATGATAGTTAGCGATTAATGGACCCAAAAGAAAAGAATAGATATAACTTTGGACGAACATAACTTTCAAGAACAGAAATGGAATTTAACGTTTACCAAAGTATTAACTAAGGGTGAGAGGGGCACTCCCCTCTCTTACGCACACCCAATCAGGTTATGCCACGTCAACTCCCCTCACACCCCAATTTGATGGCGGCACTCCCCTCTTAGGTGACTTGTTTTTTTATTAAAAAAAAAAGGAAAATATTTCATTGGTTGAAACAGAGGATGGCCCCACCATCTCCGCACTCCCCTCTTCGGTGAAAACTCCCCGAGTCCCCTCCCCGCACCGATGGCGCCGGTGTTCCCGAGCGGTGAATGGGGTCACCGATCCCCCTCCCCGCGAGTGCCCCGATCACCCTAAAAGCACAAGCTGAGTCGACGTTTTTGCCAAAAAAGGTGGGCTTAGCCGGCACTTTTTACTAAATGTGTAGGCTTCACCGTGCTTTTTACAATAAAAAATGTAGGCTAAATCCTAGTCATCTCAGCCGATGAAACTGATATGGCAGCTTTTGATCAGATGAAACGAGAGGTGATTCACGCCGTTTCTTGCCGTTAAAAAAGTTAATATAGTAAAAAAGGCAAAAGTATAAACAAAGGACTACACACAGGCCGACATGTGGCAGCCACAAATTAATTACACCGAACTACGTTTTTAGTAGGTATAATATAATGATAGTTAGCGATTAATGGACCCAAAAGAAAAGAATAGATATAACTTTGGACGAACATAACTTTCAAGAACAGAAATGGAATTTAACGTTTACCAAAGTATTAACTAAGGGTGAGAGGGGCACTCCCCTCTCTTACGCACACCCAATCAGGTTATGCCACGTCAACTCCCCTCACACCCCAATTTGATGGCGGCACTCCCCTCTTAGGTGACTTGTTTTTTTATTAAAAAAAAAGGAAAATATTTCATTGGTTGAAACAGAGGATGGCCCCACCATCTCCGCACTCCCCTCTTCGGTGAAAACTCCCCGAGTCCCCTCCCCGCACCGATGGCGCCGGTGTTCCCGAGCGGTGAATGGGGTCACCGATCCCCCTCCCCGCGAGTGCCCCGATCACCCTAAAAGCACAAGCTGAGTCGACGTTTTTGCCAAAAAAGGTGGGCTTAGCCGGCACTTTTTACTAAATGTGTAGGCTTCACCGTGCTTTTTACAATAAAAAATGTAGGCTAAATCCTAGTCATCTCAGCCGATGGAACTGATATGGCAGCTTTTGATCAGATGAAACGAGAGGTGATTCACGCCGTTTCTTGCCGTTAAAAAAGTTAATATAGTAAAAAAGGCAAAAGTATAAACAAAGGACTACACACAGGCCGACATGTGGCAGCCACAAATTAATTACACCGAACTACGTTTTTAGTAGGTATAATATAATGATAGTTAGCGATTAATGGACCCAAAAGAAAAGAAACAAATTAATAGATATAACTTTGGACGAACATAACTTTCAAGAACAGAAATGGAATTTAACGTTTACCAAAGTATTAACTAAGGGTGAGAGGGGCACTCCCCTCTTAGGGGAGTCCCCTCTCGTACGCACACCCAATCAGGTTATGCCACGTCAACTCCCCTCTTAAACTCCCCTCACACCCCAATTTGATGGCGGCACTCCCCTCTTAGGTGACTTGTTTTTTTATTAAAAAAAAAAAAGGAAAATATTTCATTGGTTGAAACAGAGGATGGCCCCACCATCTCCGCACTCCCCTCTTCGGTGAAAACTCCCCGAGTCCCCTCCCCGCACCCCCTCCCCGCACCGATGGCGCCGGTGTTCCCGAGCGGTGAATGGGGTCACCGATCCCCCTCCCCGCGAGTGCCCCGATCACCCTAAAAGCACAAGCTGAGTCGACGTTTTTGCCAAAAAAGGTGGGCTTAGCCGGCACTTTTTACTAAATGTGTAGGCTTCACCGTGCTTTTTACAATAAAAAATGTAGGCTAAATCCTAGTCATCTCAGCCGATGGAACTGATATGGCAGCTTTTGATCAGATGAAACGAGAGGTGATTACTTTGATGAAAGCTAAAATTTCGTATTTATATTTAAGTTTTTCGATTAACTTTGACTTTTTAGTAAGTCCGTGGGGTATGGTGGGGCTTGGGTTGGGGGCATGAGTTGACACGTGGAGTTCGAGCCCTCCCACCACCTAGTGACGTGTCCGTGGGGTATGGCGGGGCGTGGGTGCACCGCGTGGGTTGGTAGGTTATTAAAAAAAAAAAAATATATATATATATATATATATATATATATATATAAAATTTAAAACCCAAGGCGAATAGGAGGCCGCCACATCAAACCCAAGCCCTCCCCACGCCCGGCTTCAAACACAAGCCCCATGCCCCAAGGGTCACGCCCCAACCCAAACCCCAAACCCCAACCCAAGCCCCAAGGGGTGGTGGCTTGAGCGTTTTCCCCCAACCCACGCCCCACACCCCACAGTCTAATTTTCCCGACTAAACAAAAGAGGAAAAAAGCAACCTGCAAGGTTTGAATCTCCTTTCTTGGTTCAACATTCAAGGAAGTGGTCACCACTCCAACAATATGTTCTCAATAAAAAAAAAAAAAAATTAAAAAACTTTGGTTTAACCCATGTTCATTAGGTGGGTCTGCCCCAAAGATAGGAACTAGCATGAACATTTTAATTCGTATGCAAATTGCAACTTTGATTCTTATATATATGTGCCATATGTCATATGTCATATGTAAAATAAGCAAACGCATATAAGGTTCCTTCTAGCTAATTAAATTTAGCAAAGCCTTCCATAAAATGTCTTTCAACCTACAGGTTTTTATCCTCTATTCTTTTCCCTTATTCGTTGCCTTATTTATTTTGAAATCGTATTTCTATTCCTTAAAACCCCACAAAAACCTACCACCATCTCCACCAAAGTTACCGCTAATAGGAAACCTTCACCAATTACGAGCGGGTGCGCATCGTATCCTTCAGTCCATGGCTCAGACCTATGGTCCACTCATGTTGCTTCACTTTAGTACTGTGCCGGTAATTGTAGCCTCTTCTGTTGATGCAGCTAGAGAGATCATGAAAACCCATGATATCGTATTTTCAAACAGACCATTTTTAAACATCCCTGATAGAATTACTTATGGCTCGAAAGATATAGCTTTTGCCCAATATGGGGAGTATTGGAGGGAGGTGAAAAGCATTTCCGTACTTCATCTTTTAAGCAACAAAAGAGTTCAGTCATATCAACAAGTAAGAGAGGATGAGGTGGCTCATATGATCAGAAAGATTCAAGGAGTCAATGAAGCGGTAGTTAATTTGAGTGAGTTCCTTGTTTTACTTGCAAATAATGTGATTTGTAGGGTGGCTTTGGGGAGGACATATAAGGTTAAGAACATGCTAGACAAGATTAAGAAGTTGTCAGGACGTTCTATTGGGAGTTTTATTCCATCACTAGTGTGGGTGGATAGATTTAGAGGATTGCATCGAGAAGCTGATGAACTTGCTAAAGAAATTGATGAGTTTTATGAGGACGTCATCGAGGAACATGTAAACAAGAAAGAGTTTGGTGTAGAAGGCCAAGATCTTATTGACATTTTATTAGAAATTCAAAAGGATAACTCTACAGGATTTCGCCTTGAGAGATATATGATTAAAGCTATTATGGTGGTAAGATTCCCCCTTCTTTTTCACTCTTTCTCTCTCTCTCTCCATATATATATATAGGGGCAGAATTTAGGGAAAACGACTATAAGTGTGAAAACGGTGAGAACGCCCCTCATTTGTTGGATCAAAACAATCTATGGATTAGATTGGCGCGGTGGCGTTTAATTAAATAACATCAACTTTATTACATGGACGCGCTTCATTAAGGGTAAAAGAGTCTTTTGACTGCTCTAATAAAAAAGCCAAACTCATAAGTAAAACGCCATTAAAATTTCTGCCTTAAACTACGAGCCATACACATCAGTCCCTTCCAGATGAAACGCCATCTTTATCTAAAATGTCATTCATACAAAACGCCAAACTTAATGATGAAACGTGTTACAGCTTTAACAGATAAAGGCGAACAAACAGTTCCTGAAACTTTATTACTAACATTTATCTTTTTAGTCCCTTTCCTGACAGAAAAACCACAAGTCATCGCATACCTAACATACAATAAATAACAATCATTGAGGCTTGGGAATATCATGTCTATTTTGGGCTTTATCTCTTCACTAACATCGGGAATGATCAATGGAAAACCAGTTTTCGGGCAAAACCTTTCATTCGAAGAAACACCCTTGTATGAGAAAATACAGTGAGAACGAATTAAGAAAAACGCCATTGGCGAAAGATATTTAACACAAAAAATGTCTCCTTAAAATATTATCGATGAAAACACCATTAATTGAATAATAAACAATAGGAATAACTGATGTTACTTTCTAAATAAAACATACACATGAAAACGCCATAATGAACACGCCATAATGAAAACGCAATAAGTTGAATAATAAACAATATGAAGAACTGTTGTTACTGTCTTCCTAAAACATGTTAACGAAAACGTCATAATTAACAAAACTGATGTTTAAATTAACAAATTAACGCCATTAGTTGAATAATTAACAAATAGTAACAACTGATGTGTACGACTTGACGCCAATATTCACAACTAATCAGATATACGTAACCAGGTGTAAAACGCCATTGATCATAAACAATAAGCATATATTAGATCGCAAACGACAATTAACATTAATAATGAAAATGTCAAATATTACTTTGAAAAAAAAACGCCATTGAAACAAGCATAAAGAACAAAACGTCATCAAATATTACTTTGTAGAACGGAATCCACGTTAGACGTCATAGATCTCGGAAGCTTAGAGAGGAGATAACTGCTAATACGGAATTTTTTGAATTTTGTTTGAAACGGAATTATAACGCCATTTATTGAGGGGAACGTGGACAATGACAATCGTGCCCCTACATATCATTTAGCGCCCCTGCCACGTGTTAGACTAGGATACGTTCTCACTGTTTTCACACTTCTAACCGTTTTCTCCTGATCCCGTTTATATATATGTATATATATATAGGGTAAGGTTCATGCGAGAACCACCTTTATTGCGAGAACCGCGAGAACCAATGTGAACACAACCTAAAATAGCTAAAAAAACCTTAAAAACCTAACCCCCCCCACCCCCACCCCCCCAAAAAAAAACTTAAACCCCCCTCCCCCCCCCCCCAAGCTAAAATGCTAAAAACTAAACCCCCAAAAAAATAAAAAAAAATTCTAAATTTTTTTTTTAATATTTTTATGTTAAAATCGCTACTTTTAGTAGCCAAAAAAAATGTTAAAAAAACTTTTTTTTTTAATTTTTTTTTATTTGGCTACTAAAAGTAGCGATTTTTTTTATAAAAAATATTAAAAAAAAATTGTGTGTTTTTTAGCTATTTTTAGGCATTTTTGATTGTGTTCACATTGGTTCTCGCGGTTCTCACAATAAAGGGTGGTTCCTAACGGATCTTTGTCCTATATATATATATATATAGAGAGAGAGAGAGAGAGAGGCCAGTTAACGTACAAAATGGCTTATCATACATTGTGTACGCCATAACCCCAGCCGTCAGATCTTCATCCCCCATGCGATTTCATCCCCACATTCGATTTCATCCCCGATGCAATTTCATCCATGCGATTTCCCAGATTCATGAACGCGTTTTTTTTAAATAACATGCGATTTATACTCGCGTACGTAATGTATGTTAAGGGCAAGTGTACGATACACTTTTCATATATATATATATTAGAGGGGGTGAGGTTCCTGTAAAAAAGACCTTTTTCGTGAGAAGTGTGAGAACGCATAGGAATTGACATATAGACATCATATTTTGGACTTAGGCATGATGTTTTGGGGTTTTTTTTTTTTTTTTTTTGTAAGAAAAACAACAAATATAACAATTTAAGACACAATGCAATGAATTATAGGTATGAAATTTAAGACACAATTAAAACACACTAACTAACACTTAAAACACGCTATTTAACATTCTTGGCATAGTGTTTTAAATTTTAAGCACATAATTCATTGCATTGTGTCTTAAATTGTAATCTTTGATGTTTTTCTTGTCAAAACAACCAAAAACATCATGCCTAAGTCCAAAACATGATGCCTACATGTCAATTCCTATGTCTTCTCACACTTCTCATGAAAACTATCCTTTTTACATGATCCTAAACCTATTGGAGGGTTCAAATAAAAAGAAATTTCAACTAATAAAAATTCTTCATTTTGCTTCATTTAATAAATTCTTCGTTATTGTAAAGGTATATTGATAAACTTACGTAGATCATTAAATTTGTAACTTATTGTCAAAATACGTATTTTTTTTCAAAAAAAAAAAAAAAACTCAATTTAGAGTGTAGGATAAATGACGAGGAGTGTAGGATAAATTACGAGTTGTGTATCATAAAGTGTAAAAAATAAATTTCCACATGTGTAGTATAAAATTCGATAATGTGTAGTATATATGTATGATAAAATTTTATGTGTAGGATAAAATGAAATTGACTAATTAATTACAGAGAGAATAAGTAATGTAAGGACTTATAAGCTATTTAATATTTTATCAATATACATTTTTCTTCTTAAATTGATTTTATTCTCATTTGATCCTCTATATATATATATATATATATATATATGTGTGTGTATATATACAGGGTAGGGTTCATGCGAGAACCACCTTTATTGCGAGAACTGCGAGAACCAATGTGAACACAACAAAATAAACCCACTACACCACCAACCAAAACCTAAAAAAAACCTAACCCCTCACCCCCACCGCACCCCCCAAAAACCTAAAAAAAAAAAAAACTAACCCCCACCCACTCAAGCTAAATGTTAATTTCTTTATAATTTAACATGTCCGAGTACTCTCAACTCCCCGGTTGACCGACTAGGGAGCGTCTAACGACTTTTGCAACCATATACGAATGATTGTGTTTATTTATTCAACCTACACATGTATAAGTTCTATGTAGCTTATGTGTAGATAATATACCTACTCAGAACTTGTCCATATATAAGCAAAGATTTAAACGTCAAACAATAAAAATACTAACAAATTTAGTTTATTTAAACAACCTAGTATAAGTTCTTTTTAACATGTGTGTAAATTGATTCATGATTCTTAGGACATACTTGGGGCTGGCACTGATACCACATCCACCACCTTAGAGTGGGCAATTTGCGAGCTATTACGAAACCCAAGTGCAATGAAAGAATTGCAACAAGAGGCGCGTAAAATAGGACAAGGAAGATCAATGATCCCGGAAGATGACATAGACAAAATGCCCTACCTAAAAGCCGTCCTTAAAGAAGCATTACGACTACATGCTCCTATTCCACTACTCGTTCCCCGTGAATCAACAAAAGATGCCAGAGTGCTCGGCTATGACATCCCATCAGGTACACAAGTGTTGATTAATGCATGGGCGATAGCAAGAGATCCTTCGATATGGGAAGAACCTGAAGAGTTTAAGCCAGAGAGGTTCTTGAACAACTCTATTGATTATAAAGGTTTTCATTTCGAGTTGATACCATTTGGTGCTGGACGACGAGGGTGTCCTGGTGTTAGATTTGCAATGACTATTAATGAGCTTGCTTTGGCAAATCTAGTGTACAAATTTGAGTTTGCATTGCCTGGTGAAGAGAGTTTGGACATGACAGAGAGTGATGGCGTCACCATTCACAAGAAGTTTCCTATACTCGTCATACCAACTCCTTGTGAGTAATTCGATGTTGTATGGGTTTGTTAAGAAGAAACCTGCTATTTTTTCTATTGATATATTATGTAATAAATTGTTATACTTTACGATTGATATATATAAATAAAAGTGTGTGGAAGCAAATATTTTCTGAACTGCTGTGAAATTTTATAAAGAACTAACAGGTAGTTAGGTGATTCCTAGATAAGCTAAAAAAGAAACGTTAATCAGTACTTCTAATACAAGACGGATTCAATTCACTACAAAAAAAAAAACGCATAAAGCGACTGAAATTTGAGACCGACTAAAACTCAATAAGCGACCAGATTAGAGAACGAAACAAAGTGGGTCGCGAACTAGAGATTGAAAAAGAAACAGTCACAAATTTAAAATTTAACGACGAAAGCAAACTTGGTCAAAATAGCGATGGAAACAAATCAACCGAAAAACAGTCACGAGTTTTATGGAATAAAAAATTAATTCGATCACATAAACGCTGCCAAACATAGCAACCGAGTTAGCAACTGAAATGAAGTGGTCAAAAACCTGGCTACCGAAAATGATTTGGTCACAAAAATGGTCGCAGCTTCTACAAAAAAAAAAAAAAAAAAAAAACAACTTACAAAAAGAAACGGTCGCAAAAAACAGTGGAAAGAAAACCAGTCACAACGTTTATTAGGGAAATTTAAAAAATCAAATAAAAGTCGTCGCAGATGCCAGATAGGTTCTATAAAAGGTTGTGTTTAACAATCACAACTTAACAATGAGATAACCAAACCTAAATGTAAAAAAAATACGTTTAGTTTTGTTGGTGCACTTGTGTCTGTACTTTGTCTGTATTCTGTCATGATACAAAACGATGTCCTTGTTAGTCTTGTAAGTTTGACCAAGTCAACCATCCTCCTGGTTTGACTTAGCCAAACAGTTAGACAATGGTTGTAATATGTCTGTGTCGAAGGATGTGTCATCGAAGGATTGTTTATGTCCTTCGATGAGCTCGAAAGATAAACCTTCGATAGATGAACCTCGAAGGATATCATCCTTCGAGGTATATGTGGATCCTTCGATAGATTTCAGGTCGATAGATGATCTTTCGATTAGTCTATCTGATCCTTCGACCAGACGTGCTGTGATGGATATATATATCCATGTTATGTGTTCACTTCATTTTTTAGAGACAAGAGAGAGAAGTGAGAGCTAAGTGAGACACAAGAGACAGAAAACAGAGAGCATTCTGTTGAGAGCATACACACACGAGTGTTTTAGAGAGTTTGCAAAACACATTTGTAAACATAGCTTTGTAACCGAACCTTTCATTCGTATTAATACAAGTGGTGTTAATCGGTGAAGATTGCGTGTTGTGTTTGTGGCTTGTTCTCTCGTATAAACTATCGGTTTGCATGCTAGCTTGGATTCCGCACTTGCTAGTGTGTTAGACATAACAAGGATAAGGTTTGACCTCATCCTCCGAGGGACCTACAAGTGGTATCAGAGCCGTGGCTCTTTTCCTTGTTAAAAACCGGGTTTATACAAGACTTTGGAGTGTTTTGGACAAAAACTCACTTGGTTTAGCACCCGTTTTCAGTGTTTTTCTCGCTTTCCTTGACTTAAAAACGTGTTCTAAACTAACCGGGTGTGTTAAAGGACTGGTTGGGTAACTTAAAAACGTGTTTTTAAGAATTTTGGTCATCTCCGGCCAAATTCCGGCTTACTCCGGTGACCGGTTTCTGGATTGATCCTTCGATTTTTGGTAATATTTTATTATTCAAATCTGGTTTGCATGCAGAAGATATGGTCTGACCATACCTTTCTGCCGAAAGTTTCTACCAACCCATCAACTTTTCACCAACCTGTCACTTCTTTTGTCAACTGTGTCAGTCCGATCGAAGGATATCCTTCGAAGTCGAAAGATCGTCTTTCGATCAAAGGAAGTTCGATAGATAATCATCGTTCGAACATCCTTCGAAGTCTGTGACTTATCCTTCGATCCAAGGAATCTTTTCGAAGCATACATCTATCGATCGGCAGTTCTTTTTCGAAAGATAAGGATCCTTCGATTGGAGAATCTTTCGAAATCATTGTTCGAAATCATTGTTCGAAATTCAACAGTGATCTTTCGAACACTGTTGATCCTTCGAACAAGTCTTGATCCTTCGATCCTAATCTGTTTATGTTTAACAAGTTTGTGATTTTCAGGTATTATTTTTCTTGATAAAAAATGAATTCGATGTGGGGTGTTCCGATAAATACAGAAATGTATTTTGGTACTCCGACTCCGGATTCATCTTCGCAAGCTAATGCTATATCTACCGGTCAATGGGCATTCGTATCAAATCAAACTCCAAGTGTTCAAAGCATTTTGTTAAGCGAGAGTGAAACGGGAAGTTTGAATAGGCCTCCAAAGTTGATGCACTTAAGTGAATATCCGGGATGGTTTGATAGATTTCATACATACGTCCTTGGTCAAAATACAGAATTGTGGTTGCGTTTCGTCACAGATTTTGATCAAACAATAGAGGTTGCCGCTTCATCTGCTGCTACGTTTGCAGATCTTACGGAAGATCAGAAGAAGGTCTATGATTTGGAAAAGAAGGCATATGCCATTCTTACTCAGGCGTTAAGTAAAGATATTTATCATCAATTTGTCAGTTACAAGACAACGAAGAAGTTGTGGGACGCATTGAAGATAAGGGGCGTAGGAAATGAAGCGACACGTCAATTGAGAAAAGACCTGTTAAAGAAAGAGTTTGATGGTTTTACTCGTATGGAGAATGAATCTTTAGGAGATTTGACAAGTCGATTTAATCATTTGCTGACTGAATTGGTAAATATTGGGGTTGTAACAACTTCAGCAGAGGTAGTGAAAAAGTTTGCAGATGCACTGCCACCTCAATGGAATACTTTCTTGGAAATCATGAAGTACAATGGCACTTTAGATACAACAAACTTCAATGACTTTGCTCAACTCCTGGAAAACAAGAATCAGGAAGAAACTCTAAAGGCGAAAAGAGTTCCAGTGCCACAAAATCCTGAAATGTATTATGGAACTTCTAGCACTTCTACAAAACCTTCTTCACACGCTCCAATTCAAACAGCGTTTGTGTCTAGCACTAACCTGTATGGCAATCCTCCTCCAACAACAGACATGTATGGAAATCCGCTTGAACCAGTTCCTCAACCAGTACCACAACAGCAAAGCCAACGACCTATCAGAGCAACTGATATGTTCGGAAATCCATTACCTGTTCGATCTACCGGACCAACAGATTTATACGGGAATCCACTTCCTCCTCAACAGCAAGCATGTTATGGAAGCACATCATCTGCTAGTCAGCAATCAAAGCCAAATACAGTACGGCTCGACACCTCAAGTTTCTCTAAAGTCAGTGTTGAAGTAGCAAAAGAACATATGGAGCTTCTAAACACTTTGGTGAGCGCATACTGTGGATTAGTGGAAGGTCAGATTGGTAACATTAATCTGACACAAGAAGACTATCAGCAGATCGATAAAGAGGAGATGGAGATGATGGACATCAAGTGGGCCTTTGCCAGTGCTGTTAGGCGAGCAAAGGATTTCATGGAAAGAACTGGCAGAACCAGCTTGGAAAGCAAGAAAGACACCAAGTATGGGTTTGATAAGAAGGCTGTTAAGTGTTTCAATTGTGGTGAACGTGGTCATTTCAAACGTGAATGTACGAGGCCATCTCAACATGGAAACCAAAATCCTTTCAGAGGTCAAGGCAACAGGGCAAATCAGAACCAAGTAAGGAACAATGAGCGCACATTGGTGCCTGTCAACAACCAGAGTCAAGCAGGACCATCAAATGCCAACCAGGCACTTGTGGTTCAAGTAGATGAAGGTTGTGATTGGTCAATTCAGTTGGGAAATGATGCTCCAGATGGAACAGCTTGTTTTGCTGAAATTGTCAAGGATCTTAAACACGCCAGTGGTGGAGAATCTTCCACCAATGGTGATGAATCTTCTGAGGATGAAAACAGCTCCGGTTACAGTGGAAGTTCAGATGAAGAGTCCTCGAGTTCAGGGAATGATCAGGAAGATGACACATCAAGTGCGTCAGTTAATGCAGATATTGATGAGCTATTGGAAGAATCTGCAGCAGAAATTCAAAGAAGATCTATTTTGGTGGATCAAGCTGCTTATTCTTCGTCTTCTCTCCATTCAGCCTTTATGGCTAATGTCGACAGTTCATCAAGTCAGGTATGTGTCGATGAACCCACTGCTGCTGTTTGTGATAATTGTGATAGATTAGGTGTTAAATGTGCTGATTTAGAGGCAAACATGTCTGAGTTGCAAGGCAAACATGATGCTTTACAAGCTAGTTTGTTTGACTTGCAAGACAAACATGTTTCTTTGAATGATAAGTGGTGTGAATTGCAAAGCAAACACGAGGCTTTGCAAGAGAAATATGATGTGACATTCATTCACAATCAGAAATTGACCGTTGATCTTTCGAAGTGCACTGAAGCCAACATGTTTTATGAAAACCATGAAAAGGAGTTTAAATCGGTAATTGAAAAATTAAAGAAAGATAAAACCGAGTTAACTAAAATGGTTTCCAGAAAACAAACTGACATTAATTTGTATATAACTCGTCTTGAGGTAATGCAAAAAGAAATGGCTTGTGTCAAAACTGAGAGTGAGGCGATCCAACTTAAGCTAGACAGTTATTTGAGCTCTAGCTATGTGTTGGATCACATCATTGATGTACAGAAAGAGAAACGGGATGTCACATGCATTGGATACAAGAAATGTCCACCACCTGTGAGACACAATTATGATGCCATGCCTGACGAGGAGGATAGAACTTTCTTTGAACCATCTGTTCCTCTAGATGTTAATGAATTTGCAGCAGGACTCGGATACAAGAAAGAGGTATCATCAGATTCAGATGTGTCAGCAGATGCATGTGTGTCTTCTGCCGAACCGAATCAGGCTCCTCCAGTTGTGATTGAGGATACTGATTCTTCTGATGATGAATCCGATGATACTGACTCAGCAAAGTCTGATGCAGGAATCAAAGAAGAGGACATACCTCTTGAGAATCATATTCTGTGTGATCCTCCTGCAAAACCCGCTAAGACTGTTGCAATTGAGTCCTCGTCTGCAAAAGAGTCGGAGAGTGTGGATTTGCTGTACACTCTTGTTGGTGATGATAAAATTTATTCAGACAAAGATTTTCCTATTAAGAATGTTAATCAATCATTAATCAGTAAAGTCTTTGAAAATTCAACAAGTAAGTTTTTGGGAAAGACAGGATCACATGTTACAGTAACACAGTGTCCTCCGATTCCAAAGGCTGAAGTTCGAAAACAATTTGGAAATCAGAAATTACCAACAGTGCAAAAACAGCAAAATCATACCAAACCAAAAGGAAAAACACTGACTCAAACTCAAAAGAAGCCGAATCAAAAGAAGAACAAGAATGTGAACTTTGTGAAATCTAAGGGAACGGACAAAATTGAAAAGTTTGAAAACCAATCTAACTTAGATTTTGTCAAGAAAGCAACAGTGATGAAAAGAAATGAACTAAACAGTTCAAAACCTAGTACCTCATGATCACAAAGTTCATCATCGGCAAGACGATCACATGATACTTCGGGGTTTGTTGAACGAAGGTCATGTTTTGAATGTGGTACAATTGGACACATAATTCGAAATTGTCCGTATCTTCATAAGTTGAAAGCAAAGGTTGATGATCCCCGTGAACGAAATCACCAAAAGCGATCTGTTTCTGTAAAACAAGATCCCCGCCTTGTAAAAGAAAGGGAAAAGAAACAGAAACGCCAACAAGTCAAGGTGATTGAAAAGGCACTTAAAACTGATGTGGTTCAAAAACAATCTGTTTCAGTTAAGCCAGAAAACTCAAAATTTTCAAAAACTTCAAACAATCACGAAGTTAAATTGTTAAACAATCAAACTGGTAAAACTCAACAGACATGGAAACCTAAATTGACCACAAATTCAGGGGGACCATCACAATTTATGAATCATCAAAGAATAGAAGTTATTGTTGTTGATGATAATGGAAGACCCAAGACCACAATGGCTTGGGTCCCCATCTCCAACTAATTATGTGAGTTCATGTGCAGGGTGTTCCAGGAGGAACTATCAGTAGTCATTGGATTGTTGATAGTGGGGCATCCAGGCACATGACAGGCGACATGAAGCTTCTCTACGACGTCAAATCTATTAGAGGAGGTTATGTTGCTTTTGCTGGAGATAAAGGCGGATATATTACGGGTGAAGGAATGATTTCCAACGGGGTTGTTAGCTTTGATAAGATCAACTTCGTACAACAACTTGATCACAATCTTCTTAGTGTTTCTCAAATTTGTGATAAGCAGTTCTCAGTACACTTTGATGCAAATGGATGTTATGTGCTGAAACCCGGCTTCAAAATTCCGAAAGAATGGATTCTCTTATCTGCTCCAAGGATAAATGATCTGTACGTCCTTGATATGAGCCAAGCTATCACAACGTCTGCACAAGCAACTTGTTTCGTTTCCAAAGCCACAGAAAAAGACTCAATCTCTTGGCACAGACGAATGGGTCACATTCACTTACGCAAAATGAATCATTTGGTGTCAAATGAATCAGTGAATGGTGTTCCTCTTAAAAACTTCCATCTTCAAGACATCTGTGTCTCGTGCCAGAAAGGAAAACAAACGAAGAAGCGACACCCTACAAAGAAGACCAACACGGTGGCTGTTCCTCTTGAACGTTTGCACATGGATTTGTTCGGTCCTGTCAAGCACAAAAGTATTAGGAATGATCAATACTGCCTTGTGATAACTGATGATTATTCAAGATTTTCTTGGGTGGCGTTCATGGCACATAAGAGTGAAACCTTCGGTATTATCAAAAACTTGATTATTCAGATTGAGAATCTCTATAAGTTGAAGGTTAGGCGGATACGTAGCGACAATGGTACTGAATTCAAAAAACATGCTATGGTGGAGTTTTGCACTTCAAAAGGTATTCTTCACGAATTTAGTGCAGCCTACACTCCTCAACAGAATGGCGTCGCTGAACGTAAGAACCGCACATTGATCGAGACTGCTAGGACTATGTTGGTAGAGTCACAATTGCCGATTCCATTCTGGACTGAAGCTGTGGCCTCTGCATGTTATACGTTGAACCGAGTCCTTACAGTCAAAAGGCACAATAAGACCTGCTTTGAGCTTATTAACAAACGGAAACCAGATTTGTCATATCTTGAACCGTTTGGAGCTCCGTGCACAATAATCGATCCTAATGGAAAGTTTGGGGCAAAAGCAATTGAGGGATACTTTCTTGGGTATGCCACCCCGAACTTAAGAGTCTGGAATCTAGAGACTAAAAGGGTCGAGGAATGGTCTGAAGTCAGAGTACAAAGGCACACTTTACAAGTCAAATGTCCTGGTCAGCCTTGGATGTTTGAGTACGATGACTTTTTCAATTCGATCAATGTTGAAGCAGTTGAAGAAAATGCTGCAGCAAGGATGTTTTTCGAGAGTGACAATGCAACAGATTCACCGTTGGTTCGTCCAATTATTGTCAATCAAGAACCATCTTCAGTGAACAATAATGCTCTCGACAATGAGGATTTTCACGATGCTACCGAATTGAACGAATCTTCAGAGGATGATGAATTTCTAGATGCAAATCAAGAAGCTCCAATAACAGCAGTTCATGGTACTTCAGAGGGTACTCCTCCAGTGGACGTCCATAAAACAGCTGAAGCTACTGCATCATCCTCTTCGTCAATTCCGGGCATTGAATTGGTTGTTGATCTCAATCTCAACAATCTGGGTACAAATATTCCAGTTCAAGATAATCCAGAGACAAGGATTCACAATACCCATCCTCAACAAAACATCATAGGAAATGTACAGAGTGGCGTTCAAACAAGAAACATGTTGCGAAACAACAACAATGCAGGCTTGTATGCGGCAATTAGAGAATCTGGTCAACAAAACGATTGGTTTTTCGCGTGTTATGTCTCACAGGAAGAGCCAAGAACTTGGAAAGAAGCTTTGAAAGATAACTCTTGGGTTGAAGCAATGCAGGAAGAACTGCAACAATTCCAGAAGCTTGGTGTCTGGAAACTCGTAGAGAAACCTGCTGGTTACAAGAAGATTGGTACCCGTTGGGTGTTTAAATGCAAAAAGGATGACCGTGGGGTTGTTATTCGGAACAAAGCAAGGCTAGTCGTTCAAGGTTTTCGTCAGATAGAAGGGATCGACTACAACGAAGTGTATGCACCTGTTGCACGTCTAGAAGCAATTCGGATCTTTCTGGCTTATGCCTCATTCAAAGGTTTCAAGGTATACCAGATGGACGTGAAAAGTGCATTCTTACATGGTGTGGTGGAAGAAGAGGTGTACGTCGAACAGCCTCCAGGTTTTGAAGATCCTATCCATCCCGATCGGGTTTGGTTGCTTAACAAAGCTCTATATGGTCTACATCAAGCACCGCGAGCTTGGTACGCAACCTTATCTAATTATCTGCTGGAGAATGGATTTCGCAGAGGTCTTATCGATTGTACTCTTTTCATCAAAGAACAAGATGGAGATCTTCTACTGGTTCAGGTATACGTTGATGACATTATTTTTGGTTCTATTAATGATGTTTTGTGTAGGAATTTCGAGCGCATTATGCAGGATAAATTCGAGATGAGTGCTATGGGGGAAATGACTTTCTTTTTGGGCCTACAAGTACAACAAACCGAGTCTGGGATATTCATCCATCAGACTAAATATGTTGGTGACATCTTGAGCCGGTTCCAGATGTCTGATGCAACGCCCATCGGTACCCCATTACCGCAAAATCACGGAATTACTCCAGACTTGAAGGGTGAAGCTGTTAGCCCCTCATACTACCGCGCAATGATCGGATCTCTTATGTACCTCACAGCATCAAGACCAGATATAATGTACCCAACGTGCCTGCTTGCCAGATATCAAGTCAACCCGAAGGCCTCACATCTTGCAGCTGTAAAAAGGATTTTTCGTTATTTGAAGGGTTACCCTGACACCGGTCTATGGTACCCTAGGGATAATAACTTTGACTTGATCGCATTCAGTGATTCTGATTTTGGCGGATGCAAAATCGACGGCAAATCCACAACGGCTGGATGTCAGTTTTTGGGAAATCGCCTAGTCACATGGCAGTGCAAGAAGCAGACGTGCGTCGCTACATCAACATGCGAAGCTGAATATATTGCTGCCTCAAGTTGTTGCTCCCAAGTCCTATGGATCCAACAACAAATGCGCGACTACGGTTTTGAATTCCTAACTACTCCTATTTACGTTGATAATTCTGCTGCCTTACAGATCACTAAAAATCCTGTGCAGCATTCAAAGACTAAGCACATCGAAATTAAGTATCACTTCATATGTGATTGCTTTGAGAAAAGGCTAATCGATGTTGCTTACGTCCACACCGATGACCAATGTGCCGACCTTTTTACCAAAGCATTTGACAATTCAAGATTTGACTTTTTATTATTGGTAAACGGCATTAAGGTCAAGCAAGAGTAAAACCAACATCGGAAAATCATTTTTGTAAATACCTTTGTGTTTTAAATTTATCTTAGTTTATTGATTTTAGGGGGAGTAAATCCAAAATTTGAAAATCCAAAAACATCGAAAAATTTCAAAAACACAAAAACAATAGAAAAACAAAAATGAGTTTCCTGGCGAGCAAAAGAGAAAATGATAGTACATCAGTGGTCTGTCTAAACCTCTTTAAACCTAAAATGAAAAATGATAAGCAGCTCTATATAAGATGTATCGGTAGGCTCACAATCATTTTAAAGTGTGCAGGGTGATATAAACTTAAATCCGACTGAAGACCAGGTGGGAACCATTCATTGGCATATGGTCTTGGTACCGAAATTTCGTTTGAGAGATTGCCGAGGTTCTGAGATATTCGGTCTTTATGCTGCTTATCATCTGGGTATCATGGTTGTATCTTTTACCGAAAACAAACGGGGACGCAAGTCTAGATCTTCCATGATACCATACATACGTGTACATATTGCATTCGACCTCAATAAGTGATCAACAATCACATGTCCCATCAAAATAAGTGATAAAATATCACATTTATCCGGGAGTCAAGTTCGTCTCTCTGCTGTACGAAAGTACTGACCTGTTCACGGACTTGCTCCTGTGCCCTCATGCATCGAAAATCAAGTTCCTCATCAATAAGTGATTATATCACATAGGGCTTGTTTTCAAATCAAAATAAGTGAGAATCTCACATCATATACGGTCAAACAGATGATAATCGGTATACTCACCGGTAAGATGAACCCTCGTGCATACCTTGATACGGGAATGTGTCGTGATGTGGATGAACACCGGTCGGTAAGTATAAATCATACCTTAACGTATCCCCTCGCCATGATTACAAATGATAAGTCGAGCTTATGTGGACAACAATACCGATAATCGTTATAGGATGCTTATCTTAATGTTAACTAATTGAACAAAGAGAGCGTTTTGGCATGACCGTACACTGATATGATTCTCTTACCCTCGAAACTCGCAAAAAGAATGTTTGTATATATTTACTTTTCTTAGTTTCTGCAACTATGTATATATTTATTTACTGCTTTCTGTTTTTACATTTGGAATATTCTCAAATACCAAAAAGATTTTAGGTGTGTTTTAATATAAACTTTCTAAAAGCCAAAAAGATTTTATTTCTATCTTATTTTCGATCGTACGATGTTGGATCTCGAGTCTTCGTTGCCTGAAACCTGATTGAAAACCAAAATCGACTAAATCTTCATAAATGGTCAGAATTTGCAAGTTTTGAAAGATAAAAACGTTAAATTGATAAAATTGTTAAACTTTCAAACTGTCGGACGGTAGTTGATTGAATAATGGTCATATGCGTGTCATTTGTTTATGTTAACTATATTCCAAGCAGTTGTTCTCATTACGCGTTTAGATTTCTTGCATGTGCAGATTCTAAAGGCAAGAAGAACATAGTCGATGACAAGCTTCGGAATGAAGACACGACGTGAAGGCACTCAAGTGATGAAGATGATCGAGTTGCCGCTGACCATCATCAATACCTCAAGGATCTCAAGTTATAAAGATCAAAACATTCACGAGCATAACTCAAGGGGGAGCTTATGTTAAGGGGGAGTTTGTCAGCACACTTCCTACATGAAACGGGGAGTTTGTTGATACACTTTCAGCTTTCAAGACGTGAAGACTTTAAAGATCCTCCGACATTGAAGACTTGAAAGGACGTCAAAGACTTGAAGACACAAAGATCGAGACAAAGCTACAGCCAAGGGGGAGTTTGTTGGTGCACTTGTGTCTGTACTTTGTCTGTATTCTGTCATGATACAAAACGATGTCCTTGTTAGTCTTGTAAGTTTGACCAAGTCAACCATCCTCCTGGTTTGACTTAGCCAAACAGTTAGACAATGGTTGTAATATGTCTGTGTCAAAGGATGTGTCATCGAAGGATTGTTTATGTCCTTCGATGAGCTCGAAAGATAAACCTTCGATGGATGAACCTCGAAGGATATCATCCTTCGAGGTATATGTGGATCCTTCGATAGATTTCAGGTCGATAGATGATCTTTCGATCAGTCTATCTGATCCTTCGACCAGACGTGCTGTGATGGATATATATATCCATGTTATGTGTTCACTTCATTTTTTAGAGACAAGAGAGAGAAGTGAGAGCTAAGTGAGACACAAGAGACAGAAAACAGAGAGCATTCTGTTGAGAGCATACACACACGAGTGTTTTAGAGAGTTTGCAAAACACATTTGTAAACATAGCTTTGTAACCGAACCTTTCATTCGTATTAATACAAGTGGTGTTAATCGGTGAAGATTGTGTGTTGTGTTTGTGGCTTGTTCTCTCGTATAAACTATCGGTTTGCATGCTAGCTTGGATTCCGCACTTGCTAGTGTGTTAGACATAACAAGGATAAGGTTTGACCTCATCCTCCGAGGGACCTACAAGTTTGATTGTTGGTAGTTATAACCATTTTGTTAGCACCGTTTGAAGTTTCAATAAATATTATAAATTAATAGGTTTTAACACATAAAATGAAACTGCTGCTATTCTCCTGCTGCTCTCCTACTCCTACTCCTACTCCTCCTACTCCTCCTCCCACTACCACTACCACTACCACTACCACGACAACGACTACGACTACTACGACTACGACTACTACTACCACTACTACTACTACTTTGTCCCGACTGCCAAAGTTTTTTCCATAATTGCCAGTTTTGTTGGAGTTTGGTGGCCTGGCTACGAAGTCCTGACTGCCGAAGTTTTTCCATTGCCAAGGTATCAATTAAGGTTTGATTGAAACCATGCCATGATAATTGGACGATATGCTGAGATGCAGTCAGTTAGCTAGCAAAATACATGTTTAAGATCACGAAAACACAAATCTAAAACAATATTGCTTTGTGTTCAATAAATAAAGAGACACCAAACCAAAAACATGTGTTTGATAATACATGGAACCAAGTACATCATCATCATCATCATCATCATCATACTCGGTAAATCTTACCAATAGCAAAGCTAAGGTAGGGTCTGAGGAGGGTAAGATGCTGACAGCCTTACCTCTACCCACGTAGGAAAAGAGAGGTTGCTTTCAGTGAGACCCCCGGCTCGATAGTAGCTTTGCATCAAGCCTTGGACATAAGACACGTGACACTCGGCAACTGGGACAAAGGGCGATTAGTGCATATATCCCCATGTCTTTCGACTATCAACACCACCACATGATTAACCGTCCACCGCTTTAATGTTATTTTCACAAAATTAGTAAAATAACGTTAAAATTAGTGCAATTTCACTTTTGCCCCCCGAGCGCCCACACATATATACATTATATATCTGCACACCGCAAGCGGGAGTAATATGGAACCAAGCACCAATAATATAAATTTACAGAAATTTACCAAGGACAATCTTGCAAGACAAATACAGTGGTTTTCATCATTGATCATTCTTCCCCTTTATCTCAAAAAGATACTCTCCATCTATCATCTATTGCTTGTTTCAAGTATCTGTTTAAACATTTTTTTAATCAATCTGTAACTCTGGTTGCAAGTATCTGTTTGAACAACACTTTCTTATACATGCACTTAGATTAAAAACAGAGTGAATCAAGCTCATATGACACATCCTGTGGATTCAGTTAGTACCACATCGGCTCATAGCTAAAGTTGTTGCTGGTTTATATGACACCGGTGGGTGATGGTCATTGTCCCTTCGGGGACATCCGATAAAACTGGAATGATACAGAGAAGATTAGCACGGCCCCTGCGCAAGTGATGTGATCAAAATATAAGATATAAATTATGTCAAATACGGCGTAAAAGCAGTGTTGCAAAAATCGCGACTAGTCGGCGATTAATCGTCCACTAGTCGCTAGTCGGCCTCCTACTGAGTAAATTTTCACTAATCAGTCAAAAAATAGCTAGTCGGTCAAAGCCGGTGATAATCGGTGCTAGTCAGCCCAAGTCGGCCTAGCCGGCCCAAGTCGGCCTAGCCGGCCCAAGTCGGCCTAGCCGGCCCAAGTCGGCCTAGCCGGCCCAAGTCGGCCCAATTAAAATCTTCACAAAACTGGCCCAAAATGAAAAAAATAGCCCATTTTCCTTGGCCTTACCCTAAAATTGCTGCATTCGTTGCCCTGGTTATTCACATCAGCGACATCAAGCGGCTTCAATTGATCAGCGACATCAGGTGACAACAGGCGGCGACCCTGCTTTCTTCTCCAGCGGCTCTGCTTCCTTCTCTGGCGACCTTCTCTGGCGACCTTCTTCTTCCATACTCCAACAGGCAACAGGTCAGGTCGCATACATCATACTTGATGAAATTGATTCTTACTCTAGAGTTATCAGCTCCATTGATTAGTTAGACATTAGTGTATAATATGATGTAATTGTTGTTTAATTAGTGTTTGATTGGACTCTGTTATTAGATGAATCTAACAGTTGTTACAAATAAGGTGATATATAGGTTGATGTTAATTTTAACTTTCAGTTGGCCGATTTAGTTTATGTTGCCCTAGAGTTATCAGTAGTATTCTTTTGTTACACAATTAATGAATGATATACTCTAATTGTTTTTTTTAATTGTTAATTTTGGCTCACAGTACTTATAATCTTATATAACATATTTATAAAAATAATAAATATATGCATATTTATAAAAAATAATAAAATATACATATAAAATTCCGATCCGATTAATCCCGAGTAATCCCGAGTAGTCGCTAGTCCCCACCTCACCGGCCGACTAGAGACTAGCGAGTTCTCCAACCTTGCGTAAAAGCAACTTTTTTTAGTACTAATGTTGGAAAAAGCTCGTGTTTCCGTTCCTTTTATATTTTCAGGGATAAAAGAGCTTAAATTTGCAAAAGGAGCAAAAATAAAGCAAAATCCAACATAAATACAAAAGGGAAGGAATTGTCGCAGATCGCCAAGCCCCAACTCACATCTAAACCTCAAAATAACAAGAACAGAAGGCCGACACAGGGCCGTGTCCAAAGATGGATACTGGGCGGGAGAAAAGACAACTGCAAAAGACAAAAATGGCAGCCAACACGGGGCGTGCTCAACTCAAAGATTTGCAGAATCTGCGATAGTACAACAAGTACTTTGGCCACGGGCCGTGTCGTTGACACACGGGGCCGTGTTAGTACAATATCTGACAAGTAGTTAATGAGGATGAGAGAGAGAGATGGGCATGGGGCCGTGCTAGGCGGGCATGGGCCATGCTGAAGCTTCTGTTTACAGCTATAAATAGGAGTGTTTGGTTCCACTTTAACTCATCCTTTGGCAAACCACTTCTCTCTCACTTGCCACCACTCAACCACCACCACTACACCACCATCATCCATTTTTCCATCTTTAGAGTGTGTGTGTAGTCTCGGGGTCCAAGATTGATCGTAAGATTCTTTGTCAAACAAAGGCCATGCTTGGCTAAATTCTTACATCACTAGGTGAAGACTTTTCTTTTATGTATTTCTTTTATGATTTCCAATCTTTGACTCCTTTTTAATTGGGTATGTATTAATGACGTTAATAAATAGTTTTTTTTTATATTGAAGGCGAATTTACTCAATCATTATTCATATGTTCGTTGATTCAACATATTCATGTCTTTACGGTCTATGTAAAGCATGTTAATTGCCTAGAAGGGGGTTAGAAGGGTGGTTTGGGTAATTCTATGTCTCGTTCAGTGTATAGATCCTGCGATGACCTGGTTCAAGCCCAGTAACACCTCACGAGTCGGAGCGGGCATTACCCACCACGGGAGAGGTGTAAAAAAGCTTGAATCCCTTATTCTTAAACTTTTATTAAAACATTAAACCAACCCTGCGAGGACTGCATCCCTGCTGACTCAGACCAACGGGTTAAGGGTGATCGCCGCTTCGGAAGGGGGGTCCACCACATTTTGCATTAATAACTTACTTAATTATCTTTCAATAATCCAACCTCTTGGCCTCTTGGGATTGTATCCTTGCTGACTCAAACTACTAGGTTAAGGGTAACGTCGCCTTGGAAGACGGGCCTACTACTATAACTAAGATAATCTCTTAAAATGCCCAAAGTGCGGAAATCATCAAAAGGTTACATGAAAGATAAGTTGGATCCAAGTGATTCTTTCTTCTCTATCATTTTCATTTTATTTTTATTTTCTGTTTTTATCTTTTTATTAGTTTAAAAATCTTTTATCAAAAGTTGGTTTGATTAGACGTTGACGATAAGCCGGTACTAAAAGCTCTTGTTTCCTTGGACGACCTCGGTATCTTGCCATCACTATACTACGCCCGCGATGGGTATACTTTCCCTAAGCGTGTGTGTAGAGTGATTGTAGAATATCGTGTTATATAAATTTAAAACTTGAAATCGGCGAGTAAAAAGAGCTAAAAACAATAAAAAAAATATATACACCCGCACGCACGTCGGCAAGGATGACACGCACAAATCGAGAAATGGTCCAAATTTTTTTTAGACCATTCTGATTAAACTCGATTTGGGGCATTTGATTATTATTAATCTGTAAAATTTAAACTGTGTATAGAGTTTGTGAAGCTATCCTTATGAACTAGGCCAGTTTTTCTTCAATCATGATCCTTTTTTACCATCAAAGTAGTAAAATTGATGCTTAAGTCGCTCTTACCTGTGCTCAAAGTGATGATGTTATGATAACTGGTTGAATTCCACACTAAACTCCCTAATTCACTTATACTACAACACCCTATTCATAAACTATGAACTGAAACAGATAGATTCTACATAGCTTTACAACTTAGAAGATTGAAGTTTTGATGAGTACCTCCTTAGAATAAGGCCATGGCTGCTTCTCTGGTAGTTGGTCATTTTGTTCACCGTAACAAGAAGATTGTCAACCAAAAGCCAATAAAATGCCTCCGGTAACAAATGTCATGTGTCGACCAAAATGTCAAAATTTGGTTCTCATAAAACCCAAAACAATAAGTTGTGTCGGTTTGGTTACTCGACATTGGGTTATTGATATTACATGTATACGTTCATTTTTCACCCTTCACACCACATTGGGTTAATTCAAGTCTTTATAGTATTTCATATGGCTTCAAAACTATTAAACAAAAGAACGCTAACTATAAACATTGGTTGGAGCCCTTCAGTAAAAGAAGGGACTCTACAAAAATAGAGGTATGCCACTTTGAGCAGCGAGCACACAGTATTCTTTAGTAGTAAAAGAATAGTTCGCTATGTGCTCACTGCATGGCTGCGTGGATTTCAACATCCTACGTGCTTGTCTTAAATAGTAGGTTTCACTCCTATAACTTCTCTAGCCAACCGATGTGGGACAAGCACTAGATGCTTTTTTTGCCACCTTTCAAGCCTCTACTGGTTTCACTCTCCTAATTGTTGTTCCCAATTTCTTTTCTACTCAACAACTACCAGTTTTGTTGGAGATACAAGTCCCAGTTGCAGAACTTTTGCCAATACCGGGTATCAGAGAAGAGATGCAGTTGGTTCAGCTGAATTTCAGATAACTCACTCTAGTACTTGGTGTTTCGGTTTTGAAATGGTTGATTCCAGCCACGTGTCGAATTTTTAAAATTGTTGGTCAGTTGATTCCTTTATATGTGCAGACACAAGCTCATAAAAGATTCAGTTATTGATCAGTCCGTCGATGTCCACATGCCCAGACCAACTGATTTATTATATTTTTTTTATTATATTATATTGACTCCTGTTTTGTAAATAAAGAAAAGAAATCTTGTAATTACAAAAGTTGACTAATAACAAACTTTTGTATCCCACCTGTTGTTTTGCTTTCAAGGATGAAGAAACTGATGGATACAAGAGAAGATAGGCGGCTGTTTTCGTTGCTTTTACCCCTTTATCTCAAAAAGATACTCTCCATCTATTATGATCTAGGGCTTGTTTCATCTTCAATCTGTAACTCTGGTTGCAAGTATCTGTTTAAACACTTTCTTACACATGCAGAGTGATTAAAAACAGGGTGAATTAGGCTCATACGACACATCCTGTGGATTCAGTTAGTCCCACATCGGATCAGAGATGAAGCTGTGGCTGGTTTACATGGCTGAGGTGGGTGATGAATGTTGTCCCTTCGGGGACATCCGATAAAATTGGAACGATACAGAGAAGATTAGCATGGCCCCTGCGCAAGGATGACACGCACAAATCGAGAAATGGTCCAATTTTTTTTTTGAATATTTTCAATTGGAAATTTGATGAACACCCTGTAATCAAAATGTCATGGTTTATTAGTTTGATACCCTATATTGCAAGTAATGGATCTGGCCAAATTATTTTTGCTTCTGCCAGTAACAGATTATGATGCTTAGAATGATTTATTGTTAAAAGAATGTGTAACAAGCGATTGCTATGATAACTGCTTGAATTCCAGACTAAACACCCTTAGTTACTTATACTACAAAGCTTTAGAAGATTAAAGTTTTGATGAATACCTCCTTAAAATAAGATTGTAGCTGCTTCACTACTAGTAGTTGGTCATTTTGTTCACCATAACGAGAAGACAGTCAAATCAAATGCGTCCGGTCCAGTAACCAAAATGTCAAAAGTGTTTCATATAATTTGCTTCTTGAGTCTCATAAAACCCAGACCGATAAGTCGTGTCGGTTTGGGCCGTTTGGCTATCAAGATTGAGTATTGTTTCTGCCACTTGGCTGGCGGTAATATGCTAAGAGCCCATAATATCAGATAATAATATCTTGAATGTGCTTATAAGTTTATGTTATGCTGCCTGGTGATAGAGGTGCGCAAAAAAGACCCCGGTTTTAGAACTAGTTTGAAACAAAACCAACACACGGAGTTGAATTCGGGATGTATCCCTAAACTTTGACGCTCGGTTTCAAACCCAAACCAGTTAATACTCGGTTTCAAACAGGTCAAAACCGATCCTTTCGCTTAGAAAAACCAGTTCCAATCCGACCCAGCTTGGTCAGAACCCGGCTCCAACCGATCCTTTTATTTACCAAACTCGAACCTATTTCCACCCGAACCAGCTTTGGCCTAACAAAACAGATTTGTACACTGGTTGTTTGGTTCGTGATCTTGAAGATTTTTTAAGCCTAGATAAGAGTAGGTTTGACATTGAGATGTTGTTTGAGTGTAGTTTTAGCACAAGAAAAAACTATGTACAGCTGTAATTAAAATTGCACTAAAATCATTGTCTGGAGCCCTTCAGTTAAGAAAGCGAATACACGGTATTCCTTAGTAAAAAGCGAAAGAATAGTTCGCTATGTATTCACTACATGGCTATGTGGCTTTCAAACATCGCACCTGCTTGCCTTAAATACTGGATTTCATATATATGACTTCTCTATTGTGCCGATATGGGACAAACACCAAATTCTAAACTTTCCCACTTTTCAAGCCTCCATGCCTTTTTACTGGTTTCATATCATGAATTTTTTTGCAAAAGTAGGGGCTTTGAAGAAGAAAAGAGTGTCTTTAGGTGGTCTTGAAAAATGTTTGCACATCTAGATAGTTCGTTGTCTGAAACAGCAAACTTCTACATACTTTCTGAAAAAGTGCTGACAAAACCTGAAAAGGCCGCCATGTAAGAAGTTCGCTGAAACAAAGTGTAAAAGTAGAAGAAGTTCGCTGAATGAAAGTGTAAAAGTAGAAGAACTTCGCTGTTTCATGATGCAAACTTAAACAAATTCGTTGTTACAAGCTGCAAAGTTAAAGAAGGTCGTTGTTTCATTAAGCAAACTAATACAAGTTCACTTTTTGATTTGGGAAACTAATACAAGTTCGCTGTTTCATAAAGGAAACTAATACAAATTCGCTGTTTCATGCTGCAAAGTTAAACAAGTTTGCTGTTTGAAACCAATAACTCCCCTAAATTTGTTGTTTGAAACAAGTAACTTATTTGTTGTTCACATGTGACCTCTGAAAGAAGCTGTAGATTCACATGATTCCCCATCTTTGGGTTTTGAACTTCCTTGTTCTCCTTTTAAATTCTGCATTTGCTTTTTAATTTCACATGCAATAAATAAAATTGCAAACTTGATTTGACTAGACCTCTAAGAGTGAATACATCATGCAGTGTAATTTAAAACTATTGTGTAAGAATAAAACTGCTGAATATTACAAGCTGACAACAATGTGGAAGCAATTTGATGTAATGGTGCATATGCCTTCATGTTCTTGTCAGGCTGCCAAGGATTACAATGATTTTTCAACTCTCATTAAACTGGTGCAGTTTCTTATGGGGCTTGATGATGTGTATCAGCCTGTAACAACAAATTTATTGACTAGAGAACCATTCCCTTCTGTCAAAGTTGCATTTTAAATAATATCTAGAGAAGAGTCACATAGGATGTCTGCTAGTGGGTCAAAAGGTATAAATGTGTCGTTTGTGTCTAAGTCCAATCAGACTTTTGATTCTAGAAAGAGAAATGTTAGGGGTCCTAATCCAAATTTAAAGTGTTCTCATTGCAATATGATAGGACATACTGTTGATAGGTGTTTTGAGATTATTTGTTATCCCCCTGGTGTTAGGAGAAGAACAGGGGGATAATTTGTTAAGTCAAATGTGTCTAATAATAATAATAATAATAATAATAATAATAATAATAATAATAATAATAATAATAATAATAATAATAATAATAATAATAATAAATCCAATATGACTTTTGGTTCTTCTAGTTCTTCTGGCACTTCTTTGCCTTTCACTTCTGAACAGATTTCTAAACTTTTGAGTCTTGTTGGTGAGAAATCTGGAAGTGAGCAGTCGAAGTCAAATATGGGAGGTGAGTTCTTCAGTTATTTGTAATTATTCTGCTAGGTTTGTTAGTTGTTCTAGTTCAACCAGTTTTGGATATGATTTTAATTGGATTGTTGACTCTGGTGCTAATCATCACATGGTCAAAACTAATAGAAAAATGTTTGACTGGGTTGATGTGTCTGAGTTTGATTTAAAAGTTAGTCACCCTAATGGTACCAATGTTAAGGTTCTTAAAATTGGAAAGTTAAAACTTGTTGATAATGTTGTTTTGGAAGATGTCTTTTATGTCCCTGAATACAGTGTTAATTTGCTATATGTGTATAAGCTTGCAAAAGACAATAAAATCAATGTTGTGTTTAGTGAAACCAATTGTCTATTACAGGATTTGAGGTCAGGGAAAGTCCTAGTGACTGGTAGTCAGGACAATGGTTTGTATTTTGTTGGGAAAAATGGTAATTATGTGAATATGTGTTTTAATAGTTGTTTAAAATCTAATATGTGGCACAGTAAGTTAGGCCATCCATCTGATCAGGTTCTGGCTATTTTAAAAGGAAGTTTAGATATTAAAAACTGTTGATCATGGTCCTTGTGAGGTTTGTCACAAAGCAAAAAAAGTTAGAGTTTCATTTCCTTTAAGTGAACATAAAACTAAAGAATTAGGTGATTTAGTTCATTTAGATTTATGGGGTACATATAAGGTAACTAGTTATGAAGCATATAGGTATTTTCTAACTGTTGTTGATGATTTTTCTAGGACTGTATCGTGTTATCTCCTTAAAAATAAAATGGAGGTGTTTGAAAATTGGTGTATTTTTATGAGCTGGTTTTAACTCAGTTTAAAAAGAAGGTTAAAATTTTTAGGAGTGATAACGGAACTGAGTTTGTAAACAATCAGATGGACATTTTTTAAAAATAAAGGTAATATACATCATACTACTTGCTCTTACACACAACAACAAAATGGTGTGGTAGAGCGAAAACATAGGCACCACTGAGATATTGGCCTGATTGTATTCTAGCTGTTGTTTACCGTTTACCTAATTAACAGGTTACCTTCCTCTGTGTTGTTAGGTACAAGTCCCTATGAAGTAGTGTTTGGATTTAAACCCTCTTTGTCACATTTAAGAAACTTTGGATGTTTATGTTTTAGCATAGTCCTAAATGAGTTAGATGTAACAACCCGACTTTTCGGATTGTTATCTGTTGCTACTTGCTTCGATTTGTAACCGCTCTGTATTTCGAGATTCGATACAAATAAAGGTTTATGTTATACTAAATACATTTTCATCACACAACACCGCAGCACGTTTGAACGCTTTATAGTCGCAAACGCTCTACGCTGACGCAACATGAATTATATAGAACTATACTACTTTATTTTCCGAGTGTGTTTGTTTGGTTACCATACGCCTCTGCATTCGATTACCATGATTAAAAAACGCTAAATCGCAAACGCTATTAGTAGTAGTAATGTTATGCTGTGTGTTCTTATATGCTTTACTTGTGTGTGCTATATATGTTTATGAATTATACTCGCAAACGCTTATCGCAACGCAAACTCAACGCCCACACGAACGACTCGATTTATCACAATAAAACGCAATGCAACACTTAATTTCACTCGCAAACGAATCAAGTTGGGAAACTAACAAGCGCGAACTCAGCCATCCGAATGGGCCATCCGCCCAAATGGAGCTCATCCGTCCGGATGGAACCATCCGGATATTGGCCATCCAAACACACACAAGCCTTCACCCCTCTCCTATAAATAGAAGCCTTGTGTCTCCATTTCAACACTTTTGGTTCTCTCATTCGCTCTCAAGTTTTCAGCTACGATTCAAGACTTTTTGTAAGCTTTTTTCTTCAATCTTCTTCAATCTCCATCTCTATTTCACCTCTACTCCATCTTCTTTCATCAAAATCACACACACACTTCAACTTGTTCCCAAAACTCTTGATTCCAAACACCTCGAAGATGGTTCCACCCGTTTTGCCTAGGCAAACTTCTGTGGAGCGTCATTCAATCGAGATTGGATCAGGATCTAAAGGATTTTCATGTTTTACAACTTATTTACGAACTCCTTTTTGATTTTTATGCAATATCGGTGGAATCGGAGGCCCGTCAGACTCTCGGCACCTCTCATTGTCGAAGAGCCGACTCTAGGGTTGATTTCCACCAAGGAGATGGTCCGATTTACGGGCCAGACAAGGATTTCCATCAAGAACAACACATCCGGTCGCATGGGCTATGCCCATCCGGACGGATGGGCATAGGTTGTTAAGGATCACATACTTTACTTCACATGTTCGCTTCGGTGAACATGTGTCGCACATACTCTACTCGCAGTCACGTGGTTAGGATATATCATTGTTGGTAGTTTACATGCTTCACCCGTTAGGTGTTACATGTTGGTTATGTGTAAACGCTTTTATACTATATCTATGCAAACTTGTGTACTCACCAGTGGCGGAACTAGGAGAAAAATTTAGGGGTATCCCAATTTTTTTTACCTTGGGTCGCCCTTAAAAATTCAAGAGACCGGTGCGGTTAGTAAAAATGGGCCCTTATTATTTTTTTAACCTAGGCCCGTCCGTGAGAATTCAACAACCTTTAGAAGACCCGGGTGGCTAGTAAAAATGAGCTTTAATATATACAATTATTAGGTTACAAACCCGTGTATTACACGTGTTAAATAAAAAATATTAAAAGTTAATAATAAAATTTAGAAATTATAATATGATATTAATTAGGTATATATAGGTGTATTATAAACTATTTTTAATGTAAAATTGTTAATCAAGTTTCACTCTCTAACAAAGTGAGAGAATGAAAACTAATTAATTAAAGGATCCAAATATAATTTTATTTTTATATTCTAGAACATACGTTGATTATCATTTTTTATTAATGGATGTATCAAACAAACACGAGAACGTTATCAATTTTTTTTATAAAACATTAAGGGCCTATTTGGCAACATCTAAATGGTTAAGTGCTGAACCAGTAAGAGGTCTGAACCATTAAGTGTTGAACCAGTAAGAGGTCTGAATCATTAAGAGCATGTATAATGCTTAACCGTTCAGAGGCAAATGTCTGACCAATTCAGATTAGAGGTCTTAACCATTCAGACTCTGTATAAATCTTAACCATTTAGAGGCAAATGTCTGAACCATTCAGACATATACTCGTGAAACAAACAGTTTGAACCATTAAGTGCTGAACCAGTAAGAGGTCTAAACCATTAAGAGTCTCATTAAGAGGTAAACAAACAACCCTAAATGTTATTTAAAAGTTTTATAGATAATATTTTGTTTGTAATAAAAATATCTTTTAACCCAACAAAAAAGATCGAAAATTATTAACAAAGTAGATATAATACTTAATAAAATGATAAACTAAAAAAGTAAAAAACAAACTGATAACGTTTACATAATAAAATAAAATAAAAGTTAATAGTTTAATATTCATTAACATTTTTTTAAACAAAAATAAAAGGTAAATGGTAAGAATATTAACTAAAGTTTTAAAATTGGCTAACACCTTTTTGAAGACTTTACTTTTTGACTTTTCCAATGCTAAAAATTATTATAATAATAAGTAACTTCATCTTCTTCATGGTACCACCTGCAACTTCAAGTTTTCTTAGGAAATTTCGTTTCCGTTGATCGGAAAGTATTTTCTCATTTCAATTTCACCTACACTCAACTCAGGGGTATCCTAATATTTGTTTAGAAGTATCCTGATACATAAAGTCGAAAATTTAAAAAACCCGTCAAGAAAGTTCAGGGGTATCCCGGGCAACCCCTAGCAACCACATAGGTCCGCCCCTGGTACTCACCTTTACTTTATGTATTGACTTTTATTTTAACGTATGTGACAGGTTGATGGATTGTTATGCTGCAAACAAGATAGGGAGTCTAGAAACCCACAACAATAAAATCTAGGTTGTCGAATCATGTTTTGTTTACGAGAACTCGTTATCTGTAATAACTGTTTGTTGAATATTTGTTCATGAATAGCTATTACGGATTCTCATGAGCAATCTGATTCGCCTAGTGCCGCGCCCCGATGATTCAGCCATCGGTTGGGGTGTGACATTAGATAAGTTTACTTATCATGCTGGTAAGTGTGTCTTGCTTGGGTATTCTAATGTGAAAAAAGTATATAAGCTTTGGAGTCTAGATATGTCACGGCCCCCATCCCAGTTTTACCCGGTCCAGGAGCCGCAGGACAGAAACCCGTGGTATTTATTAATTGAGTTGACAGCGGAAGATTTTACAGGATCTTTTAAAACTTGAAATGCCCGATTATTTTATTTCATAATTCGGGATAAACCCCGTGATTTACAATAGCGGAATTTCACAAGGAAATTCCCTGATTTACAAAACATTTTATTTATTTAACTGAGCTACTACTTCAAGCTTGTTAGTGCTCGGTAGCACTTTTCCTTGGTTCACAGTAGTCACCTGAAACATGTTTTGAAAATATTTTATCAGCGGTTCGGGATTATAACTACCTTTGAACAAAACAGCGTATAAGTGAGTGTACGTAACGAAATTTAACGTCGAAACAAGAAATAAGTGCAAGTCCCAAGCTCCTGGATTTATAGCCCAATTTGGACCCGCCCGCGTGTCGCGACATATCTCCCGCACCTATCGCGAGTCGCGGGGGAATCCAAAGAAGGCTAGGCCTGCTTTGTCACCTGGTTAGCCCTGCTGAGTCGACAGTTTTTCAAATTACGTGTTTTATAACCGTTTTCGAAGGATAATCATAATTAGGGAATACCCCCCTTGAGTTTTAGGGGCCCTGAACCTGATTTCAACTGTTCTGAAAATTTTAGGGGTCATGCAGTATCACATGGGGTTTTCAATTAGGGTTTCCTATTGGACAAAATAGAATAAGAAATAGATATTTTGCGAGAGTCGTTACATCCTCCCCACCTTATTAAAATCTCGTCCTCGAGATTTGCTGGAACAAGTAGGGATATTTTCGCTTCATCTTCGATTCCAACTCCCAAGTGTATTCAGGTCCTCTCTTAGAATCCCACTTGACTTGGACCAGCACTAGTCATTTGTGCTTGAGGAATTTAACCTTTCTGTCTTCTATCTGCAGTGGCTTCTCAACAAATTTAAAATTTTCATTTACCTCTATATCTTGAAGAGGTACTACCGGGGATTCGTCAGATAGACATTTCTTGAGATTGGATACATGAAATACATCATGTACCCCGGCTAGCTCTTCTGGTAGTTGTAAACAATAGGAAACTGATCCTATTCACTGGATTATTGGGAATGGTCCTACGTACCTTGGACTTAGTTTTCCTTTCTTACCAAACCGAACTACTCCTTTCCAAGGAGAAACTTTCAAGAGTACTTTATCTCCAACTTGAAACTCTAGTGGCTTGCGTCGATTATCGGCATAACTTTTCTGGAAATCTCGAGTCGTTTTCAGTCTTTCCTTGATTTGAGTAATTTTGTCGGTGGTCTCTTGCACAATTTCAGGACCTGATAATTGACTTTCTCCTATCTCTGCCTAGCAGACTGGAGCTCTGCATTTTCGTCCATATAATGCTTCGAATGGGGCAACTTCAATGCTTGAATGGTAACTATTGTTATAGGAGAATTCGATTAAGGATAAGTGGTCATCCCAGTTTCCACCAAAATCTATCACACATGCCCTGAGCATGTCTTCCAGGGTTTGGATCGTCCTTTCACTTTGTCCGTCTGTTTGAGGATAGTATGCAGTGCTTAATTTTAGTCGGGTTCCCATTGCTTCCTGGAAACTTGTCCAGAAGTGGGAAGTGAAACGACTATCCCTATCTGATACAATTGAGAGTGGAACTCCATGTAAGGATACTATTTCATCTACATACAACTTTGCCAACCTTTCCATGCTAAAGGTTTCTTTCATGGGTAGAAAATGAGCTGATTTGGTTAATCGATCCACAATTACCCAAATTGCGTCATTACCATTTCGGGTTTTGGGCAACTTAGTAACAAAGTCCATTGTTATGAGTTCCCATTTCCATACAGGCATTTCTAATTGTTGTAGTAGACCTGAGGGTTTCTGGTGTTCTGCCTTAACTTGTGAACAAGTAAGACACTTAGAAACATACCTAGCTATGTCCTTTTTCATTCCTATCCACCAGAAAGTATTCCTTAAATCTTGGTACATCTTATTGTTACCAGGATGCATGGTAAACCTAGATTTATGGGCTTCCTCTAAAATTTTATTTCTTAAGTTTTCTTTTTTGGGTACCCAAATTCTTTTCTTGTGGAATCTCCAAATTCCATCACTTCCTTGCTCTAGTTCCTTTATTCTTCCTTTCATCCCTTCAGCATCATCTTTGATTGCTGTTTCTTGAACATTCTTCGGTTGTTCCATTAGGTCTATCTGTAAACTTAATCTAAGAGCACGAACTCGTCGTTGTTTCTCATGATACTTACGACTTAAAGCATCAGCAACTACGTTTGCTTTTCCTTCGTGATATTGAATATCACAGTCGTAGTCACTTAGGATTTCCATCCACCTCCTTTGCCTCATGTTGAATTCTTTTTGCCCAAATATGTATCTTAAGCTTTTATGGTCTGTATAGACAGTAAACTTACTTCCATATAAATAGTGTCTCCAAATCTTAAGGGCAAAAATTGTGGCTCCTAATTCTAAGTCGTGAGTCGTATAATTTTCCTCGTGCGTTTTCAATTGCCTTGAAGCATATGTAATTACCTTCTTGCGTTGCATTAGCACACATCCTAATCCTAGCTTTGAAGCATCGCAGTATACTTCAAAATCCTCTGTTCCTTCTGATAAGGCTAGAATTGGAGCATTTGTTAATTTCTAGAGTTAAATGCCATTTTAGTCCCTGTGGTTTGGGCCATTTTGCCAGTTTAGTCCAAAGGTTTCATTTTTAACCTGTGGGTCCAAAAAGGTTTCACAGTTGCCATTTTAGTCCACTTGGTTAACTTCATCCATTTTTCTGTTAACGAGAAGGCCAATTCGGTCATTTTGTATGTAATTCTGTTAACTAAAAGGGCAATTCAGCCATAGAAAATGACCGAATTGGCCTTCTCGTTAACAGAAAAAATGGATAAAGTTAACCCAGTGGACTAAAATGGCAACTGTGAAACCTTTTTGGACCCATAGGTTAAAAATGAAACCTTTGGACTAAACTGGCAAAATGGCCCAAACCACAGGGACTAAAATGGCATTTAACTCTAATTTCTATTTTAAGATCTTAAAAGCTTCTTCTTGTTTAGGTCCCCATTCAAACTTAACTGATTTGCAGGTTAACTTAGTTAACGGCACGACTATCTTGGAAAAATCCTTAATGAATCGTCTATAATAACCGGCTAACCCTATAAAACTTCTAATTTCCATAGCTGTTTGTGGGACTTTCCATTGGGTGATTGCTTCTATTTTGGAGGGATCTACGTGAATACCTTCGTGATTCACCATATGACCTAAAAAATGTACCTCATGTAGCCAAAATTCACATTTCGAGAATTTGGCGTAAAGCTTCTCTTTTCTTAACAAAGTTAAGAGTGCATGCATGTGCTGACGGTGTTCATCCTGGCTTTTGGAATTGTAAGGCCTCCTAATCCAAGATCTCACTCAGCAAAAGCCACCAACAGGTGTGCGGAAACCACCTGATGAAGAACCACTGTAGATGAAACACTAGAATGCAAGATTTGTGAGAGAAATCAAGAATACACTGAGTATTCTTGATGATGAAGATGAATGACGTCACACACACAGTAGCCGCCAGACAAACACACACAATGATTAGGGTTAGGTGCACAGAATTTCACACAGAATCGCCTCCTTGTCTATTCCACATAAAGGTATATATACAAGGTAAAGCCCGGACTTTCAAGACAAACTAGAAAGCCCAGACAAAACAAACAATACAAAACTCTGACCTTTTGCCCTAGACAAAACTCAGACAAATGTTCCTAGCCTTAAACCCCTAACCATTATCCTTGACACAAACCTTGGACAAATGTCCCTAGGATAAAGTTGGGACAACTTTCCCTAGGATAAACTTGGGACAAAACTTTCCCTAGGATAAACTTGGGACAAAACTTTCCCTAGGATAAAACTAGGACTATATTTCAACAAAGTACAATAAAGACCCTCTAGAATGGGAGACATGCACTTATCACCTAAAGTGCATTAACAAACTCCCCCTTGATCAGTGCATGGTCTTCATTGGACTTGAGATGTTCATCCTTTCATTGGTAACATAGGAGTCATGCACTTATCACCTAAAGTGCATTAACAAACTCCCCCTTGATAATTGCATGGTCTTCATTGTCTTGAGACCTTTATACTTTCTTCGAGAACTTGCTGCCTGGATTTCCACACAGAACTGCACGACTTTGATGTATTGATCAGCTAACGGTTGATCTTCTTCAAAGGAATGCAACGGCAGACGTCTTAGCTTCTTCAAATCTTCCATCTTGAGATGAATGATCCAGATGCACAAAGCTTCTTCAAATCTTCCATCTTGAGATGAATGATCCAGACGCACAAAGCTTCTTTAAATCTTCCATCTTGAGATGAATGATCCAGACGCACACAGCTTCTGCAAATCTTCCATCTTGTGATGACCGATCCAGACCTGAAACACTTAACCCCGGATTAAGAAACTTAACCCACGAGACACTCGGCCCAAACCTGGATCCCAAAAATAAGTTCCAATACCCCAGAAAGAACAATTGAATTATTAAACAACCAATATTTAATAATTTGTATTTCAAAACACGATCATTCAGAACAACTTACTTCAAAACTTATACTTTTGGAAAAATATCACAACTTGGAAGCAGATTTACCGAAACACCTTAAAATGACGTGATTACCCACACACTTAGATGGATCTTGAACGACCGATATTTATATACAAAAAGACTTATTTTAAGATTAACTAACTTGATGTTTAACACCTTATTAAAGAATGTTCACAACCCTTAGAGAATTTTCAAAATGATAACTCGCACATAGAAACAAGAAAGCAAAATCTTTTTGATGTTTTTTTTTTTTTTTTTTTTTTTTGAATTTTTTGACGGAATAAAGAAATTAAACCTACGAACGTATTTACACTAATTATCTTTTTGTGAAATCGGAGCAAAGAGATCATATCGGTTTTTCTGTCAATATCGAACACAAGAACATAGTTTATCAGTTTAAGCTCTTAGAATGATATTAACAGTTCAAGACGTTCAACGGTATTGTGGTCCACTTAAGTTTTAGCACGCTTTCGAACACTGTTTTCGAGATATGCGATTAAGTGTATTAATAACTGATTGTAACTGTGTTTACCCACCTCAGAATATACTCCCGTATCAAGGTATGCACGAGAGATTATCTTACTGGTGAGTATACCATTTACCATCTGTTTTGACGTATAAAATGATGTGAGATACTCACTTATTTGGGATTGAAAACAAGTCCTTTGTGATAAAATCACTTATTGAGGAGGAACTTGAATTTCAGATGCAAAGGGCACAGGAGCAAGTCCGTGAACAGGTTAGTACCATCGTACAGACAAAGAGACGAACTTGACTCCCGCATGATTTTGTGGGACATGTGATTGTTTATCACTTATTTGGGTCGAATGCATCATGTATTAAGGATATTTACACGTATGTATGGTATCATGGAAGATCTAGACTTGCGTCCCCGTTGTTTTCGGTAAAAGAAACAACCATGATACCCAGATGATAAACAGCATAAAGACCACGTTTCTCAGAACCTCGGCAATCTATCAAACGAAATTACGGTACCAAGACCATATATCCGAGAGATGTACCACACAAGTTACGCAGTTCATTATGTTTATATACCAAAAACAGGTTCTTATTGACGCGTAAAACCTACCGAAGCAACATATAATGAAGCTGTTACAGTTAACGGTTAATTTTATATATTGCTATACTCCTGCACCAGATACGACTAACCGATGTACTATCATTTCCCTTTTATCTCAACACGACTTCATTTAAAATTTTTCAAATGTTTTTGTATTTTTCTTAAAATTTATCCTACAACTAAGTAAAATATTTTTGGAGTTTTTCAATTTTTGGAAAGCGGTAAGAACTGTACAGAAAACATAAAATAAAGTTTCTATGCGAGTTTTGAAAAGCATTTTACTCGGGGTTGATCATGCCAATCATTCGGACTAGATTTTCAAATCTAGCCCGATCGAATGTCTTCGTAAACAGGTCGGCAAGATTATCCAAGGTGTCTACCCTAACCACTTCTATTAAACCCTTCTCAGCACAGTCGCGAATGAAATGATGCCTAACATCTATGTGCTTAGTGCGTGAGTGATTAACAGGATTGTTAGTTATGGAAATGGCAGAGTTGTTATCGACAAGAATAGGAGTTCGAGTAAAATTCAAACCGTAGTCCCTCATTTGCTGCTGAATCCACAAGACCTGAGCACAACAGCTTGATGCAGCAATGTACTCGGCCTCGCACGTGGATAGAGAAACAGCAACTTGCTTTTTGCATTGCCAAGAGACAAGACAGTTCCCAAGAAGTTGTGCGCCACCAGAGGTTGACTTTCTGTTCATCCGGCACCCTCCGAAATCTGCGTCAGCATACGCCATCAAATCCAGACCACCTTCAGCTGGATACCACAATCCAAGCTTAGGCGTCCCTTTCAGATATCTGAAAATACGCTTGACTGCTTTCAAGTGAGACTCCTTCGGAGTTGATTGGTACCTAGCACACAAACAAACAGAGAACATAATATCTGGTCGTGAAGCAGTAAGATACATCAATGAACCTATCATTGCTCGATATAGAGTCGGATCCACTTCAGGATCTTTCACATCATCGGATGAAAGCTTGATATTTGTCGGGAGAGGCGTGTCAGAGGGTAAGCTATCTTCCAATCCAAATCTTTTGAGAATCTCGTGGACATACTTCGTCTGATGCACGTACGTCCCGGTTTTTTCTTGACTCACTTGAAGACCTAGAAAGAAGGATAACTCACCCATCGTGCTCATTTCAAATTTGGACTTCATCACCGCTTCGAACTCACGACACAATTCTTCATTTGAAGAACCAAAAATTATGTCATCAACGTAAATTTGCACGATCAGAAAATCTCCCCCTTTCTTCAAAATGAACAGTGTGGAGTCAATTGCACCACGCGAGAACCCATGCTCCAATAGATGCTTTGACAACGTCTCGTACCATGCTCGAGGGGCCTGATGGAGACCATAAAGAGCCTTGTCCAACAGATAGACCTTGTTGTCTAACCCTGGAGCTTCGAAACCCGGTGGTTGGGACACATACACAGTTTCATGCAATTTCCCGTAAAGGAAGGCGCTTTTCACATCCAACTGATAGACTTTGATACGCATGTGTGCAGCAAAGGCTAGAAACAAACGAATAGCTTCCAGTCTTGCCACCGGAGCATAAACTTCGGTATAATCAATCCCTTCCTCCTGATTGAAGCCTTGAACAACCAACCGTGCTTTGTTTCTGACAACGACACCCTTATCGTCTTTCTTGCTCTTGAAAACCCATTTCGTGTTGATTGCATGTTGCCCCTTTGGAAGATCGACCAAATTCCACACCTTTAACTTGTCGAACTGAGCTAACTCCTCTTGCATCGCCTCACACCAAGAATTATCCTTCAGAGCCATTTGATAGTTCTTCGGCTCTATCTGAGAGATAAAACATTCATGAAGGCTAAGATTGAAGATTTCTTCTTTCTTGATAGCAGAGAACAGACATTGCATCTCTGAAATACTCCTTCCCGTTTGCACTCCCGCATTTGGATTCCCAATAATATTATCAACAGGATGATGAATATTTGTTCTTGGAACTGGGATTGATGGAGCTTGAAGATTGTTTCCCAAATTCGATTGAATCTTCCCCTCAACATTTGCATTACTACTAGAAGCTTGATCATTTCCAGAAGACGCATTAACATTTGGATATGCTGAAAAGTCAACGTAAAGATCACCACTTATAGTTTGAGCAGCTGCATTGGGGATCTGCTCAGCAACAACTTCGTTTACAATCGAAGAATCAGCGACTGGAACATTCGAAGACACATTAGTAGGAATACTTGCTCTCCAGCTCGCATCCACTTCATCTTTGTTCACAAGATGTGTGTATACAACCTCCGAATCTTCTTCTGAAACATCAGGAAGATCAAATGAGTCAAATAATTTATCATAATCATAACCGCTTTTGGGACCGAATTCGGACGGTGGAGGATCGAAACTCAAAGGAGTTATATCGAACACGATCTCCACTGTACGCTTCTTAACGTTATAAACGCGTTTGTTGGGAGTTCCATTGGCATAACCCAAAAAGAACCCAACTTCACCAACTTCTCCCATTTTAGGAGTATCCTTCGTGCGTTTAATAACACATTTAATCCCAAAAGGCTGAAAACCAGATAAGTTCGGTTTCCTGTTTTCAAGCAATTCATAACATGTTTTATCTTCTCTTTTGACAGTAAGCACATGATTTAACACATAACATGCAGTGTTTACCGCCTCGGCCCAGAAGAAAATTGGCAATTTTGATTCAGAAAGCATAGTTCGGGCCGCCTCAATTAGGGTACGATTCTTCCGTTCTGCAACTCCGTTCTGTTGAGGAACATATGGAGCGCTGAACTGATGAACTATTCCCATTTCCCGACATAACTCATCCATATAATGATTTTTAAACTCAGTGCCGTTGTCGCTTCGAATTTTCTTAATAGGAAGTGAATAATTTTTCTCAAGTTGTTTGAATAAATCTCTTAAAATACCAGCAGTTTGATCCTTTGTTTTTAAGAAAAATACCCATGAGTAACGTGAGAAATCGTATGTGACAACTAAGCAATAAGACATCCCACCAATGCTAGCAACATGGATCGGGCCGAAAAGATCCATGTGAAGCAATTCGAGTGGTTTTTGGATTGAGTTAACAGTTTTCGGTTTATGAGGCTTTCGTTTGATTTTTCCTTTTTCACATGATTCACATTTGTTGTGCATATTGAAACTACGTAAAGGAACCCCCAACACTAAGTTGTTTTTCACTAAGTGGTTCATTTTTCGCAGATGCACGTGGCCCATTCTCCTATGCCAGAGATACGATTGATCTTCAGTCGCCTTTGAAAGTAGACATGTCACTGGAGCAGACGAGCTAACCAACGGGCGCATGTCCATGACATATGTGTTATTCACCCTTGGAGCCCTCATAACGATCCAATCTTCAGGGACAACAAATCCCGGACGCAAAACGAAGCAAGCTTTATCGGTGAACATCATCGTGTACTTGTTATCACAAATTTGAGAAACCGACATCAAATTATGCTTCAGTTCTTCAACGTAGTTCACTTTATGCAGCGTAATTTTTCCATTTGACACCGAACCCTCACCGGTGATGTAACCACCCTTCTCACCGGAAAAATTCACATAACCACCACGAATTTGTTTAAAATTGTTCAATAACTCTTTATTTCCTGTCATGTGTCTGGAACAGCCACTATCGATATACCAAATATAGATAGCTCTTTTCAGCTGCTCCTACACTCCCCAACAAGAAAATTTAGTTAGAGTGTGGGACCCAAGCCATGATGGTCTTGGGTCGTCCCGATTCATCAACATAAGAAAACTCTTTGAAATAACCATCATTGCCATTGTGTCCTCCTTTTCCATTTCGGAAATTGTTGGAATGACTCCCCGCAAATCGTGGATTATACGGAGTTGACGATCTGTTGGTATAACTATAGTTTCCATAATCTCGGCTTCCATAGTTTTGGTAACTGTAATTTTGATTCCTGGGTGGCTCAAAATTCCTACCAAATCTAGGAACATCATCGTGTCTTGAGAATGATCGTGGATGATTATCCGAATGCTGTCTTTGATTTGGAAATCGAGGGGGTGACGCATTTCGATCATTCACGAATCTGTTCTGTGCATGAGGTCTAACATAGTTGTGGTTCGAACCTCCAGAACGTTGGTCATTCTCATGTGTTTGGAAAGTAACATGATTTTGTCGTCTGTGAGGGGTTTTCTCACGAGTATCATGTTTTTGAGATGAACTTTCCGATTCTTTACCACGATTTATAACAACTGGCTTTTCCCCTTGATCCTGATTTTGTTGTGATTTAACATTTGTTTTGACAACTGGTTTTACTTCCTGTTTAATCACTTTGTTTTTCTCAACCTTCTGATTTTTTCCATTTTTCTTTTCAACATTAACTGCTTTATTTTTTGGTTTTTCAACAAAAGGTTTCTTTTGATCAGGATCAACAAGAGACTTACCCTTGTCATATGGACAGTCTGCTGCTAAGTGTCCTTTCCCACGACACTTATAGCATTTGCGAACTTTCGCAGCATTCTTTGGACGTTCCTCATGATCGGTCGAAGACGATGATTCGTTGGTGGAATTTTTCAAAATTTGGTTCACAAACTGAGAGTTGGAACCAGTTTCGATCTTTACTTCTTCTTTGACAAAATCCTCCCCTTTAACAAACTCAGTTTTAGGGATATTTTTCAAAGACTTTTTAGAATTCCCACGTGACTTTGGTTTTGACTTCACATTTTGAACTTGATTAAACATTTCCAAAATCTTATTGTTTATCAAATTTTCAATGTTTTCGAGATTTACTTCACTTTTCTTTGACATTCCACTCATCTTCGACTGATCTGAGTCAGTAACCTCATCTGTCTCAGATTCTGACTCACTTTGCGGTTCAACCGTCAGAGGGGTCGTTGGCACAAAATTTGCCAATTCAGGATCAATGCTTGGCATCGATGTATAATTATGGTTTACCGGAGGTGGCACTTTCTTATAACCGATGCCGAACATTTCTTCCTCAGATTCTTTGAGACGTTGGCTGTTAATACAGAAATTCATCACTTCAGATGAATCCCCAAACTTTTCAATTTTTCGTTGCAAGTCTAAAATCAGATTATCTTTTTCCAAAATAATTTTGTTCTTTTCCAAAACACAATTTTGGTTCATTTCAAGTTCAGATTTTAATTCCTGATTTTTAACAGTTCCCTGAGCCACACGTCTCTCAAATTCAGAGATATCATTTTTCAGCGCTTTTATCTTAATTCGGTGTTCTTTATCCGAATTAGACAAAACAGCAATGAGTTCTCTGGATTTTTCTAAATCTGCAATTAAGTTTGTGTTGTGAAGTGCATATCTATCAATCTTAGTCACAAACTCAACACATCTAGCACATCGCTTATCTACAGAAGATGATTTTACCTCAATGCCAGCCATGAATGCACACGCTTCGCTTTCTCCGGATCTTTCTTCCAACCTTTTAGCTTCTGCATCCGCAAATTGCTGCATTTCGGCTGTGGAGATGTTGAATTCAAAGCGTTCTCCCTTTTCTCCATATTCTGTTTTGTTAGCCTTTTCAACAGACTCTTCATTCGGGTTATCTTCATTCTCAGAAACATTTCCCGAATTCAACTCTTCCCCAAGAACCTCAGCTACAACTGCAAGTTCCTCAATGCTAGTCTCTTCAACAATCTCTTCACACATTTCTTCAGCTACAACCGCAAATTCCTCAATGCTAGTCTCTTCGACAATCTCTTCACACACTTCTTCGTTGACAATTTCAGCTATAAAGGCTTGTGACACAATAGCTCCTGAAAAGTCTTCCAATGCACAACCCCAGTCGTAAGGCTCAGTCACCTTTTGTAAAGATTGAGCCACCATAGCATTGTTTGTTGAGGGTGTAAGATTTTCAGAACCACTTGGACGAGCACTTGAGTTTGAAGTAGTTGCTGAATTGTTGTGAGGTCTTGAGTTGTTTCCTTGAGAGTAGTTTTCTCTGTTCGATCTCTCCATCTTCGGCTTCCGACAATCACGTGCGAAATGCCCGTAGATGCCGCAGTTGTGACATTTCACCTTTGACATGTCGACTCCCATTCGAGTCTTTGTCTGATCTCCTATGAACTTTCTACCTGTCTTCAACAGAAACTTCTTCGCTCTACGGACTAACAGTGCCATATTGAGTTGTAGATCAAGTTCTTCCATTTCGTCTTGATCTATCTGATCAAAGTCCTCATCGAGACTTGACGGTTCAACGAGCTTTCCAAGACAGAAGTTCTCGTAGGCAGTCATGAAGGACGCCAAAAGGCTCATGTTTTCTTCAATCAACTTTAAACAACTTGAATCTACCTTTGGAATGTTCAAGCTTGTCGCTTGAGATTTCTGAGCTCCACCAGAAGAGTACATTCCTTGATTGGAATTTGTTGTTCCACCTGAACTGACATTGTTGCTTATAAAGGCGTGTTCACTTGCAGAACCTTCATTCTCCGAATACAAAGCAACACCGACTCCACTATCATTACCCTTCTCCATTGGTTTCGAAGCCTTATATAACTGAGGATCTTGGATCTTCTCGAAATCAGATGCTTGATCTTCCATATTCCAAGCATAACCCTTCAGTTTTTGAACAACTTCTTCCAATGAGAGCTCCTCATAGAGAACACCTTCTCTAATCAAAGCGGTGTACATATTCCATTCTCTAGAAAGGCAATTCAGAAACTTCTCAACCTTCTCAAATTCAGTGTAGATACCTTCTTGACTTCTTTCAAGTTCGCTCAACAAATGATAAAAACGGTTCACAGTGTCATCAAATGATTCATTCTTTAACGCTTTAAACACAACGAATTGAGTCTTCAACCGTTCGAGTCGTCGTTTCTTGTATATTGCATTTCCTTCATAGCGTTCGATCATGCTATTCCACAACTCCTTCGAGGTACTTCTCTTACGGAAAGTATGAAGTATCGATTGTGTCATAGCCATCGTTATCATTGACATAGCTTTCTCTTCACAATCAAAAAATTTCTTTTGGTCGTCAGTGAGAGCCAAGTACGTATCAATCGTCAACGTACGTACTGGAGTAGCTCCACATCCTTTAACGATACACAACCAAATTTTGATGTCCTTTGCTCGTACATACCTTTCGAAACGCTCCTTCCACTCAGGAAAATCAAGCTCGTTGATCAGCAAAGGAGGTTTGTCGTTACTCCCTACCTCAGCATTGTGCTTGAGGTTTTGCACCATTGCAGTCAGATTGTTGTTTGCCATTTCAGAAAAAACAACAGTAGGTTACCAAGCAAGAACTGTGTCACTGAAAGATTTTCTAAGCCCAAACTCGGAGAGAAAGCACGGAGTGAAGTGTCTGAGGCTTTAATCAGAATGTAACACCCGGATCAGAACCTGAAATAAATCCCAAACCTCGGACACACACTTAGAGTTTAAACTCAGACCACCTACACAAAAAAAATCAGACTCCCGAGAAAACACAAAGTTCGGACACTTAAGAAAACACAAAGTTCGGACTCATAAAGATACTAAATAGAAATTCGGACTAAGCTAATGACTTCTCAAAAACCTCGGACTCCTAAATAAGCTCTATAAAATTCGGACTAGGATTTCTATAAAATTTGGACTATTGATTCAAGGGACTATTACTCAAAACTCAGACTCAAAACTCAGACTAAGGGACTATTAAAGATCGGACACTCTATAAGAGACAAAAGAAATTCGGAACTAAATAAAGGACACTAGAAAAACTTGATATAGAAACATATAAAGGTCGGACAAAAGGAAAAAAAAAAAAAACAAAATTAAACTCTATATCTAATAAAGTTCGGACACTACTACTAATACTTTTAACTAAAAAAGGTCAGACTCTACTCCAACTAAAATTCGGACACTTAACATAATATAAGATTAAAAATTCGGACTATTAAACAAAAAGGCTAAATTTCGGACACTATCAATTAAATATAAAAGTCAGACTCAATTAAAAACTAGGACTCATTTAATTTAAAGAACTCGGACTCAAGATATATTATATATAAAAAGAAAATAACTAAAGCTAAGACTCCTAAATACTTTTAACTAAAAAAGTCGGACTATACTCCTAATACTTTTAACTAAAAAAGTCGGACTCTATAATAGTTGTAAAATTCGGACATAAATAACTAGATATAAAAGTCGGACTTAACTAAAGGTTAAAAAAAATTCGGTCAAGATAAACTCTAAACTCAGACCCTCTAAAACTCAGAAGAACCAATCTCCGGACTATCTCCCCAATGTGACTTCACACTGGTTCAACAATACCCCGGAGACACAAACACAAAATTTAAACCACGGACAAGGTTTCAAAAGATCAAACTCAGAATCTTTTTCAACCTTCAAACTCTATATGATGAAGAACCAAAAACCCCTGTAAAACCCAGATGAAGAACAACACTAATAATCACCAAACTACTCAAAATCCATCACCAAATCACTAGAAATGAATGAAGAATCATGAATAAAACACAAAAACTCACTAAACACTCACTAAGCCCTATCAAAGATTGAACTTTTCTCACAAAAACCTTCAAACTAAGAAACACCTACATAGTATGAGCACACTGCTCTGATACCACTTGTAAGGCCTCCTAATCCAAGATCTCACTCAGCTAAAGCCACCAACAGGTGTGCGGAATCCACCTGATGAAGAACCACTGTAGATGAAACACTAGAATGCAAGATTTGTGAGAGAAATCAAGAATACACTGAGTATTCTTGATGATGAAGATGAATGATGTCACACACACAGTAGCCGCCAGACAAACACACACAATGATTAGGGTTAGGTGCACAGAATTTCACACAGAATCGCCTCCTTGTCTATTCCACATAAAGGTATATATACAAGGTAAAGCCCGGACTTTCAAGACAAACTAGAAAGCCCGGACAAAACAAACATTACAAAACTCTGACCTTTTGCCCTAGACAAAACTCAGACAAATGTTCCTAGCCTTAAACCCCTGACCATTATCCTTGACACAAACCTTGGACAAATGTCCCTAGGATAAAGTTGGGACAACTTTCCCTAGGATAAACTTGGGACAAAACTTTCCCTAGGATAAACTTGGGACAAAACTTTCCCTAGGATAAAACTAGGACTATCTTTCAACAAAGTACAATAAAGACCCTCTAGAATGGGAGACATGCACTTATCACCTAAAGTGCATTAACAAACTCCCCCTTGATCAGTGCATGGTCTTCATTGGACTTGAGATCTTCATCCTTTCATTGGTAACATAGGAGTCATGCACTTATCACCTAAAGTGCATTAACAGGAATAAATAAGTATATCATCGATGAAGACAATTACAAATTTATCCAAATACGGTTTACAGATTCTATTCATCATGTCCATAAATGCTACAGGAGCATTTGTTAATCCAAAGGGCATGACTGTAAACTCGTAATGACCATACCTAGTTCTGAAAGCAGTTTTAGGTATGTCTTCTTCTTGTACTTTCAATTGATGATATCCGAAGCATAAGTCTATCTTAGAAAAGTATCTAGCTCCTTGCAATTGATCAAAGAGATCATCAATTCTAGGTAATGGGTATCGATTCTTAATTGTAACCTTATTTAATTCCTTATAATCGATACACATTCTCATTGACCCATCTTTCTTTTTCACAAACAACACTGGAGCTCCCCACGGGGACGAACTAGGTTGTATGAATCCTTTACTTAATAATTCATCTAACTGCTTTTTCAATTCTAGCATTTCGGTGGGTGCTAACCGATAAGGTGCCTTAGCTATTGGTGTAGTTCCAGGAATTAGATGAATTCTAAATTCAACTTCCCTATTGGGTGGTAATCCCGGTAGTTCTTCTGGGAATACGTCTGAGTATTCTGCTATTACAGGAATTTCTTTAAGTTCCTTACCTTTCGTGTTAATCATTATTGAAATCATATACACCATTTCTTGTTTTCTTGAATAACTGGCCAACTTCATTACTGAAATGAATTTTAGTGGCTTGCGTGGCTTATCTCCTGTAATCACCACTAATTCTCCTGTGGGTGTATGGATTTCTATGGAATTCTTATCACAAAGAATTCGAGCATGGTTGGCTACTAACCAATCCATTCCTAATACCACATCGAATTCGGCTAAATTCATAGGTAACAAGTTTGCAGAGAATTTATGGCCTAAGAGTTCTATCTTTTCTTCTCGTAAAACCTTATATATTTTAACAGAATTTCCATCTGCCGTTTCAACTGTAAGAATCTGCCTAAGGTTGGTTAAGGGTAGGTTAAAATCTTGGCAGAATGAAGTATTTATAAAACTTTGGTTTGCACCAGAGTCAAATAATACTTTTGCATAAACATTGTGAACTAGGAACGTACCAACTATCACTTCAGGGATTAGTTCTGCTTCCTGAGTAGTCAACTGGAAGGCTCTTGCGTTTCTCTTGGTAGTTCCTTCTACAGGTTTGGCTATGTTATCAGCTGGTTTGACCAATTTCGAGCAGTCTGGCCTAAAATGTCCAGCTTCTCCACAGTTGTAGCAGATTGTGGATTTCTTCCTCCTGCAATCTTCCTCTATATGCCCTGGAATTTTGCAAAAAATGCAATACCCCTTGCATCTACCAAAATGCTTTCTTTTACAGGTATAGCAAAATGGAACCGTGGAGGATTGCCCAGTTCCCTTTTTCTTGAAATTACTACGGTTACCCATACGGAATCCCTGGGTAATCTTTTGGGCCCCTTCCTTTTTCCGGTTTTCTTCTCTTGTGCGTATCAGCCCGTCGGTCAAAGTGTTGGCTAATTCCACTGCATCGTCAATTGTGCGAGGTCTCACAGCTTTAACGATATCATGGATTTCGCCAATCAATCCCCAAATATAGCGGGAAATAAGTACCGGCTCTGGCGAAGCCAGGGTTGGTACCACTCTAGCATATTCGAAGAATGTCGAAGTATACCCTCGACAATCTACATCCACCATCCGGTGGTTCAGAAATTTTTTCGCCATTTGTTCTTTCTCATATTCGGGACAGAATTTTCTTTCCATTAACCGCTTAAATTCTTTCCAACATATGGCATAGGCTACATTGCTTCCCTTGGCTTGTAGTACCGTATTCCACCATTCTAGCGCCCCTTCTTTAAAAAGATGTGACGCGTACATGACCTTGTCTTCCTTTGCACATTTATTTATTTTAATCACCGCCTCGGTTTTCTCTAACCAACGCAGTGCAACAGTCGCCCCTTCGTTGCCTGCAAATTCAACTGGTTTACAGGCAAGAAACTCCTTATAAATGCAACCAGGCATTTCAGCTTTCATTTTCTTAAGGAGTGGGGCTTTCCTACCATCATTGTCGTTATTTATATGGTTACCGCCTCCATTTACACTATTACTGAAATTTCCGCCGTGTGTACGTTTGCTAGGAATAATTTGTTGAGGTTTAACTGGTTTTCGGGCACATCAAGGAATGCTGGAATAACATTGGCTATTCCCTGAGCAACGATATTCTCGATATCTTGCCTATTCAGAAATTGATCTTCATGATTTTATTCACATTGATTAACTTCATTAACGGGTTCATCACCAGCGTGTTCCATCTGGTAATTAATTTATATAAGTGATTAGCATAAAATAATTAATAACCAAACATAATAAAATAATTGCACATAATCACGTTAACAGGTATAGCCAAAATTGTCGATTTTTCGACGTTCGATATTTTATAGATTATAATAGGCATCCGTGCACACTGGTTATCTTACAAAAGTTTTATTTTTAAGTTATTTCACATGATTATATTATTATTATTATTATTATTATTATTATTATTATTATTATTATTATTAAACACACGTTCCCACAACCACACAACCACAATCAGCTAACATTTTAGAAACGACGCTCCCTCTCGTCGTACTTCCAAGATATCCTTTCTCCTACTTCACGGATTCAATTTCCTGCATCCACTAGCTCCTCGCCATAGTGGCGGAGTTCTGCCAAGTTTTCGGAGCTCATAGGTGGGTGTAGTGGAGGCTCCGGGTCAAATTGAGGGAAAAAGGTATTAGGGTTATTTAGGAGATTTTGAAACTGCCAGTCGGTGGTCCACCACTCTTCTAGCTCTGCTGGTAGCGGTTGGGTGTGGATAATAGGATCGGGAATATCAGGCTCTAGATCAACTGGAAGTTGTGCTTCCTCTGGGTAATTAAAACGGTTTTCACCGGCAGGTCCGATAAGGTCACTAAGTGTCAGTTTATGATCCAACTCCTCCCAGGGTGGCATTTCCTGGTCTTGCCTGGAACTTTCCCCAATTTCTATTCCCTTTCCTTTATCTTTGGGATCCTCCATCTTTATAACTTTCCGTGTCGTTGGTTTCATCCTGCGCACACGCCTCCAGCCCACTAATCTTCTTCTTTTCTTTGGCTTTGGTTTCTCCGGAGGTTGGGCTTGAAATTCCATAGGTTCCTCCATGTCGGCACAATAACCGGTAAAGTCTCTGGAAACTTCCACATTAACAGAATAGAGATTGAGATTCTGAAGAACTTCAAACAACTCATTCATGCTGTTTAGCATATATGAAGAAACACACAAAATTCTAGGTTAAAATTTTGTAAATTAAATTTTCACATAATCACAGAAAAAGAAAATCAGAAAAATTAAATTTATACAAACAGATTAATTAAAACAAAATATTGTGATTATATATATTTTACAATTTGCAACTGAAATTTAAAATATACTAGGGATTGTGCATTAATAATTTATTTTAGTCTATCTTTTCTTACTAAGTTATTTATCTAATGGGCAAGTTTCTTTAAAGTTTCTGGCTTATGGATGATATGGGTGCTAGTACTGGGTCAGGGTGTTGGCAGTTAAAGGTTAACATTTACTGCTGTAGTGGCTAACATATAGAGATTTGCCCATTGTTCGTCTAATTCATCTTCCCATGGTGGGTTATCACCTGTTTCCTGAGTCTCTTTATTAATTATCACTTCTTTTGTTTGTGACTTCTTTATTTTCTCTTGACTTTTCCTAATAATCCAACTTCTTTTCTTAATGGTAAATGATTTCTCAAACTGTGCCTTACGAACAAATATTCCTTCCTCAGTATTTGCTGAGAATCTTGAGGAATTTGATTGCAATGAAGTTCCCTTATCTTTTGGTGAACTATCTAGTTGACGATAGATGTCCGAAATTCTTTGCTTACCCATACTGTAACTAACAAGTATTCAGTTAAAAACACATAGTCACAAGATGGTAATTAGGAAAAATTAAGTATTTCTAAATACTTAATTGGCTTAAATCAGTGGCTCTGATACCACCTTTTTCTGTCACGGCCCCCGTCCCAGTTTTACCCGGTCCAGGAGCCGCGGGACAGAAACCCGTGGTATTTATTAATTGAGTTGACAGCGGAAGATTTTACAGGATCTTTTAAAACTTGAAATGCTCGATTATTTTATTTCATAATTCGGGATAAACCCCGTAATTTACAATAGCGGAATTTCACAAGGAAATTCCCTGATTTACAAAACATGTTTATTTATTTAACTGAGCCACTACTTTAAGCTTGTTAGTGCTCCGTAGCACTTTTCCTTGGTTCACAGTAGTCACCTGAAACATGTTTTGAAAATATTTTATCAGCGGGGAAATACTGGCGAGTCACTCAAATTTAATAAAACGACACATAGTTATAAATTACAGCATAAGAGCAATTACAATGACTTCTATCTTATTTTTATATGGCGCCGTGTCACCTCCTGGTGACGATGGTCATACCACTTTTGGGTCCTTTCACCCAAGTAGTGATGATTATCACTGTTAGGATTTATTAGCCTAACCGTGAAAAATTTAGTAATGTGCACAATACCCCACTAGCCAGTGATTAAGATAACCATGACTTAATCCCTGTAATTATAACCTTTGAAAATAAATGGAGTATTGTAAAACACTTTTGATAAAATAGAATGACTCACGTTGCAGATTTAAACGGGCAGAGTTTAGCCTAGTGATTAGCCTTGTAACCTAATTTAAACAACAATGCACACGAACTAGGTCAGTAACTAATACAGCATTTACGATAACTCACGAGATTAAAACCCTCACAACGAATGACAAAGTGCAATACTTAAACATCCATCGAATTCACGACGAATGACAAAATATATCCCTAATGTGGGCAGCACTTAAACATCCGTTGGATAGTTTCAATCGATCGGACATTGAATCATAGCAGCGATCGAGTTAATACCCTGTATCGTACCAGAGGTTCGGGATTATAAATACCTTTGAACAAAACAGCGTATAAGTGAGTGTACGTAACGAAATTTAACGTCGAAACAAGAAATCAGTGCAAGTCCCAAGCTCCTGGATTTATAGCCCAATTTGGACCCGCCCGCGTGTCGCGACAGGATCTCCCGCACCTGTCGCGAGTCGCGGGGGAATCCAAAGTAGGCTAGGCCTACTTTGTGACCTGGTTAGCCCTGCTGAGTCGACAATTTTTCAAATTACGTGTTTTATAACCGTTTTCAAAGGATAATCATAATTAGGGAATACCCCCCTTGAGTTTTAGGGGCCCTGATCCTAATTTCAACTGTTCTGAAAATTTTAGGGGTCATGCAGTATCACTTGGGGTTTTCAATAAGGGTTTCCTATTGGACAAAATAGAATAAGAAATAGATATTTTGCGAGAGTCGTTACAAGATAATAAGAAAGTCTTATTTTCTAGAGATGTAAAGTTCTACGAAGATGTTTATCCTTTTAAAACTAAACAGTTTGATAATAAAGAATTTTTTTATAAAAGTTTAAATCACATAACATTTTTTGACTATTTTGAAACCATACATCTGAAATTCCTATAACACCCAATGATGAAGAGGGTAATAATGGCTCACATGGTTCCATTAGTGATGATCAACAGCCATTAGAACTAGGGGTGCAAACGCGCCGAGCCGAGCCGAGCCCGAGCTCGACCATGCTCGAGCTCGAGCTCGTTTAACATATGAAAGTTCGAGCTCGGCTCGATTCGAGCTTTATTTCTAAAGCTCGAGCTCGGCTCGAAGATAATTTTTCAAGCTCGAGCTCGGCTCGAGCTCGATTCGTTTAGAATTTATTAATTAATTTATATTAAGTATAATTATTATTATACATATAATTTAGTTATTTTTTATATTTATATAAATGGTAAGTATTATTATATAAATATATGTTTAATATATTAATAAAGAAATATATAAACAGAAAGCTCGATTAGGCTCGCGAGCCGGCTCGAGCTCGATAAGCGAAGCTCGGGCTCTGGCTCGTTTACTAAACGAGCTTGTTTTTAGGCTCGGGCTCGAGCTCGAGCCCGTTTAAGCTCAGCTCGTTCGAGTTTTTTTTTTCGAGCCGAGCTCGAGTAGCTCGGCTCTTTTACACCCCTAATTAGAACCCTCTACATCTGCCACTACCAGTGGTGTTGACTCCAGTCAACAATCTGATTCTGGATCAGTAGGTAGTAGTGTACAAAGGGCGAATGGCGGGGCATAGGACACTGGGGTTCCAGATGATGAGACCAACCTTTCTGAGGGTAAGGTTTTAAATTTTAGAAGGTCTACAAGAACTTCTGTTGTTCCTAAAAGATTTGAGGATTTTATGTTAGACGGAAAGGTTAAATATGGTATAGATAGGACTGTTAATTTTGCTTGTCTGTCTGCTGATAATTTGTGTTTTGTTAGTACAATAAATAAAACTGTTGAACCCTCTAGTTATAATGAGGTTGTTAAAGATCCTAGGTGGGTAGAGGCAATGAATAAAGAAATCGAGGCTTTATTCGAAAATAATACATGGACTCTTGTTGTTCTTCCTCCCGGAAGAAAACCCATAGGTTGTAAGTGGGTCTATAAAGTGAAGTATAAATCTAGTGGAGAGGTTGAAAGATTTAAGGTTAGATTGGTAGCTAAAGGGTTTAATCAAAGGGAGGGTTTGGATTTTGGTGAAACCTTTTCACCCGTGGTGAAAATGGTGACTGTCCGGTGTATTATTAATATTGTTGTCCAAAATGTTTGGCCTTTATTCCAACTTGACATTAATAATGCCTTCTTATATGGGTCAATAACAAAAGATGCTTATATGTCTTTGCCACATGGTTATTATTCTAAAGATGAGAATAAAGTGTGTAAGTTAGTTAAATCTTTGTACGGTTTGAAACAGGCACCTAGAAAGTGGAATGAAAAATTAACAAGTGTGTTAATCAATTATGGTTTTGTGCAGAGCAAATGTGATCATTCCATGTTCATTTTATCTCAAAATGATGTATTTGTTGTCTTGTTAGTCTATGTAGATGATATTGTTGTGACTGGAAACAATCAAGCTGAGATTAATAAAGTTAAGTCTATTTTGAGTACAAATTTCCAAACAAAAGACTTAGGCAAGTTAAAATATTTTTTTGGGAATAGAAGTCTTATACAATGATTCTGGTATTTGTATGAACCAGAGAAAGTATTGTTTGGAGTTGTCAAGTGAGTTTGGATACTTAGGTTGTAAACCAATTAATACACCTATTGAACAAAGTTACTTGGTTACAACTAACGTAAATAAAAATCAACAGCTTTTAAAGAATATTACTGGTTTTTAAAAGTTAGTTGGTAAGTTAATTTATTTGTCTCTAACCAGGCCGGATATCAGTTAGGTTGTGCAATTCTTGAGTCAGTTTAAGCACAGTCCAATTGATGTTCATTTGCAAATTGCCTTAAGGTTGTAAGATACTTTAAGTCGAGTCCCGAATGTGGGTTGTTGTTTAAGAAAAGTGATAAGCTTGATTTAGTTGGCTTTGTGGACTCCGATTGGCCAAAATGTTTGTCCTCAAGGAATCGGTTACTGGTTTTTGTGTTTATCTTGGTGGTTCTCTTGTTTCTTGGAAAAGCAAGAAACAAAGTATAATTTCTAGATCAACAGGTGAGGCTAAGTATAGAGCTATGTGCTCAGCAGCTTGTGAGATCATGTGGTTATTAAATTTGTTAAGAGAAGTTAAGGTAAACTGTGAATTACCTGTGAAATTACATTGTGACAGCTAATCTTGTCTTTCATGAGAGAACCAAGCATTTTGAAGTAGATCTTCATTTTTTGAGGGAGAAGGTGTTAGACTTCTATATAATTGTGGCCTTTATTGATCATCTAAATACAATTAACCATATGACATTATTATCCTAAATATTAATTATAAGTCATTATTTGATGGAAATAATGACATTAGGAAGAATGTGTAGGGTTACCCCTTTGAGTGTCCATAACATGAGAATAAAAGGAGAATAATCTACACCAAATAAACTCTCTTCATCTTTACATATCTCAAAAATCTTGATCCATCCCAAGTGGACACTCTAAAGTGGAACCAAGAACATCTTGACGGGTAGAATGGCTTCGTCATCATCGGCAAAGATAACCATACCATCAAGTACGTATCTTCATTTGGTGTCCATGTTTATATGTATGATATGATTGAATAACATGATTATATTCTTTATTTTTTTATACATGTTTAAACATATAATCAACATGTGGTATCAGAGCACTATGTTGATTATATCAATTCAATCATAATGAGAATTTATTCGATGGTATGTGATCTTCATGATAAATTTACAACTTTTTTTTTTGGAATTGTATAAAGTGTTCTTCAGTAAATTTCACAAATCCGAATTCATAATTTACAAATAGATAATTGGATTATGTGTGATATGAATTAGAAGATCACAAACTGTTTTATTTTTCAATTTATGATATTATTGAATTATTTTAATAGATCACTGAAAATTTTCTTTCTAATTGGTGATATCATTGATTTAATTTAATTTAATATTAAATTCTTTGAATTGGTTTGATGGCAATGTTTTCCACATGTATATGAATTTATTCAAAGTCATAGCTATAGATACTGTTCGAATATGTGATGTAGATAATTTATCCCTTTTTGAAATATCTATTGCAGAATACTGTCCTTTTGGATATATTTGCCTAAAGTGATGGTGGCATTTTAGTACATATTAAAGATTGCATAAATAGAATTTGTAGACATATTCTGTTTGTTTTACCTAAGTAAATTAGTTTAAATTAATGGTCATATTTGATGCATGCCAATACCCTACTGTATGGTTTTTTTTTACTAATTTTCAAGCCTAGTTGCATAAATATGAATCTTATGGTTTCTTCATATTCATATGTATTGGTTATTTTAGGTTAAGAATGAAATAATTTTATTAATGTGACTAGAATTAACGCACTTGAATTGTGGTATTTGTTGTTTAATGTAATTAAATGAGGTACTTGATAAGACCCTTGGTATTTGTTGTTTAATGTAATTAAATGAGGTACTTGATAAGACCCTTGGTATTCGCAATTTAAGTTCAATCTTATCATTTACTCCACAAATAAATAGAACTTAATTCATGTATTATGAAATATGTTCATTATGAAATTTATGTGACTTTTGATGGACTAGGAAACAAATTGTATTTTAGTATTATTTCTAGTTTTCTAGAACAAATAATTATTGTTTCCTTTTAGTTTCTTACAAAGTAAATGATGCTATTCCATTTTATGTAATTACATGTATTGTTTTACAATGAACCTAAAGCCAAATGTTTTGATGATACATATAATAAATTATAAGCCTAATTACTTGGATATATCATTTCTTGCCCAAAGGTGTTATGATATGTTCGTATGCTTAATTTTATCATATATACGCACGTTCATAATTCACGAATTTTGGTCACAGCCAAAGCGAAGCCAAAATTCAAGTAGAACATTAAGTCGGTTTACTGTGTTCATAATGCATGAACTTTGGTCAAAGCCAAAGCGAAGACAAAGTTCATTCCGAACAATAAGTTAGTCTATTATGGTATATTTATAATGCATAAATTTTTGGTCAAAGCCAAAGCGAAGCCAAAGTTTATGTAAAACATCAAGACAGTATATTTTTTTATGTATGTTCATAATGTCTGAATTTTGGTCAAAGCGAAGCCAAAATTCAGATAGAATCTTAATTAATCTATTATTTTGGTGTTATAATAGATTTTATCTTCAATGTACTTATCTTTGTCTGTCTTGCTTGATTACCCCTAAATAGATTACTCCAACTCTTCTGTTTGGAATTGAATTATTGACTGGGGCAAACTTTGCCACATGGAGGGATACGGTTAAACTTACTCTTGGTATGGTGGATCTTGATTATGCCCTGAGGCATGACCCTCCTGCTGCTCTCACTGCTGAAAGCACTATAGATCAGAAAATGGAGCATGAAAAGTGGGAAAGGTCTAACAGAATGTCTCTTATGGTTATCAAGAATTCCATCTCAACTGCCATTAGGGGAGCTATACCTGATTCAGAGAATGCCAAAGAATATCTGAATTCAGTTGAGGGGCAATTCAAGGGATCTTCTAAAGCACATGCGAGTTCTCTAATTTTGAAGATGCTTACCACAAAATATGAAGGGACTAGTGGTGTGCGTGAGCACATAATGATGATGAGAGACATGGCCCATAAGTTAAAGGGATTAGACATGGAAATAAGCGACGGTTTTTTAGTACACTTCATCATGACTTCTCTTCCTGCACGTTTTAATGCTTTTAAGATCAACTATAACACTCAGAAAGACAAATGGTCAATGAGTGAGTTGATAGCAATGTGTGTGCAGGAGGAGGAACGTTTGAAACTAGAACAACCAGAAGTTGCTTATATCGCTACCACTAAGTCAGTGAAAAGGAAGGGAAATTTTAAAGGGGAAAGTTCTAAAGTCCAGAAAGTTAATTCAAATACTGTTTCCAGCTCTAATGTCTCCAAGGGACAGTCTCGTTGCAAGTTCTGCCATAACAAAGGGCACTTGCAACGAGATTGCTCAAAATTCAAGGAATGGCTGGCTAAGAAAGGTACTGATGCATTTATGATAATTGAATCCTTTAATATTAATGTACCAATTAACACATGGTGGGTTGACTCTGGTTCAATGGTGCATGTTACCAATTCCACACATGGATTCCTTACAATCCAGAGGCTGGAAAGAAACCAAAGAACACTTAGAACAGGAGGAGGGGAAGAACTTGAAGTTGAGGCCATAGGAACCATGCAACTTATTATGAAAAATGGTCATTGTATTAAACTTTATGATACATTATATGTACCGAAAATTATTCGGAATTTAGTATCAGTATCAAAGTTAGACAATGATGGTTTTGAAGTTTTACATGGGCATGGAAAGGTCACTATTAGTTTAAACTCCCAAGTTCTTGGTTGTGGTTATCTGGATGGAAATCTCTATAAGTTAGAACTAGATGATAGCTTTTCGAAATCTTTGTTGTCATATAACGTAAATGAGAAAATCAACAAACGAAAACGAAAACATGATTTGGAAACATCATCTAAATTGTGGCATCGACGTTTAGGCCACATCTCACGAGACAGAATGATAAGACTCGTGAAGGATGGTGAATTACCAGATCTTGATTTTAGCGATTTTGGAACATGTGTTGAATGCATTAAAGGGAAAAAGACGAATAAAAATAAAAAGGGTGCCACAAGGAGTTCTGGATTATTAGAACTCATACACACTGATATATGTGGACCTTTTCCACCTGGCATTACTGGCCAAACGTCTTTTATTACTTTCATAGATGATTATTCTCGGTACATGTACCTGTATTTGATTAAAGAAAAATCTGAATCACTTGAAATGTTTAAAACTTTTAAGGCTGAAGTTGAAAACCAACTTAGCCGTAAGATAAAGGTAGTGAGATCAGATAGAGGGGGTGAGTATTATGGTCGACATACAGACATTGGTCAAGCTCCCGGTCCTTTCTTTAATTTTTGTAAAGAACACGGGATAGTGAACCAATTTACCATGCCGGGTACACCTCAGCAGAATGGTGTTGCTGAGAGAAGAAATAGAACCCTTATGGACATGATAAGAAGTATGTTAGCAAACTCGAATTTGCCTAAATTTTTATGGACTGAGGCATTGAAGATGGCCGTTCTTATACTAAATAGGGTTCCTGTGACAACCCTCGAAATTCCATGTATCCGTACAATTTATTAATGATAATTAAAGTGCTTGATGATTGTGCTAAATCATTTAACTGCTCTCTGATTACTGTGTTATACTTACATGTGCGTATTAACATACTAGTAGTATACAGAAAATTTACTAAATGGTCCTGAATATTTTCCTGAGTATTAGGAATTAATTGTGTTACAAAAATATATATAATAGACACTTAGCGGAATAATTAAACACTTTAACGAAACAGTATCCGACCGAACAACCGGACATTACCCGGGACACCAAATATTTGCCAAATACATTGTGTTATTATTTTTGGCTAGTCTTGATCTCCGTTTACCATAACACCCACTAAATTCCCTACTAACTAACATATGTAAACAATACTTGGGAAGTAACTAATGTTTACCTATTAGTTACAAAATGTTACATAACCCCCCCCCCCCCTAACTTAACCGAATCGGTTCCCCAAGGGACCCACACAATCACCAACATATCTTCTATAATATCCTTCCCATACTTTGAAGTGATTGTTGCTTGATTCATTTACCATAATATTATGACAAGATCTTTAAGTATGGGAGTATGATTTGTAAGATGATTCATTCACTCAACATACACTCCATCTCTCTTCACTACTCTCTCTCTCTCACTTTCGGCCTTCCCCAAACCAAACCCATCACCACCACATAACCACCATCTCCTTCCAAGATTCAAGTCCATTCAAAGCTACAAAGTTGATCCATGGAGGTTGCAAGTTGAAGGGTTTTCTAAGGAGCTTCTTTCACTTGCTTTTCACCATCATCTTCTCCATCTTCTTCACTAAGAATCATCCCTAGCTTTAAGCTAGTAGTAAGTTCCTTATGTCACCTTTGTTCATCTTGTTTCATGATTAAAAGTTGTAGTATGTTAAATCTACAAGAACACTAAAAGGGTATAAACAAGAAGATGAATCATGATGTATTTATGTTAGTATGAAGTTGTCTTGAGATGTTGCTGATTTCTTGCTGATTACTTGTTAATATTGATTACTAGAAATGTTGTTATTCGCTGAACATGTTAACGGAACCAAAATAACTCGCATTAGAATGTAAAAGCTGAAAAGCAGAAAGCTGTTTAGTGGTTACAGCCAACTTAATAAAGCAAAAAATGTATTTTCTGAAGTCTAGATTTATGTACTATGAAATACGGTTCTAATGGCACTGGAATCATAATTTTTGGACTTCGTTTACTATTTTTAAAGTGTCGTTTTGTAACAGCAGCTAGAGCTGCATTTTTCCTGCTGAAAATATGTGTTCTGTTTTCCATCATAACTTGAATTCTGGGTAGTGTTAGATCATGAAATTTGTACAGTAGATGACAACTGATGTATTTGTAATTATCCCACTGGAATTTCGTAAATCGAACTTACGAAGAATTTTTAATAAATTATTCCGTGAACTGCAATCAGAAAAAGATGAATCTGATTGCAGTCCGGAAAATAAATTTTTATAAAATATTGGTGATGAATTGGATCCCGATATTTTTACACAATAATATTTGGATCGTTTAAGACCTTTTGTAAAAAGTTGGGAATTTTTGGAACAAGTTAACTATTTTATTAAAATCCCCGAAAACAGCCCAGTTTTGAATATAAAAACTGAAACGACATAAGTAGTGATTTGCGTGTCTAAATGTCGGGTAGGTTATCCGAGAATGATATTACATGTTATATGTCTATAAAAGTGTTATGTGCAATGCCGTATGTTTGTTTATGAGTGGGGAATAGATGGGAAGTTTATATGGGCATGAACCGTTAAAGTGATGCATGTTATGTGATAGATACGTGTAGGAACTTTGTGTTCTATTTGAAGTCACTAATAAACTAAGTGGTAATCATACTAGGACGTGATTGACCGACCTTGACTGTTAGCTATATTTGAGAGTCAAACCGAGCAACCGAGGTGAGTTCACACTTTCTACAAGGCATGGGATTCCCGGTGGTTTGGGAATGGGTTAAAGAATTAAAAAACGGAATCTACATATCCTCCTTGGGTAGGATATGTACGGCCATCCTCCTTGGGTAGGATGCCAATATTTAATCCTGCGTATTCTCCTTGGGTAGAATACGTACGTTCGTCCTCCTTGGGTAGGACAACAACCTTAAAACTTACTAGACAAAACTCTATCACCTAAGCCCTCAAATTTATATCGACTTAATCGCCGAGGCCGATGGCGAGCGGGTCATTAGTTAATAGCGCTATTAGGTTTAACAAACCTCACACCGTGTCGTCCGAACGGGCGTGTACTAATGGACTATGGCAAATTGTCAATGATGATAGAACATTGATGTAGGGCACGTATTCGTCAGTTGTCGATATCAGGACTGTCTAGTAGTTTACATGGGGAAGCCCCCCACTAATTATGGGTATGATTTGGGTAATAAAAAGAATTTGGTTAAACATACTTTCAACTAAGGGGTAACCCCCACGGCATATAAGCCAACGAAAGTCAAACCACGTTTTTCAGAAACAACTTAAAACTAATCAACCAACCGTGAACTCACTCAACTTTGTTGTTGACTCGTTGTTACATGCCTTACAGGTCGCTAAATGCTTATGGAGCTTGTACGAGGAGGTGGTCGTTGTGGGATACGGACTGTTATGTCCCGTACTTAATAATTGAACTTTATAAACTATGGAACTTATGTTTTGGTTTAACGCCTTATGCTTCCGCTATTTAAATTAAACTTGGTTAACTTTCTTTTGGTCACCAATCGTATTGTGGTCAGTTTTACTTACTTAATTATGTTGTTTAATATGATTGGTGGCTCGATCCTGGTCATGTCACGCCTCCAAGCGGTGATACCCCGCACGGTGGATTTTGGGGGTGTGACAGATTGGTATCAGAGCCATTGGTTATAGTGAACTTGGTTTTAAAAAGGGGAAAAGCTTTTTGATAAAACCAGACTATAACCTGTACAGCGTTCAACGATCCACAACGACGCTTCGCTCCATGTGCAAGACTCAACACCATAGGTGAAATGGTTCATGCTTACATTGCCTGTCTAATTGTCTACATAGTACATTGCATGCTTAGTTAATACAACAACTGATAATTGAAACCCTGTGTGTTTGCTCTCTTCTGTCACTCCACACTTACGCACTTTCGCGACCCCTTTCTTACTTGTGTTTCCTTCGATGTGAAGATCATGAGCGGACGCGGAGGACGTATCAACCTAACTCAAGCCCAGTTGACGGCTTTGATCAATGAACGGGTTGATGAGGCACTCGCAGCTGTCCCTATAGGATGTCAACATGCTCAACCTCCTGTATGTACGTTCAAAACCTTCATGGACTGCCGACCTACTACTTTCAGTGGCACTGAAGGAGCTGTAGGCCTTCTCCACTGGTTTGAGAAGCTTGAGTCTGTCTTCAAAATGTGTGAATGCCCAGAGGATCGTAGGGTGGAATATGCTACTGGAACGCTTGAAGGTGCTACGTTAACCTGGTGGAAGGCACAGGTTCAACTACTAGGACTGGCGGTTGCTAATGCCACCCCCTGGAACGGTTTCAAGGAATTGATCAAGGAAGAGTACTGTAGTTGAGACGACATCCACAAGCTAGAGGTGGAATTTTTCAATCTGAAGATGACGGGGTCTGAGATTAAGGCGTATACGAAAAGGTCAAACGAGCTGGCCATCTTGTGCCCTACCATGGTGGACCCTCCCATCAAACGAATTGAGCTGTACCTCAAGGGTCTTGTACCAGAGATTCAGAGTCATGTGACTTCAGCTAACCTGGGTACCATTCAGCAAATCATTAAGTTGGCCCATCGTCTCACCGATCAAGCAGTTGAACAGAACAGGTTGCCCAAACGTATCAGTGCCACAGCTACTCCTGATGCACCCAGCGACAACAAGCGAAAATGGGATGGGAATTCCAGTAAAGGTTCTACATCGGTTCAGTCGCAACAGTGAAAGACCGATGACTACCAGAGTCCTGGTCAGCAATCTTCCGGTAGTCAAGGACAGGGTGGATATCGAGGAAACCACCCAAAGTGCAACAAATGCAACAGACACCACAGTGGTCAGTGCAACAAGGGACGTTGTCAGAGGTGTCTCAAGATGGGTCATGAAGCCAAGGATTGCAGGAGCTCACGACCTGCAAATCAGAATCGTCAGCAGCAACAGTAAGCACCGCAGAATCATCAACAGCAATAAGGCAACATGGGATGCTTTCAGTGTGGCACTGAAGGCCACTTTAAGAGAAACTGTCCTCAGCTGAATCAGAATCAGAACAACAACAACCAAGGAAACGGGAACAACAATGGAGGCAATAATGGAGGCAACAACGGGGGTAACAATAACGGCAATGGTGCCAGGGGACGTGTTTTCGTGCTAGGTCAGGGTGACGCGAGGAACGATCCCAACGTTGTGATGGGTAAGTTTCTTCTGGATGATTTCTTTGTTACTGTTTTATTCGATTCGGGTGCCGATACTAGTTATGTGTCCTTAAAAGTTAGTCAAATGCTTAAACGCACCCCAACACTTTTGACCACCAAACACACGGTAGAGCTAGCAAACGGTAAAAGTCTCGAGGCCACACACATAGTTAAAGGTTGTAACCTCATCTTAGCTGGTCAGACTTTCTCTATCGATCTTATTCCTATCGTTCTGGGTAGTTTTGACGTTGTTATTGGGATGGATTGGTTATCTTATCAACAAGCGGAAATTCTTTGCAACGAGAAGATTGTCCGCATCCCGCGTTCTGATGAAGAACCTCTCGTGATTCAGGGCGATAAGAGTGGTGCTGTCATAGGCATTATCTCTTTCCTTAAGGCCCAGAAGTGTTTGCGAAAGGGCCACACTGCCATTCTAGCACTCGTTACTGACACATCAACGGAAAAGAATTAAAGACATACCTGTTGTACGTGAGTTTCCTGAGGTATTTCCTGAGGAATTACCTGGTCTCCCGCCTCATCGTCAAGTCAAGTTTCAAATCGAGCTAGCTCCTGGAGCAGCGCCAATAGCTCGTGCACCTTATCGTCTAGCTCCATAAGAACTTGAAGAACTGTCCACGCAACTACAAGAACTCTTGGAAAAGGGTTTCATACGTCCTAGCTCTTGGCCCTGGGGAGCTCCAGTCTTGTTTGTGAAGAAGAAAGACGGTACTTTCAGAATGTGTATTGACTATCGCGAACTTAACTAGGTGACCGTTAAGAATCGTTATCCTCTTCCACGCATTGATGACCTATTCGACCAGTTGCAAGGGTCGAGTTTCTATTCCAAGATTGATTTGAGATCGGGATACCATCAGCTGAGAGTCCGAGAGGAGGACGTCTCCAAAACAGCATTCAGAACTCGTTACGGCCATTACGAGTTTCTAGTTATGCCTTTCGGGTTGACGAATGCACCAGCGGTCTTCATGGATCTCATGAACCGAGTATGCAAACCTTACCTGGATAAGTTCGTTATTGTGTTCATCGACGATATCCTGATCTATTCTAAGAGTCTGGAGGAACACGAGCAGCACCTACGACTTATGCTGGAACTTCTTCGAGCAGAGCAACTGTATGCTAAATTTTCGAAATGCGACTTCTGGCTACGCGAAGTCCACTTTCTAGGCCATGTGGTAAACAAGCACGGGATTCATGTTTATCCATCCAAGGTTGACTCGATCAAGAACTGGCCTGCACCCCGTACACCAACAGAAATCCGCCAATTCTTGGGTTTGGCAGGATACTACAGAAGATTCATCAAGGATTTCTCAAAGATTGCGCAACCTCTCACTTCACTGACTCAGAAGGGTGTCACCTATCATTAGGGTGATGCATAGGAATCTGCTTTTCAGCACTTAAAAGATAGACTTTGTAGCGCGCCTATCCTCTCATTGCCTGAAGGCACAGATGATTTTGTGGTTTATTGCGACGCTTCCATCCAAGGACTTGGTTGCGTGTTGATGCAACATGACAAGGTCATTGCCTACACATCACGCCAACTTAAAATTCACGAAAGGAACTACACTACGCATGACTTGGAGCTGGGAGCAGTTGTCTTCGCGCTTAAGATATGGAGACATTACCTGTACGGTACCAAGTGCACCATTTACACCGATCACAGTAGTCTCGAGCATATCTTCAAGCAAAAGGAATTAAACATGCGACAGCGCCGATGGGTCGAGCTTTTGAATGATTATGAATGCGCAATCAAGTACCATCCGGGTAAAGCCAATGTTGTGGCCGACGCCCTCAGCCGAAAGGATACTATACCTAAGCGTGTACGGGCGTTACAGCTTACCATTCAATCTAGTCTTCCTGCTTAAATTCGTGATGCTCAGGTTGAAGCATTGAAAGCAGAGAACATCAGGGCTGAGTCCTTGCGAGGATCGAGGCAACGACTAGAACAAAAGGAAGACGGCGCTTGATGGGTGGTCCGTAGGACAACCCTTAAGGCCTTTAAATAGACTAAAACACCATACTTTATCCGGTTAATAGCTTGAATTTGGTAATCACAAGATGTTTGATGTTACAGGTGTTAAAGAGCTTAAAATGCGGGTTTTATGGAGCTTGGATGGATGCTAGAAGTTGGCGGTGTTGGGATTGAAGAAATGGTGAATTAAATGAAGGAAACAAGGAAAAACTAACACTCAGCGCCATAACCTACGGCACTTGGCCGTAGGTTACGGCCCCAACCTTTGCAAAAAGCCTTAGCCGTAAGACAGAAGCCACCCGCCGTAAGGGAAAGCTGCCCGCCGTAACCTACGGCCCTCAGCCGTAGGTTACGCCACCGACTGATCCAATTTTGTAACTTATGCATTAAATTGTCATTTTATGGGTTTTTATGGTGTCTTATCATTGGATTTCGGTTACCTCTTGCTTGTGGACGATTTTGGGAGCAGCTTTGGAGACGTGGGGCAAGAAGAATATCTCTTAATCATTAGTTTTTATTGTCTTGGATCTTGATGAACATTGAAACTTTTGTTATGATGTTGCTTCAAGCCATGGGTGGCTAAACACTTGGTGATTGTCCTAGATTGAAGGTTTGATTGAGACATTTCATGTTTGATTTTCTTTATTTCTAGAATAACAAACTTTGTCTTTATGATTTATTTGTTATGGTGTGTGATTGTTTGTTAGTAACATGTTGATTTTTACGTTGAACTAATTAGAAACCATACGTTCTTGGTGCCGTTGGCAATCGAGATATCATAGGTAGAATTAGGATTGGGTAAGGGTCAATTGGTCATCGGGTAACAACCTCACGTTCTAGGAATCTGAGTACTTAGTTCTCTTTTATCACAACAAGTAATTGCACATGAACTATGTCTATGTAGTTCTTTCTAGTAAATGAGAGCACAATTGTTGAAGCAACCCGGAAACTAAAGGTGGTCGTTATTCTCTAATTTGCTTACAACCAAAACTTGTCTTTTGCAATTTATTTAGTTAAATTTAGTTCTTAAACCAATACACTCAAACCAACTCTTCTGAATTTATATTTTTTGCAATTTAGTTTACCTTAGTTAATTTAGTGAAACAATTCAAATAGCACACTTTCCACAAACTCCCTGTGTTCGATACCCACTTACCGCTAACTATTTAGTTGTATTTGGATTAAATTTGATTGTGACCACGACATCACGTCAAATGCGTGTACGTGCGTTACAGTTTACCATTCAATCTAGTCTTCCTGCTCAAATTCGTGATGCTCAGGTTGAAGCATTGAAAGCAGAGAACATCAGGGCTGAGTCCTTGCGAGGATCGAGGCAACGACTAGAACAAAAGGAAGACGGCGCTTACTATGTAACAGGGCGCATCTGGGTTCCGCTTTACGGAAACTTACGCGAGCTTGTGATGGACGAAGCGCACAAGTCTCGTTATTCGGTACACCCTGGTTCGGATAAGATGTACCACGATCTCAAGACTACGTATTGGTGGCCTGGTATGAAAGCCCACATAGCAACCTATGTTAGCAAATGTTTGACTTGTGCGAGAGTCAAGACTGAATATCAGAAACCATCAGGCCTACTTCAACAACCAGAGATCCCGAAATGGAGATGGGAGCAAATTTCCATGGATTTCGTTACCGGCCTGCCTAGATCCCAACGCGGAAATGATACCATTTGGGTAATCGTGGATCGACTGACTAAGTCTGCACACTTCTTGGCTATCAAGGAAACCGACAAGTTTTCTACTCTAGCAGACATCTATCTAAAGGAAGTGGTATCAAGGCACGGAGTGCCAACCTCCATCATCTCTGATCGTGACCCACGTTTTACATCCGAATTATGGCAAGCTATGCACAAGTCCTTTGGTTCTCGATTAGACATGAGCACGGCATATCATCCACAGACGGATGGGCAATCTGAACGCACCATTCAGACCCTTGAAGACATGCTTAGGGCATGTGTAATAGATTTTGGTAATGGCTGGGAAAAGCACCTCCCACTAGTGGAGTTTTCATATAACAACAGCTACCACACCAGCATCCAGGCCGCTCCATTCGAGGCATTGTACGGACGCAAATGCCAATCACCTCTCTGTTGGGCAGAAGTTGGTGACAGCCAAATTACAGGCCCAGAACTGGTAGTAGATACGACCAAGAGAATTGCTCAGATACGACAACGAATGGCGGCAGCTCGTGACCGTCAGAAAAGCTACGCTGATAAGCGCAAGAAGCCACTCGAGTTCCAAGTTGGGGACCGGGTGCTACTCAAAGTCTCACCTTGGAAAGGTGTAGTCCGTTTTGGAAAACGAGGCAAGCTCAATCCGCGCTATGTCGGGTCGTTCGAAATCATTGAGAAGATTGGCAAAGTCGCCTACAGGTTGAACCTACCTGAAAAACTCAGCAAAGTTCACAACGTATTCCACGTGTCAAATCTGAAGAAGTGTCTGTCAGATGAGACTCTCATAGTTCCTCTTAAGGAGCTCACTATCGACGACCAGCTGCGATTCGTCGAGGAACCAGTAGAGATTACTGATTGAGATGTTAAGATTCTCAAGCGTACCAGGATACCTCTTGTCCGAGTTCGTTGGAATTCCCGTCGTGGCCCAGAGTATACCTGGGAACGAGAAGACCAAATGAAACTCAAGTACCCCCAGCTGTTTAAGAAAAATGCAACCACTACTGAGGCTGAAGCTACTGCAGAATTTCGGGACGAAATTCCAAATCAACGGGGGGATGATGTGACACCCCAGGAAAAGCCAGTAAACACCGCAACTTAACTAGCTTCCTCAGTAACTACGCACTAAATTTTGGGACGAAATTTTCTTAACAGGGGGAGAATGTGACAACCCTCGAAATTCCATGTATCCGTACAATTTATTAATGATAATTAAATTGCTTGATGATTGTGCTAAATCATTTAACTGCTCTCTGATTACTGTGTTATACTTACATGTGCGTGTTATTACATGTGCGTGTTAACATACTAGTAGTATACATAAAATTTACTAAATGGTCCTGAATATTTTCCTGAGTATTAGGAATTAATTGTGTTACAAAAATATATATAATAGACACTTAACGGAATAATTAAACACTTTAACGAAACAGTATCCGACCAAACAACCGGACATTACCCGGGATACCAAATATTTGCCAAATACATTGTGTTATTATTTTTTGCTAGTCTTGATCCCCGTTTACCATAACACCCACTAAATTCCCTACTAACTAACATATGTAAACAATACATGGGAACTAACTAATGTTTACCTATTAGTTGCAAAATGTTACATAACCCCCCCTAACCGAATCGGTTCCCCAAGGGACCCACACAATCACCAACATATCTTCTATAATATCCTTCCCATACTTTGAAGTTAATAGCGCTATTAGGTTTAACAAACCTCACACCGTGTCGTCCGAACGGGCGCGTACTAATGGACTATGGCAAACTGTCAATGATGATAGAACATTGATGTAGGGCACGTATTCGTCAGTTGTCGATATCAGGACTGTCTAGTAGTTTACATGGGGAAGCCCCCCACTAATTATGGGTATGATTTGGGTAATAAAAAGAATTTGGTTAAACATACTTTCAACTAAGGGGTAACCCCCACGGCATATAAGCCAACGAAAGTCAAACCACGTTTTTCAGAAACAACTTAAAACTAATCAACCAACCGTGAACTCACTCAACTTTGTTGTTGACTCGTTGTTACATGCCTTACAGGTCGCTAAATGCTTATGGAGCTTGTACGAGGAGGTGGTCATTGTGGGATACAGACTGTTATGTCCCGTACTTAATAATTGAACTTTATAAACTATGGAACTTATGTTTTGGTTTAACGTCTTATGCTTCCGCTGTTTAAATTAAACTTGGTTAACTTTCTTTTGGTCACCAATCGTATTGTGGTCAGTTTTACTTACTTAATTATGTTGTTCAATATGATTGGTGACTCGATCCTGGTCATGTCACGCCTCCAAGCGGTGATACCCCGCATGGTGGATTTTGGGGGTGCGACAGTTCCTTCTAAATCTATCCCAAAAACTCCTTATGAAATTTGGACAGGAAAGAAACCAAGCTTAGAGTATATGAAAGTATGGGGTTGTCCTACCAAAGCTACACTTTATGATCCTTTGAAAAAGAAAATTGACATGAGGACAGTCAGTTGCTACTTCATAGGATATCCCGAACGATCAAAGGGATATAGATTTTACTGCCCTTCACACGTTACTCGTATTGTGGAAAGTCGAATTGCTGATTTTATAGAGGACTTTAAGGTCAGTGGGAGCAGTGTAAGTGGAGTGTTTGATTTCCAAGAAGTGCAAGAGGAGGGGGGGATGGGCTTTTCAATTTTATCTCCTATTACACCTCTTGTACATAACACTGCACCACCCCATGTTTCCGCTTAAATTAATGCTCCTAATGTCCCTAATAATGAAGGCACATCAAACTCACAAGAGCATAACCAAATCCCTGAACCAGTTAATGAACTTGTTGAACCTGAAAATCAGCTTAGGAGGTCATCAAGGCCAAGAAGGCCCACTAACTTTGATGATTATGTAACCTATCTTAATGAAGCTGATTTGGATTTAGGAAAGTATAATGATCCAACCTCTTACAGTGAAGCCATTGGTAGTGATAAATCTTCTGAGTGGAATAAAGCTATGATTGATGAGCTTGATTCCATGAAAAAGAATGGCGTTTGGGAATTGGTTGAATTACCCAAGGGGGTAAAACCCGTAGGATGTAAATGGGTATTCAAAACCAAATTAGACCCAAATGGAAACGTCGAACGCTACAAAGCACGATTGGTTGCTAAAGGCTATACTCAAAAGGAGGGAATTGATTATCAAGAAACCTTCTCACCTGTCTCACGGAAGGATTCTTTGAGAATCATTATGGCGTTGGTAGCTCATTTTGATTTGGAGTTACATCAGATGGATGTCAAAACTGCTTTCCTTAATGGTGACTTACATGAAGATGTGTTTATGACTCAACCTGAAGGCTTTAAACCTAAAGGTCAGGAACACTTAGTCTGTAAGTTACAGAAATCCATATATGGGTTAAAACAGGCATCACGATAGTGGTATTTAAAATTTGATGAAATTATGAAAAAACAAGGCTTTATCAAGAATCATGTGGATCAATGCACCTACCTCAAAATGAGTGGGAGCAACTTTGCTATACTTGTCCTTTATGTGGATGATATCCTTTTGGCGAGTAATAGTTTAGATTTGTTGCATGAGTCAAAGCGATTACTTTCGCAAAATTTTGACATGAAGGATCTTGGAGAAGCCTCTTACGTAATAGGCATCGAAATACACCGAGATCGTACTAATGGGATATTAGGTCTATCCCAGAAGGCTTATATTGATCGTGTTCTTACACGTTATAACATGCAACAATGCTCTCCGTCAGTGGCTCCAGTAGTTAAGGGAGATGTTTTCGGCTCTTTTCAGTGTCCGAAAACAGAGGTTGAAAAGGAGCAAATGAGATTGATACCTTATGCTTCAGTAGTAGGAAGTTTGATGTATGCTCAAGTCTGTACTCGTCCCGATATTGCATATATTGCTGGAATGCTAGGCTGATATCAATCTAATCCCAGCCTAGATCATTGGAAAGCAGCAAAGAAAGTGTTGCGATATCTACAAGGAACGAAAGACTATAAATTGACATATAGAAGAACTGAGAACTTGGAAGTAGTAGGCTATTCCCATTCTGACTTTGCTAAATGCAAATATGATAAGAAATCGACTTCGGGGTACATCTTTATGCTTGCAGGCGGACCAATTTCATGGAGGAGTCATAAGCAACAGTTAACAACAACCTCAACGATGATGGCAGAATATGTTGCAGTGTACAATGCAATGCAAAGCAATGCAATGCAACGTGCCATGGGATGTTGTTAAGAAATCTCATCACTGGACTCAAAGTCGTTAACTCCATATCACGACCATTGAAGATTTACTGTGACAACTCAGCTGTTGTTAGTTTCTCGAACAGTAACAGTTCGAGCGGAGTTGGTTTATACCTCGATACAAAGTTTTTGTTCGTTCGAGAACGCGTAGAGGAAAATAATCTTTGTATCGAGCACATAAGCACTAAAGATATGCTAGCGGATCCGATGACTAAAGGTCTACCACCCAGAACTTTCCAAGATCTTGTAATGAGAATGGGTTTTAGCAAAGACCTTGTATGAAAGCATACACTGTGTATGAACGATTATTATTTCCTTGAATGTTTTATTTTGTCTATACTAATGTTTGTGCGCACCTTATGATTTATAGACAAAACTTATGTAAGGTAATTACTTACCCCAAGGATTTTATTTCAGTCATTTTGGTTTTATGATTAAGTGTTTTATATTGAAATTTTAGTATGACTGTTGGGGGTCTCGAATTGACTTCAATTCGAATGGCTGTAACTCTCTGCTATGGTTTCAACATGAGACTTGATGAGTATTTTAAACTTGGCCAAAATTACTTAATACTCATCGTTAATGATCACTCGGCCAAGTGGGAGAATGTTAGACTTCTATATAATTGTGGCCTTTATTGATCATCTAAATACAATTAACCATATGACATTATTATCCTAAATATTAATTATAAGTCATTATTTGATGGAAATAATGACATTAGGAAGAATGTGTAGGGTTACCCCTTTGAGTGTCCATAACATGAGAATAAAAGGAGAATAATCTACACCAAATAAACTCTCTCCATCTTTACATATCTCAAAACTCTTGATCCATCCCAAGTAGACACTCTAAAGTGGAACCAAGAACATCTTGACGGGTAGAATGGCTTCGTCATCATCAGCAAAGATAACCATACCATCAAGTACATATCTTCATTTGATGTCCATGTTTATATGTATGATATGATTGAATAACATGATTATATTCTTTATTTTTTATACATGTTTAAACATATAATCAACAAAAGGTTGTTGCTGGTGTTATTGAAACAGTTAAGGTTGATTCTGAGAGTCAACCAGCAGATGGGTTTACAAAAGGTTTGAGTATTACACAACATGAAATGTTTTGTAATAAGTTGGGTTTGGTAAACTGGTTTTCACATATGAATGAAGGGGGAATGTTAAAAATGTTATTATTAAGTGTCATTCATATGTGTGTTCAAATTTTATCAGTTTATTTGTTATTTAAACTGGTGACATACTTGGAGGACCTGAATGCAATGTTTGAGGGGTGAATGTGTAACATTCATTAAGGCGGTGCTCATTTATATAAGTTCAGTATGTTGAGTGTAATGTTCCAGGGTCCAAAGTGAAACATTGTAACATCTGGGTATTTAAGAGTGTGCTAGGGTTCTGGATCCTGCTCTTGGCTCATTTTTTCCTCCGCTGCTCCTCTGTTACTCAGAACTGTTCTCTGCATCTCTGGTCTGTGGCGATCAGCCTATGTTACGTCTTGATTCTTCATCTCATTTGTGAGATCGTTTATATTCGGTTGTATTCTTTCTTAGGAGTAGGATCAAATACAAACAATATTTCATATACAAACTGTAAGAATCATTTAAAAAGTGTCTTGTGGCATCCAACCAATTGTACATAAATGGTAAAATGATAACTGATGTAGTTTCGGAAGCAATCAAATGGCTCAAGAACAATTAGTAACCAATGACGATAAAAACGAACCGAATGGTTCCAAGAACAATGTTCTTTCAATTCAAAATCAATCAAAAACTGAATAACAATAAATCCCTAAATCCCAATTTATAGGTGCGAATCATAACTTTAATAGGAAACTAAATAAAATAAAATCTGAAATTCAAATTTAAACAAATATTAGATGATTCTGCATCATACTCCCCCACTTCGAAAAAAAACTCGTCCTCGAGTTTTGTCTTCCGAACCAAAGCCACCTGGATCAAAAGGAACATCAACCCGTATCCCATTTGTTATTAACATCATGAGGCGCCCAAAGAATTCTATTTCACGAGTAGTCTCGCCTGGCTCTTTACCCATACCACCTGGGTCGAATGGAGCGTTGAACCATCTCCTGTTCACTTTGGTTGGCAAATTGGTATTGACAGTCAATGGCTTGAAATATGTAAAAATGGAGCCAAACTGAATTTCTTGTGCGTTGCTCATTAGCCCATTATGTGACCATTCGATCCAATATTATCCACTTTCACAGGTCCACGTTTTGCATTAATATTAAACTTCTTCTGCCCAACACGCCCATATGCCTTATTCTCTTGTTTCCCACGTGTAAAGGTAGCATGCAAGGTTGGCATGCTTATTCCATAAGCAAAGATCCCCAATTGCATAAATGATATATGATGCAAGACTATTATCTGGCCTTTTTCAACTTCTGATAATAGTGTTTTATTAGTCAACCCATACGAAAATTCATCAAACTATTGGAAGTCTCACCCAAATAACTGGCAACCGCAATAATTACCTTATCTTGACTTTTGAAAATCATGAGATATTCCAAATTATGCAAGTGCGATACTCCCCTGATTGTCGGCCCAAATAAAGGACCTTCCCTTACCGGCTCAACACTTGCAGCTAACTCATCACCGCTACCAACCACCGCTCCACCTCCAGTAACCCAAGAGTACCATTATTCGTCCCCGTATTCATCATACACGGGAGGAGAATTATAGATAGTGGCGTCATGGGTAGGATGCTCCTCATCCCCGGATAACTTGTCCCCAACGGGTTCTTCCGGTTCCGTTTCCTTCCATGACGAAGAGTCCTCAAGATCTCGGATCCTTTGCTTGAGTCGTCTAACCTCGTGTTGTAACTCGAGATCCCTGACTTGTTGCCGGAGTCGCTTAATCTTGAGATCTCGTGGGTCGGGATCCACTCCGCCGTTGCCTCGGTCGGCGATTCTACGAACAAGGCGTCGATCTTCACCACGAGCACGTGAATCGAGACCATCTCTACCGTTGCCTCGGTCGGCGATTCTACGGACACGAGAATAATCGCTATCACGTCGAGCCATTTGAAAACCAAAGCTCTGATACCAACTGATGCAGTTTCGGAAGCAATCAAATGGCTCAAGAACAATTAGTAACCAATGACGATAAAAACGAACCGAATGGTTCCAAGAACAATGTTCTTTCAATTCAAAATCAATCAAAAACTGAATAACAATAAATCCCTAAATCCCAATTTATAGGTGGGAATCATAACTTTAATAGGAAACTAAATAAAATAAAATTGGAAATTTAAATTTAAACAAATATTAGATGATTCTGCATCATACTGATGCAGTTTCGCGTGCGATCAAATGGCTCAAGAACAATTGACTAATCAAAGACTGATAAACGAACCAAAAAGTTCAAGAACATAGTTCTTTCTATTCAATAATAAACCAAAAACTAATAAAACTATAAACCCTAGATCCCTTTATATAGAATAGGAATCATACGCTAAATAGGAAACTAAATAAAAAACAAAATAAGAAATTCAAATAATAGATAAGAAAAATAATCCCCAATTTAATCTCATGGGTAACCCTGCATCATACTCCCCGTCTACGAAAAAACTCGTACTCGAGTTTTGTCTTCGAATCAAAGCCACCTGGATCAAAAGGAACATCAACCCGATTCTAAATTATTATTATGACCCACCTAAACAGTTCACATTTACGAGTCGCCTTGTCCGGCTCTAGACTTGTACCACCTGGTCCACCTCTATGCGGAGCATCCATATTGTCCATCCTTTCTGTTGATTTACTTGTATGTTGGGCCTGTTTAGTAGACCCAATGACAAAAGTTGGTTGTAAAATCGGGCCAGTAGTAATCTTCCCAGGTTTTTTGTTTGGGCTATGTTGATAAAGCTCATTATTTATATTCACATATGTAATATATTCATGGATCCAATATCCCTGCATGACATATGCAATATCCTCATACATACGTGGCATGCATTCAACCTCATCAAAAAGAACATTGTTATCTGTAGTAACAAATATTTTTTTATCATCAATTTCAAAATCACTTCCACTTTGAAATCCCGGACTCATAGGAAACGAAGCCAATTCAAAATTCAAATTCTTTGCCATTGTTGGCCGAAATATTAGGACTTCCCATTTAGGCGCATCACCATCCCTAGCCACCCTAACGCCACCAATAACCACCGCATGAACAAGCTTTCCACCCGATAAAAACTTATCAGGATTAATAGAAGTCTTCAGATCATCATCCCCTGCGTCTTTTCCGACGTCATACCGTGGTGGCGAGTAGATGGTTATCCCCTGCGTCTTCTCCGACATCATCTCTCCAACGGGAGTCACCGTAACACCACCGTTTTCTACCCTTGTAACACCTTGAACCTTACGACTTTTGGAACCCGATTCATCACCCGGTAAGTTTCGACCATTACCGGTAAACCAAGAATACCATTCCTCATCCCCGTATTCATCAAAACAAGGGGGTGACGGATAGATAACGCTACAATTTCCAAGATACTCCTCCTTCCCACAGTTCTCATCCCGGATGAAAGCCACTGAGTCGGTTTCCTGAAACTTGTAACCATCGTAGTCTTGTCTTCAGGATGCTCCTCTTTCCCAACGATCTCATCCCAGATGACATCCTTTGAGTCAGTTTCCTGGATCTTACGATCTTGCAAATCGAACACGATTTTATCATTGCCTCGGTCGGCGATTCGATGAGTTAAAACGTAGTTCGCTTCACGTAGAGCCATTTGAATAACCAAAGCTCTGATACCAACTGATGCAGTTTCGCGTGCGATCAAATGGCTCAAGAACAATTGACTAATCAAAGACTGATAAACGGACCAAAAAGTTCAAGAACATAGTTCTTTCTATTCGATAATAAACCAAAAACTAATAAAACTATAAACCCTAGATCCCTTTATATAGAATAGGAATCATACGCTAAATAGGAAACTAAATAAAAAACAAAATAAGAAATTCAAATAATAGATAAGAAAAATAATCCCCAATTTAATCTCATGGGTAACCCTGCATCAATAACGTAAATAATATCAATGATCTTGAATTCCTTATAATTATGTTAATAAGCAATTAATTCTTTACTTGGATCTTTCTTTTGTTTTCAATGTGATGATAAAGAAAAGTGCTGATATGATTTCACATATGTGCTAAAATCAATTATCTTGATTAATTTTCATGTGGTAATATAATTCAAAAGTGATACTTTTATGTATGTATATTTTTAGTATCTGTTAATTTAACCTTTTTTTAAGTGCTAGTATCTGTTCTTACGGTTTATGGAATAAATATGGTTTGTACCGAAACGGCGGAACCAAACCCTTCTTTCTTATTTCCTTCTTTTATTTGTTGTATTAAGATCAACTGATTTCCTTCTTTTATTTGTTGTATTAAGATCAACTGATTGAATAATCAGTCGATCTAAACTGTGTTGTTCATAAGATCCGATCTAAACTGTGTTGTTCATAAGATCTTACTGCATGTAAGATCTAGGGTTTCGGTTGGGGTTTTTTGGTTTGGGTTAATGATAAAGATTTGTCGCTGTTTTGTCGCTACTTTTGTGTTCGATTTGTGTTTGGTTTGTGAGTTGTTGATACCATAGATTTCTACACATTCGGTCAACCATATTGCAAGTAATGATTCTGATGAAATTATTTTTGCTTTTGCCTGTAACAGATAACCGGTTGGATTCCAGACTGAACACCCTTATTTACTCATACTACAACACCCTTAACCTTTCAAAATGCCTAGTCATAAACTATGAACTGAAACACATAGATTCTGCATAGCTTTACAAGATTGAAGTTTTGATGAATACCTCCTTAAAATGAGATCTTGGAGTTAGCTGCTGCACTGGTAGTTGCTCATTTTGTTCACCATAACGACGACATAGTCACCCAAAAACGATTTTAATGCGTCCAGTCCAGTAACTAAAATGTCTCGTATAATCTGGTTCTTGCGTCTCATAAAACCCAAACCGATAATGGCTGACACACCCTCTGATAATTATACTCACAACACAAACCAGTCTATTTTCTGTGAGTCAGTTGATTTAGATAAGGTTTTGCTAAAGTTTATTATTAATACTAGCGACTGCTTACAAAAATGACTTGGATATAACCGTGCATAAAAAGTAAAAATATAAAAACTAATAAATTGTTTGGAGCCCTTCAATAGAAGAAGGGACTCTACAAAAACAGGCATATGCCACTTTGAACAGCGAGCACACATTATTCTTTAGTAAAAGGCGAAAGAATAGTTCACTCTGTGGTCACTGCATGGCTGCGTGCTTTTCAATCACCGCACCTGCTTGCCTTAAATAGTGGGTTGCACTCATATATAGTATTCAACCAACCGTTGTGGGACGAACTCTAGATACTTTTTTTCCCACTTTTTAAGCCTCCAGTCCCTTCTACTGGTTTCAAATCATGCATCAGCAACTTGTAAACCAGTATCCACATAGATAAGATCTATTTTCCCTTGTAGAACTTTCTCCCTAAACCTTTCTGAGCCAGATTACTCGTCAACTGTACTAACCAGGCAAGTTCTTGAGCTGCTACAGCTGAGGCTCGGTACTCTGCTTCGGTTGTCAATAACGACACTGTTGCTACACCACCAGACTGCACTGGAACCAATCATGAAAACAAACACAGCCCTGAGATGACTTACTTTCGGCCGTTTCTTCCACAATCGTTCAAATGGTGTTGTGTAATTTAAACTTTTATGAGGAATCCGGTTTATGATATAGGCTGCTGTTTTCGTTGCTTTTACCCCTTTATCTCAAAAAGATACTCTCCATCTATTATGATCTAGGGCTTGTTTCATCTTCAATCTGTAACTCTGGTTGCAAGTATCTGTTTAAACACTTTCTTACACATGCAGCAGATTGATTAAAAACAGGGTGAATTATGCTCATCCTGTGGATTCAGTTAGTCCCACATCGGATCAGAGATGAAGTTGTGGCTGGTTTACATGGCTGAGGTGGGTGATGAATGCTGTCCCTTCGGGGACATCCGATAAAATTGGAACGATACAGAGAATGCTTGTTTGGGAAAAACTTTTCACAAATAATGCCATGCTCAAAACAATTTCACAAGTAATGCTTTCTCCATTTTGAATGGCGATTTTTCTTGAGAAGTAGGCTTTGTCAGGAATGTTGCAGGGAATTTCAGCTTTAATCATTGGAATATGGTACAAAAATCCATTATGAATGGCGATTTCAGGTACATCTTCATTGTGAATGGCGATTTCAAGTACACATGCCATTATCAATGGCGATTTCTGGTACTTTCTGGTACACACTTCATTCACAATGGAGATTTCTGGTACACACTCCATTCACAATGGAGATTTCTGCTAATTTATGCCGCATATCCTTGGGTTTAAGTTTTTTGAATGGGTTATATACACACGTAAATAACAAAGTATCAGGAGTTATTTTTTGAAATGGTAGGAAATTTATGTCAATAACTTGTCATTAGTCATCATTCATAAATGGAAGAGAATATGAATAAAATACAAAACCACTATTTTGAGTGTATGCAGAAATCGCCATTCATAATGGAGATGTACCATATTCCAATGATTAAAGCTGAATATTCACAAAGGCTACTACTTAAAATCGCCATTCAAAATGGAGAAAGCATTACTTGTGAAATTGTTTTGAACATGGCACTATTTGTGAAAAGTTTTTTCCAAACAGCATCATTTCTGAAAAAAAAAAAAAAAAAAAAAAACTCTTTGACAGGCTCAAACCGAGAAATGATACAATGGTTGGCAGTCAGGATGCTTTTTTTTTTTTTTTTTTTTTTTTTTGGGTAAAGTCAGGATGCTTTTTGGTTGCCTATCTTTGCGTTAGGTCTCTAAATTGACAAAATACGAGTAAAGCAACCATGTTTGTATTTGGAGGAGGTATCTTTAAAAGTTATGTAAAATCTATGTGTTTCAGTTACATAGTTTATTAGTGTGACTTGGGATCCATATACAAGAAAACACCTACATTTGATGCTAATCTACTCATGATATAGCTCCAAACACAATAAAACACCTACATTTGATGATACATATGGTTTGTGATCAAAAGTTCTGCCGACTTGTCATTCATCCCAAGGGTTGTGGTTGTGCACTTATTGGTAGTGGAGCATCTTCAAGTTTCCAATTCTTCCTTTTGATTTGCCTTTTTTCAATATCTTCCTATTATTTATAAGTAATGCATGTGGTCCATAGAAAAGAGTATGGAAAAATGACTTGTCTTGAAAGAGACTCATTGTTTTTAGTACGATATTGTGAAAAATAAGACAAATTAATGTACAATAAGCAATCACCATGATCATAAACAGTGGCGGATCCAGGGGGTTTCTGGGTCCAGGAACCCCTGAGTTTGGAAAAAAATGGAAAATTTTAGTGTAAACCTTGTATGATTTGGAAAAAATAATAGTGAGAATTAGTTTGAATCTAGAAAAAGGAACCCCCTGAAAAAATTTCTTGGATTCGCCACTGATCATAAAGACGGCCAAGTGTCCCTTATAACTTTGATCGTATTATAATCGTTGAGTCATATCTTTAATCACAACATCAATACCCCATCTTTAAATTTGGCATTTTAATTGTAAGTGTAGGTATCCATTATAGCCACACATAGAAGAATCACTAATTCACACGAAAGCTGTAAAAGAAGACACGAGAATTCATGTGGTTCGGATTTGGTGTGGATCCTACGTCCACGGCTGTAACTAGGCATCTTCTTTATTAGCTAAGACTGTACATGATTACAGTTATAAATAATAACCAAGGATTTTGGTTTCTAACTTGGAGGCTAAGAAACTATATATGGGCCTAATCATTAGTTAATGAAACAAGCCCAGAAGCCCAAGACAACCAATTAATCAAGCCCAAAAGGCTTCCCAAACCTAACGGATTAAGATTTTTATACATAAATTTATCAAATACATCAACACATGAGTATATATTCTCTTAGTATAAGCATATCCCAAATTATATTATCATTTTTCAATTATCTACACTTTTCATTTTTTTCCTATTTTTGATATGATATGACTCTTCATGCAATATACTTTGTTAACAAGAAACATAAATAATTGATTAAAATATGCTACTCATGCTTATTTGTGGATTGATGATTTGTAAATAGATATGCTTTTACTAGAATAAATCCTATCTTTTTGATGATTTCCAATCCTAGAAAGATTCATTCATACCACTAAATAACAAATGCCAAAGATATGTGTGATCCCACCAAAATAAATTATTTCTTTCTTGGCAATAAATCCATATTTTGTTGGCTTATAAAAGAGGTACCGGGCCAATAAGGTTTACCAAGGTTTCAATACCAATGGGATAAGTCATAAGAGGGAACGTTTAAATAGACTTTTCAAGGCATTGACTGTTCGTTCTCCCTCAGAGGCTTCTGGCACTAGCACTATATATAATAGAGTGTAAGAGCATGTAGCCAGAGCCTTAGGCAGAACGGAAATTCAATGTCTTGATGTTGCGCAATCTTTAAGTCAACATCAATATACCAATCTCAACAAGTTGATATGGAGTCGTCTCTTTCTTCTCTCGAGGACTTCTAGCATCTTTTATGTAAGTTGAAAATGTATTGTTTATCGTTTATATAAATTCAAAATGTTTTGTAACATTGTAAAGTGAAATATGCTACAACAAGATGTTTCTAAGTGAAGTTGGCTACAAACTTAATCAAACTAAAGCGTACACAATCGACACTATTTTCTCTAAACCAAATTATAGTTTTTTTTATCAGCAATAATCTATGTCCTAGTAATTCACATGAACATACTTTTTTACCAAACTATATTTGGCATCTTGTCTATTTAACTTTTGTTTCTGTGCATGCCGTTTTGCTAGACTTTATAGTATGTCATATGGGTTCACAACTTTTCGGGCAAAAAGAGTTGAAAAACTGATTTTTTTATTGAAAAAAAAAAGAAAAGAAACTTAAAAGTTTATAGTGAAAACAATGGTTGGAGCCTTTCTGTAGAAGAAAGGTCTCTCCAAAAATAGGCAAGTCTGGATGGGTTGTTTATAGATTCACTGATCTTTGTTTGTTTTTCATTCAGTTTACTTTTCACTTAAACGTGTTTTGATGATAATAGCAATTTGCTGATTACGATGACGGTTAGCTTGATTAGCAGCAAATCGGTGTACACATGTGGAGGCTGCGGTGCAACACTTCAAGTTTGATAGTATATAACTAACTACTTGTGTTTTGTTTTTTTGGAACATTTTGTTTGTTTTTATGTTTTAATATTTTAATGTGTTAATACAGCCAAGAAGTGGAATAACAGTACAATTGATAGGGACCAAATCCAAAAAACAGAGACAGATGACCTTTGTTTCTGAATGTATTGTAGTTTCAATTATGACTTATGCCTGATGTTGTTGTCAATTTATAAGTATAATGCGAGTGTGAATTCATTAAATAATTTAACATCATATCATATTTTACATATAGATGTAGACAAAAACTTTTATCATTATACTTGTAATACTAACACATAATGTCATTAACATTGTTTTGTAAAGATATGTAACTAAATGCAAAATTTAAATGATATATTATAATCTGTTTTATAGTATTTGTTTTCGATCGTTATTAAACATACCCGTGTGTTCAAACGGGTGTTACAACTAGTTCTTTAGTAAAAGGCGAAAGAATAGTTCGCTTTGTGCTCACTACGTGGCTGCGTGCCTTTCAACCTTCTACCTGCTTGTCTTAGATAGTGGATTTCACTTCTATGCTTTCTTCAACAAACCGATGTGGGACGCACTCCAAATGCTATATTTTGGCAAGTTTTCAAAGCCTCTACACTGGTTTCAATCCATGCACTCTCCTAATGGTTGTTCCCAAAATATTCTCTACTTGATAATTATCAGTTTTGTTAGAGATTAATGCAGAGGCAAAGATTAAGTTAATTTCCGCCTTCATAAACAGCATTATATAGTTGATGACATTGGTTATCTGTTTGTTCAGAGCCGAACTCAGTATCAAACCAAGCAATGACGCGAATACATGTTAATTTACCGAAAACACAGATCAAACAGTGTTTTACAATTAAAGAAATTAGTTTGGTTAAGGTTTTGAAGCTTGACCAAACAAAAACCATGGACAAATCTTGTAGGGGTGTGTAACTACAAACTTGATCATACCATAACATAGTTAAACCGTACTGTTTACTCTCTAATCTCGCTGCGATTGTAACGTTTATATCAAAGTAAAAGATAACTGTAGATTAATAACAAACCGTACTGTTCGGTCGCGCCCTCGCTGTCAAATTTCAAGGATGAAGAAACTGTTACGATTCCATCTCTTCTTCTGGAAGAATTAACATTTTTTTGGGATGATAGCTATAAAGACGGAGACTGATGGATTTCGCCTCAGCCCTCATGTTTATGACGGCTGCTAATTCATATACAACAGAAAGACACTTGTAACTTAGCAAACCTTCATAACTGCCACGGGTGCAAAAACCTTTAGCAGAAAGGGATCCGAATAATGACATGTATTCAACGGTTTTACTGCGAACTATACGCACGCACACACTCTACCGTTTATCCAAGTAGCTCGGTTTGTGCTACTTGTTCTGTGTAATTTAATAAAACAAACTGCTAGCAGACTACAGATGACAAAATTTGTAACATGCCAGAGAGTTAGATTAACAGAAAAAGAGTGTGATAGTAACATTAAAAACTTACATTACAAGCAAAAAAACTTGGGACTAAAATCATTGTCTGGAGCCCTTCAATTAAGAAGGGTCTCTCCAAAAATAGGCGTATGCCACTTTAATGCAGCGGATAGACGGTATTCTTTAGTAAAAGGCGAAAGAATAGTTCGCTTTGTATTCACTGCATGGCTGCGTATTTTTCAAACATCACACCTGCTTTCCTTAAATAATGGATTTCACTTACAAGACTTCTCTATTCTTCCATGTGGGACAAACACCAAATACTATATTTCCTACTTTTCAAGCCTCCAGGACTCTCTACTGGTTTTATATCATGCACTCTCCTAATTGTTATTCTTATAATCTTTTCTGCTCAATAACTGCCAGTATTGTTCGAGGTTGATGTGACTGACAACTGAGTCCCGATGGCATAAGTGTCTCCAGCATTGGTAAAGGTCTAAATGAACCCGTGACTTGATTATATCGAATTAGCAAACATCTGTAGATTAATAATAACAAACCTTTGCATCCCATCTGTCATCTGGATTCAAAACACCACTGCAGAATGCACACATCAACACAAGTTCTTGAATCTTGATCGACCCTTAATGTTACTTAAATCTTGACGATATCTTACTGTGTTTAACCATAAGGCATATGGGTGTTCTGTCTTGAACCAACACATTTGAAAGTACATTTTATCTGGCTATAATGTTTGCTTATATTCAGTAATAAATAGAATAAGGTGATTTAAATTAAAAAAATAAGACTTTTATGCAGAAAGTGACTAGATATGAACTTTAAACATTGGTTGGAGCCCTTGATTTAAAGAGCTCATCAATAATAGCCCTTGATAAAGAAGAAATTATCAAAACTTTACAAAATGAAGATAAGAACCAATTCTATAAGATTATACCCATTATAGTAATTATAAATAGAGAACTTTGGGTAAAAATGCCAGATTTTTAAATCTGTAACTCTAGTTGCAAGTATCTGTTTGTACAAACAGAGTGAATTAAGCTCATATGACACATCATGTGGGTTCAGTTAGTCCCACATCGGTTCATTGCTGAATATGCGGCTGGTTTATATGACATAGGTGGGTGATGACCATTGTCCCTTCGGGGACATCCGATAAAATTGGAACGATACAGAGAAGATTAGCATGGCCCCTACGCAAGGATGACATGCACAAATCGAGAAATGGTCCAAATTTTTTTTTCGATCATTTTCCAATTAAACTCGAATTGGGGCATTTGATTATTATTAATCTGTAAGTTGCAACTATGACAAATTTGTAAAAAACTGTATTTGCGAAGCTATCCTTATGAATTAGGCCAGTAAAAAACTGTGTTTGCGAAGCTATCCTTATGAATTAGGCCAGTTTTTCTCAAATCATGATCCTTTTTGACCATCAAAGTAGTAAAACTGATGATTTTATACTTAAGTCTCTCTACCTTGTGAAAGTCATGATGTTGCTGACTAAGAAGTTAGTAGCATTGATGATATTATGATGCTTAAAAATGATAGATCATAAAAAGAATATGTAACAACATTGATTCTAACTTGATTCTAAGTGATTGTTATGATAACTGGTTGAATTCCAGACTGAACACCCTTAAAATAAGATCATGGTTGCTTCACTGGTACTTGGTCATTTTGTTCACCATAGCCATAACTATTAGAATATAAGCTAGATAAATATATATATATTCGATAGTATAAGTTTTATTATTAGGATAATTATTATGTTATTATAGGTTATTATAAGTTCTGGCAGTTACTCTTTATTATACCATGTATATATATCTCATGTATTAACATTACTGATTACCAATTTCGAATACAATCATATCATTCTCTCTCAAAGGATTCGAAACCCTAATTCATTGTTTACGAGATCTGCAACTTTCAATCAACAAAGTGGTATCAGAGCCACAAAGATTCACACATAAGATTTCTTCTCTTTCGATCTGTTCTTATTTATTCTTTGTCTGTTTTTCATTCCATTAAATCACCGTCACCATGACAACATCCAATGGAGGAATTCAATCTCAAATTCCAAAATTGTTAGGGCAAAATTACTATCATTGGCATATCCAAATGAAAGTTTTATTAGAATCACAAGACCTCTGGTCAATCGTCGAAGATGGATATAGTGAAATCCCTGCCAATGCTTCAGAAAACGATCAGAACACATATAGAGAGAAAGTCAGGAAGGATAAGAAGGCGTTACATGTAATCTTTCAGGCAGTAAATGAAACGGTGTTCGAACGTGTGGCAACAAGTAAAACATCTAAAGAAGCGTGGAACATTCTTCATAAAGCATATAGGGGAGAACGCAGGGTTAAAACGGTAAGGCTTCAAACTTTACGATGTGAATTTGATGCATTACGGATGAAAGATAGTGAGTCAATAGAAGAATATATCAATCGGACCACAACCATAGTAAATCAATTAAGACTAAATGAAGAGGATGTTCCAGAACTACGAATAATAGAGAAAATACTTAGAAGTCTTACTCGAAAATATGAATCAGTTGTGGTTGCAATCGAAGAATCCAAAGATCTGAATACCATTACAACAGAAGAATTACTAGGAATTCTACAATCTCATGAATTAAGATTAAAGCAATATGATGATTCACCAATGGAACAAGCGTTTCAAGTTCAAAGTCAAGGACTGGAACGTTCAAGATCTCTTAGATCTGAAAATACAGGAAGAGGAAGGGGTAGAGGAAGAGGCAGATATAATGGACATATTAGATGTTTTAACTGTCAACGGTTAGGACATATAGCGAAATTCTGTCAAAGGAGAGAGGATACGGAAAAGATCAACAATGTACTTATGCATGAAAAGGAGGAGGATGAGGAAACTATGTTTATGATCTTTAACATAGAAGAAACAACGAAGGACGGTTGCTGGTATTTAGATAGCGGATGTAGCAACCATATGACTGGTAACAAAAGTTTATTCGTCACACTAGACGAGTCGGAGAGAAGGGAAGTTAGGACTGGGGACAACAAAAAATTAGAAGTGTTGGGTTGTGGAGATGTTTCGATCAGATTCAAGGGAGTAGAGAAGAGGGTACCGAATGTATTTTTTGTTGAAGGTTTGAAACATACCTTCTAAGTGTTGGCCAGTTAGTGCAGAAAGGATATGAAGTCAAATTTCATAATCATGAATGCACTATAAAGGATCAAAAGGGCATGAATGTAGGGAAAGTTCAAATGACCGGAAACAAAATGTTTCCGTTAAATTTAGAATATGATGATACACCAAGGGCCTATAGCATGATGATACAAGATACCTCTGTATTATGGCACCGAAGATATGGCCATGTTAACTTCGAAACCTTACATATGATGAGTAAATACAATACTGTAAAGGGTTTACCGAAGATATCGAACTTCTCGAGTAATATATGCGAAGGATGTCTATTTGGAAAACACACCAGGAAGCCATTTCCCAAAACAGCAAGATGGCATGCAACAAAGCCTCTACAGCTGGTACATTCAGACATATGTGGGCCCATGAGAACACATTCGATAGGCGGCTGTAGATATTTCATTACGTTTATAGATGATTACTCGCGAAGGACTTGGGTATATTTCTTAAAACTAAAGTCAGAAGCTCTTACACATTTCAAGAATTTTAAAAGATTAGTTGAAAATCAAATAGAGTACAAAATAAAATCGCTTCGAACTGATAGAGGTGGAGAATTTTGTAGCTATGATTTCCAGAACTTTCTCAAAGAAAGTGGAATCCATCATCAACTAACCACAAGCTATACACCCCAGCAAAATGGGGTTGCTGAGCGTAAAAATAGAACGCTGATGGAACTTAGTCGAAGCATGATGAAAATGAAACAACTGCCTCACTCGTTTTGGGCTGAAGCCGTAGCCTGTGCAACATATATATTAAATCGAACTACAACGAAAAACGTTCAAGATATAACTCCTCAAGAAGCATGGAGCGGAACGAAACCGAGTGTAGATCATCTCAGAATCTTTGGGAGCATAGCTTATGCTCATATACCGAAGCAACAGCGAGGGAAGCTGGATGACAAAGTAGAAAGAACCATTTTTGTCGGGTATAGCGAAAATAGTAAAGCCTACAGACTTTATAATCCAATTACAAATAAGACTATCATTAGTAGAGATGTTACATTTGATGAAAGTCAAGATTGGGGGTCTGTAACTACAAATGTGAATTCTAACATCATTCAAGTGAATCAAGAACATGACTTGGATCCAGAAATGGAACAGGCAACTCGAGAACCAACTGCTGTAAACATGCCACAAGATATCGCTCCTCTAAGTCAAAGTCCACCTGAGATACATCCATATAATGAAATAAACAATGAACCGGATAATGCCATGGAAGATGACACATCCTCTACTACTTCAGAAAATGAAGAATTAAGGACACGTGACATCAGAGACGTATATCAGCATTCATCACAATTGACTGATGCTCAAGTGAAACAACTATACGAACAGAATTCAACAATGTCAACTAATGTCGCCAACTTTGCCCTCTACACAGACGCTGACCCAACTACTTATGCGGAAGCCGTAAAAGATATAAAATGGCAGGAGGCAATGGATAAAGAAATAGAATCTATACATAAAAATGGTACTTGGGAACTGGTGGAACCAAAAGAAAATCAAAAGGCAATCGGAGTCAAATGGATATTTAAGACAAAGTACAATGAACACGGAAAAGTTGACAAGTATAAGGCTCGTTTGGTAGTGAAAGGCTATAACCAGAAATATGGAGTGGACTACCAAGAAGTCTTTGCCCCGGTAATCAGATTTGACACTATAAGACTTGTTCTTGCCTTGGCTGCTCGTCACGGTTGGCATCTACATCAGATGGACGTTAAAACAGCATTCCTTAACGGAAAACTAAATGAGAAAGTTTTTATAGAACAACCAGAGGGGTATGTCAAGAAAGGAGAAGAACGAAAGGTTTGTCTTCTTAAAAAGGCTTTATACGGACTAAAACAGGCCCCTAGGGCTTGGTACAGCAGGATTGATGAGTATTTCAGATCCAATGGTTTTAAAAGAAGTATATACGAGCATACGTTGTTTATAAAAATATCAAATAACTCGAGAATGGTGGTATGCCTATATGTTGATGACTTAATCATTGCAAGTGACTCGCTGGACATGATAGATCAGTTAAAGAGCTCTATGAAAAGGGAATTTGAAATGACCGATCTCGGGAATTTACATTACTTCTTGGGTATGGAGGTGCAACAAGAAAATGGAAATATTTTCATATCTCAACAGCGATATGCAAATAACTTATTAGATAAGTTCAATATGAAACAGTGCAATGCAATTTCTACCCCTATGGAATATGGTCAACGATTATCCAAAGAAGATCAAGAAGAAGAAGTAAACGAAAATATATATCGAAGTTTGGTCGGAAGTTTAATGTACTTAACCAACACACGACCGGATATCATGTTTGCTGTCAGTAAAGTCAGTCGGTTTATGGAGAGGCCCAAAAGAAGTCATTGGGAAGCGGCAAAACGAATACTAAGGTACATAAAAGGAACAGTAAATGAAGGTATAACATACTCAAAAGGAAGCAAAGGAAAGTTAGACGGCTTTAGCGACAGTGACTACGCAGGAAATGTGGATGATAGTAAAAGCACATCAGGATATGTTTTCAATCTAGGATCTGGAGCTATAGCTTGGCAATCAAAGAAACAGAAGGTCGTGGCACTTTCTTCTACGGAAGCTGAATACATCGCTTTATCTATGGCCGGTTGTCAAGCTCTTTGGATGAAGGGGATACTGAATGATCTATGTTTTAATATGGACTGTCCACCTACTGTCTATTGTGACAACAAATCCACCATATGTTTGGCTAAAGATCCTGTTTATCATGGTAAAAGCAAGCACATAAGAGTCAAGTATCATTTCATTAGAGATCTTATAAAGAATGATGAAGTAGAAGTCTGTTTTTGCTCAACGAAAGATCAAGTGGCCGATATTCTCACCAAAGCTTTGCAATCCAAAGATTTCTACCATTTCAAAGAACTCCTTCATGTTGCAGTTATCTAGCTTACGGGAGGGTATTAGAATATAAGCTAGATAAATATATATATATTCGATAGTATAAGTTTTATTATTAGGATAATTATTATGTTATTATAGGTTATTATAAGTTCTGGCAGTTACTCTTTATTATACCATGTATATATATCTCATGTATTAACATTACTGATTACCAATTTCGAATACAATCATATCATTCTCTCTCAAAGGATTCGAAACCCTAATTCATTGTTTACGAGATCTGCAACTTTCAATCAACAATAACGACAAGATAATCAACCAAAAATGAATAAGATGCGTAAATATGTCTCACCAACATTTTAACAATTGTTATACTATTTCTTAATTTGTAGATGAGATTTAGAAACTTTTAGCTTTTAAAACAATGTAAAACTTGGCAGATAAAAAAAATTAAAGAGCTTTTACAAAAAAAAAAAAAGAAAAAAAAGAAAAACAGTGGTTTAAGTGTTAAGGTTAACATTACTTAAATGTTTTTAGCTAAAGTTGAACTCAAAACATTGGTTGGAACCCTTCAATTGTTGAAGGGTCTCTCCAAAAATAGGCGTATGCCAATTAAAAGCAGCGAATACACGGTATTCTCTAGTAAAAGGCGAAAGAATAGTTCGCTTTGTATTCACTGCGTGGCTGCGTGCCTTTCAAACATCGCACCTGCTTGCCTTAAATAGTGCATTTCATATGTATAACTTCTCTATTCTACCGATGTGGGACAAATACCAAATACTATTTTCCCCAATTTTCAAGCCTCCGGGCCTGATGCAGTTTTTCTTAGCAATCAAATGGCTCAAACACAATGATTCATTCAAAGACTTGGAACCGAATGGTTCAAAGAAACCTCAAGGTTTTCTTTACAATAATCAAACTAAAAACTAACTAACAATAATCTCTAAACCCTAATTTATAGACTAGGAAATAAAAAGATAAAATAGTAAATTTGAATTTTAAAGAAATAAAATATAATCTTCTATTTTAACTTGTAGATGATCCTGCATCAGGGCCCTTTACTAATTCATCCTATATGCAGTCTGCACACTCTGATTCTAGTATGGTTTGGGTGGCAAAAGAAAATTACTTCTTAACACTAAGTGATTATTGCTATGATAACTGGTTGAATTCCATTCTACTCTCAAAATGCCTACTCATAAACTATGAATAGATTCTACATAGCTTTAGAATATTGAAGTTATGATGAATACCTCCTTAAAATACGATCATGGCTGCTGCTTCACTGGTAGTTGGTCATTTTGTTCACTACAAAAACGAGTAACCACAAAGTCAAAAGTTGTGTCGGTTTGGTTACTCGACAATGGGTTATTAATATCACATGTATACGTTCATTTTTCACACCTATTGCTTTCTCTAAGCAGTCCCTGTGGGAAACTCCCCAAATCGATTAAGTAACAGACGAACTGGACTGCACTATATAGACGGTTCACATCATGTTTTATGAACATACTGATTGATTTGCAAGCCTTCATATGGGTTCAAAACTCTTCAGCAAAAAGAGTTAAAAACTGATTTTTTAACTGAAAAAAAGAAACAAAAAATATGTGAACCCTCTCTTCCAACACCAACACACTACAGCCTAAATTATTTCTATTTACTTGATTTTGTTTACCAGATTTTTATGATAAAATTAAGAGTTGCTTAAAAATTAAAAAAACTTAAACTGAAAACATTGGTTGGAGCCCTTCTATAAAAAAAGAGACTCTCCAAAAATAGGCATATGCCACTTTGGGCAGCGAGCACACGGTATTCTTTAGTAAAAGGCGAATGAATAGTTCGCTCTGTGCTCACTACATGGCTGCGTGCTTTTCAATTTCCCACCTGCTTGCCTTGAATAGAGGATTTCATTCCTATAACTTCTCTATTCTGTCAATGTGGGATGGACTTCAGATATCCCCTTTACCGGTTTTCAAGCCCTTTTAGTGGTTTCAAATCATGCACTCTCCTAACTGTTGTTCCCAAAATCTTTTCTACTCAATAATTGCCGGTTTTGTTGGGACTGATTCCCGACTGCCGAAGTTTTTTTTCCAATGCCAGGGTATCAATTAAGGTTTACCGAAACCCTGACATAATACTACAGCTTGAAATTGGACGATATGCAGAGATACATACACTCGGTTGTGTTGACTTTCCGATAATTCACTTTAGTGCTTCCTGTTTTATTCCAGTCGCATGTCGATTTTTTTAAACTGTTGGTCAGTTGTTCCTTTATTTATGCAGGCTGAAGCTCACACAAGATCCAGTCATAGACATCATCATTTGGTTTATGACACTGTCCTATGATCACTAGATTCTTCTCATTCATCTACGCAGTTATTTGTCTATGTCCACATGCCCAAACCCAACTGGTTATTTGTTTGTTCAGAACTGGATCAGTCTCAAACCAAACAATAGAATGAACCCAAGCACGCTTTCATGGTTTATGTGCCTCGTTTCTGTTCTACCTCAAGATGCACCTTACTTTTAGGTTCTGATTCAATAAAACTTTAAATGACTTTCTTAATGCGTTGTTTGGCTGTTAATTTTATTCGATAATCTAAAGCATTGGTTAAAAATTGCAACAGTATCAATAAAAAGTTGAAGACACTTGATGCAGCAAGCTCACAGTATTCTTTAGTAAAAGGCGAAAGAATAGTTCGCTTTGTGCTCACTGTGTGGATTTCAATTTCCCACCTGCTTGCTTAAAGTAACGGGTTTCGCCCTTTTATCTTTCTCTTTACAACCGATGCGGGATGGGCTTCAAATGCTCCCTTTTGCCAATGTTAAGCCTCCAGATCCCTTTGTGATTCATTCTGCTGGACCTCTGATACTGAGTTATAGATTATAGAAGATGAGTACTGTTTATGCCACATGGTTGGCGGGTGATATGCTAACAGCCGATTCCGCTGTTAAACCCGAGTCAGTTGTGCAGATTCCCAATATCAGGGGTCCAAGTCGAAGGTATATGCTTTGTTTGTTGGTAGGGAGTTTGTTGTAACTATAAATCTGAGATAATAATATCTAGAATGTGCTTATAAGTCTATGTTGTGCTGCCCGGTGAGGGGTTCGAAAAAATACTGGGTTAGGAACCAAACCCTTGAAACCGGTTTGGACAAGTAAAAGGCGAAAGAATAGTTCGCTTTGTATTCACTGCGTGGCTGCGTTGCCTTTCAAACATCGCACCTGCTTGCCTTAAATACTGGATTTCATATATATGACTTCTCTATTGTGCCGATGTGGGACAAACACCAAATACTAAACTTTCCCACTTTTCAAGCCTCCATGCCTTTTTATTGGTTTCATATCATGCACTCTCCTAACTATTGTTCCTAAAATCTTTTTTTTCTCAATAACTGCCACTTTTGATGTGGCTTGGCAACTGAGTCAAATGGCTAAATCGAACCGGTCAAGCAAAGCCAGCCAAGTCACACTGTCCCCAGCCCCACGCTAGGCTCAATCCCTACGCCAGCGGGGCAACGTCATGGCCAACGGTACCCCGGTGTGGTCTAGACATCGTTTTTGGCATTCCGCCGCCCCAACCCACACCCGACACCCCGCGTTCTAATATAAATTATGAAACCACTAGTATATGTGATGTAACAACATTACTTAAAACCCTACTTTTTGTCTCTACTTATATGATTTTTCTATTTTTTGTAATTTAATAGAAACAATAACATATAAGACATTAAATATAGATACCAAAATAAAGTGGTACTCATCATTAGGGTTAGGATATAATAGGACGTTTTTTTGGCTAGGAAGTAATCTTGACCATCAATTGATTTAATCAAGGGCTAAGATTAAATGAGTGAAATTAAAGAGAAGAAAAAAGTAGCGTGGGTTTGTGTAAGGGTATTCTAGTCAATACAGGATAATAGTTTCTCTCTCCTCCAATTCCCCCCCATTTTTAAAACGGTGCGTCCACTTGGCTCACTGCCATGCGCGCGTGCGCCATACTCACTCAGGTCCATGCGCGCCTGCGCGCGTGTGCCACGTCACTTGTGAGCCTCTACGAGCACGCCACACAGTCGCGCCGTATTGGCTCACTTTGGTGCGCCGCGCACGTCACATCAGGCCCATGCACCATGCGCCTCCATGCCATGTGTACTCGCGCGCGGACTGCCACGTCACGCGCCTCGAACCATCACACCACTTGGTCCTTGCAGCCTCTGTGATCCACCACGCGCACGTGGTGAAAAATACAAAGGCGGCTCTCAAGTGCAAAGTGCGCCATCAAAGCGCCACATTGCGCCTCATCGCCCACGCCACGCGCGCGTGTGCGAGTGCGAGTTAGGGTGCTCCGCACCCTTCGCGAGTACACTAGTGAGTGCTTCCATGAAACAATAAGGATGGAGAGTTCCCACTTAAATACCCCTTTAAGTTCCATCTCTCATCCGATGTGGGACAAGGTGCCACTTTCCCACTTATTTCAGCATTTAAGTTTCAAACACCAAACTTTGAGCATCGATATCTCATTCATCTTAGCTCCGTTTTGGACGTGGTTTAGTTCGTTGCGAAGCCCTTCCGACATAGAACACAAACCCACAAATAAATATATAAAACCCGCTCATTTTATTATATTTATTTCTAGTCCAAAATAGGAAAAAATCATTTTCCTATATTTGTGAAAAATGCTATTTTCACAAAATTTCCAACAATCCCCCACATGAATAGAAATCGAACTATCAAGTTTCAACGATACACGTTCAACAGTTAAGTATTGCAAGATAGGTAGGTGTAACCTTTGAACCTCCTTTTGTGAAGCATACTTAGCCTCCTAGGGTCTTGTAGACGCGGTGTTTTTGAACAATCCCCCATTTATGTAGGCGACAATATACATTCACACAATTACTCTCCCTAGTCGAGGCAAGACCTCATGGTTGTGTCCGTTTATGGTCATGGAACACGTTCCTGGTTCTGCGAGAGCTCTAGGATTTGCGCCTCCCCACAAATCCATTCGAAGCGACCCCACTTCTCTCTAACATAGGTGATTCCTCTAAATCATTAAAAGCATCATGGTTAATTTGGATTTCCTCAAAATCCTTAACCTCAACATGCTTAACCTTTCTTTCATGTCACTGATTGGAATGGACTAGGAAGTATACAACTCCCTTTATTGATTTTGGGGCACCCCCCACAGTGACTCCCTTTGGGTTTATGATTTAAGTTTGCCTATTGAACCTAGATCTTGGGATCTCCAGTCAACTAGGTTAGGTTTCCCTCATATTCCCTTCATCTATGGGCTTTAGTCCCATTCCTCTTGACAACCTATACACCTTATCTGTGCTTAAGCCTTTTGTTAACGGGTCCGCAATGTTCTCATTTGACCTCACATAGTCAACTGAGATAACACCCGTTGAGATAAGTTGTCGTATTGTGTTGTGTCTACGTCGAATGTGCCTTGATCTGCCATTGTACATCAAGTTTTGTGCTCTAGCAAGAGCAGACTGATTGTCACAATGTATGCAGATTGCCGTCAACGGCTTTGGCCATCTTGGAATATCTTCAACAAATTGACGTAGCCACTCCGCCTCTTCCCCGCTTTTATCTAAAGCGACGAATTCGGATTCCATCGTGGATCTCGCTATAACCGTATGCTTGGAAGACTTCCAAGCTATAGTTGCGCGAGCAAGTGTAAACACGTAACCACTTGTTGATCTGTGATCCTTTATATCCGATATCCAGTTTGCATCAGTGTATCCTTCGATCACTGCTGGATGACGGGTATAATGCAATCCATAGTCTCTCGTGTATCTTATGTATCTAAGCACCCTCGTGATAGCTTTCCAATGATCCTCGCTCGGATTACTGGTGTATCTACTTAGCCTGCTCACTGCATATGCTAAGTCGGGTCTAGTACATGTCATTAGATACATGAGACTACCAATGATCCTTGAGTACTCTAACTGAGAAACACTCTCGCCTCTATTCTTCCTTAGGCGTTGGGTATTATCAATTGGAGATCGAGCTATACTCGTATCGTCCGAATTGAATTTCCCTAGGATCTTTTCCACGTAGTGAGATTGACTCAACACAAGACCATTTTGGGTTCTAGTGATTTTTACACCAAGAATCACATCCGCGAGACCCATGTCTTTCATGTCAAACCTCGCTTTCAACATGTCTTTCGTTGAGTTGATCGTCTTATCATCACTCCCAATGATAAGCATATCATCTACATAAAGACATAGAATCACATAACCTCTTGGTGTATCTTTAAAATAAACACACTTATCGCACTCATTTATTTTGAAACCATTGTCAATCATGACATGATCAAACTTTTGATGCCATTGTTTTGGAGCTTGCTTCAAGCCATACAAAGACTTGACCAATTTACATACTTTACCCTTGTTTCCAGGGGCGGAAAAACCCTCAGGTTGTTCCATGTAAATTTCTTCTTCTAAATCGCCATTTAGAAATGCGGTCTTTACATCCATTTGGTGAACTTCCAAATTTCTTAAAGCCGCAATTGCAAGAACCAATCGTATAGAGGTTATCTGCGTTACAGGCGAGTAAGTATCAAAGTAATCTAGACCCTCCTTTTGTCTAAATCCTTTGATTACTAACCTTGCCTTGTATTTATCAATACTTCCGTCGGCTTTCATCTTCCTTTTGAATATCCAACGATATCCAAGTGGTTTACAACCAGGTGGAAGATCTACTAACTCCCAAGTATGATTTTGCAATATAGAATCAATTTCATTCTTAATTGCTTCTTGCCATTGAGGTCCTTCCGCGGAGGTAGCCGCTTCGCGGTAGGTATTGGGCTCACCCTCAACCATATAGCTCATGAAGTCTGGACCAAAGGATTTTTCAACCCTTTGTCGTTTACTTCGTCTAAGCTCACCCTCCTCGACCTCAGATCGTTCATGTCTTTCATCTATCCTCGTAGATGAACTTGGTCCTGCTTCATCTAACCATGTAGACGAACTTGGACCTGCTTCATCAACCGCTCTTGATGAAGGCGCATGTGTTTGTCCTAACATAGGAAACACATTCTCAAAATATGAGACAACGTTAGGATTAGCCTCCATGATAGTGTGTTTATGTACATCGGGATTCTTGGACTCATGTACAAGAAAACGATGTGCGCTACTTTGATGTGCGCAAAATGCAACATATAAATTTCATCAATTGGGGCATAAAACTAACCCTTTTTTAGTACTAATGTTGGAAAAAGTGTGCTTTTGTCTTCCTTTTGTATTTTCAGGATTAAATGAGCTCAAATTAACAAAAGAAGCAAAAAGACATCAAAATCTAACATAAATACAAGAAAAGGAACAAGACGTGACATGCCCGACCCCACGACAGCATCTTCCCAAGCAAAACAAGATAACAGAAGACTGAACACTCCCCGTGCTCAGCCAGCACGGGGGCGTGCCCAAGTGTCAGCAGAAAAGACAAAGTGCTCAGCCTCTATTGGTGCCTTCCTCCGATTCGTACGAGTCTCAATATTAGCTTTCTCCTTCTCTAACAAATCCTGTAAACTTGACATACGCTTTTGTGCTTCTACGGCATTCGCAAACGCCTGAGCCTTCTGCTGTTTTGCTTTAACTTCCTGGAGTTTGACATATAGTCAATGAAATTTAAAGCCACAAACAAAAGCAAATATGTATATTGTATAGGGGTCAATACCTCATACGATATCATTGTGAGTGTAGCACTTGGAGAACCATCTAGCAAATAGTTTAATACTTTAGTAGACACAGTTACTTTCTTATGTGCTTCATCATCCGGGGGTACGTAAAGGGGATATATCTTTAATTTCTTTAAGATAGAAAACGGAGACGGTTGAAGTGAGACTTGTTCCATGTATGAAGAGAGTGGCTGCAAAAATCAAAAGAGTAGTAATAGAATTCCCATGAAATGCATCATATAACTAAGAACCAACGTCAATATACCTTAACCAACTCCAAGTTAAACGTAAGAAATTTGACATTGTGTAGCTGTTGAAGCAGAAAAGCAATGTGAGTACCACTCCACATGAGTGAAGAGTAAATGCAAAGATCCACCTTCTCCAAAGAACACAAATCTGTAGAGAACTGCAAAAGACAAGAACTACTGAAGAACGAACTACTAAAGAGCAAGGACGCAAGGTTGTGTGCGGCAATTAGATGCTTGCCGTAGCACCTTCTTATAGTAAGATTCTTGAGTTGAGGTGCAACCACTTTGAAAGCATGCAGAGTCCCACATCCATTTTCAAGTGTGAGATTAGAAAGTTGAGGATGACAAATAGTAAACTTAGAAGATTCCAGTATTGTAAAGTTACTTAAGGTGAGATTCTTTAAGTTTGCACACTTTGAGAAAATACCAGCGCCGTTATCATCATAAAACTCGACATAATCAAGCTTCAACGTCGTTAGATCCAGGAGGTCCATGTTGATTCAAGAATAATAGAATACGGATCAAAAAAGCTAATAGAAGATCCAGTCAAACTAAGATATTTAAGGGACCGAGAATGAAGGAGAAAAAGAGGAAAATCAATCTTGTCATCACGCAGCCATGTTACAGTCAGTTGTTGGATATTGCGAGAGAACGCATAGTCAAGAATCCTTTTCAGGAACGCCTCGCTAAGTGCTTCACGAAAACTGAGGTTGACTGAATAAACGTCCGTTAGATCATTGCGGAGGGACAAAAAATTATTAACAAACTCAGAGAAGGCACGTAAAGAACGAAAATCGTCGGTTGAGATATTGAGATAGGGCATAGAAGTCCAGATAAACCGCCATCTAGAAGACAAAGCAGTGGTTTGAACAGCATGTTTAATGTGAATAAGAGAGAGGATTCTACGGATGAGATCAACTAGTTGATTTTCTGCCCGCGTGTTGCGGCGGGGACCTAATGTCTGCAAAACGCGTGTCGGCAACGACAAGCAGATACTGAAAATCAAAACATAAATAACAATGACGTGGTACCGGTATGGTACGGCTCGGTACCGAAAATATACCCAGTTTGATAAATTTTATACCTTATTGCCCTGATTTACTGTTTGATTTACTGTTCATTGCGTTCCATTTTTAATATAAGGATAATTTACTGTTCATTGCGTTTCATTTTTAATATAAGGATAATTTACTGTTCATTGCGTTTAATTTTTAATATACTGTTCATTGCATTTAATTTTTAATATAAGGATAATTACCCTACAATTTTTACGTAATTACTTTACTAGTATAAAATCATGATTTTTCTTTTTTACATTTTGTAATTAAACATCATATTTATATAGATGGAAAAAATTTAAAAAAAAAATGTTTTTCAGTCATTTTATATGTTAAAACTCATTTGTGTTTGATCGTTACACTACATATCTGGGTTATTAAAATACGGGGTATAAAGTCACCTGTAACACCCCAAAAAACGGACTTGAAATTAGATAATAAAACCCCAAACTTGAGGGGACAAAAGGGGAAAGTTGAAAACTTGGGTTAATAATAGGAAAATAAAACACAATAGTCGCAGACCAAGTGTGTGTATGTCAATTACCAGGGGCAAACCCTTGTTCATCTAAGATCATCAAATTGAAGGAGAAATTGGGCTCAAAATCGTGCATGAACATGAAATTATCGATCGCCTAGACTAGGGGATCATAAGGTATGTTTAAAACCTAGATTGGTGAAAGTCATAAGTTGAGACAGTAGAATATTTGCAATTTGATTGTTGGATTACGATCCAAAGATGAAATTGAGTGTATATGTATGCTTAATTTCGTTAGACATAATGAAATTATGAAGTATATGATGTAAGATTACTTGTAAGTGATTAACAAGTAGATTATGACGTGGGTGTTGATAATATGATTAAGTTGATTAAGGGTGAGCAAAAGGAAAAACCTGACCCGACCCGACCATTACCCGACCCGACCCGAGAACCGATCAAACATAAAATACTGAACCGATTCACTACCCTAAATATAGGGTCCGTCCCGGTCCATAGGTCAAAGTCGGGTTTCACCATGAAAAGAACCGAGAACCGACCCGACCCGACCCGATTTTATGTGAAAAATTGGAACCGATCTAAATACCTAGGTACTTGGATTCGGGTCGGGTTGGGTATATTTTAGGTTCGGTTCTCGGTTATTTTCTGTCCGGACCTAAACTTGCTCACCCCTAAAGTTGATGATATACTTATATTTATAATCATCATGAATGGTAGTAGTAATAGGAAGATACTTGAACAATTTATGAGTTTGAGTACATGTTCATACTTGCCATGAAATGGGTTTTGTATGATATGATGAAATTGATGTTATATTCATGTTAATATATGCTTGAAATCATCATGAATGTTTAAAGTCTTTAGCTAAGTTTGATGTTTGGGCAAATTTCATACATATGATACAATGGTTTGTTTCATGGTGATGAAACAATCCCATGTTCTTGGGATGAATTAAGTTCACATGACACATACAGTATATTCAGCTAGTCCCACATCGCCTCAGAGTTGAAGTTGTGGTTGGTTAAATGGTCTCTGCGTTTGAGTACATGTTCACAGGGCCGTCTCCGAAAATAACAAAAAAAAAATTGGCCCTGTGCGAGATAAAAATTTTGGGCCCTATTTGCAAATTTTCATGTATTGTTAACTCATCAATTATTTAATCACTAAAATTTATGTGAAAGTAATTTAAATAGTTATTTTTAGCTAAGCGTAGTTAGTAATTTATTAACTAAAGGAAAAGATGTATTTGACAAAATTAGGCATTAAATGTCATATACAACTAAAAAAACTAAAAAATGATGCTAAAATAGAGAATTTGGAGACGCCAGGATTAGAACCCGCGTCTCCTTGTTGTCTAAGCAAGGCAATAACCACCCCGGACAAGAGCTTGTTTGTGTCATATTTCGATTCCGTGTATATATATATATGTATATATATATATATAGGGGACCGCTAAAATGATAACCACCTCCAGTTGTAAGAACCATGAGAACTACACCGTATGGGGCGAGTTGGACCAAAAAAAATTTTCATAAACGTAGATGCGTGTATTATAAAAACATTTGTAAAAAAAATTCAAAAAAAAATGTCGTGTGTGTAGTTTTGAGCACCCCAAGTTTGTGTTTACGGGTACCGTAAATTTTAAAATTTACGGTAATCGTAAACACAAACTTGGGGTGCTCAAAACAACACACACGACATTTTTTTTGAATTGTTTTTTTACAAATGTGTTTATAATACACGCATCTACGTTTATGAAAAAAAATTTGGTCCAACTCGCCCCGGATCAAAAAGTTCTCATGGTTCTTACAACTAGAGGTGGTTCTCATTTTAGCGGTCCCCCTATATATATATATATATATATATATATATTAAAAAAAGGGCTATAAAAATAAAAAAGAGGGCTAAAGCTTACTTTGATGGAGATATGCACAGCGGGTGATGATGGATGAGAGTATGCACAGCGGAGTAGAAGGTTGCAGAAGAAAGGAGTTTTTTATTTTATTTTTTTTATGTGTGTGTTGGAATATAATATGAAGAACTGGAGAAAATTTGGGATGTTAAGGGAGTGGAGCTAAAGAGATGTGGAGAGAGTTTAGTGTTCCATTGAAGTAATAATATTATTGCTGGTAATGGTTGTTCCTATCTCAAATGATTTACAAATGCCATATATATAGGCAAAGATAATACATCAAAGTCTTAAAGCCTATCTACCTAGTCTAGAAAATAAAGAAAATAGGCGACAAAATTTTCAATAAAGTCTAAAGTAAAGAAAATAAACGATAAATTTCAAAAGTTAACTTTGAAATTTTTGCCATCTTTCAACAACTTTCTGTGAATAATTGAACCATGAAACGTCATGGCTTTTGTCATGAGTTTTGTCTTGTGTCTTCTAGCGTCATCTCCTGCGTCATCTTCTAGAAATCTCTGTGTGTGTTGTCTATTGACTGTGGACTCGAACAGTCTTTGTGTTCACAATCTTCGTCTTCTAGGTCTATGATGTGCTGTAGCTGTAAAGTGTCTCCTTCCCCTGCAAAGGGTAGAAGCATTCTCCAATTTGTTTTTGTGTAAACTTGTGTGTAGTGTCCTTCACCTACCAATTGGTAGTTTCTCCATGGAAAATAATCAGGAAGTTCTGGAGTTTCCTGATGTTTCTTAATAAACTGTGTAAAACTGTCTGGAATCTTTTCATTTGAATGACTTAACCAAGGTAGAGTTGCAAACTCTATATTAGCTTTTGTCATTGATGTTTGAATATGCCATAAGTTGTCTAATAAACATTGTTGTTTATCTGTGAGTTTCATTCCCATAATAGGACGAAACTTTTTATCAACATCATTGCATATTTGTAAAGCATATGTTCCAAATTCAATCACCGGCTTGGGTGAAAAATCTGTGTACAAAGGTCGCTTGCCAGCTGCCTTTGATTGCTGTTGTGTATAAAACAGTCCCGTCATTATCTGTGGTAATGAGGTGTGAGGAGAACTGTATATCCTTTCTGTTGACTGTAAATATGACTGTTGAATTTTTTCTTCATCTGAGGAAGAATCCTCCTGCTTTTGCTTTGGATGTATAAGCTTTAATTTCTCCTTATCTTTTTTCCTGTCCATCTAAAACAAACAATTTGTTTATATTTCGAGACAACATATCTGCTATCCCATTATTTTTTCCTTTAATGTGTTCAAAATTTATAAAATATCCATTCCCTTGTATAATGTTTTGTAGATTAACCCATCTAGTTCTATTTACTTTTTTACTTTGGTCATTTTTTACGAACTTAACTATTGCTTCACAGTCAGTTCTTACTGTAAATTCTTTATTAAGAAAAATTTTAAATTTTTCTAATGCATAAATTAATGCCTGTATTTCAAAATCAATTGTAGTCCAGCTTGTTTTGTTTTGAAAATTACCGCTTGCATAAGCGCAAATTTTCTCTTCTTCCTTGAGACTGTATTAGAAGGACTGCTCCCCATCCTTCTTTGCATCCATCTGTTTCAATAATTATATAATCTGTAACTAATGGTAACTCTAATGGTTTAATATTTTTTACTGCATTTTTAATTTTTTTTTAACCAGTTTAATGTCTTCTTGATTAAAATACCTTTGACCATTTTTAGTGGTTTTACCATACAAAGGTCCAACCAATTTTAATAAGTTTGGAATGAATTTTCTAGCATAATTTACTAGACCTAAAAAGGCTTGTATATGTTTTAAGTTTTCAAATTTTTCTGGAAAATTTAGAATCTTTGTAGAAATACGTGGTTGTAGTTCTATTTTTCCATTTCCAATTTCTAGTCCTAAAAAAGAAATTTTTCTTTTAAAAAGTTCCAGTTTTCTTTTTGAAACAACTATACCATTTTTCTTTATTTCTTCAAATACCTGTTGTAAATGTTTCTCATGTTCCTGCACTGTATTACTTGCAACTAAAATGTCATCAATATATACTAAGCAAACATCAAACTTAAAAAAAATACTATCCATAAATCTTTGAAAAATTAAAGGTGCATTCTTTAGACAAAACTGAGGACATTCCATTCATACTGCCCTTCAGAGCATGTAAAATATGTCCATGGTTTAAAGCTTTCTTCTAACTTTAACTGGTTATATCCTGATTTTAAATCAAATTTTGAAAATTCTTTTTTATTTTGTATAAGATTTAGCAAACTATCTTTGTTAGGAATATTATATCCATCATCTATTGTATTATCATTTAACCTTTTATAATTATAAACTATCATAGCTTTTGCTATTTTTATTTCACTGTGATTTCTTACTAAAAAAGCTGTAGATCTGTGAGGACTTTCTGATTTTCTAATTAATCCTTGATTTACCATCTCAGGAATTTGTTTTTTGAATTCTTCTTTATCTAATGGGTTGTATTCTATATTAGATGTTCTAATTACTATGTCAGGATTTTTTAATTTGAATTTACAAATATATTTTACTTTTGATTTTGTAGCTATATCTTTATCATAAATTTCTTTAAGACATTTAAAACAAATTTCTTTAAAACATTTATTGCATTATGATCTTTTTTCTATACTAGGATAATATCCACAACTATAACATCTTATGTGATTATTTCCTTTATTTTGTTTCCAATCATGTTCACAAATTTCTTCTGTATTCATATATGTATATGTTACTTTTGCTGTTGGATTTTCTTCTTCACTGTAAATACTATATATTGATTCGTTATCTGATTCATCATCTGTTCCTAGAGCTTCTATCTCATAATCTTGTAATTGCTCTATTAAATTAGCTCCTTCCATATTCTTTCTCTTATTTGGACATTTATTAGCTAAATGTGTTGTTTCTCCACAAGTATAACATCTACATTTTCGTGATTGTGGTTTTTTTACATATTTATTTGTATTATAATTTTTTCTATAGTTTCTGTTATAACTTGTACTTTTTCGTATCTTTTTCTTTTTATCATAAACTCCATATGCTTGTGGTGTATAAATTGTTGTTTTACAAAATGCATAAGCATTTCTTTTTAATTGTTCTTGTAATGCTACTTCTTTGCATTTTTCTTCTAATATAGCAAATGTATAAGTTATTCTTGGTCCTATTCCTAAATTTTGTTGTGTACCATAATTTGTTTTCCATGCTTCATGTATAGATTTTCCTAAATCACCTGGTAATTTTATAAAATATTTGTCACATAAATGATCATCCATTGCTTTTCCTGTTTGTGATAATAATCTTGTAAAATCTAATGTAAATTCATTTATGTATTTCATGTCTGCTATACTTAATTGTTCTAAATTTTAGATAGCTATATCCTGTATTAAAGAATTATTTTTTGCTGGATCCACTCCTAATATAAGTGTTCTAATTTGTGATGTAAAATTATAAGGATTATCTCCTAATGCTTTAAGATTATTTATTTCTTCTGGATTTTGTGTTTTTTTACTTTGCCATATTCCTAAGGCTATTGGTCCTAATGTAGTTTCTAAATATGAAAACATATCCATACTGTCTTTTTTATTTGTTTCCCATAATCTTACTACATTTTGTTCCCATGTTAAAACTTCATCTATCCATAACTGTGGTTTTTGTTGTTCTAACAACAACATATTTCCACTATATATCTGTCCTATAGGCAATCTTCTTCCTTTTCCTATAGAATTGGACTCTTGTTGATAATTAACTGTTGGTTGTGTCCATGGTTCTCTACCATGACTTTCGTGTGTACCACTATATTCTCCTCCCCATTCTATTTTTGGTCTTTTTAAAGGATTAAAAGGATGAAACATTTGTGTATCCACAAAATTTTGTTCTTGTTTATAAAAATCTGATAACATAACTTTTCCATTCATAATATCTTCTACTAATGGTAGATTATAATATTCTTGCAATTTTTTATAACTTTCTTCATAATCCAATCCTAATTCTGTTATACATTTCATAATCATATCATTTACTTCTTCTTGTATGTTTATTTCTGTAAATTTCCTATTTATAATTTGTTCTATTGTTTTATTTGTTTCTTCTACTTTAAAACAATCTATTGATTCTTCTTCATAGTCTTATAGTGTATAATCTATTATTTCTTCTTGTTCAAATTTTAAGAAATTTATATCTATTTCATCTTCTTCATTATCTGTATTATATGTAAAAGGTTTTTCCTCTTCTTCTAGATTCATAAAATGATATTCCTCATCATCATTTTTCTCTATTTGTTTTTCTTTAAAATCAGTATACCTTAACTTTTGTTTTCCATCATTTTCTTCATATATATAACTTTTCTTTGGTATCAACACTGTATTTTCTTATTTTTCTTGTAAATCTTCTAAATCCCATTCTAATCCTGTTAACTGTTCTGGATCTATTTTTATAGGTTCTATCATTTTGATAGACTTTGATGCAACTGTTTTTACTATTCCTTCTATATTTACTTTGTATTTCATTCCTGAACTGTTACTAGCCTTTCCTAGTACTCCTATGCTTACTACTAAGTTATTTCCTTCATATTCTTCGTAACCTTTTGTTTGTAAGGCTATTTTAATGTTTTGTAAATCTTTAACATCTTTTAAAATATCTGGTGTACAATAAAATATTGCTATGTTTTGACTTAAATCTACCTCCATACCTGAAATTATAGCTTTTTTCATATCTGATTTCCAACTTTTATCAAGTATTAGAGCTAATAGTTTTGTTCCTAAATTTTTTCTTCCTAATGCTTTAATTCCTATTATTATTAATCCTGTGTGTACAAAGTGTTTATTTTTTTTTTTTTTCAATAGTGTCTGGTGACAAAAGATCTAAGGTTACTGTATTATCTACTACCCTTAAACTTTCTTCCCTACTACTTCTTATAAGTGTTGTGTTTATGTTTAATCTTCCTGTTTGATATAATATTCTTGGATTTAATATGTCTAATTGATGTTGGTTATATAATTCCAAGTTCCTATCTAAATCTATTTCTTCTTCTAGTTGTATTATGTGTCTATTACTATTAGATCCTGATCCTCTTCTGATTACTCTATTTAAAAAATTGTCTGATGTTATGCTATCATTTATATTACTTGTAGAATTTCTAGCTTCTTATATAGTTCTACTTCTTCCTAAGTAAGTATTATTTTTATTCATTTTCTTGGTTGCCAGTGTGTATATGGAGTAGGTTTTTTGTCTGTTTCTAATTTTTGTAAAGCTTCTGTAATTTTTTCAACTTCTAAAGGTATATTGTTTTCAGTACTATTTTTATTTTTTTTTTCCTATTAATATATTAGACTGATTTTTTATATAATCTAGGTTTTGTGATAACTTTCTAATTTCTACTGTTAAATTTTCTATTATTTGTTTATTATTTATAGCTTCTTGTTGTAGATTAATACTTAAATTTATAAATAAATCTACTAAAGTATTTAATTGTGAATTATTTGTATGTAAAGTATGTTCACAAAGGTCTTTAATATTACAAACTAAAGTAAAATTATCTGTTATAAGAGGTTTTCAATGGGCTTTTTCATAAAATTCTAGATTTAAGAATTCTAAACGCTTGATTGTTTGAGAAGTACCAATGATTAATAAATTCCAACTCTCTTTAGCTTTTATCCCTTATTCCAAATTTCTCTTAAATATTTTCTTATATTCCAACTGTTTAAAAACAAAAATAATATACAAACTAAACCATACAAACTAATCTATTAAACGATTTGATCTATATATTCTTTCTTTTAACTTAGCTCGTTCATATATATAATACCTTAAACGGTATTCATCTATATAATCTAACCAATCTGCTGAGTCTAAAGAAAGAAATAATTTATCATATCTTTTAATCTGTTTAAAAGATGTTTAATATAAAAACTAGTCATATTTTTTAACCCTTTCGTATATGATGTTATCAAGGCAACAATCTTTCCCACAGATAAACAGCAACGTTTATTAGACAATGGGAAACAGTTGTACAACATATAACTTGTGCAGGAGGGTCATTTTGGAAAGGTTATACAAGTTTTGCTGAAGCCCTTAAAGCAGCAAGAGATAATTTTGGTGTAAAAAGTTTTTATATAGAACCTGAAGAGGTTAAAAGTTTTTCTGACATGGCGAAAACAAATCCTGAGCATTACATAAAAGCTCAACAAGAAATTATTTCTACACTAAAAACACAGCTTGAAGAAAAAACAAGAAATGCACAAGATATACAGTTAAAAATTGAAAACAGCCTGTTAAAACAAAAAATGAGTTTGCTCGAATAAAAAAATGCATAGTTATTACAAAAGCTTGAGAAAAAAGAAAACAAAGATAAAACAGTTCCCAGAATTTGAGAATCTTGTTTCACAGAAAGTTTGTGCAGAGTTTCCTCTAATTCTGTACAATTTGCAACAACAGCTGGTAGACTTGGCATTCAGATTTGACAGTGAACAACAAGGATACAAAGTGGTGGAAAGAACGAATGAAACAGGAGACGGAATTGGTCTTCTATTGCTTCAAGTACACCATCCTACAAAATTAACAGATGAACAAATATTTCAATTTTATCATCATGGTATGATTGATTATTTGGAAATCAAGTTAGACAGAAAAACAGAAGATCTCCTCAACCAGCTTGGAGAAAAAATGATTCTAGTAGCAGGAAATATTGCAATAAGGTCGACAACCTCGATCATTGGTTGTAAAATAATTTCCTCATTTCCTTATAGAGATTCATATACATACAGACCAGCCAGGAAAAGAATTTTCATTGAACACAAAAACGCATGTTATCATATACAAACATCAATGACAAAAGCTAATATAGAGTTTGCAACTCTACCTTGGTTAAGTCATTCAAATGAAAAGATTCCAGACAGTTTTACACAGTTTATTAAGAAACATCAGGAAACTCCAGAACTTCCTGATTATTTTCCATGGAGAAACTACCAATTGGTAGGTGAAGGACACTACACACAAGTTTACACAAAAACAAATTGGAGAATGCTTCTACCCTTTGCAGGGGAAGGAGACACTTTACAGCTACAGCACATCATAAACCTAGAAGACGAAGATTGTGAACACGAAGACTGTTCGATTCCACAGTCAATAGACAGCACACACAGAGATTTCTAGAAGATGACGCAGGAGATGACGCTAGAAGACACAAGACAAAACACATGACAAAAGCCATGACGTTTCATGGTTGAATTATTCACAGAAAGTTGTTGAAAGATGGCAAAAATTTCAAAGTTAACTTTTGAAATTTATCGTTTATTTTCTTTACTTTAGACTTTATTGAAAATTTTGTCGCCTATTTTCTTTATTTTCTAGACTAGGTAGATAGGCTTTAAGACTTTGATATATTATCTTTGCCTATATATATGACATTTGTAAATCGTTTGAGATAGGAACAACCATTACCAGCAATAATATTATTACTTCAATGGCACACTAAACTCTCTCCACATCTCTTTAGCTCCATTCCCTTAACATCCCAAATTTTCTCCAGTTCTTCATATTATATTCCAACACACACATAAAAAAAAAAAAAAAAAACCCTTTCTTTTGCAACCTTCTACTCCGATGTGCATACTCTTATCCATCATCACCCGCTGTGCATATCTCCATCAAAGTAAGCTTTAGCCCTCTTTTTTTATTTTTATAGCCCTTTTTTTTTATTTTTATCATCACTATCACCACCATCACCACCCTCTCTATCACCACCATCACCACCCTCTCTGATATATTGGTATCAGAGCAAAGGCTTTCTTAAAATCTAAAAGACTAAGACAAGTTCCTTAATGCCGTGTTAAGCCAGTATTTTCTGGAAAACTCTCTTAGGTGAAGATTGTGGGAAAGATTGTTGCTTTGATAACATCATATACCAAAGGGTTAAAAAATATGACTAGTTTTTATATTAAACATCTTTTAAACAGATTAAAAGATATGATAAATTAATTCATTCTTTAGACTCAGCAGATTGGTTAGATTATATAGATGAATACCGTTTAAGGTATTATATCTATGAACGAGCTAAGTTAAAAGAAAGAATATATAGATCAAATCGTTTAATAGATTAGTTTGTATGGTTTAGTTTGTATATTATTTTTGTTTTTAAATAGTTGGAATATAAAAAAATATTTAAGAGAAATTTGGAATAAGGGATAAAAGCTAAAGAGAGTTGGAATTTATTAATCATTGGTACTTCTCAAACAATCAAGCGTTTAGAATTCTTAAATCTAGAATTTTCTGAAAAAGCCCATCGAAAACCTCTTATAACAGATAATTTTACTTTAGTTTGTAATATTAAAGACCTTTGTGAACATACTTTACATACAAATAATTCACAATTAAATACTTTAGTAGATTTATTTATAAATTTAAGTATTAATCTACAACAAGAAGCTATAAATAATAGACAAATAATAGAAAATTTAACAGTAGAAATTAGAAAGTTATCACAAAACCTAGATTATATAAAAAATCTGTCTAATAAATTAATAGGAAAAAATAAAAATAGTACTGAAAACAATATACCTTTAGAAGTTGAAAAAATTACAGAAGTTTTACAAAAATTAAAAACAGACAAAAAACCTACTCCATATACACACTGGCAACCAAGAAAATGAATAATAATAATACTTATTTAGGAAGAAGTAGAACTATACAAGAAGCTAGAAATTCTACAAGTAATATAAATGATAGCATAACATCAGACAGTTTTTTAAATAGAGTAATCAGAAGAGGATCAGGATCTAATAGTAATAGACACATAATACAACTAGAAGAAGAAATAGATTTAGATAGGAACTTGGAATTATATAACCAACATCAATTAGACATATTAAATCCAAGAATATTATATCAAACAGGAAGATTAAACATAAACACAACACTTATAAGAAGTAGTAGGGAAGAAAGTTTAAGGGTAGTAGATAATACAGTAACCTTAGATCTTTTGTCACCAGACACTATTGAAAAAATTAAAAAAACAAAATAAACACTTTGTACACACAGGATTAATAATAATAGGAATTAAAGCATTAGGAAGAAAAAATTTAGGAACAAAACTATTAGCTCTAATACTTGATAAAAGTTGGAAATCAGATATGAAAAAAGCTATAATTTCAGGTATGGAGGTAGATTTAAGTCAAAACATAGCAATATTTTATTGTACACCAGATATTTTAAAAGATGTTAAAGATTTACAAAACATTAAAATAGCCTTACAAACAAAAGGTTACGAAGAATATGAAGGAAATAACTTAGTAGTAAGCATAGGAGTACTAGGAAAGGCTAGTAACAGTTCAGGAATGAAATACAAAGTAAATATAGAAGGAATAGTAAAAACAGTTGCATCAAAGTCTATAAAAATGATAGAACCTATAAAAATAGATCCAGAACAGTTAACAGGATTAGAATGGGATTTAGAAGATTTACAAGAAAAAGAAGAAAATACAGTGTTGATACCAAAGAAAAGTTAAGGTATACTGATTTTAAAGAAAAACAAACAGAGAAAAATGATGATGAAGAATATCATTTTATGAATCTAGAAGAAGAGGAAAAACCTTTTACATATAATACAGATAATGAAGAAGATGAAATAGATATAAATTTCTTAAAATTTGAACAAGAAAAAATAATGGATTATACACTATTAGACTATGAAGAAGAATCAATAGATTGTTTTAAAGTAGAAGAAACAAATAAAACAATAGAACAAATTATAAATAGGAAATTTACAGAAATAAACATATAAGAAGAAGTAGATGATATGATTATGGAATGTATAACAGAATTTGGACTGGATTATGAAGAAAGTTATAAAAAATTGCAAGAATATTATAATCTACCATTAGTAGAAGATATTATGAATGGAAAAGTTATGTTATCAGATTTTTTATAAACAAGAACAAAATTTTATGGATACACAAATGTTTCATCCTTTTAATCCTTTAAAAAGACCAAAAATAGAATGGGGAGGAGAATATAGTGGTACACACGAAAGTCATGGTAGAGAACCATGGACACAACCAACAGTTAATTATCAACAAGAGTCTAATTCTATAGGAAAAGGAAGAATATTGCCTATATGACAGATATATAGTGGAAATATGTTATTGTTAGAACAACAAAAACCACAGTTATGGATAGATGAAGTTTTAACATGGGAACAAAATGTAGTAAGATTATGGGAAACAAATAAAAAAGACAGTATGGATATGTTTTCATATTTAGAAACTACTTTAGGACCAATAGCCTTAGGAATATGGCAAAGTAAAAAAACACAAAATCCAGAAGAAATAAATAATCTTAAAGCATTAGGAGATAATCCTTATAATTTTACATCACAAATTAGAACACTTATATTAGGAGTGGATCCAGCAAAAAATAATTCTTTAATACAGGATACAACTATCAGAAATTTAGAACAATTAAGTATAGCAGACATGAAATACATAAATGAATTTACATTAGATTTTACAAGATTATTATCACAAACAGGAAAAACAATGGATGATAATTTATGTGACAAATATTTTATAAAATTACCAGGTGATTTAGGAAAATCTATACATGAAGCATGAAAAACAAATTATGGTACACAACAAAATTTAGGAATAGGACCAAGAATAACTTATACATTTGGTATATTAGAAGAAAAATGCAAAGAAGTAGCATTACAAGAACAATTAAAAAGAAATGCTTATGCATTTTGTAAAACAGCAATTTATACACCACAAGCATATGGAGTTTATGATAAAAAGAAAAAGATACGAAAAAGTACAACATACAATAGAAACTATAGAAAAATTTATAATACAAATAAATATGTAAAAACCACAATCACGAAAATGTAGATGTTATACTTGTGGAGAAACAACACATTTAGCTAATAAATGTCCAAATAAGAGAAAGAATATGGAAGGAGCTAATTTAATAGAGCAATTACAAGATTATGAGATAGAAGCTCTAGGAACAGATGATGAGTCAGATAACGAATCGATATATAGTATTTACAGTGAAGAAGAAAATCCAACAGCAAAAGTAACATATACATATATGAATACAGAAGAAATTTGTGAACATGATTGGAAACAAAATAAAGGAAATAATCACATAAGATGTTATAGTTGTGGATATTATCCTAGTATAGAAAAAAGATCACAATGCAATAAATGTTTTAAAGAAATTTGTTTTAAATGTCTTAAAGAAATTTATGATAATGATATAGCTACAACATCAAAAGTGAAAACAAATTCTAAAAATAATGAGAATGAAAGAATAGATAAATTAGAATTAACAATAGAATTACATAGTTTAAAAATAAAAAACTTAGAAAATAAAGTAGAAGAACTAGAAAGATTAATTAAAACAGAAGAAATAAGTAAAATGGCTCTACAAAAACCAGATGATCAAACTTACATACAAACACAAGGATCAACAAACATGATAAATATACAATGTCGTTTATGGTTAGATAATAATAAATATTTAGACTTAACAACATTGGTAGATACAGGAGCTACAAAAAGTTTAATTTCACATAGTTTAGCACCTATAGAATATCACAAAAAACTAACATATGAATTAAGTACAAGAACAGTAGAAGATAGATTAATACCTATTACACATTGTTTAGAACCAGCAGGAATACAATTCTTAGACTTTGCAAACAATTACAATATAAAATATAAAATATGAAATGCCACAAATCAATATTAATCCACCAAATATAAAATCAAAAGATTTTGTAATAGGACTAAAGTTTATATTAGGATTAAATGGTGCAGTTACAATTACAAGAAATTTTATAACATTAAGTAAACAATTATATACAATACCAACCCTTAGATATATGAATACAACACAAATTGTTCAAAAAAGAGGGGATAAAGGGAATTTAGATTTCTTAAAAACACAAAACAGAAAAAAGTTTATAGAAAACGAGTCATTAAAACTCTTAATAGATTTTTTAAGTCATGAAATAGAGAAAGGGCAAGACATTACAAAAAGTGCTAATCATCCTATGATATTACATTTGGAAAAAATAGGATACATTGGAGAAGATATAACAAAATCAAAAGTAAAATATATTTGTAAATTCAAATTAAAAAATCCTGACATAGTAATTAGAACAGCTAATATAGAATACAGCCCATTAGATAAAGAAGAATTCAAAAAACAAATTCCTGAGATGGTAAATCAAGGATTAATTAGAAAATCAGAAAGTCCTCACAGATCTACAACTTTTTTAGTAAGAAATCACAGTGAAATAAAAAGAGGAAAAGCTAGGATAGTTTATAATTATAAAAGGTTAAATGATAATACAATAGATGATGGATATAATATTCCTAACAAAGATAGTTTGCTAAATCTTATACAAAATAAAAAAAGTATTTTCAAAATTTGATTTAAAATCAGGATATAACTAGTTAAAGTTAGAAGAAAGCTTTAAACCATGGACAACTTTTACATGCTCTGAAGGGCGGTATGAATGGAATGTCCTCAGTTTTGGTCTAAAGAATGCACCTTCAATTTTTCAAAGATTTATGGATAGTATATTTTTAAAGTTTGATTTTTGCTTAGTATATATTGATGACATTTTAGTTGCAAGTAATACAGTGCAGGAACATGAGAAACATTTACAACATGTATTTGAAGAAATAAAGAAAAATGGTATAGTTGTTTCAAAAAGAAAAATGGAACTTTTTAAAAGAAAATTTTCTTTTTTAGGACTAGAAATTGGAAATGGAAAAATAGAACTACAACCACATATTTCTACAAAGATTCTAAATTTTCCAGAAAAATTTGAAAACTTAAAACAAATACAAGCCTTTTTAGGTCTAGTAAATTATGCTAGAAAATTCATTCCAAACTTATCAAAATTGGTTGGACCTTTGTATGGTAAAACCACTAAAAATGGTCAAAGGTATTTTAATCAAGAAGACATTAAACTGGTTAAAGAAATTAAAAATGCAGTCAAAAATATTAAACCATTAGAGTTACCATTAGTTACAGATTATATAATTATTGAAACAGATGGATGCAAAGAAGGATGGGGAGCAGTCCTTCTATGTAAACCAAACAAATACAGTCTCAAGGAAGAAGAGAAATTTGCGCTTATGCAAACGGTAATTTTCAAAACAAAACAAACTGGACTACAATTGATTTTGAAATACAGGCATTAATTTATGCATTAGAAAATTTTAAATTTTTTTTTTTAATAAAGAATTTACAGTAAGAACTGACTGTGAAGCAATAGTTAAGTTCGTAAAAAATGACCAAAGTAAAAAAGTAAATAGAACTAGATGGGTTAATCTACAAAACATTATACAAGGGAATGGATATTTTATAAATTTTGAACACATTAAAGGAAAAAATAATGGGATAGCAGATATGTTGTCTCGAAATATAAACAAATGGTTTGTTTTAGATGGACAGGAAAAAAGATAAGGAGAAATTAAAGCTTATACATCCAAAGAAAAAGCAGGAGAATTCTTCCTCAGATGAAGAAAAAATTCAACAGTCATATTTACAGTCAACAGAAAGGATATACAGTTCTCCTCACACCTCATTACCACAGATATTGACGGGACAGTTTTATACACAACAGCAATCAAAGGCAGCTGGCAAGCGACCTTTGTACACAAATTTTTCACCCAAGCCGGTGATTGAATTTGGAACATATGCTTTACAAATATGCAATGATGTTGATAAAAAGTTTCGTCCTATTATGGGAATGAAACTCACAGATAAACAGCAATGTTTATTAGACAACTTATGGCATATTGAAACCATGCCACAAGGTTCATCATTCAAAGTACAGGTTTTAAATGCTTTAAGCATTTATTTTCAGGAACAAAGTTCAAAAACACCTGAAAGACAGTTTAAACAAAAACCAAATTACACACATTATTTATAGCTTCTTGTTGTAGATTAATACTTAAATTTATAAATAAATCTACTAAAGTATTTAATTGTGAATTATTTGTATGTAAAGTATGTTCACAAAGGTCTTTAATATAACAAACTAAAGTAAAATTATCTGTTATAAGAGGTTTTCGATGGGCTTTTTCAGAAAATTCTAGATTTAAGAATTCTAAACGCTTGATTGTTTGAGAAGTACCAATGATTAATAAATTCCAACTCTCTTTAGCTTTTATCCCTTATTCCAAATTTCTCTTAAATATTTTCTTATATTCCAACTATTTAAAAACAAAAATAATATACAAACTAAACCATACAAACTAATCTATTAAACGATTTGATCTATATATTCTTTCTTTTAACTTAGCTCGTTCATAGATATAATACCTTAAACGGTATTCATCTATATAATCTAACAAATCTGCTGAGTCTAAAGAAAGAATTAATTTATCATATCTTTTAATCTGTTTAAAAGATGTTTAATATAAAAACTAGTTATACTTTTTAACCCTTTCGTATATGATGTTATCAAGGCAACAATCTTTCCCACAGATAAACAGCAATGTTTATTAGACAATGGGAAACAGTTGTACAACATATAACTTGTGCAGGAGGGTCATTTTGGAAAGGTTATACAAGTTTTGCTGAAGCCCTTAAAGCAGCAAGAGATAATTTTGGTGTAAAAAGTTTTTATATAGAACCTGAAGAGGTTAAAAGTTTTTCTGACATGGCGAAAACAAATCCTGAGCATTACATAAAAGCTCAACAAGAAATTATTTCTACACTAAAAACACAGCTTGAAGAAAAAACAAGAAATGCACAAGATATACAGTTAAAAATTGAAAACAGCCTGTTAAAACAAAAAAATGAGTTTGCTCGAATCAAAAAATGCACAGTTATTACAAAAGCTTGAGAAAAAAGAAAACAAAGATAAAACAGATATACACATGACTTTTGAGTGTTTCAGGACAAGGATTCTTGATACACCTTGGCAGCAATGCTTAAGGCCAGTTACAGAAAGATTCCCAGAATTTGAGAATCTTGTTTCACAGAAAGTTTGTACAGAGTTTCCTCTAATTCTGTACAATTTGCAACAACAGCTGGTAGACCATTCAGATTTGACAGTGAACAACAAGGATACAAAGTTGTCACAACCCCCGGTCCCTGATCCCCGGGAACGGGCGGACGGGAGCTCAGAGTTTGGTGGTATCAGCTTGTTAAAACTTGCAGCGGAATTTTCATCAGGACCGTAGTTAGGAAATGTTTATCAGAGTAAAACCACCATATTTTATATTAATAATCACATGGGTAAAACCCAAGTTTCTTATTACAATACATTTATAGGGACAAACCCTATTTTATTGAATTTAAAACATCGTGTTTTAGATCACTTTTATAGCCACTTATTTTCCAAGCCGTCAGTGCTCTCGAGCTGGCTTTTTTCCCAGTTGGCTTTCACATTGTGTTACCTGAAACATGTTTTAAAAAATATTTTGTCAGCGGGAAATACTGGTGAGTGAATCCCAATTTAATCAAAACAAGTTTTATCAATTATCACAGTATTGAGAGCGATTACAATGTTTATATCAACATAATTACCCATTCAGTACTTGCCCCTCGACAGTATCTATGGCTATGGTCATATCACACATTGGCTACTCGTCGTCCAATTGTGAAGGTTATCAAGTAATGTATTCAAAACCCCATAATACCGGCGTTAATTGAAGAATTACACGACTCACATACTGGTAATATGATATAAACAATTGAGGTTTTATAAAACAGTTGACACAAAAAGGAGATTACTCACATTGCTATCTTAGGCTTCTCGTAAGGGTTTCCTGGATATAATCTATAGTTTATACAATTGTACATTGGTTAATATCATAACCCTTTAAAGAATATAAATGATACCCTCCCCGAGACGGCATTCCAACAACTACGTCGGGCAGAACCACGACAGTTGTTACGGAACCCTAAATCAATCGGGCAGCGTATCTATTACGAAACTGGGGTTATAATACTTACAACGAGGCAGGGCTTCGCTAATTAGGGGTATAATACCCAAAATATTATGTCTCTACTACAGAATTTCGAGATTGAAAGAAAGAATGAACGATTGAAAGTGAAATCCTAAGCCTGCTATTTATAGTTGTGTAATCTGGTCCTGTCGCGGCCCGCGTAAGGTAAGGCTAAGCCTTACGCGGCCCGCGTCAACGCACGATCAACCAAATAGCTTAGCTCAGTCATTCTCTAGACGGCCACGATGACAACACGTGTCGGCCTCTAGGTGTATCCGCGTTTCACGATCTCTCGCGGCCCGCGTTAACTAAGCATAACCCTTACGCGTCCCGCTTCAACTAAAGAAGTCAGCGAAGTCAACTCCAGTCTTGATACGGCCCGCGTGAGATGTTGGCGTGGTTCTACGCGGCCCGCCTCAGCCCTATATTTCTTGTTTTTGATTTATTTAATAACTATAATATAATTCGGGCTCGGTTTTCACATACGGGGTGTAATATAAAACATATTGGGACATTTTATAATATACTAGAGTGTCGGAAATATTCGAGAGTGTCGGTTTTCTGGAGATCTACTAGAACAAGTGTGAATATTTTCGTTTCATTTCAGATTCAAGCTCCCATGTGTATTCAGGTCCTATTTTGGAGTCTCATTTCACTTTGACTAAAACTAATCTCTTGTGCTTGAGATTCTTGACTTTCCTGTCATTTCCTCTGGCAGTTGTAGCTGATAGGCTACAGGTTCTATTCTTCTAATAATCTTAAGAGGGTTATTATACTTGGGACTTAGCTTTCCCCGTTTGATGAATCTTACTACTCTTTTCCAAGGATTCAATAATACTAGCTTTATTGGCTATTAACCAATCTATTTTTAAAACAATATCAAATCCTACCAGATTCATGGAATACAGGTTTGCAATAAACGTATGGTTTAGAATTTCTATTCTTGCTTCCTGCAAGATTTTAGAAATCTTAATGGTTTCTCCATTGACTGTCTCTATTAGACATGGTCGTTTAGTTAATGACTGATTTAGAAATTTGCAAAACGATGTATTAATAAAACTTTGGTTTGCACCAGAGTCAAATAATACTTTGGCAAAAACATCATTAACTAAAAACGTACCAGCTATGACATCTGGAATCATCTTGGCTTCTTCTGCAGTCAGAACAAATGCTCTAGCATTTTTAGTGTTCTTGTTGTTCGTAACTGGAGCTAATTTTGGACAGTTTGGTTTGATGTGACCTGGTTCTCCGCAGTTATAGCATATCCTGCTGTTTTTCTTCCTGCAGTCTTCTTCCTTGTGTCCCGATATTTTGCAGAAGTTACAATATATGGAGCATCTTCCCGAGTGCTTTCTTTTGCAATCCCTACAGTAGGGTGCAGAGGTAGAACCTATACTTTTCTCATGATTAGAATTTCCAGAGTGAAATTCTTGTGTAAGCTTCTGGGTTAGGTTTCTTTTCTGATCTTCTTCTCGGGTACGGACTAATTCATCAGTCAAGGTATTTGCTAGTTCTACAACTTCTTCTATAGTTTGAGGTCTAGCTGCTTTGACTACATGTCTTATTTCTCCAATTAATCCCCAGATATAACGGGAAATTAACACCGGTTCTGGTGAAGCAAGAGTTAGCACTATTCTAGCATATTCGAAGAATAACTTAGTGTACCCTTTGCTATCCACACCAGTCATTCTAAGGTTTAAGAATTTGTTTGCAATCTGTTCCTTTTCATTGGGTGGGCAGAATTTTCTTTCTACCTTGTCCTTAAATTCTTCCCATTCCATATTGTAAGTTCTATCAATTCCCTTAGTTTGGAGGATAGTGTTCCACCATTCTAAGGCTGAGTTCTTAAACAGATTAGAAGCAAACAATATTTTATCTTCTTCTGCGCACTTGCTTATTCTTAAGACTGCCTCAGTCTTTTCTATCCAGCGTAGGGTTGCAATGGCCTCTTCGTTGCCCGAGAATTCCATTGGTTTGCAGGACCAGAATTCTTTGTAAGAACAACCATAAGGCATGGTTCTTCTTCTTTTGGGAATGGGTGCTTGAAGTACGGGTCCATTGTTCACGCTGTGTTCTGGTTCAACTGGTCGCTTACTGCTATGTTTACTCTTGTTATCAGCATCCTTAACAGTTTGAAGAATAAATGGCATTGCATCTATAATTCCTTGTGCTACTATGTGTTGGATAGCACTATTATCCACTTGATTTCCATTGTTATTGAGGCTATGATTCTCATTAACCAAGTTAATGTTACTCTGGTTATCATTATTCAGATTTACTTCGTCGGCCATCTGAATTTTTTTAAACATCTACCAAATATTAATATCATAGAATAATATTTAATATAATAAATCACATGATACGTAATTTTAGTCAAAAGCGTCGATCATTGCGATTTTACTCTATTCATCTATTACACACCAGTACTGAAATTAAAATTTACAATACCGACTGAAATAAATAATAATAGGCATCCGTACACATATTTATTTTATTTTATTATTATTATTTTTACCATTACCGTTTCTGCCATCACATCTACAGATATGGATTTATTCAGAAATTCATATTTCTCATCGTATTTTTATACGAGACGCTCTCCCACCTGACGCATCCTCTCACTGCTTTCTAAAATTTCTTCCCCGAAAATCCTAAGTTCTTGGACGTTTTCTGCACTCATTGGGGTTGCAGGTTACTGATATGGGGTGTAGATGCCTGAAATCGATAAGCATCTTCTATAACTTCCCTAAGGTATATATCATAGTAATAGGGATCTAAAGAATCCAAACCTGAATAGGCTCCTAAGTTTTTGCATTTATGAAGAAACACACCACATTTTAAGTTAAAATTTTGTAAATCACAAAATAACAAAATGGTAATTTAGAAATTTTCTAAAATTTATTTAAAACAACTATTGCTAGATTACAACTGAACTTTCGAATTATACTAACGGTTTATTTAATAGTTTAACGTTTCCGGCTTGTAAGTGTCGCAGGTGCTAGAACTGGTTTTGTGATTTAACTTATAAGTTAGCATTTACTGCTACAGTAGCTAACATGTAGAGATTTGCCCATTTTTCGTCTAATTTATCTTCCCAAAGTGGGTTACTGCCTATTTTCTGGGTTTCCTGAGATTTTTCATGTTCTCTTGACTTTTTCTAATAATCCAGCTTCTTTTACTAGGGGTAAGTGGATTTTCAAACTGTGCTTTACGGACAAATATTCCTTCTTCAGTATCTGCTGAGTATCTTGAGGAATTTGTTTGGGATGAACTTCCCTTTTCTTTCGGTGAATTATCTAGTTTATGATAGATGTCCGAAATTCTTTTCTTACTCATACTATAAACTAACAAATAGTCAAATAACACATAACAAATAAATACAGTTATGCATATACTTTCATAATTTATTTCCTAACACAAAATATAACTTTAAGTGTCAGCAGAACACTTCTTTGGCTTAGACCAGTGGCTAGGCTCTGATACCACCTTCTGTCACAACCCCCAATCCCTGATCCCCGGGAACGGGCGGACGTGAGCTCAGAGTTTGGTGGTATCAGCTTGTTAAAACTTGCAGCGGAATTTTCATCAGGACCGTAGTTAGAAAATGTTTATCAGAGTAAAACCACCATATTTTATATTAATAATCACATGGGTAAAACCCAAGTTTCTTATTACAATACATTTATAGGGACAAGCCCTATTTTATTGAATTTAAAACATCGTGTTTTAGATAACTTTTATAGCCACTTATTTTCCAAGCCGTCAGTGCTCTCGAGCTGGCTTTTTCCCAGTTGGCTTTCACATTGTGTTACCTGAAACATGTTTTAAAAAATATTTTGTCAGCGGGAAATACTGGTGAGTGAATCCCAATTTAATCAAAACAAGTTTTATCAATTACCACAGTATTGAGAGCGATTACAATCTTTATATCTACACAATTACCCATTCAGTACTTGCCACTCGACCGTATCTATGGCTATGGTCATATCACACATTGGCTACTCGTCGTCCAATTGTGAAGGTTATCAAGTAATGTATACAAAACCCCATAATACCGGCGATAATTGAAGAATTACACGACTCACATACTGGTAATATGATATAAACAATTGAGGTTTTATAAAACAGTTGACACAAAAAGGAGATTACTCACATTGCTATCTTAGGCTTCTCGTAAGGGTTTCCTGGATATAATCTATAGTTTATACAATTGTACATTGGTTAATATCATAACCCTTTAAAGAATATAAATGATACCCTCCCCGAGACGGCATTCCAACAACTACGTCGGGCAGAACCACGACAGTTGTTACGGAACCCTAAATCAATCGGGCAGCGTATCTATTACGAAACTGGGGTTATAATACTTACAACGAGGCAGGGCTTCACTAATTAGGGGTATAATACCCAAAATATTATGTCTCTACTACAGAATTTCGAGATTGAAAGAAAGAATGAACGATTGAAAGTGAAATCCGAAGCCTGCAATTTATAGTTGTGTAATCTGGACCTGTCGCGGCCCGCGTAAAGTAAGGCTAAGCCTTACGCGGCCCGCGTCAACGCACGGTCAACCTAATAGCTTAGCTCAGTCATTCTCTAGACCGCCACGATGACAACACGTGTCGGCCTCTAGGTGTATCCGCGTTTCACGATCTCTCGCGGCCCGCGTTAACTAAGCATAACCCTTACGCGGCCCGCTTCAACTAAAGAAGTCAGCGAAGTCAACTCCAGTCTTGATACGGCCCGCGTGAGATGTTGGGGTGGTTCTACGCGGCTCGCCTCAGCCCTATATTTCTTGTTTTTGATTTATTTAATAACTATAATATAATTCGGGCTCGGTTTTCACATACGGGGTGTAATATAAAACATATTGGGACATTTTATAACATACTAGAGTGTCGGAAATATTCGAGAGTGTCGGTTTTCTGGAGGGTTGTTACAAAAGTGGTGGAAAGAACGAATGAAACAGGAGACGGAATTGGTCTTTTATTGCTTCAAGTACACCATCCTACAAAATTAAAAGATGAACAAATAATTCAATTTTATCATCATGGTGTGATTGATTATTTGGAAATCAAGTTAGACAGAAAAACAAAAGATCTCCTCAACCTGCTTGGAGAAAAAATGATTCTAGCAGCAGGAAATATTGCAATAAGGTCGACAACCTCGATCATTGGTTGTAAAATAATTCCGCATTTCCTTATACAGATTCATATACATACAGACCAGCCAGGAAAAGAATTTTCATTGAACACAAAAACGCATGTTATCATATACAAACATCAATGACAAAAGCTAATATAGAGTTTGCAACTCTACCTTGGTTAAGTCATTCAAATGAAAAGATTCCAGACATTTTTACACATTTTATTAAGAAACATCAGGAAACTCCAGAATTCCTGATTATTTTCCATGGAGAAACTATCAATTGGTAGGTGAAAGACACTACACACAAGTTTACACAAAAACAAATTGGAGAATGCTTCTACCCTTTGCAGGGGAAGGGGACACTTTACAGCTACAACACATCATAAACCTAGAAGACGAAGATTGTGAACACGAAGACTGTTCGAGTCCACAGTCAATAGACAGCACACACAGAGATTTCTAGAAGATGACGCAGGAGATGACGCTAGAAGACACAAGACAAAACACATGACAAAAGCCATGATGTTTCATGGTTCAATTATTCACAGAAAGTTGTTGAAAGATGGCAAAAATTTCAAAGTTAACTTTTGAAATTTATCGTTTATTTTCTTTACTTTAGACTTTATTGAAAATTTTGTCGCCTATTTTCTTTATTTTCTAGACTAGGTAGATAGGCTTTAAGACTTTGATGTATTATCTTTGCCTATATATATGGCATTTGTAAATCGTTTGAGATAGGAACAACCATTACCAGCAATAATATTATTACTTCAATGGCACACTAAACTCTCTCCACATCTCTTTAGCTCCACTCCCTTAACATCCCAAATTTTCTCCGGTTCTTCATATTATATTCCAACACACACATAAAAAAAAAAAAAAAAACTCGTTTCTTCTGCAACCTTCTACTCCGCTGTGCATACTCTCATCCATCATCACCCGCTGTGCATATCTCCATCAAAGTAAGCTTTAGCCCTCTTTTTTATTTTTATGGGAATGAAACTCACAGATAAACAGCAATGTTTATTAGACAACTTATGGCATATTCAAACCATGCCACAAGCTTCATCATTCAAAGTACAGGTTTTAAATGCTTTAAGCATTTATTTTCAGGAACAAAGTTCAAAAACACCTGAAAGACAGTTTAAACAAAAACCAAATTACACACATTTTGTTATATTCAGGGGTACAAAGATTGGGATTTTTAACAAATGGGAAACAGTTGTACAACATATAACTTGTGCAGGAGGGTCATTTTGGAAAGGTTATACAAGTTTTGCTGAAGCACTTAAACCAGCAAGAGATAATTTTGGTGTAAAAAGTTTTTATTTAGAACCTGAAGAGGTTAAAAGTTTTTCTGACATGGCGAAAACAAATCCTGAGCATTACATAAAAGCTCAACAAGAAATTATTTCTACACTAAAAACACAGCTTGAAGAAAAAACAAGAAATGCACAAGATATACAGTTAAAATTTGAAAACAGCCTGTTAAAACAAAAAATGAGTTTGCTCGAATAAAAAAATGCACAGTTATTACAAGAGCTTGAGAAAAAAGAAAACAAAGATAAAACAGATATACACAGGACTTTTGAGTGTTTCAGGACAAGGATTCTTGATACACCTTGGCAGCAATGCTTAAGGCCAGTTACAGAAAGATTCCCAGAATTTGAGAATCTTGTTTCACAGAAAGTTTGTGCAGAGTTTCCTCTAATTCAGTACAATTTGCAACAACAACCGGTAGACTTGGCATTCAGATTTGACAGTGAACAACAAGGATACAAAGTGGTGGAAAGAACGAATGAAACAGGAGACGGAATTGGTCTTTGCTTCAAGTACACCATCCTACAAAATTAACAGATGAACAAATAATTCAATTTTTTCATCATGGTATGATTGATTATTTGGAAATCAAGTTAGACAGAAAAACAGAAGATCTCCTCAACCAGCTTGGAGAAAAAATGATTCTAGCAGCAGGAAATATTGCAATAAGGTCAACAACCTCGATCATTGGTTGTAAAATAATTTCCTCATTTCCTTATACAGATTCATATACATACACACCAGCCAGGAAAAGAATTTTCATTGAACACAAAAACGCATGTTATCATATACAAACATCAATGACAAAAGCTAATATAGAGTTTGCAACTCTACCTTGGTTAAGTCATTCAAATGAAAAGATTCCAGACAGTTTTACACAGTTTATTAAGAAACATCAGGAAACTCCAGAACTTCCTGATTATTTTCCATGGAGAAACTACCAATTGGTAGGTCAAGGACACTACACACAAGTTTACACAAAAAAAAATTGGAGAATGCTTCTACCCTTTGCAGGGGAAGGAGACACTTTACATCTACAGCACATCATAAACCTAGAAGACGAAGATTGTGAACACGAAGACTGTTCGATTCCACAGTCAATAGACAGCACACACAGAGATTTCTAGAAGATGACGCAGGAGATGACGCTAGAAGACACAAGACAAAACACATGACAAAAGCCATGACGTTTCATGGTTGAATTATTCACAGAAAGTTGTTGAAAGATGGCAAAAACTTCAAAGTTAACTTTTGAAATTTATCGTTTATTTTCTTTACTTTAGACTTTATTGAAAATTTTGTCGCCTATTTTCTTTATTTTCTAGACTAGGTAGATAGGCTTTAAGACTTTGATGTATTATCTTTGCCTATATATATGACATTTGTAAATCGTTTGAGATAGGAACAACCATTACCAGCAATAATATTATTACTTCAATGGCACACTAAACTCTCTCCACATCTCTTTAGCTCCAATCCCTTAACATCCCAAATTTTCTCCAGTTCTTCATATTATATTCCAACACACACATAAAAAAAAAACTCCTTTCTTCTGCAACCTTCTACTCCGCTATGCATACTCTCATCCATCATCACCCGCTGTGCATATCTCCATCAAAGTAAGCTCAACAAGAAATTATTTCTACACAAAAAACACAGCTTGAAGAAAAAACAAGAAATGCACAAGATATATAGTTAAAAATTGAAAACAGCCTGTTAAAACAAAAAATGAGTTTGCTCGAATCAAAAAATGCACAGTTATTACAAAAGCTAGAGAAAAAAGAAAACAAAGATAAAACAGATATACACAGGACTTTTGAGTGTTTCAGGACAAGGATTCTTGATACACCTTGGCAGCAATGCTTAAGGCCAGTTACAGAAAGATTCCCAGAATTTGAGAATCTTGTTTCACAGAAAGTTTGTGCAGAGTTTCCTCTAATTCTGTACAATTTGCAACAACAGCTAGTAGACTTGGCATTCAGATTTGACAATGAACAACAAGGATACAAAGTGGTGGAAAGAACGAATGAAACAGGAGACGGAATTGGTCTTCTATTGCTTCAAGTACACCATCCTACAAAATTAACAGATGAATAAATAATTCAACTTTATCATCATGGTATGATTGATTATTTGAAAATCAAGTTAGACAGAAAAACAGAAGATCTCCTCAACCAGCTTGGAGAAAAAATGATTCTAGCAGCAGGAAATATTGCAATAAGGTCGACAACCTCGATCATTGGTTGTAAAATAATTACCTCATTTCCTTATACAGATTCATATACATACAGACCAGCCAGGAAAAGAATTTTCATTGAACACAATGTCACACCCCCAAAATACCACCTAGAGAGTGTCCCTGATGGGCGTGTGACGTGCCGACACTGAGCCACTAATTACATTGAACCCACACAAGTTTCGAAATAAAGTTCTCAATCATTATTAAAATACCATCATCAAGTTTATACGAAAACCAAGACGTTCAGCGGAAGCAAATAACAACTAAAGTTAAACTGTTTAAAACTAAGGTATAGTAACAAGAATCCAATCAAATCAATTTCTCCAATCGACCCATGACTACCTCTGCTACTCCAGACAGCAAGTATCCAAGGCCAAGAAGCCTATCAAACTGCGAGCATGCAACAAGTGTATCAGACAAAGCTGGCGAGTTCACAGTTTATGAAAACGTTGTTACCAAGTGTTTATTCCAGTTCATTAACAAAAGCAAAGTAATATTGATAATATCTCGATGATAAACAAGACGGCTCCTGATGTATGTTTTGCCCTTTCCCCAGTGCTCCTATCAAAGCACTGGGCCCGACTGGGTAATTAGTTCACAACCGTCCTCCCCGGTACGGCGTGAGGGTGCCAAACCTAAGTAGCACTACCAACTAATACCCCGTTACCTCCCCGGTAACAAAAGATGGGACTTACGAATGATAGGATGAGAATATTATTCAATATATACCAGTTTTTACCCAAAAGACTTATCCCTCCCCGGGATACCCACTGACTGTCCCAACCACCGGGACGCATGCTCAAAGTAGAGAACTCACCTTAGTTTTGCTCGGTAAGATTTATTACTTCTACACTTTAAATGTTAATCCCGTTACACGCGACCTAATGTATAATAAACGTAAGTACACATGCGTAGGGTCGTGCAATGTCCTAGTGTTTCCAACAATTCAAAGTTTAAGAAATCCAGGTTAACAAGCTGTCATATCAAAACATACATGCAACATTATATGTCTATATGTCCGTTTACACGTTTCTACCATCAACCACCTAATCATACATTAGCAATATGCACTAACAAAATGTAACATATGCATCACACTGCTCCCTACATGTGCGCACACTGAGTCGGCCCAATGTAACCAGGGGTCGGCCCATGTCCAGGTTTATTCACGTGAAGCCCAACTAATACCTTATACTTGTTTCAATCCATTATCATCTACTCGGCCCACTAAAAGTTAACTTCATTGTCTTTGTGCGGCCGGTTGGGCCGTCCGATTATAATAGCCCAATTCATGTTATACAGTGCGGCCCATTCCCAGTTCGACCCATTCAGTATGTAGGATACATTACATTCAAATCAAACATCACATGTTGTAAATCAGGTCACATGTTATCGGTTCAGGTTTCATCAAGTCCATCTACAGCCATTTAACTATATCACCTAGCAATTACCGGTTACCCAAACATATGTCCAGCCTGTTAATGCATTCGGCCCACTTACACAAACAATTATAACCCACTAATTCAGCACACATATAATATTATCTGTCCAATCCCAATCTTCCCACAAATAATACCACAACTGTTTCACATATCAAAGTTGTTACATGCTGATTATTTATTAATGTGCAGCCCCATTCACAACACAATCAACACTTACCTACTTTTTATAATTTCATCATCATCACATCAGCCAGGAAAAGTCAAGAACCATTATCATCACATCAACATTAATTGAAGACCTCCTGATTTTTTTTTTTTTTTTTGAGAAAGGTGGAGACATCATCATGATATAAAACTAATTCACACATCACAATTTTCACAATAGTTCACATCATGTGCACTATAAAGAAATCTGTCCAATGATGGCATGAGAACAATAACAGTGGTCCAATGATACCAATTCATGCACATGATGCCTACATCTAACACATATAATCAATTTTCCCAAAACAATTAATTCGACAACTTCTGTTGATGATAAAGATTCATTATTAACTCAAGATCACATAATATCATTACTTAGTGCCTACACATGTTGCCACATATATAAGCCGAATTGAATCAGATTAATATTTACCTTGTTCGAGTAGCATGGTTATCAAAATCACACATAATTCCTACTATTAATCAAACACACAAATACAATTATGTATTAACGAAACTAGCAACTAAAGGTTTACTAACCACGAATCTTGATCGGGAAAAAGACTGCTAACTCGAGGGGGGGGGGTCTCCACTGGAATTGTGTGATCAGTGGAATATGATATAGGGTTTGATCGATTTCTTGTGACAACCTTTAGGGTTCTTGTGTCAAGCCTTTAGATGTTACGTATGCACATACTACAAGTTTGGGCAATTTATTTCAGTAACATATGGCCCAATCTCAACAGCTAATGTCCGGCCCATTTATTTCAGTGGCCCTCGGCCCAATTGTAACCCCTAATACCCGGCCTTTCCTTTCACTTCTATGTTTGCTAAACTAAGCAATCGTTGTAATCGGCTCGAGTGTCATGAGTATTAATCTAATATTAATACAGTTTTATATTAGCACTAACACGTTCAGCACAAGAAGGAATAAATAACGGAAGGTTTAGATCACAGGATTTAAACGACACTGACCTCTAGAGTTCGGGTTGTCACATCATCCCCAACTTGAAAGAAATTTCGTCCAGAAATTTGACGAGTAAGCACAGTAAGGCTAGGTGATAATCAAGATTGTTGCGGATTTTGCTCAGGTGCCACATCATCCCCAACTTGAAGAGGAATTTCGTCTCGAAATTTACCAGCTTTACCAGGTTTAGACTTGTCTTTAGGGAAAAGTTGAGGATATTTACGCTTCATCTGATCCTCAAGCTCCCACGTGAACTCCAGTCCTCGTCTTGAGTTCCAACGAACTCTAATAATCGGAATACGACTATGTTTACGCACCTTGACCTCCCGATCCATGATCTCAATAGGCTCTTCGACAAACTGTAACTTGTCGTCGATCTTTAACTCTTGAAATGGCACAACCAGTGTCTCATCAGACAGACACTTCTCCAGCTGCGAAACGTAAAAGACATCGTGAACATTGCCCAACTCAACAGGCAACTCAAGCTTGTAAGCGACTTTACCGATCCGCTCCAAGATTTTAAATGGCCTAACGTAACGTGGATTAAGCTTGCCATGTTTCCCAAACCGTACCACACCCTTCCACGGCGAAACTTTCAACATAACCCGATCGTTAACTTCGAATTCCAAAGGCTTTCTACGCTTGTCGGCGTAGCTTTTCTGACGATCACGCGCTGCTGCCATACGGTTTCTGATCTGAACAATCATTTCTGAAGTTTCAAGTACAAGCTCAGGACCTGTGATCTGGCTGTCACCCACCTTAGCCCAACAGAGAGGAGAACGACACTTTCGCCCGTACAGTGCCTCGAATGGAGCTGCCTGAATACTAGTGTGATAGCTATTGTTGTAGGAGAACTCTATCAACGGCAAGTGTTTCTCCCACCCTTTCCCAAAGTCAATCATACATGCCCGCAGCATGTCTTCAAGTGTCTGAATGGTGCGCTCGCTCTGACCATCCGTCTGTGGGTGATAAGCGGTACTCATATCGAGTTGTGAACCAAACGATTTATGCATTGACTGCCATAATTCAGAAGTGAAACGCGGATCTCGATCTGAGATGATAGAAGTTGGCACCCCGTGTCTAGAAACTACCTCCTTAAGATAAACTGCTGCAAGTTGTGAAAACTTATCTGTTTCCTTGATTGCCAGAAAATGCGCTGACTTTATGAGACGGTCAACAATCACCCATATAGTATCATTTCTAGCCTGAGTCCTCGGTAACCCTGTAACGAAATCCATGGCGATCTGCTCCCACTTCCACGTGGGTATCTCTGGCTGCTGAAGTAGACCCGAGGGCTTCTGATGCTCTGCTTTGACTTTAGCACAAGTCAAGCATTTACGCACGTATGTGGCGATGATAGCTTTCATATTCGGCCACCAATACAAAACTTTAAGATCCTGATACATCTTATTCGATCCCGAATGAATAGAGTATCGTGACTTGTGCGCTTCATCCATCACAAGTTCTCTGAGATCACCAAACAGCGGAATCCATACTCTTTCCATAATATAATAGATACCATCAGATCTCTGCTCGAGCTGCTTTTTCATACCACGCAAACCCTCAGCTTCAATGTTTTCTTCCTTTAATGCCTCAGTCTGGGCCGTACGAATCTTGTCAGGAAGGTTCGAATGAATAGTGAGTTGCATTGCGCGAACGACCCGTTTAGGCTTCGTCTCCTTTCGGCTAAGTGCATCAGCTACTACATTAGCTTTACCCGGATGATACTTGATAGCACACTCATAATCGTTCAAAAGCTCTATCCAACGACGTTGCCGCATATTCAACTCCTTCTGGCCGAAGATATACTGGAGACTCCTGTGATCGGTGTAGATAGTGCATTTGGTACCGTACAGATAATGTCTCAAAATCTTCAACGCAAATACTACAGCCCCTAACTCCAAGTAGTGAGTCGTATAATTCTTCTCGTGTACCTTTAGCTGACGAGAAGCATAAGCTATCACCTTCTCGCGTTGCCTCAACACGCAACCGAGACCCTGAATCGAAGCATCACAATAAACCACAAAATCCTCGGTACCCTCTGGTAGAGATAGAATCGGCGCGCTGCATAATTTATGTTTCAAAAGCTGGAAAGCGTCCTCCTGTTTTGTCTTCCACGAACACAGCACCTCGTTGTGCTGAAGAGATCTAAGTTGCGCGATCTTCGAGAATCCTGTGATGAATCTGCGATAGCATCTAGTGATACCAAGAAATTGCTGCATCCTCAAAGGGATCTCTGGTGTCGTTCAGTTTCTAACCAAAACGGGTCTTAGGGAGGTCCACGTGTACTTCTCCACATCGTTGATTACATGACCAAAAATGTACTCCTCGAATCCAGGAGTCACATTTTTTCAAGACTCCGTGCGGAGTGGCTCCTCCCTCAGGAGCTCTAAAATAAGATACATATGTCGTCCATGTTGTTCCTTTCTCCTGGTAATGATTCAAAACGTCCTCAATAAGCACGGTCGATTCATGTGATCCATATAGCTGCCAGTGCGTTGGTTAACCCCAAAGGTCATGGAATACAAGGTCGCAATGACCACATTGCGTTTGATATACCGTTTTAGGAACATCCTCCCCTTGGACTTCCTTCTGACGATAGCTCGTTCGTTAGCCAATCCTAGAATGAAGCTTGTCCCTTGCACTAGTCGACAGGTTGCCAATATATGACCGAAGCAAACGGTTCTTGACTGCCACCTTGCTGAGTTCTGGATGATCAGTACACGTACAAAAGGACTCGTCCTTTGTTTCCACAATAGAGCATGTTTCCCCAAAATGAGGAGCTAGATCAATAAAGCTCTCATCCTGTAGTTGGTTGGACAGTTCTTGCAACTTCCCAGACTCCAGAAAATAAGGAGTACGAGTAACCAAGGCTGCCTCTGGTCGTGAGATCAATCTGAGACTCTACCTAATCAGTGGTGGAAGTAAACCTGAAAGTTCCTCAAATAGCAAGTTGAGTGAAATCACGAACAATTGGTGGATCCTCGATCCTCTTTCCTTAGCCCAATCATCAGTAACGGTTGCTAGTATAGCGGAGTAATCCCTCCGTAGACACTTCTGGCCTTCATAGCTGAAATGGCGCTAACCTTTGCACCACTCTGACGCTTTAGAACAAATAACGATTCTCCACACAAAATTTTCTCCTCACAAGGTATGTCTGCGCGATTTCTGAATAACCAATCCACACTAACTACTACATTGTATCCATCAGGGGTAGTAGAAGGTAGGCCGATGTTGAACGCTTGTCCCACAAGGTCGAGTTTGCATCCCAACAAACCTATGAGGTTTCGATTGTCTTGCCCTTAGTCAATTCCACAACAGGTTCGGCTTCAAGAAGCGTCAGGGTTGAACAGAACAGAGATGAAGCGATTTGCTACCCATACTAGCTACCATGTTGCTATTATCCTGGCGTCACCCACGCCATTCCTAAATGCCCTTCCACAAGTATCGTTCCCAGTGGTTGTTGTTTTCTTTACAACAATTTCCAGTAACGTCGTCGTTCCCTTGGTTGTATGTCGTCTTGATTTAACAACGGCCAATCCATGTCGTAGGCACCTTCGTTTTCATACTGTAAAGTATGGTTACGAGCGCCTCAATGTCGCCTTGATTGTTGCCCTTAATGCTGCTGCTTGTAACGGGGTCCTGTGACATTTCACCAACAGGGTACATCTTTCACGTTCCGTGTCACGTACTAAGGCACTACTCACTGCGTGGGAAGTTACACATTCCACTCTATAGTCATTTGTCATCGCTTATGTCCCGATTGATTCGTAGGAGTTGACTCCCATGAGTCGCTGGCCAGGGTTAAGAGTTCGTTTGAAGTCAATTTGCTGGTGTTCGTTATCGGTAATCGGGGTCGTCCCAATACTGAGGTCGGTAAGGCACTACGCTCATCCTCTTGTCCATCGATCTTGCAAGTTGATGAAGTGATACACGGTATGTTGTTAGAGTGTTACAGAAGTGGTCGCACTTCGGGATCTAAGAGTCAATACATCAAGTTCCAGTAAACAAAGATAAGTGAGGAAAGTATAGTCCAATCAGTTGACGCTGAGCCATCCAACTCAGGGACGTTCGTACTAGCACCTAACATTCTACACAGTTCGCTAGGCGTTCAGATGTGTGATCAGGTGATACTCGATAACATCGAGATTCGTAAGGATTCAGAAAGGGGTGAAAAGATCATGTCCGAGTAGGAGACAATCACTGCTATGACTCCTATAGACTGCTGAGTTCTAATATAACATCAATTAACAGAGCGGAACCCCTCTCACACTCGTTAAGCCTCACTGGGACTCACATGCACCCCACATTATTATTATGTGTGCACCCATAATAATAAGGCAATTTGCATGCTTATCTCAGTGCCTCTTAACTAGCGCTAAAAGGTTCCCCGAATTCGAGCAATAAGACAGATGACGCCACAACATAGATCATGAAAGTTCAAGAAGAGTCGCACTCTTAGAACACGTAACATGGGTTGGTAACATAGAAGTTCATACTAGAGTGCTAAGTGTGCATTCACGTGTGATGTTATTCATAAGCAAACACTAGATATACTATGCAATAGTAAACGAGAAATGAACCTTGCAGTCTGGAGCTGAGTGTCATGGTTGATATCGGATATGTTCGGTTATAGTCTGGTTTTATAAAAATGTTTTAAAACCAAGTTCACTATAACCAGTGGCTCTGATACCAAACTGTCACACCCCCAAAATACCACCTAGAGAGTGTCCCTGATGGGCGTGTGACGTACCGACACTGAGCCACTAATTACATTGAACCCACACAAGTTTCGAAATAAAGTTCTCAATCATTATTAAAATACCATCATCAAGTTAATACGAAAACCAAGACGTTCAGCGGAAGCAAATAACAACTAAAGTTGAACTGTTTAAAACTAAGGTATAGTAACAAGAATCCAATCAAATCAATTTCTCCAATCGACCCATGACTACCTCTGCTACTCCAGACAGCAAGTATCCAAGGCCAAGAAGCCTATCAACCTGCGAGCATGCAACAAGTGTATCAGACAAAGCTGGCGAGTTCACAGTTTATGAAAACGTTGTTACCAAGTGTTTATTCCAGTTCATTAACAAAAGCAAAGTAATATTGATAATATCTCGATGATAAACAAGACGGCTCCTGATGTATGTTTTGCCCTTTCCCCAGTGCTCCTATCAAAGCACTGGGCCCGACTGGGTAATTAGTTCACAACTGTCCTCCCCGGTACGGCGTGAGGGTGCCAAACCTAAGTAGCGCTACCAACTAATACCCCGTTACCTCCCCGGTAACAAAAGATGGGACTTAAGAATGATAGTATGAGAATATTATTCAATATATACCAGTTTTTACCCAAAAGACTTATCCCTCCCCGGGATACCCACTGACTGTCCCAACCACCGGGACGCATGCTCAAAGTAGTGAACTCACCTTAGTTTTGCTCGGTAAGATTTATTACTTCTACACTTTAAATGTTAATCCCGTTACACGCGACCTAATGTATAATAAACGTAAGTACACATGCGTAGGGTCGTGCAATGTCCTAGTGTTTCCAACAATTCGAAGTTTAAGAAATCCAGGTTAACAAGCTGCCATATCAAAACATACATGCAACATTATATGTCTATATGTCCGTTTACACGTTTCTACCATCAACCACATAATCATACATTAGCAATGTGCACTAAAAAATGTAACATATGCATCACACTTCTCCCTACATGTGCGCACACTGAGTCGGCCCAATATAACCAGGGGTCGGCCCATGTCCTGGTTTATTCACGTGAAGCCCAACTAATACCTTATACTTGTTTCAATCCATTATCATCTACTCGGCCCACTAAAAGTTAACCTCATTGTCTTTGTGCGGCCGGTTGGGTCGTCCGATTATAATAGCCCAATTCATATTATACAGTGCGGCCCATTCCCAGTTCGACCCATTCAGTATGTAGGATACATTACATTCAAATCAAACATCACATGTTGTAAATCAGGTCACATGTTATCGGTTCAGGTTTCATCAAGTCCATCTACAGCCATTTAACTATATCACCTAGCAATTACCGGTTACCCAAACATATGTCCAGCCCGTTAATCCATTCGGCCCACTTACACAAACAATTATAACCCACTAATTCAGCACACATATAATATTATCTGTCCAATCCCAATCTTCCCACAAATAATACCACAACTGTTTCACATATCAAAGTTGTTACATGCTGATTATTTATTAATGTGCAGCCCCATTCACAACACAATCAACACTTACCTACTTTTTATAATTTCATCATCATCACATCAGCCAGGAAAAGTTAAGAACCATTATCATCACATCAACATTAATTGAAGACCTCCTGATTTTTTTTTTTTAGAAAGGTGGAGACATCATCATGATATAAAACTAATTCACACATCACAATTTTCACAATAGTTCACATCATGTGCACTATAAAGGAATCGGTCCAATGACGGCATGAGAACAATAACAGTGGTCCAATGATACCAATTCATGCACATGATGCCTACATCTAACACATATAATTAATTTTCCCAAAACAATTAATTCGACAACTTCTGTTGATGATAGAGATTCATTATTAACTCAAGATCACATAATATCATTACTTAGTGCCTAAACATGTTGCCACATATATAAGCCGAATTGAATCAGATTAATATTTACCTTGTTCGAGTAGCATGGTTATCAAAATCACACATCATTCCTACTATTAATCAAACACAAAAATACAATTATGTATTAACGAAACTAGCAACTAAAAGTTTACTAACCACGAATCTTGATCGGGAAAAAGACTGCTAACTCGAGGGGGGGTCTCCACTGGAATTGTGTGATCAGGGGAATAGGATATAGGGTTTGATCGATTTCTTGTGACAACCTTTAGGGTTCTTGTGTCAAGCCTTTAGATGTTACGTATGCACATACTACAAGTTTGGGCGATTTATTTCAGTAACATATGGCCCAATCTCAACAGCTAATGTCCGGCCCATTTATTTCAGTGGCACTCGGCCCAATTGTAACCCCTAATACCCGGCCTTTCCTTTCACTTCTATGTTTGCTAAACTAAGCAATCGTTGTAATCGGCTCGAGTGCCATGAGTATTAATCTAATATTAATACAGTTTCATATTAGCACTAACACGTTCAGCACAAGAAGGAATAAATAACGGAAGGTTTGGATCACAGGATTTAAACGACACTGACCTCTAGAGTTCGGGTTGTCACACACAAAAACGCATGTTATCATATACAAACATCAATGACAAAAGCTAATATAGAGTTTGCAACTCTACCTTGGTTAAGTCATTCAAATGAAAAGATTCCAGACAGTTTTACACAGTTTATTAAGAAACATCAGGAAACTCCAGAACTTCCAGATTATTTTCCATGCAGAAACTATTGGTAGGTGAAGGACACTACACAAAAGTTTACACAAAAACAAATTGGAGAATGCTTCTACCCTTTGCAGGGGAAGGAGACACTTTACAGCTACAGCACATCATAAACCTAGAAGACGAAGATTGTGAACACGAAGACTGTTCGAGTCCACAGTCAATAGACAGCACACACAGAGATTTCTAGAAGATGACGCAGGAGATGACGCTAGAAGACACAAGACAAAACACATGACAAAAGCCATGACGTTTCATGGTTCAATTATTCACAGAAAGTTGTTGAAAGATGGCAAAAATTTCAAAGTTAACTTTTGAAATTTATCGTTTATTTTCTTTACTTTAGACTTTATTGAAAATTTTGTCGCCTATTTTCTTTATTTTCTAGACTAGGTAGATAGGCTTTAAGACTTTGATGTATTATCTTTGCCTATATATATGGCATTTGTAAATCGTTTGAGATAGGAACAACCATTACCAGCAATAATATTATTACTTCAATGGCACACTAAACTCTCTCCACATCTCTTTAGCTCCACTCCCTTAACATCCCAAATTTTCTCCAGTTCTTCATATGATATTCCAACACACATATAAAAAAAAAAACTCCATTCTTCTGCAACCTTCAACATCATTGCATATTTGTAAAGCATATGTTCCAAATTCAATCACCGGCTTGGGTGAAAAATTTGTGTACAAAGGTCGCTTGCCAGCTGCCTTTGATTGCTGTTGTGTATAAAACTGACCCGTCATTATCTGTGGTAATGAGGTGTGAGGAGAACTGTATATCCTTTCTGTTGACTGTAAATATGACTGTTGAATTTTTTCTTCATCTGAGGAAGAATTCTCCTGCTTTTGCTTTGGATGTATAAGCTTTAATTTCTCCATATCTTTTTTCCTGTCCATCTAAAACAAACCATTTGTTTATATTTCGAGACAACATATCTACTATCCCATGGAGATATGCACAGCGGGTGATTATGGAATATAATCAGAAGGTTGCAGAAGAAAGGAGTTTTTTTTTTTTTTTTTATGTGTGTGTTGGAATATAATATGAAGAACTGGAGAAAATTTGGGATGTTAAGGGAGTGGAGCTAAAGAGATGTGGAGAGAGTTTAGTGTGCCATTGAAGTAATAATATTATTGCTGGTAATGGTTGTTCCTATCTAAAACGATTTACAAATGCCATATATATAGGCAAAGATAATACATCAAAGTCTTAAAGCCTATCTACCTAGTCTAGAAAATAAAGAAAATAGGCGACAAAATTTTCAATAAAGCCTAAAGTAAAGAAAATAAACGATAAATTTCAAAAGTTAACTTTGAAATTTTTGCCATCTTTCAACAACTTTCTGTGAATAATTGAACCATGGAACGTCATGGCTTTTGTCGTGTGTTTTATCTTGTGTCTTCTAGCGTCATCTCCTGCGTCATCTTCTAGAAATCTGTGTGTGTGCTGTCTATTGACTGTGGACTCGAACAGTCTTCGTGTTCACAATCTTCGTCTTCTAGGTTTATGATGTGCTGTAGCTGTAAAGTGTCTCCTTCCCCTGCAAAGGGTAGAAGCATTCTCCAATTTGTTTTTGTGTAAACTTGTGTGTAGTGTCCTTCACCTACCAATTGGTAGTTTCTCCATGAAAAATAATCAGGAAGTTCTGGAGTTTCCTGATGTTTCTTAATAAACTGTGTAAAACTGTCTGGAATCTTTTCATTTGAATGACTTAACCAAGGTAGAGTTGCAAACTCTATATTAGCTTTTGTCATTGATGTTTGTATATGATAACATGCGTTTTTGTGTTCAATGAAAATTCTTTTCCTGGCTGGTCTGTATGTATATGAATCTGTATAAGGAAATGAGGAAATTATTTTACAACCAATGATCGAGGTTGTCGACCTTATTACAATATTTCCTGCTGCTAGAATCATTTTTTTCCAAGCTGGTTGAGGAGATCTTCTGTTTTTCTGTCTAACTTGATTTCCAAATAATCAATCATACCATGATGATAAAATTGAATTATTTGTTCATCTGTTAATTTTGCAGGATGGTGTACTTGAAGCAATAGAAGACCAATTCCGTCTCCTGTTTCATTCGTTCTTTCCACCACTTTGTATCCTTGTTGTTCACTGTCAAATCTGAATGCCAAGTCTACCAGCTGTTTTTGCAAATTGTACAGAATTAGAGGAAACTCTGAACAAACTTTATGTGAAACAAGATTCTCAAATTCTGGGAATCTTTCTGTAACTGGCCTTAAGCATTGCTGCCAAGGTGTATCAAGAATCCTTGTCCTGAAACACTCAAAAGTCCTGTGTATATCTGTTTTATCTTTGTTTTCTTTTTTCTCAAGCTTTTGTAATAACTGTGCATTTTTTTATTCGAGCAAACTCATTTTTTGTTTTAACAGGCTGTTTTCAATTTTTAACTGTATATCTTGTGCACTTCTTGTTTTTTCTTCAAGCTGTGTTTTTAGTGTAGAAATAATTTCTTGTTGAGCTTTTATGTAATGCTCAGGATTTGTTTTCGCCATGTCAGAAAAACTTTTAACCTCTTCTGGTTCTATATAAAAACTTTTTACACCAACATTATCTCTTGCTGCTTTAAGGGCTTCAGCAAAACTTGTATAACCTTTCCAAAATGACCCTCCTGCACAAGTTATATGTTGTACCACTGTTTCCCATTTGTTAAAAATCCCAATCTTTGTACCCCTGAATATAACATAATGTGTGTAATTTGGTTTTTGTTTAAACTGTCTTTCAGGTGTTTTTGAACTTTGTTCCTCAAAATAAATGCTTAAAGCATTTAAAACCTGTACTTTGAATGATGAAGCTTGTGGCATGGTTTGAATATGCCATAAGTTGTCTAATAAACATTGCTGTTTATCTGTGAGTTTCATTCCCATAATAGGACGAAACTTTTTATCAACATCATTGCGTATTTGCAAAGCATATGTTCCAAATTCAATCACCGGCTTGGGTGAAAAATTTGTGTACAAAGGTCGCTTGCCAGCTGCCTTTGATTGCTGTTGTGTATAAAACTGTCCCGTCATTATCTGTGGTAATGAGGTGTGAGGAGAACTGTATATCCTTTCTGTTGACTGTAAATATGACTGTTGAATTTTTTCTTCATCTGAGGAAGAATTCTCCTGCTTTTGCTTTGGATGTATAAGCTTTAATTTCTCCTTATTTTTTTTTCATGTCCATCTAAAACAAACCATTTGTTTATATTTCGAGACAACATATCTGCTATCCCATTATTTTTTCCTTTAATGTGTTCAAAATTTATAAAATATCCATTCCCTTGTATAATGTTTTGTAGATTAACCCATCTAGTTCTATTTACTTTTTTACTTTGGTCATTTTTTACGAACTTACCTATTGCTTCACAGTCAGTTCTTACAGTAAATTCTTTGTTAAGAAAAATTTTAATTTTTTCTAATGCATAAATTAATGCCTGTATTTCAAAATCAATTGTAGTTCAGTTTGTTTTGTTTTGAAAATTACCGTTTGCTTTAGCGCAAATTTTCTCTTCTTCCTTGAGACTGTATTTGTTTGGTTTACATAGAAGGACTGCTCCCCATCCTTCTTTGCATCCATCTGTTTCAATAATTATATAATCTGTAACTAATGGTAACTCTAATGGTTTAATATTTTTTACTGCATTTTTTATTTCTTTAACCAGTTTAATGTCTTCTTGATTAAAATACCTTTGACCATTTTTAGTGGTTTTACCATACAAAGGTCCAACCAATTTTGATAAGTTTGGAATGAATTTTCTAGCATAATTTACTAGACCTAAAAAGGCTTGTATCTGTTTTAAGTTTTCAAATTTTTCTGGAAAATTTAGAATCTTTGTAGAAATATGTGGTTGTAGTTCTATTTTTCCATTTTCAATTTCTAGTCCTAAAAAAGAAATTTTTCTTTTAAAAAGTTCCATTTTTCTTTTTGAAACAACTATACCATTTTTCTTTATTTCTTCAAATACCTGTTGTAAATGTTTCTCATGTTCCTGCACTGTATTACTTGCAACTAAAATGTCATCAATATATACTAAGCAAAAATCAAACTTTAAAAAAATACTATCCATAAATCTTTGAAAAATTGAAGGTGCATTCTTTAGACCAAAACTGAGGACATTCCATTCATACTGCCCTTCAGAGCATGTAAAAGTTGTTCATGGTTTAAAGCTTTCTTCTAACTTTAACTGGTTATATCCTGAATTTAAATCAAATTTTGAAAATACTTTTTTTTTATTTTGTATAAGATTTAGCAAACTATCATTGTTAGGAATATTATATCCATCATCTATTGTATTATCATTTAACCTTTTATAATTATAAACTATCCTAGCTTTTCCTCTTTTTATTTCACTGTGATTTCTTACTAAAAAGCTGTAGATCTGTGAGGACTTTCTGATTTTCTAATTAATCCTTGATTTACCATCTCAGGAATTTGTTTTTTGAATTCTTCTTTATCTAATGGGCTGTATTCTATATTAGCTGTTTTAATTACTATGTCAGGATTTTTTAATTTGAATTTACAAATATATTTTACTTTTGATTTTGTTATATCTTCTCCGATGTATCCTACTTTTTCGAAATGTAATATCATAGGATGATTAGCACTTTTTGTAATGTCTTGCCCTTTCTCTATTTCATGACTTAAAAAATCTATTAAGAGTTTTAATGACTCGTTTTCTATAAACTTTTTTCTGTTTTGTGTTTTTAAGAAATCTAAATTCCCTTTATCCCCTCTTTTTTGAACAATTTGTGTTGTATTCATATATCTAAGGGTTGGTATTGTATATAATTGTTTACTTAATGTTATAAAATTTCTTGTAATTGTAACTGCACCATTTAATCCTAATATAAAATTTAGTCCTATTACAAAATCTTTTGATTTTATATTTGGTGGATTAATATTTATTTGTCGCATTTCATATTTTATACTGTAATTGTTTGCAAAGTCTAAGAATTGTATTCCTACTGGTTCTAAACAATGTGTAATAGGTATTAATCTATCTTCTACTGTTCTTGTACTTAATTCATATGTTAGTTTTTTGTGATATTCTATAGGAGCTAAACTATGTGAAATTAAACTTTTTGTAGCTCCTGTATCTACTAATGCTGTTAAGTCTAGGTATTTATTATTATCTAACCATAAACGACATTGTATATTTATCATGTTTGTTGATCCTTGTGTTTGTATGTAAGTTTGATCATCTGGTTTTTGTAGAGCCATTTTACTTATTTCTTCTGTTTTAATTAATCTTTCTACTTCTTCTACTTTATTTTCTAAGTTTTTTTTTATTTTTAAACTATGTAATTCTATTGTTAATTCTAATTTATCTATTCTTTCATTCTCATTATTTTTAGAATTTGTTTTCACTTTTGATGTTGTAGCTATATCTTTATCATAAATTTCTTTAAGACATTTAAAACAAATTTCTTTAAAACATTTATTGCATTGTGATCTTTTTTCTATACTAGGGTAATATCCACAACTATAACATCTTATGTGATTATTTCCTTTATTTTGTTTCCAATCATGTTCACAAATTTCTTCTGTATTCATATACGTATATGTTACTTTTGCTGTTGGATTTTCTTCTTCACTGTAAATACTATATATTGATTCGTTATCTGATTCATCATCTGTTCCTAGAGCTTCTATCTCATAATCTTGTAATTGCTCTATTAAATTAGCTCTTTCCATATTCTTTCTCTTATTTGGACATTTATTAGCTAAATGTGTTGTTTCTCCACAAGTATAACATCTACATTTTCGTGATTGTGGTTTTTTTACACATTTATTTGTATTATAATTTTTTCAATAGTTTCTATTATATGTTGTACTTTTTCGTATCTTTTTCTTTTTATCATAAACTCCATATGCTTGTGGTGTATAAATTGTTGTTTTACAAAATGCATAAGCATTTCTTTTTAATTGTTCTTGTAATGCTACTTCTTTGCATTTTTCTTCTAATATACCAAATGTATAAGTTATTCTTGGTCCTATTCCTAAATTTTGTTGTGTACCATAATTTGTTTTCCATGCTTCATGTATAGATTTTCCTAAATCACCTGGTAATTTTATAAAATATTTGTCACATAAATTATCATCCATTGCTTTTCCTGTTTGTGATAATAATCTTGTAAAATCTAATGTAAATTCATTTATGTATTTCATGTCTGCTATACTTAATTGTTCTAAATTTCTGATAGCTGTATCCTGTATTAAATAATTATTTTTTGCTGGATCCACTCCTAATATAAGTGTTCTAATTTGTGATGTAAAATTATAAGGATTATCTCCTAATGCTTTAAGATTATTTATTTCTTCTGGATTTTGTGTTTTTTTACTTTGCCATATTCCTAAGGCTATTGGTCCTAATGTAGTTTCTAAATATAAAAACATATCCATACTGTATTTTTTATTTGTTTCCCATAATCTTACTACATTTTGTTCCCATGTTAAAACTTCATCTATCCATAACTGTGGTTTTTGTTGTTCTAACAATAACATATTTCCGCTATTTATCTGTCCTATAGGCAATCTTCTTCCTTTTCCTATAGAATTAGACTCTTGTTGATAATTAACTGTTGGTTGTGTCCATGGTTCTCTACCATGACTTTCGTGTGTACCACTATATTCTCCTCCCCATTCTATTTTTGGTCTTTTTAAAGGATTAAAAGGATGAAACATTTGTGTATCCATAAAATTTTGTTCTTGTTTATAAAAATCTGATAACATAACTTTTCCATTCATAATATCTTCTACTAATGGTAGATTATAATATTCTTGCAATTTTTTATAAGTTTCTTCATAATCCAATCCTAATTCTGTTATACATTCCATAATCATATCATCTACTTCTTCTTGTATGTTTATTTCTGTAACTTTCCTATTTATAATTTGTTCTATTGTTTTATTTGTTTCTTCTACTTTAAAACAATCTATTGATTCTTCTTCATAGTCTAATAGTGTATAATCCATTATTTCTTCTTGTTCAAATTTTAAGAAATTTATATCTATTTCATCTTCTTCATTATCTGTATTATATGTAAAAGGTTTTTCCTCTTCTTCTAGATTCATAAAATGATATTCTTCATCATCATTTTTCTCTGTTTGTTTTTCTTTAAAATCTGTATACCTTAACTTTTGTTTTCCATCATTTTCTTCATATATATAACTTTTCTTTGGTATCAACACTGTATTTTCTTCTTTTCCTTGTAAATCTTCTAAATCCCATTCTAATCCTGTTAACTGTTCTGGATCTATTTTTATAGCTTCTATCATTTTTATAGACTTTGATGCAATTGTTTTTACTATTCCTTCTATATTTACTTTGTATTTCATTCCTGAACTGTTACTAGCCTTTCCTAGTACTCCTATGTTTACTACTAAGTTATTTCCTTCATACTCTTCGTAACCTTTTGTTTGTAATGCTATTTTAATGTTTAGTAAATCTTTAACATCTTTTAAAATATCTGGTGTATAATAAAATATTGCTATGTTTTGACTTAAATCTACCTCCATACCTGAAATTATAGCTTTTTTCATATCTGATTTCCAACTTTTATGAAGTATTAGACACTATTGAAAAAATTAGCATTAGGAAGAAAAAATTTAGGAACAAAACTATTAGCTCTAATACTTGATAAAAGTTGGAAATCAGATATGAAAAAAGCTATAATTTCAGGTATGGAGGTAGATTTAAGTCAAAACATAGCAATATTTTATTGTACACCAGATATTTTAAAAGATGTTAAAGATTTACAAAACATTAAAATAGTCTTACAAACAAAAGGTTACAAAGAATATGAAGGAAATAACTTAGTAGTAAGCATAGGAGTACTAGGAAAGGCTAGTAACAGTTCAGGAATGAAATACAAAGTAAATATAGAAGGAATAGTAAAAACAATTGCATCAAACTCTATAAAAATGATAGAACCTATAAAAATAGATCCAGAATAGTTAACAGGATCAGAATGGGATTTAGAATATTTACAAGAAAAAGAAGAAAATACAGTGTTGATACCAAAGAAAAGTTATATATATGAAGAAAATGATGGAAAACAAAAGTTAAGGTATACTGATTTTAAAGAAAAACAAACAGAGAAAAATGATGATGAAGAATATCATTTTATGAATCTAGAAGAAGAGGAAAAACCTTTTACATATAATACAGATAATGAAGAAGATGAAATAGATATAAATTTCTTAAAATTTGAACAAGAAGAAATAATGGATTATACACTATTAGACTATGAAGAAGAATCAATAGATTGTTTTAAAGTAGAAGAAACAAATAAAACAATAGAACAAATTATAAATAGGAAAGTTACAGAAATAACCATACAAGAAGAAGTAGATGATATGATTATGGAATGTATAACAGAATTAGGATTGGATTATGAAGAAAGTTATAAAAAATTGCAAGAATATTATAATCTACCATTAGTAGAAGATATTATGAATGGAAAAGTTATGTTATCAGATTTTTATAAACAAGAACAAAATTTTATGGATACACAAATGTTTCATCCTTTTAATCCTTTAAAAAGACCAAAAATAGAATGGGGAGGAGAATATAGTGGTACACACGAAAGTCATGGTAGAGAACCATGGACACAACCAACAGTTAATTATCAACAAGAGTCTAATTCTATAGGAAAAGGAAGAAGATTGCCTATAGGACAGATATATAGTGGAAATATGTTATTGTTAGAACAACAAAAACCACAGTTATGGATAGATGAAGTTTTAACATGGGAACAAAATGTAGTAAGAATATGGGAAACAAATAAAAAATACAGTATGGATATGTTTTCATATTTAGAAACTACATTAGGACCAATAGCCTTAGGAATATGGCAAAGTAAAAAAACACAAAATCCAGAAGAAATAAATAATCTTAAAGCATTAGGAGATAATCCTTATAATTTTACATCACAAATTAGAACACTTATATTAGGAGTGGATCCAGCAAAAAATAATTCTTTAATACAGGATACAACTATCAGAAATTTAGAACAATTAAGTATAGCAGACATGAAATACATAAATGAATTTACATTAGATTTTACAAGATTATTATCACAAACAGGAAAAGCAATGGATGATCATTTATGTGACAAATATTTTATAAAATTACCAGGTGATTTAGGAAAATCTATACATGAAGCATGGAAAACAAATTATGGTACACAACAAAATTTAGGAATAGGACCAAGAATAACTTATACATTTGGTATATTAGAAGAAAAATGCAAAGAAGTAGCATTACAAGAACAATTAAAAAGAAATGCTTATGCATTTTGTAAAACAGCAATTTATACACCACAAGCATATGGAGTTTATGATAAAAAGAAAAAGATACGAAAAAGTACAACATATAATAGAAACTATTGAAAAAATTATAATACAAATAAATATGTAAAAAAACCACAATCACGAAAATGTAGATGTTATACTTGTGGAGAAACAACACATTTAGCTAATAAATGTCCAAATAAGAGAAAGAATATGGAAAGAGCTAATTTAATAGAGCAATTACAAGATTATGAGATAGAAGCTCTAGGAACAGATGATGAATCAGATAACGAATTAATATATAGTATTTACAGTGAAGAAGAAAATCCAACAGCAAAAGTAACATATACGTATATGAATACAGAAGAAATTTGTGAACATGATTGGAAACAAAATAAAGGAAATAATCACATAAGATGTTATAGTTGTGGATATTACCCTAGTATAGAAAAAAGATCACAATGCAATAAATGTTTTAAAGAAATTTGTTTTAAATGTCTTAAAGAAATTTATGATAAAGATATAGCTACAACATCAAAAGTGAAAACAAATTCTAAAAATAATGAGAATGAAAGAATAGATAAATTAGAATTAACAATAGAATTACATAGTTTAAAAATAAAAAAACTTAGAAAATAAAGTAGAAGAAGTAGAAAGATTAATTAAAACAGAAGAAATAAGTAAAATGGCTCTACAAAAACCAGATGATCAAACTTACATACAAACACAAGGATCAACAAACATGATAAATATACAATGTCGTTTATGGTTAGATAATAATAAATACCTAGACTTAACAGCATTAGTAGATACAGGAGCTACAAAAAGTTTAATTTCACATAGTTTAGCTCCTATAGAATATCACAAAAAACTAACATATGAATTAAGTACAAGAACAGTAGAAGATAGATTAATACCTATTACACATTGTTTAGAACCAGTAGGAATACAATTCTTAGACTTTGCAAACAATTACAGTATAAAATATGAAATGCGACAAATAAATATTAATCCACCAAATATAAAATCAAAAGATTTTGTAATAGGACTAAATTTTATATTAGGATTAAATGGTGCAGTTACAATTACAAGAAATTTTATAACATTAAGTAAACAATTATATACAATACCAACCCTTAGATATATGAATACAACACAAATTGTTCAAAAAAGAGGGGATAAAGGGAATTTAGATTTCTTAAAAACACAAAACAGAAAAAAGTTTATAGAAAACGAGTCATTAAAACTCTTAATAGATTTTTTAAGTCATGAAATAGAGAAAGGGCAAGACATTACAAAAAGTGCTAATCATCCTATGATATTACATTTGGAAAAAATAGGATACATTGGAGAAGATATAACAAAATCAAAAGTAAAATATATTTGTAAATTCAAATTAAAAAATCCTGACATAGTAATTAGAACAGCTAATATAGAATACAACCCATTAGATAAAGAAGAATTCAAAAAACAAATTCCTAAGATGGTAAATCAAGGATTAATTAGAAAATCAGAAAGTCATCACAGATCTACAACTTTTTTAGTAAGAAATCACAATGAAATAAAAAGAGGAAAAGCTAGGATAGTTTATAATTATAAAAGGTTAAATGATAATACAATAGATGATGGATATAATATTCCTAACAAAGATAGTTTGCTAAATCTTATACAAAATAAAAAAGTATTTTCAAAATTTGATTTAAAATCAGGATATAACCAGTTAAAGTTAGAAGAAAGCTTTAAACCATGAATAGCTTTTACATGCTCTGACGGGCAGTATGAATGGAATGTCCTCAGTTTTGGTCTAAAGAATGCACCTTCAATTTTTCAAAGATTTATGGATAGTATTTTTTTAAAGTTTGATTTTTGCTTAGTATATATTGATGACATTTTAGTTGCAAGTAATACAGTGCAGGAACATGAGAAACATTTACAACAGGTATTTGAATAAATAAAGAAAAATGGTATAGTTGTTTCAACAAGAAAAATGGAACTTTTTAAAAGAAAATTTTCTTTTTTAGGACTAGAAATTGGAAATGGAAAAATAGAACTACAACCACATATTTCTACAAAGATTCTAAATTTTCCAGAAAAATTTGAAAACTTAAAACAGATACAAGCCTTTTTAGGTCTAGTAAATTATGCTAGAAAATTCATTCCAAACTTATCAAAATTGGTTGGACCTTTGTATGGTAAAACCACTAAAAATGGTCAAAGGTATTTTAATCAAGAAGACATTAAACTGGTTAAAGAAATTAAAAATGCAGTAAAAAATATTAAACCATTAGAGTTACCATTAGTTACAGATTATATAATTATTGAAACAAATGGATGCAAAGAAGGATGGGGAGCAGTCCTTCTATGTAAACCAAACAAATATAGTCTCAAGGAAGAAGAGAAAATTTGCGCTTATGCAAGCGGTAATTTTCAAAACAAAACAAACTGGACTACAGTTGATTTTGAAATACAGGCATTAATTTATGCATTAGAAAAATTTTACATTTTTCTTAATAAAGAATTTACAGTAAGAACTGAATGTGAAGCAATAGTTAAGTTCGTAAAAAATGACCAAAGTAAAAAAGTAAATAGAACTAGATGGGTTAATCTACAAAACATTATACAAGGGAATGGATATTTTATAAATTTTGAACACATTAAAGGAAAAAATAATGGGATAGCAGATATGTTGTCTCGAAATATAAACAAATGGTTTGTTTTAGATGGACAGGAAAAAAGATAAGGAGAAATTAAAGCTTATACATCCAAAGCAAAAGCAGGAGAATTCTTCCTCAGATGAAGAAAAAATTCAACAGTCATATTTACAGTCAACAGAAAGGATATACAGTTCTCCTTACACCTCATTACCACAGATAATGACGGGACAGTTTTATACACAACAGCAATCAAAGGTAGCTGGCAAGCGACCTTTGTACACAAATTTTTCACCCAAGCCGGTGATTGAATTTGGAACATATGCTTTACAAATACGCAATGATGTTGATAAAAAGTTTCGTCCTATTATGGGAATGAAACTCACAGATAAACAGCAATGTTTATTAGACAACTTATGGCATATTCAAACCATGCCACAAGCTTCATCATTCAAAGTACAGGTTTTAAATGCTTTAAGCATTTATTTTCAGGAACAAAGTTCAAAAACACCTGAAAGACAGTTTAAACAAAAACCAAATTACACACATTATGTTATATTCAGGGGTACAAAGATTGGGATTTTTAACAAATGGGAAACAGTTGTACAACATATAACTTGTGCAGGAGGGTCATTTTGGAAAGGTTATACAAGTTTTGCTGAACCCTTAAAGCAGCAAGAGATAATTTTGGTGTAAAAAGTTTTTATATAGAACCAGAAGAGGTTAAAAGTTTTTCTGACATGGTGAAAACAAATCCTGAGCATTACATAAAAGCTCAACAAGAAATTATTTCTACACTAAAAACACAGCTTGAAGAAAAAACAAGAAATGCACAAGATATACAGTTAAAAATTGAAAACAACTTGTTAAAACAAAAAATGAGTTTGCTCGAATCAAAAAATGCACAGTTATTACAAAAGCTTGAGAAAAAAGAAAACAAAGATAAAACAGATATACACAGGACTTTTTAGTGTTTCAGGACAAGGATTCTTGATACACCTTGGCAGCAATGCTTAAGGCAAGTTACAGAAAGATTCCCAGAATTTGAGAATCTTGTTTCACAGAAAGTTTGTGCAGAGTTTCCTCTAATTCTGTACAATTTGCAACAACAGCTGGTAGACTTGGCATTCAGATTTGACAGTGAACAACAAGGGTACAAAGTGGTGGAAAGAACGAATGAAACAGGAGACGGAATTGGTCTTCTATTGCTTCAAGTACACCATCCTACTAAATTAACAGATGAACAAATAATTCAATTTTATCATCATGGTATGATTGATTATTTGGAAATCAAGTTAGACAGAAAAACAGAAGATTTCCTCAACCAGCTTGGAGAAAAAATGATTCTAGCAGAAGGAAATATTGCAATAAGGTCGACAACCTCGATCATTGGTTGTAAAATAATTTCCTCATTTCCTTATACAGATTCATATACATACAGACCAGCCAGGAAAAGAATTTTCATTGAACACAAAAACGCATGTTATCATATACAAACATCAATGACAAAAGCTAATATAGAGTTTGCAACTCTACCTTGGTTAAGTCATTCAAATGAAATGATTCCAGACAGTTTTACACAGTTTATTAAGAAACATCAGGAAACTCCAGAACTTCCTGATTATTTTCCATGGAGAAACTACCAATTGGTAGGTGAATGACACTACACACAAGTTTACACAAAAACAAATTGGAGAATGCTTCTACCCTTTGCAGGGGAAGGAGACACTTTACAGCTACAGCACATCATAAACCTAGAAGACGAAGATTGTGAACACGAAGACTGTTCGAGTCCACAGTCAATAGACAGCACACACAGAGATTTCTAGAAGATGACGCAGGAGATGACGCTAGAAGACACAAGACAAAACACATGACAAAAGCCATGACGTTTCATGGTTCAATTATTCACAGAAAGTTGTTGAAAGATGGCAAAAATTTCAAAGTTAACTTTTGAAATTTATCGTTTATTTTCTTTACTTTCGACTTTATTGAAAATTTTGTCGCCTATTTTCTTTATTTTCTAGACTATGTAGATAGGCTTTAAGACTTTGATGTATTATCTTTGCCTATATATATGGCATTTGTAAATCGTTTGAGATAGGAACAACCATTACCAGCAATAATATTATTACTTCAATGGCACACTTAACTCTCTCCACATCTCTTTAGCTCCACTCCCTTAAAATCCCAAATTTTCTCCAGTTCTTCATATTATATTCTAACACACACATAAAAAAAAAAAAAAAAACTCCTTTCTTCTGCAACCTTCTACTCCGCTGTGCATACTCTCATCCATAATCACCCGCTGTGCATATCTCCATCAAAGTAAGCTTTAGCCCGCTTTTTTTATTTTTATAGCCCTCTTTTTTATTTTTATCATCACTATCACCACCATCACCTATATATATATATATATATATATATATATGTATATATATATATAGGGTAGGGATCCTAAGAGAAGTCCACCCTATTTGAGAAACTTGAGAAGCAATCTGGACCACACATTTTCCCTAAGCAAAAAATGCAAAAAAAAAAAAAGGCAAAATTTTTTTTTTTTTTTTTTTTGTAAAAATCGCAGCTTTTTCTTTAAGGATTAATTTTTTTTGAATTTATACACATGTGTATATTGTTAATCTTTTAACTGTACATATATGTATATTGTCTTATATACATATATGTATATACGTGTTTAAAATTGAAAAAATATGTGTTATAAATCCTAAACCTTAAACCATAAACACTAAAGCTAAACATTAATGCTAAACCCTAAACTCTAAACCCTAAAGCTAAACCCTAAAGCTAAACCCTAATGCTAAACCCTAAAGCTAAACCCTAATGCTAAACCCTAAAGCTAAACTCTTAATGCTAAACCCTAATGCAAACCCTAAAGATAAAGCTAAACCCAAAAGTTAAAGCTAAACCCAAAAGCTAAACCCTAATGCTAAACCCTAAATACTATTGTTAAACCCTAATGCTAAACCCTAAAGCTAAACCCTAAACCATAAAACTAAACCCTAAAGCTAAACCCTAAAGCTAAACCCTAATTCTAAACCCTAATGCTAAACCCTAATTTTAAACCCTAAAGCTAAACCCTAATGCTAAACCCTAAAGCTAAAACTAAACCCTAAAGCTAAACCCTTAATGCTAAACCCTAATGCAAACCCTAAAGATAAAGCTAAACCCAAAAGTTAAAGCTAAAACCTAATGCTAAACCCAAAAGCTAATCCCTAATGCTAAACCCTAATGCTAAACCCTAATGCTAAACCATAAAGCTAAACCCTAAACCCTAATGCTAAACCCTAAATACTAATGCTAAACCATAAATAACACTTATTTTTCAATTTTAAACATGTATATACATATATGTAGAATTGAAAATATACCCAATATATATATATATATATATATATATTGTCAATTATACATATATGTATATTGTCAATTATACATATATGTATATACATGTTTAAAATTGAAAAAATATGTGTTATAAATCCTAAACCTTATACCATAAACACTAAAGCTAAATCTTAATGCTAAACCCTAATTCTAAACCCTAATGCTAAACCCTAAAGCTAAATCCTAATTCTAAACCCTAAAGGTAAACCCTAATGCTAAACCCTAAACCTAAAACTAAACCCTAAAGCTAAACCCTTAATGCTAAACCCCAATGCAAGCCCTAAAGATAAAGCTAAACCCAAAGTTAAAGCTAAACCTTAATGCTAAACCCAAAAGCTAAACCCTAATGTTAAACCCTAAATACTATTGCTAAACCCTAATGTTAAACCCTAATGCTAAACCCTAAAGCTAAACCCTAAACCATAAAGCTAAACCCTAAACCCTAATACTAAACCCTAAATACTAATGCTAAACCCTAAATAACACTTATTTTTCAATTTTAAACATGTATATACATATATGTATAATTGACAATATACATATATGTATAGTTAAAAGATTAACAATATACACATGTGTATAAATCCAAAAAAAAAAACTTTTTTTAAAAAATAAAAAATCAAATCCTTAAAGAAAAAGCTGCGATTTTTCCAAAAAAAAAAAATTGCATTTTTTTACCTTTTCTTTGCATTTTTTTGCTTAGGGAAAATGTGTAGTCCAGAATGCTTCTCAAGTTTCTCAAATAGCCTACTACTTCTCACATGATCCTTATCATATATATATATATATATATATATATTCTCGCTTATACAACGTAAATTCTATACAAAATTAAAAAGATTTGGACCCCCGAAGGGTTTGGGCCCCGTGCCGTCGCCCACCCCCCCCCCCCCCCCCCACACCCCGTCAAAGACGGCCTTGTGTTCATACTTGCCATGAAATGAGTTTTGTATGATATGATGAAATTGATGTTATATTTATGTTAATATATGCTTGAAATCATCATGTGTATATGAATGTTTAAAGTCTTTAGCTAGTTTATTTTTGCTTTTGCCTGTAACAGACTAACACCCTTAGTTAGTTACACTACAACACCCTTAACCTTTCAAATTGCCTAGTCATAAACTATGAACTGAAACACATAGAGTCTGCATAGCTTTACAAGATTGAAGTTTTGATGAATACCTCCTTAAAATGAGATCTTGGCTGCTGCACTGGTAGTTGCTCATTTTGTTCACCATAACGACGACATAGTCAACCAAAAATGATTTTAATGTGTCCAGTCCAGTAACCAAAATGTCCCATATAATCTGGTTCTTGCGTCTCATAAAACCCAAACCGATAATGGCTGACACACCCTCTGATAATTATGCTCACAACACAAACCAGTCTATTCTCTGTTAGTCACTTGATTTAGATAAGGTTTGCAATTTTGCTAAAGTTTATTATTAATACTAGCGACTGCTTACAAAAATGACTTGGATATAACAGTGCATAAAAGGTATAAATATAAAAACTCATAAATTGTTTGGAGCCCTTCAATAGAAGAAGGGACTCTACAAAAATAGGCATATGCCACTTTGAACAGCGAGCACACCGTATTCTTTAGTAAAAGGCGAAAGAATGGTTCGCTTTGTGCTCACTGCATGGCTGCATGCTTTTCAACTACCGCACCTGCTTGTCTTAAATAGTGGGTTGCACTCATATATAGTATTCAACCAACCGATGTGGGGCAAACTCTAGTTACTTTTTTTCCCACTTTTTAAGCCTCCAGTCCCCTCTACTGGTTTTAAATCATGCATCAGCAACTTGTAAACCAGTATCCACATAGATAAGATCTATCTTCCCTTGTAGAACTTTCTCCCTAATAAAATGATAATGTACCTCAGCATGTTTGGTCCAGGCATGAAAAGTGGGATTTTCGGCTGACTTATTGTCACAGAAAAGCTCTATCTTGTAATCAATTTGCTGACCCAGATTATTCGTCAACTGTACTAACCAGACAAGTTCTTGAGCTGCTACAGCTGAGGCTCGGTACTCTGCTTCGGTTGACGATAACGACACTGTTGGTTGCCTTTTGCTACACCACCAGACTGCACTGGAACCAATCATGAAAACAAACACAGCCCTGAGATGACTTACTTTCGGCCGTTTCTTCCACAATCGTTCAAATGGTGTTGTGTAATTTAAACTTTGCTGAGGAATACGATTTATGATATAGGCTGCTGTTTTCGTTGCTTTTGCCCCTTTATCTCAAAAAGATACTCTCCATCTATGATCTAGGGCTTGTTTCAACTTCAATCTGTAACTCTGGTTGCAAGTATCTGTTTAAACACTTTCTTACACATGCAGATTGATTAAAAACAGGGTGAATTTGGCTCCATCCTGTGGATTCTGTTAGTCCCACATCGGATCAGAGATGAAGTTCATGGCTGAGGTGGGTTATGAATGTTGTCCCTTCGGGGACATCCGATAAAATTGGAACGATACAGAGAAGATTAGCATGGCCCCTGCGCAAGGATGACACGCACAAATCGAGAAATGGTCCAAATTTCTTTTAATAAAAAAAAATCTTTTAACCGGGGCATTTGAATATTTTCAATTGGAAATTTGATGAACACCCTGTAATCAAAATGTCATAGTTTATTAGTGTGACGCCATACTAGCCGTTCTGTCAACTGTATTGCAAGTAATGGATCTGGCCAAATTATTTTTGCTTCTGCCAATAACAGATTATGATGCTTAGAATGATTTATTTATAAAAGAATGTGTAACAAGTGATTGCTATGATAACTGGTTGAATTCCAGACTAAACACCCTTAGTTACTTATACTACAAAGCTTTAGAAGATTAAAGTTTTGATGAATACCTCCTTAAAATATGATCGTGGCTGCTTCACTAGCAGTTGGTCATTTTGTTCACCATAACGAGAAGACAGTCAAATGTGTCCGGTCCAGTAACCAAAATGTCAAAAGTGTTTCATATAATTTGGTTCTTGAGTCTCATAAAACCCAGACCGATAAGTTGTGTCGGTTTGGGCCGTTTGGCTTATCAAGATTGAGTACTGTTTCTGCCACTTCGCTGGCGGTGGTATCTTGGTTTAAAAAAGCGCGCCTTAAGCGCGATTAAGTGCGAAGCGCACCTAGGCGCAAACTAGATCACCTTGTGTGACATAAGATGCAGGGTGTACAAGAAGCGCAGCTGATGCGCGCTTTTTAGGGGGAAAATCGACATAAGGCGCAGCTGAGGCGCGGGCTTTTTGTACATGTGGTGTTTCTATGCAGCTGAGTGTTGTACAACAGGCTTTTTATGTTGTACATTTATTTTTTTTTTTTCATTTTAAAACATATATAAAGCTTAATTATAGCTAAATCATATGTATTGGATGCTAAACACTTATGGGATATATAAAATAAATTATATAATTATTTTTGTGCTTTGCGTATGAAAAGCTCACCGCTTTTGCGCTTCGCTTTTAAAAAATCGGTTTTAGACCTCATCGCTTTTGTGCGCTTCCCCTTTTTTTAAACCAAGGGTGGTATGCTAAGAGCCTATAATATCAGATAATAATATCTAGAATGTGCTTATAAGTTTATGTTATGCTGCCCAGTGATAGAGGTGTGCAAAAAAGACCCCGGTTTTAGAACTAGTTTGAAACAAAACCAACACACGGAGTTGAATTCGGGATGAATCCCTAAACTTTGACGCCCTGGTCAAACCCAAACCAATTAATACTCGGTTTCAAACAGGTCAAAACCGATCCTTTTGCTTAGAAAAAACAGTTCCAATCCGACCCAGCTTGGTCAGAACCCGGCTCCAACTGATCCTTTTGTTGACCAAACTCGAACCTGTTTCCACCCGAACCAGTTTTGGCCTAACAAACCAGATTTGCACACCGGTTGTTTGGTTCATGAGCTTGAAGACTTTATAATTTTGATAAACCTACATAAGAGTAGGTTTGACATTGAGATCGAGTGTAGTTTTAGGATAGAGGAAAGGTTTGCCTACATCCCACCTCCCCCAGACCCTGCCAATAGGTCTATTATTTGTGGGATTTACTGGGTATGGGGGTTGTTGTTTTAGCACCCAAAAAAACTATGTAATGTAGCTAAAATTGCACTAAAATCATTGTCTGGAACCTTTCAGTTAAGAAGGGTCTCTCCAAAAATAGGCGTATGCCACTTTAGTGCAGCGAATACACGGTATTCTTTAGTAAAAGGCGAAAGAATAGTTCGCTTTGTATTCACTGCATGGCTGCATTGCCTTTCAAACATCGCACCTGCTTGCCTTAAATACTGGATTTCATATATATGACTTCTCTATTGTGCCGATGTGGGACAAACACCAAATACTAAACTTTCCCACTTTTCAAGCCTCCATGCCTTTTTATTGGTTTCATATCATGCACTCTCCTAACTATTGTTCCTAAAATCTTTTGTAGATCCCGTTTTTCCGGTGGATCGATAACGAAAACCTATCCTTGTTTATCACAAACACGGTAACGGGTGCGGAATCCCCGTGACGGTGCAAACCAAACACAGTGTAAAACACACCGTAACCAAAGATTCAATATCTATTGATTAGGGATGAGTACAACCCAAACATATACAAACAATGTTTTACAGACTCTCTCAAAGTCTCACAGCGCTCATCAGTTTCACACAGAAACTGTGAGGGGTATTTATACTAGACACAGACCAGACTACGACGAAATGGAAAGAGGACATGACGAAACACTAAAGTCGACGAAACACATTCTGTTTCGTCGACATACATTAATCTAACATCTTGTTTCGTCGAGTTGTGTTAAAGCCCAAATTGAAAGTCAAAGTCCACTTCAAGTCTTCGGCCCAAAAGAAAAGAATCGGCCCAAATTACTTTCTATTTAAATGTTTGCACAATTTCAACATAGGACAAAGGTTGTGACATCACCATGACATCACAATGATGATGTCATGGTGATGTGTAAACGGGACTTTGCTTGCGTCGCTCCGTGCTTCGCGTGTCGAACTCTGGGGCGCACGAGTGAGGAATGTCGTGACGTCGGGCTTGAGTCGGACCTAACCGAGTCGAAACCAAGTCGAACCGAGCCGAGTCGCGTCCATACAAAGTGTATCAACAAACTCCCCCTTGGACGCTACTCGTGATGGTTCGTCTTCTGTGTCTTTCGTGTCGGAGGATCTTCAAAGTCTTCACGCGTCGTAAGAAGAAAGTGTATCAACAAACTCCCTTTTTTCATTCAGGTAGTGTATTAATAAACTCCCCCTTAGAATGAACTCTCCATTGAGTTATGCCCGTGAATCTTTTGATCTTCAATTCTTTAGATCCTTGTGGTGTTGATGAGGGATCAGCGGCAACTCGATCATTTTTATCTTTTGAGTGCCTTTACTTCGTGTCTTCACTTTACGGCTTGTTATCTGACATGTTCTCTTTGCCTTTAGCTGATTCTGATGTCATATCTGCACATACAGGAAAGCTAAACACACAATGAGAACAACCGCTTGGAATATAGACAAATTAAACAAACGACACATATGAGATCTAATCTCAATCAAACACCGACCGACAACAGTTTGAAAGTTTAGAAAATGATCAATTTTAATCCTTTAACTTTCAAAACTTGTTAACATCGACTGTTTATGAAGGTGCAATTGTTTTCCGGCTTACAATCAGGGTTTTGGGTAGGATAGACTCGAGTTCCAACATTGATCAATTAAAAATAAAATAAAATAGAAGCAAAATCTTTTTGGATATTATAAAGTTTATATTAAAACACACCTAAAATCTTTTTGGAATTTTTCATTTTTCAAATGTAAAGACGGAAAGCAATAAATAAATAAATATATACAAAGATGCAGAAACTAAATACAGTAAATAAATATTTACAGACATTCTTTTTGCGAGTTTCGAGGGTAAGAGAATCATATCAGTGTACGGTCACGCCAAAACGCTCTTTTTATTCAATTAGTCAACATTTAGATAAGCATCCTATAACAATTATCGGTATTGTTGTCCACTTAAGCTCAACTTATCAGATGTAATCATGGTGAGGGGATACATTAAGGTATGATTTATACTTACCGATCGGTGTTCATCCACACACGATACATTCCCGTATCAAGGTATGCACGAGAGTTCATCTTACCAGTGAGTATACCGTTTATCATTTGTTTGACCGTATAAAAGATGTGAGAAACTCACTTATTTGATTGAAAACAAGCCCTATGTGATAGAATCACTTATTGATGAGGAACTTGATTTTCATATGCATGAGGGCACAGGAGCAAGTCCGTGAACAGGTCAGTACTTTCGTACAGCAAAGAGACGAACTTGACTCCCGAAAAAATGTGATAGTTTATCACTTATTTGTTTGGACATGTGATTGTTGATTACTTATTGAGGTCGAATGCAATATGTACACGTATGTATAGTATCATGGAAGATCTAGACTTCGTCTCTGTTATTTTTCGGTAAAAGAAACAACCATGATACCCAGATGATAAGATAGCATAAAGACCGAATATCTCAGAACCTCGGCAATCTCTCAAACGAAATTTCGGTACTAAGACCATATGCCAATGAATGGTTCCCATCTGGTCTTCAGTCGATTTAAGATTTATATCACCCTGCACACTTTAATATGATTGTGAGCCTACCGATACATCTTATATAGAGCTGGTTAACATATTTTTCATTTTGCATTTCAGTTTAAAGAGGTTTAGACAGACCACTTATCATTTTCTCTTTTTCTCGCCAGGAAACTCATTTTTGTTTTTCCAATGTTTTTGGCGTTTTGAAATTTTTCGATGTTTTTGAATTTTCAAATTTTGGATTTACTCCCCCTAAAATCAACAAACTATGATAAATTTTAAAAAAACACAAAGGTATTTACAAAAAGGATTTCCCGATGTCGGTTTAACTCATGTTTTACTTCAATGACGTTTACCAAAATTAATTTAATCAGAAATGATTTATCGAATTTTGGAAAAATGAGTTGGCATGTGGGTAAGCGGTGCGGACCATGACAACATTGATGAGTTTCATAGTAAAAAACAATCACGTGTGAGGTGATATTCGAGTTCAATGTGTCAGGCCAAAGAGTGTTGTACGAGATGATAATAATTCATAAAGCAACTTAAATATCGACAAGTATTGGAGAGATTAGAAATTTAAAACCGTATCCTGCAACAGCTTCAAGCATTGCACGGAATCTGAGTGCTCTCCCAAACTGGATATCCACCCGGTGTGGATTTCAAGGTCGATTTTGTAGCTACTGAGAAATCTCTTCACAGCAACAAGATCATAAACCTTTGGGTCCGGCTGGTCTTCCACATTGCACCAGCGAAGGTCTTTGTCTTTCTCTTTCAGAAGTAGTGTGCGGTTGTTCAATCCACGCCAAGGCATCCGCACACCCGGTTGGTTTGTTTAACAAACACATTTTCTTCAATTTCACCGCGAAGAAATGTACACTGCACGTTCATCTTGTTGATTTTGAACTTCAGACGTGCTGCAGGTGCGTACATTTTGATTGAATCTATCCTGGGGACCCGATCAAAGCCTTTAACAATAAAACTTTGTAATGATTTCAATTTTGTCGAAGCTTTCAATTTCTTTCGACAGACAATTCTGTCTTCTTTTCTTTTTCTCTCCATCAAAGGCAACAGTTTCTTTTGTCGCCGATCTTGTGCAAGGACACTCCACTATCAACAATCCTATGACTATCGATAGTTCCTCCTGGAACATCCTGCACACTCACTCAGAGATTAGTTGGAGAGGGGGACCCAAGCCTTCATAGACTTAGGTTGCCCCTGAGAATCAAGAAATGTAATTTCAATTTCTTGATGATTTGGAAATTTCACGCCTCCCCCTGAACCTTCACCTGTTTTCGGTTTCCAAGCTTGTTTCCATTTACCAGATTGTGTATTAATTACAATTTCTGGTTTTAACGGTTGTTGTGAACTTGGTTTCCTTTTAACATTTTCTAGTTTTAAAGCCTTTTCGATCACCTTCATATTTTGACGTCGTTGTTTTGTTTCCTGTTCTTTAACAGTGCGTTTGTCAGCTTTTGGTGACACAGGACGACGTTGTTGGTGACCTTGTTCAGAAGGGGTTCTTTCAACAAAATTTGGTTTGGGCGAGTTTGTGCAGTCTTTAATGATGTGCCCAGACTTCCCACATTTGAAACAAGTTCTCCTTTCAACAAACTTAGGAGAATCTGATCGACGACCTGACGTTGAAGTTGTAGACCCAGAGGTACTAGCTTCACACCCGTTTGTGTGTTGGGTGTAATTGTTATCACTATTACGTTTCAAAATGTTGACTTTTTGAACAAAATCGGTATTTGATATATTTTCAAAAGTCTCCACTTTATCAGTTCCCTTGGATGCTACAAATTTAACATCATTGTTTTTCTTTTTGAAACGAGCTCCTTTGGTCTCAACCTTCGGTTGTGAACCTTTAGAATTTTGAGCTCGCTGCTGTTGCTGTTTACCCTTAAAAGCGATAGGTTGTTGCTTCGTTGGTGATTTTTTATTTCCAAATTTTCTTTTAACTTCAGCTTTTGGAATCGGATTACACTGAGTTACTGAAACTCTCGGGATCCCCTTTTCCAAAAACATACTGGTAGTATCTTCAAACACTTTATCAATCAAAGATTGATTGACATTTTTAATTGGAAAAGTTGTGTTTGAATAAATTTTGTCATCACCGACTAAAGTGTACAACACGTTATCACTTTTAACATCAGACTCTGTCTTAGTGATAGGATCTATCTCTTGTTTAACAACAGACTGCACAGTAGGAGTAGGAGGATCACACAGAATATGATTCTCAATAGGGACTTCTACTCCTTTGTTCTTTTTAAGAGATTTATCCTCATCACTCACATCTGGTTCATCATCTGACGAATCATAGTTCTCAACTGTGGGAGGACTTTGATTTGAAGCACATGAAGACTTTTCTTTCCGATCAGATGAGCCCTCCGATGAATTGTCCGTTTTGAACCCTAAGCCAGTTGTAACTTCCCCATAATCAAGAGGTACAGTTGGCTCAAAACGCGGCATTTCCTCCTCATTGGGCATTCTGGTATAGTTGTGTCTCAAAGGAGGCGGACACGACTTATACCCAACGCCTTTCACGTTCCCTTTCAGTTTTTGAACGTCTATGATGTGATCAAGCACATATCGGGAGTTAGAATAACTATCCAATTTGAGCTTGATCGCATCATGCTCGCATTTGGCAACGGCTAGCTCTTTCTTTGTTTCCTCAATGATATTAATGTAATTGTTAATACCAATTTGCTTATTGAAAACAGTTTTGGTCAATTCGGAAACACTTTTCTTTAAGGTTTCAATTACAGATTTAAAATCCTTTTCGTTTCTAGCTAAAGCCATATTTGCCTCTTTGCACTTTGACAGTTCAATAACCAAACTCTGATTGTGACTATGAACCGTTTCAGATTCATGTTTCATATCAGCACAATCACTACATATGCTAGGAGTTTCAGATTTTACCTGACTTGTAGAAGTTGTGACATTAGCCATAAAGGCAGTCTGAGAAGAGAAAGATCCATCTTCAGTGAGAATCTTCTCCATTTCTTCTGATGTAGCATCAGCTTTCTTGATCAAGTCAGATTTCTCGTTAGCATCATTCGACAAACTGTAATCACTCACACCTGAGCTATCTTCATCAGTGCCACTATATCCTGAACTCGTATCTTTTCCTGAAGATTCACCATCATTGACATTCTTGACAATTTTAGCATAAAACACAATTCTTGTTTGATCACCATTTCCCAACTGTATGGCCGGACCACAATTGACACTTGGATCGAATTGTGGTTGTGTTGTGGAAACTTGAGGTTGAGGTTAGGGTTTAGATTTCGAAAGATAAACACTTTGATTGAACTGTGGAAACGGAGATGAGCTTGTATTTGATACAAACGCCGTTTGAAGCTTCGGTTGCTGAATGGAACTAGAACTAGCTGAAGGACCAAAACCCGGCAAATACATTTCTGTGTTTTGAGGAGGTGTAATCCTTTTAGCTTTCTGAATTTCCTCTTCGTTCTTGTGCTCCAACTTCTGAATGAATTCATAGATATTAACATTGACAGCATCTAGAACACCCGTATGCTTTAAAAGCTCAATGAATGGGCTCCACTTTGGAGGTAGAGCATAAGCAAACCGTTCTACCATTTCCTGTTGAGATGCAAGAACACCAAAATAATACATTTCACTCATCAAATGATAATAACGAGTAGTTATATCATTTAGGGTTTCATTCTCCAAGAACGGAAATGATTCAAACTCTTTCTTCAATAGATCATGGTGTGTCTTTCTAGTAGCTGCATTTCCTTCTCCTCTCGCTACCAATGCATCCCATAAACCTTTCGTGGTCTTACAATATGAGAATTGATGAAAGATGTCTCTGTGAAGTGCTTGAGTGAGAATAGCATACGCCTTCTTCTCCAGATCATATGCCTTTTTGTCGGCTTCTTGCATATTATTGAAAGTTGTCGCATTTGATCCTGCTTCTTCAAGAGCTTCACTAAATGCAGAGGTGAAACATGTCCATAATTCTGTGTTTTGCCCTTGAACGTAATTATGGAAACGACCCTTCCATGATGGATAGTCGTTCATGTAATTTAACTTTGGCGGGCGATTGTTGCTACCCGTCTCATTCTCACTAAGCAAAATATTTTGAATGCTCTGATTTTGATTCGACACCATTGCCCATTGACTTGCACTTATTGACTGTTGTTGTTTAGGTATGGTACTCGCTAAATATTCGGCCATCGACATCTGTTTTTGAGCTGGTTGTGGATCCGTACTCCAATCCCAAGGGCTAGTACAACTCATGATTGGTATATGTAAGTGAAAACCTGATCAATTACTTGAAAACCCAATGTTAACCCACTTTTGCAAACCTTCTGTTTAAAATTTATAACACACTCGACGAAACTGTTCTGATCGACGAAACTGTTGTGAATGATGTATCGACGAAACTGAATTTTTATTGCACGACGAAACTGATGAAATAAGAAAGGTCCGATGAAACAGTTTGATTGACGAAACAGATTTGAAATCTGTTTGATAACGACGAAACTGATTTAATTAATTGCTCGACGAAACGGATTGAAGTGTAAGCGACTAAACTGAAAAGGTTTGTTTGCATATGACGAAACTGATTTGAATGTGTGAATGACGAAACTGATTTGGATAAGGGTGGGAGTTGGTGAGATATTGGTGGGATTTTTCAAACCAAGACTTATCTTTTTTTGACAAAGAGGACACAATTTTCAAACTTTCACCATACCCATCATACTTTTCAAACAACAGGTAATTATTAATTCACAAACAACTTCAACAGTAGATTTAAAAAGGATCAAAAGTTGATATTCTGAATAACACTTTGAAGGTTTGAAGAACACTATGAAGTTTCCGGCGAAAATTATGATGATTCCGGTTACCGAACAATTTTCCGAAACACGATTTTGCTTAAAACTTTCAACAAAAACCAAATGCTAATATGTAAACACTCAAACAAACTAGGTTTTTGAACAAACTTTTAGCAAAACAACAATATAAACACTGATTTTAGTAACTTTTCCAGAAAAAAATATAAACTTTTCAAGAACGAAATCTGAAAAATCACAATAACACACTTGTTTCAAACACGACAATGTTTGGTTTTAAACAAGGAAAAGAGCCAAAGCTCTGATACCACTTGTAGGTCCCATTTTTCCGGTGGATCGATAACGAAAACCTATCCTTGTTTATCACAAACACGGTAACGGGTGCGGAATCCCCGTGACGGTGCAAACCAAACACAGTGTAAAACACACCGTAACCAAAGATTCAATATCTATTGATTAGGGATGAGTACAAAATATACAAACAATGTTTTACAGACTCTCTCAAAGTCTCACAGCGCTCATCAGTTTCACACAGAAACTGTGAGGGGTATTTATACTAGACACAGACCAGACTATGACGAAATGGAAAGAGGACTCGACGAAACACTAAAGTCGACGAAACACATTCTGTTTCGTCGACATACACTAATCTAACATCTTGTTTCGTCGAGTTTTGTTAAAGCCCAAATTGAAAGTCAAAGTCCACTTCAAGTCTTCGGCCCAAAAGAAAAGAATCGGCCCAGATTACTTTCTGTTTAAATGTTTGCACAATTTCAACATAGGACAAAGGTTGGGACATCACCATGACATCACAATGATGATGTCATGGTGATGTGTAAACGGTACTTTGCTTGCGGCGCTCCGTGCTTCGCGTGTCGAACTCTGGGGCGCACGACTGAGGAATGTCGTGACGTCGGGCTTGAGTCAGACCTAACCGAGTCGAAACCAAGTCGAACCGAGCCGAGTCGAACCGAGCCGAGTCGCGTCCACACAAAGTGTATCAACATCTTTTTTTCTCAATAACTACCACTTTTGATGTGGCTTGGCAACTGAGTCAAATGGCTAAATCGAACCAGTCAATCAAATCCAGCCAAGTCACACTGCCCCCCGCCCCACGCTAGGCTCAATCCCTACGCCAGCGGGGCAACGTCATGGCCAACGGTACCCCGGTGTGGTCTAGACATCGTTTTTGGCATTCCGCCGCCCCAACCCACACCCGACACCCCGCGTTCTAATATAAATTATGAAACCACTAGTATATGTGATGTAACAACATTACTTAAAACCCTACTTTTTGTCTCTACTTATATGATTTTTCTATTTTTTGTAATTTAATAGAAACAATAACATTAAATATAGATACCAAAATAAAGTGGTACTCATCATTAGGTTAGGATATAATAGGAAGTTTTTTTGGCTAGCAAGGCTAGGAAGTAATCTTGACCATCAATTGATTTAATCAAGGGCTAAGATTAAATGAGTGAAATTAAAGAGAAGAAAAAAGTAGCGTGGGTTTGTGTAAGGGTATTCTAGTCAATACAGGACAATAGTTTCTCTCTCCTCCAATTCCCCCCATTTTTTAAACGCTAATAACTTTTTCATACGACATTATTTTTTTATAAAAATTGCACCAAAAAACGAGCGTTTTTTTATCTTTAAAACGAGTGTAGTATTGCTATATTTTCGAAAAAGTTTTTTCGAAAACCCAGTTGCGTAAAACGCAATGGAAAAAAACCGTAAAAATGACTTTTAAAACGCAATGCACCAAAAACACAAAGAAATGTCTTATCTGTAAAACGCAATGGCCAGAAAACACTTAAAAATGTCTTTTTTCTAAAACGCAATGGACTGAAAACACACAAAAATGTGTTTTACCTAAAACCCAATGCACAAAAAACACAAAGAAATGTCTTATTTCTAAAACGCAATGGCCAGAAAACACTTAAAAATGTCTTTTTTCTAAAACGCAATGGACTAAAAACACATAAAATGTGTTTTACCTAAAACGCAATGGACTAAAGACACTTCAAAAATGTGTTTTTGTAAAACGCAATGGCCAAAAAACATTTAAAACTGTCTTATTTCTAAAACGTAATGGCCAGAAAACACTTAAAAATGTCTTCTTTCTAAAACGCAATGGACTGAAAACACATAAAAATGTGTTTTACCTAAAACGCAATGGACTAAAAACACTTCAAAAATGTGTTTTTATAAAACGCAATGGCCAGAAAACACTTAAAACTGTCTTATTTCTAAAACGCAATGGCTAGAAAACACTTAAAATGTCTTTTTTCTAAAACGCAATGGACTGAAAACACATAAAAATATGTTTTACCTAAAACGCAATTGACTAAAAACACTTCAAAAATGTGTTTTTTCTAAAACGCAATAGCCAGAAAACACATAAAACTATCTTATATCTAAAACGCAATGGCTTAAAAACAGAAAAGAAAGTGTTCTCTCTAAAACGCAATGGACTTTATGTGTTTTACCTAAAACGCAATGACTAAAAACACTTCAAAAACTGTCTAAACCCGGAAGTAGGTGATCAAAAACTGTCTACGAAAATGAGCCAATTTCCTGAAAATTAAATTTTCTGATACAGTTTTATTAAAGCAATTTAATCAAAAAAAATTCTATGCACCAATTTTCTGATGCAGCTCGACCCCAGCCAGGGGCTCCGCCCCTTGGACCCTGCTCCCAGGGGCGCTTTCCCTGGACCCCCGCCAAGATCGTAAAACGCAATGACTCAATTCAAAAACCCATATCGTAAAAATGCAATTCAAGAATTTCTTACATGGATCGAAGTCGATTTCTTCAACGATTGACGAAATTTGAATGATAGAAACACTTATCAGCGATCGAATCGAACGGATCGAGTGATTCGCTTCAAAATCACAGGAAAAAATTGAGATATTGTATGAAGTTAAACTGGGTTTCTTCAAAAAAGTTGAAGAACACGTTGATTGGGTGTTTGAATCATTGATTGGTGATGAAAATCGCACTATAATGTAGTGATTATTGAGATAGAAAGTGAAGAAAAGGTTGAAGATGGTGGGTTTTGAAGTTACTGGGGAGAAGAAGGAAGAAGATTGGATACGATTGACTAAAATACCCTTCCTCTTTATTTTAAATTTTGCCACATGTCATGATCCTATTGCTTCCTATGATTCCTAGCCAAAATAAACTTCTTATTTGATCATCACCCATCATCATTAATCATTTTCCATAACCTAATTACAGATTCTTTGTTCCCCTTTATTTCCTCATACTCATGGACCCCACCTCATGGTTTGTTCATAACGTAATCAGTGAGCTTAGTGGGCTTTTTCTTTAGTCTTGAACTGGGCCTTGATCATTTGGGCTAGTCATAACAGATACTCTCCATTTATGATCATTTGGCCTTGATCATTTGGGCTTGTTTCATCTTCAATATGTAACTCTAGTTGCAAGTAGAATTTTTTTGCAAAAGTCGGGGCTTTGAACAAGGAAATAGTGTCTTTAGGTGGGCTTGAAAAATGTTTTCACGTTTAGGTAGTTCGCTGTTTGAAACAGCAAACTTCTACAAACTTTCTGAAAAAGTGTTGACGAATTTGAAAAAGGTCTGCCATGTATAATGTTCGCTGAATGAAAGTGTAAAACTAGAAGAAGTTCGCTGTTTCATGCTGCAAACTTAAAAAAGTTCGTTGTTTCATGCTGCAAACTTAAACAAATTCGCTGTTTCATATAGTGAACATAATATTGAAGTTCGCTATTTCATTAAGCAAACTTAAAGAAGTTTGCTGTTTTATTTAAAGAACATAAAGTAATTCGTTGTTTGATTTGGGAAAGTAATACAAGTTCGTTGTTTCATAAAGCAAACTTAAACAAGTTTATTGTTTGATGTAGAAAACTTAAACAAGTTTGTTGTTTGAATTATATAACTTAAAGAAGTTTGTTGTTTGATTTAGCAAACTTAAACAACTTTGCTGTTTGAATTATGTTCCGGGTTATATAATGTTGTTATACAAGAAATAAAACATTGATTTAAAATATGATTCTTTTCCTGCAATTGATGTGTTAATGCTATGTTCGGGAAAAAACCTGTTCCGGGTTCGAGTTTTCAGATATCGCACTTTAAGCAATGAAGCCTCTAAGATTATTCGGGACTTGTTTCAATATGATGTTTTTCTCAGTTTCAAAGTTTGTATACCTATTGAGAAAACCGTCCGTGGAGGAGAACAATCGTTCTCTGCCACCACCTTCTCACGTATGGTGTACAATAATAATGACTCAGCTGCTGTTATGGAGTTTCCTACTCAACGGCTGCTATTGAGTCTTCTAGTCAACAAAGATTTTGCCGCAAGTTTACCGCATGTAACTTGGAGATGAAAACGTGTTGATTAGATCCTATATTGTGTGTTCTATGGTTGTTGATTGTTGAGCCTTCACGTGGTCTCTGCCGCAAGTTTACCACATCTACTAAAATATAACGTGTTGTATTTTCTTTTCGTGTAACAGTTCACTATTAAAGTTGAAAAAAAAAAGTATACTTTTGATGTATACCTTATGTAGATCCTATGGTAATGTTTTTTAGTTATATTGTATGTTGTTTTCTTGTCAATGGTGCTCTTGGTGTGTAATGCGCTCTGTAAGTTGCAGACAGTATTGGTGAAACAAAGAGTTTGGTTTGGCTTTCAAAAAAAAAAAAAAAAAAAACTAACCGGATGCATTCATTTTAAACTTAAAGAAACAACTGTTAAAATATAATAAACAAAAACAATAGTGGCATGATTAAATATAATAAGTATTCAGTTAATTTTATTATTCAAGTTTAAAATACGGTAAAAATAAACATATTCTTTAAACCTATAAAATTAAATATTTGTGACTACATGGATTGTGTTCTGGTCCGTACTCTAAGCGCGTCAACTTAACAGATTACCACCAATACTTAAAACAAAGTCGAATACATAATTTCGACTAGTTGAACACATATACGTAATTTATCCACTTAAACGAGAAGCAATTATGGATGCTATAAGAAAATTTCGTAAGAAAATTCCTGGGTGCGCCGCTGCACCCACATCCCCCATAAGCCATATAATTAGCTACTACTTTATTTAAGTTTTTATAATATTATAATTAGCTACTACTTTATTTAAGTTTCATAATTAATATTTGTATTTTTCAACCCACATGATGGTGAGCTCTACCAAATATATGGGTCCTCACCATTATAAATACCCATAGGATTAGGGTGTCAACCCACACCACACCAATATTCAACAAGTCATCCTAACCATTTCCCTTTATTACTTCATGGATTCTTTTCGGCCATACCTTGTAAGACTTTACTGGGATGGTGTATTTTCATTTGTAAACGGGGTTGTTTAGTATGACCAATCCATGCTAACAACCTCATTCATTATGCGACATAAAGTGGCTTATCACGAATTGGTTGATTCAATCTGTAATCATGTTCAACTCCAGAAAGAATCGGTTAGCCTTTCATTGTTACTAGGGTACACATGTCAAGACACATCTCAGACAACACAAAATTTTCAATGAAGATGGCGTTGAAATGCTGCACTTTTTAGCCAGAGTTTCAGAAGGCAACTTCGTTGCCAAGATGTATGTTCAATGGGAGGTAGTTAATCCCGTCCATCATATGAGTTTTACAAATCTTCTGCATGGCATTACACAACGTAATGTTGTTGAAACCCAGTTATCTGATGATAATGACGAAGGAGATAGGCAAACAACACAAGAACACCACTTCATGCTGATGTGCTAAAAGTAGTTTAATTAAAACAACTAAAATTAACCTAAATCTAGACTCAAAGTAATACTCTAGACTCTCTAAACTCGACTAAACTACTAATCGGCAAGTGAACCGGTCGACTCTAGTAAAGCTAAGTAAGTCCGGAAATCGAACCCACGAGACTCTAATTAATTACGCTAATTACTTTATTTAGACGGACTCTGACACTAAACTTAACTATTTTTATGTTTTAGGGGGGGGAGGGTTTCTAAAAAGCCTAAGAATTTAATTAAAGCTAACTTAATTAACTAAGCTAACTAACGAATTACTGCGAACTTCTTTCAGATGACGAAAACACTACCTAGACAGGAATCCTGATTGCTTTAAGTTAAGATCATATTTGGAAGTTGTCTCCTATGGAACCGGGATCTTAATATTCTCACCTCTCGGGAAATCTAAGGACCCCTAACCCTTCTCAAGAGCGCGCTATGATCCCCTAAAGGTTGTTAAATTACCGGTTATTAGACTCCTTTGCAAGACATCTAATGGATTTATAAAAGTATCCTATAAGGCTCACTCCCTGTCGAGATCTAAACCTAGGATAGACTTGTTTTCTCAGTTAGACTTGCTAGACAGCAGCCAAAATGTTTACTTCTTAAGAAGGACCCACCTTACGGTTTAATCACTTAAACCTAGCAATAATCTCGCACCTTGCAGCTATTGATGATTAGTAGAACACTTGATTTTATAAGATTACCAATTATTACTTCTAAGGTTAGTTATGTAATTTCACCTTAAAGAGTTCAAGATTTATTATGTGATATAGACACTCACCTAAATCTAAAACCCTAGTATGACTCTATTGTGTGATAAAGACCGTCACCAAGAATCATACGAAGCAATAGTTAATATTCAAACAATATCAAGCACGCATATACATCTAACCGATAGAACAAATCGTTTACAGTTCATAAATAATCCATAGCTTCCATAAATCCAAAATATAATCAAAACAATAGCAATCAATCATCCATGTCTAGGTAGTTACAAAGATTTAGCCAAGAATAGTCATGAAAAACATCAAAATCCAAGTATTAACGAAAACACAAAACATGATGGTAAAGAAATACGAAAGTAAAGACACCCGAATGATTCCCGCACTTCGTATCTTCAACCGGTAGCTCTCCGTGCTCAAAAACGCTTCAAAAGAACTCTGAAATTCATCCAAACTCTTCTCAATTCGTAATTAGGGTTTTGGAATGATTAATGATGATTTTATAGTAAACCCTGGTCAACAAACGAATAATTGCCGTCAACATACCCCGTCGCGTGGCGCGACGGGTAATGCTCTTCAGTGTCACGTAGCGCGACGTCATAAATTGCCAAATATTGTTATTTTAATCCTCACGGGGCGCGACAGGTAGAAGGGGTCCTTGTGGCGCGGCGCGAGGGCCCACTTTTCACAAAATGTCTCATTTTTTTTATCAGCTTCAGCATCCCAAATCTCCAGAATTTATTCTAACTCTGAAACTCAGTCAATTCCTCTTGGTTTTGCAACATTTTTAGCACCAACGGCCTGTAAAACGAGATTTGATCAAAGTAACGAAATTCTAAACAAAACTAAACTAAACGAATACGAAAACTGCACAAACTCTACATGATAAATGGATGTATTTTGCAATACATCAAATATCGCCACACTTACTCTTTTTTTGTCCTCGAAAAAGAATCTATGCATACGGAATCAGAGATGGATAAATACTCGGGTCAACGCTTATTTATACTTGTTAAAATCAAAACTTGTGTTAGCCGCGATTGCAAATATACTTGTCCCTTTAAACCCAACCCGATACTAAGCCCCTTATCATGCAAATTTAGTTCAAGTGCAGTCAATCTACTTAGGGTCTCACGCTAGAAGCCACAGTCCACTTAATCCCGCCTCAAGCTTATAGAACAAAGGGAACGATCACTGGACCAATTCCCAACCGTTTTATACCAAAATCAAGAGAATTTAAAATCCATTTTTTTTTATTTTTCTTTCTTTTCATCTCTCTTTTTTTTTCTTTCTTTTGAGCTTAGACGTTGCTTTACCTAACCCAGAGGCATTCCAGTTGTAGAGTCGTTATCCCCAACCAAGATTACAATAGGTGTCGGTAATTTTTTTGCAATTTCAATTTCACACATCCTAGAGGTATTCCGGTTGTAGAGTCACTATCCCCAACCAAGATTACATGGGCCTGCGCTACTTTCCTTTAGTTTCTAGCTCATTTCTCTATTTTTTCCTTTTTTTTCATGATTAAAAATTCTAACGATTTTGACTTATAACGGCATCCTTTATACTCTTATTAGCGGTTTCAATTTCCCATTTTTCCCAGATGAAAACCCACTAGTAGACCGACAATTAAGGTAATATTAAATCAAAGGGACCTAAAACCAAACCGGGCCTTTCACATATCCCAAACTAGACACAAGCTCGACTTAATTAATCTCATATTATTATTATTTGATCCTGAACAAAAATCCATCTTTTCTATCATTTTCCGTATTAATTCTGCAAACTTCTTTATTCAAAAGACATTTTCTGATTTTTTCATTTTTTTTTTTTTGGATTTTTCATATTTATGACTCGATTACTACTACTATTTACATGTATTCCATCCCCACACTTAAAGATTGCATTGTCCCTAATGCAAGGATGAACCATACTAAACTACCTAAATTACCACTATCAAAGCAAACAAAATACCTAAATATCGAATAAAATAAAAACGAATATACAAAATATACAAGTGGAAAATGACTTAGCTGATATGTGAGACTGTCAATGTGGGAGTCGTTTCCACATAAGCCCTCCAATCCGAACGCGCTCAGCAAACAACTCCTAATCGGACACGCGAACGAAAGCGGCAACAAACATCAACCTATCAAACATCATCACCAAAGACTACCAAAAGATAACATATATGATAATAAGTATCAGTTTCAAACACAAACCATACCAACCATCCCAGCCGACCTGTTTAAACGTATCCAAATTATAAGTACAAACCAAAATATGAGGATCAAAACAACATAAAAATAAAAACAAAAGATATCAAATCAGCTCCTGCTGTGTCCTCGTCATCCCCACACTATTCATCACCACTCGCGCTTTCTTCCTCCTCAGATTCACTATTATCCCATCCGCCTGCTCCAGAACTACCCTCTCCAAACACAGTAAACGCGGGAGCCGGATCATCCATCACTCCTGCACCAACCGGTCCACCCTGTGCACCCGGTTGGAAGAAATCCAGTATCACCATACTCATCCTGCTCATGATATACCTGAGGGCCCCCTCCTGCCTATCTTGCCCAGTCTGAATCATATGCTCCAGCATATCAAACCTCTGCTCCACATAGCCAGATAAGGACTGCAAAGTAAGCTGCTCCGGAGGCGGTTGTCTACGAGGATACTGCGGCGCTGGCCTCTCGTGTCGCTGCGGTGGGCGCTGGCAATGAGTGGGATCAATCTGCATCATGACATCCTTAGTTGGATGTCCCTCAGGTGGCTGTACCAGCGGCCCCTACCTAATCGGCTCTCAACTGTAAGGCTCAGTATAAGAAACGATCCCTGCCTGCTGCAACTCCCTCATACCAAAAATCACCGTCTTCGGTCCTTCATGTAAAAACCTGGGCTTATACTTGTCAAACACCCCTAAATTCAATGCAAGACGTGTGATATACGGACCCATATCCAATGCAGCTCGGTGACCTCCTCTACGTCCTCTGCTAAACGAATCAGCTAACATTGTCGCCAAATTCATCTCTCTCCTTTCCACCCGACACATCAGAATAAACAACTCGATCCAATTTGCCTTATTCTTACCCGATTTCCACCCAGCAAAGTAGTCGACAATATTTTCAACACATATCTATATACCGGATTACGAACCGAAGTAATCAGGTTCGTCACTGTAAAGGGGTGGTCGGAAATGGTGCTCCAGAAACGGCGTAGCTCTGCTGCTCCAACACTGTGCTCTCTATCCGTAGAGTACGCCCCTCTCAGACTAGTAATAAAACCGGGCTGCTGAACCTCCTCAAGAGTATAGAAACCAGAAGCAACCGCAAACCGAGCCATGTTCATCTCAAACACTTTCCTACCCAAACTAAATGATACCGCTTTAGTATCATCAAATTTTCCTTCTTTATGCTTCCACGTACTATGGAACTCCAACACTAACTCCTCATACTGATCTAAAGCACAATCCATCATCATTCTCAACTTCGGACCCAAGAGATCCAACACCTCCTGCCTATAACCTATCTCATCTAACCATCCGCAGTCGATGGTCCTATGCTGCAACAGATCAGTATCCTTCAGCTTATCATATTTCTTCCATTCATTTGTATTCAACTCAAACTGTAGTATTGGGTGGTCAACTATGTTCTTAATTTTGCATGTCGGAATCCTTTCAGTAGAAGACCTATATATAATTTTTCCCAATCTCGGATCCTGAGCATCAATTTGTAACACTGGATGACCTGGCGGTCTCTGACCTGGCCCCCTTTTACGAGGCCTCTCACCGCCTCCTGATGAACTACCCGCAGCTGCCATATTTGCAAAATAAATATTCAACAAGACAAAACAGCCAGATAATCAGTAATCACATGCTATTTTTGGTATTTTTTATTTTTTATTTTTTTTTGAATTTTTGAAATTTTTTTCTAAAAATTAGAATAATCGTATAGCATTTCATTTGTGGTTTAATTATGAAAATAAGGTTGAATTAAAGAAAAACGGGTTACCTTCTACAAGATTGAGTACGGGCGAGCCTAATTAACTTGTACGTGCAAGTAAACCCAAGACCGACTAAACTAGACTCGACTAGACTAAAAATGACTAAAACGACACTCTAACTTGGAATCAATGTACACTACCCCATCTCGGCACCTTAATTGTCCTCAATTAAACTCTAGTGCCTATCAAACCAATATTGAAGTCCAACCTTGCTTAAAATCAGCTGTGTATTAGGTCAAAAACATAAAATTTAGCGTCGAAAAATTCCTCCTAGTTAAAGGAGGTTTTTATCTTTTGCAAAAATTCCGATTCAAAGTACAAGGTTGGAACTTTATGCATCAAAATACGACATACCAATCAACATTTAGCAATTCATCATTCAATCCCAACCCGACAATCAATTTCATCCATATATGCCACTAAAATCGCCTAAACATACTCAATACCCGAACTTGTCATATAATAAACATAATGTAAAGTTAACAAGCTCCAAAGCAGGCCCCAAACCAAACGCTCTGCACCCATGTATTAAACTAAAATAGCTTATACTTGATTTCGAAACGCAAGGTTTGAGCTTTATTTCCCAAGTAGTATCATAGCATTCAATCACTAACAAATCTAGATTGATAAACCAAACCACAACCACCCGCACCCATACCATGACAATGACACAACCGGACTCGACACGACTCGAACTAACTTGACTGGCCCGACAAACAAGACCACCAAAAACGACTCAACTAAACTCTAAAATGACTCAAAACACTAAGTATAGAAGAGTATAAACAAGAACACGTACCTTGATTCGCAAGAAATTTGCAAGAAAAGTTAAAAAAAATTGTGAATGGAGGTCCCAAATCGGAGCAATGCAGCGGTTAAGTGGTGATTTTCATTAGTGGGTTTTGTTAAGTGATGAAAACCGAACACAGGGGTGGAAAAATGGCGTGATATGGTGGTGAGACGGCTGAGATATGGTGGTGAGAGGTGTAATCGGCGATGGGGGGTTTGCTGGTAGGGTTTTGGTTTGTTTTGGGGAAGAAGGGACTGAAACAAGGGTTTTAATCGTTCAGCTATAAAGTCGCGTTACGCGACGATGGGATAGGGTGGTTGTGGCGCTACGCCACGGGTAGGTTCAATTTAAGGGTTCAATTGAGGGGGTCGCGTGACGCGACAAGAAGGGATCATTGTGGTCGCGCGACGCGACGGAAAGGTTCAAGTGCTGATGTTGGACTTTGGTGTGGTGTCACGCGAGAGAGAGATATGTTTGTTGTGGCGTGACGCGATAGGCCATTTTTAACAGAAAGATGCGTAAAAATTCTTGTTTCATGCCTTAGAATTTTTTTCTAAGTGTTACCCAACTATCCCAAAACCATCCCAATTTTTTTTTCTAACACTGGGACTTACCTGGAATGTTGTTTTCTTCGCAAATTCAGCTCCTCGTTGAACGTGATTCCTGCAAAATACTCAAACACACAAAACGAAGACACGACATACTACGAAAAACTACCGTTAGCTACGAAAAGACTCAAAAACGACACGAAACAAGTTGTACATATTCTACACTTGAGATTGCTCTCAAGACTCTAAATGGTGATGTTCGGAATATCTTCGAGAGGAGTTTCCTCCTTCTCGGTGTTGTCAATCGGCCCTCCTAAATAATGCTTTAGACGATGGCCATTTACTTTCCATGAATTGTCACTCACTTTATCGTATAGCTCAACCGCACCATGCAGAAACACTTCTTTCACAGCATACGGTCCTGTCCACTTCGACTTCAATTTTCCGTGAAACAATTTAAACCTCGAATTGTAAAGGAGCACTTTATCACCAACTTTAAATTCCTTCAACCCTTTAAGCTTTCGATCATGCAACGCCTTCGTTTTCTCCTTGATACTCCAAGAACGCTCATACTCTGCATCTCTAAGGGCTTCTAACTCATGGATTTGGAAATATCTTCTCCTAGCCGCGGGAGTAAGATCTAAATTCACGGTTTTAAGAGCCCAATACGCTCGGTGCTCCAATTCAACCGGGAGATGGCAAGCTTTGCCATAGACTATCATAAACGGTGTGGTCCCTAAAGGTGTTTTGTAGGCAGTACAGAATGCCCACAAAGCATCATCAAGCTTGTCCGACCAATGCTTACGACTTTTTCCAACCGTTTTAACAAGAATTTTCTTCACTCCCCTATTCGCATTTTCTACTTGACCGTTTGTTTGTGGATGATACGCGGTAGACAAACGGTGAGTAACTCCATACCTCTCTAATGCTTTCTCCATCACGGCATTACAAAAGTGTGTTCCTCGGTCACTAATAAGGGCTTTAGGAGTACCGAATCGCGTGAACAACTTCTTCAAGAATCTCACCACCACTCGGGCGTCGTTAGTAGGCAAAGCTTGAGCTTCCACCCACTTCGAAACGTAGTCGATCGCCACGAGGATGTACCTATTCCCACTCGAAGGAGGGAAAGGTCCCATGAAATCAATGCCCCAAACGTCAAAAATTTCGAGTACTTGAATGGGGTTTTGGGGCATTTCGTTCTTGGATGAGATGTTGCCGGTACGTTGGCAAGCATCGCAAGTCCTAACAAATTCTTGAGCATCCTCATATACCGTAGGCCAAATAAACCTCAATCGTAGACTTTGTGTGCGGTGGTGTGTGCACCATGATGACCTCCCGTCAACCCCTCATGCACATGCACATGCCTAAGAATATCTACGCCCTCCTCCTTGCTAACACACCTCCTAAGTACACGGTCACCTCCTATCCTAAAAAGGTAAGGATCATCCCATATGTACTTTCTAGCATCCCTAATCAACTTCCTCTTTTGTTGAGCATTCATATCTTGCATCACATCTTCGTTCGCAAGATAATTCGCTAGATCACTAAACCAAGGTAGCCCCTCATTCTCCGCCGTAACAAAATCTATAGACTCATGAGGTTATCGATCTCCTATCGCCTCCTCACGAATCTCTTCCCTATTCGGATCCTCTAAACGCGAAAGGTGATCCACCGCTATGTTTTCCGCTCCTTTCTTATCCCTAATCTCTATGTCAAACTTGGAAAGGAGTAGAATCCAACGGATAAGACGGGGCTTAGCATCTTTCTTTTGGAAAAGATAGCACAAAGCTATAACAACCCTCCTAAAATAATTTCGACACCCTAATATATTTTAAAATATTCCTATATGTCTCAAAATATACCCCGTAGATGAAAACTGAGCCCAAACATCCATACATAATTAAAAATTAAATAAAAACAAAATTAAAAGGGGTCGTCGCGGGGCGCGAAGACCTTAGTCGTCTTCTACGCGGGCCGCGACAGCTTGTCTACAAGGCGAAGCCCGGTGACGACACGTGTCACCACTCGTGTCATGCCTAGTCGTGAGTCAGCCAAGCTAGGGCCTACCCTAGCTGGCCTTGCGGTCCGCGAAGGCCCTGAAGGATTGCTATGCGGGGCGCGAAAAGGTCGGAGATCAGCCCTATAAATTGCTTTGAGCGGCCTTCAGTTTACGTCGCTCAAAATCTTTCTTTCTCTCTCAATTTGTTTGTAGTCAAAGTAATTTCTGGGCATAATACCCCCTAATTAATGAAGTTCTGCCCCGTTGTAAGTATTATAACCCCGGTTACGTATTAGATACGCTGCCCAATTGATCCAGGGTTCCGTAATGGCTTTCGTGGTTCTGCCCGACGTAGTCATTGGAATGCCGTCTCGGGGAGGGTATTGCTAATGTAAATATTGGGTTATTATACTAACACATGTACATTTGTGTAATTAATAGATAATCACCAAGAAACCCTTAAAGGAAACCCTAAGACAGCAATGTGAGTAATCTCCTTTTTGCAAACTGTTTTTACAAAACCTTAAATAATTTACAATGTGATTAGCAGTGATTGAGTCTTTGTAATTCTTCAATTACTGCCGGTATGTTGGGGTTATGTATACAAAATGTGGAACACGTTACCATTGGATAAAGAGTTAGCCAATGGGTAATATGACCCACCAGTCAGGATTGACAGTACTGAATGAGTAATTGTGTAGAAATAAACATTGTAATAGCTCTCAATACTGTTAAAAGATAAAACTCTTCTTGATTAAACAGGGATTCACTCACCAGTATTTCCCACTGACAAAATGTTTTTAAACGCGTTTCAGGTTACAAAATGTGAAAGCCAAGTAGAAGCCAGCTGGATAGCACTGAAGGCTTGGAAAAGTGGCTATAAAAGTTACCTAAATAAAAGAAGATGTTTTATTCAATAAAATAGGGATTTTCCCTATGAAAATGTTTGTAATGAAAACTTGGGTTTTATCCCAATATGTTTAATGTTATAAAAACATGGTATTTACTCTGATAAAGTATTTCCTAGCTACGGTCCTGATGTAATTTCCGTTGCCAAAATGATAAACACCGATACCACCAAAACTGGTCTCGCGGCTGCCCGTTCCCGGGACAGATAGGGGACGGGGGTTGCGACAGAAGGTGGTATCAGAGCTAAGCCACTGATTCAGCCACAGAAGTGTTCTACTGACACCAAGATATTATTCAAATTGTTAGGAAATTAATTACGGAAATACGTGCATATCTGTATTTTATTGTTATTGTTATTTGACTATTTGTTAGTTTACAGTATAAGCGATCAAGGACCCTCCGACGCTTATCGTCAGTTTTCCGGCTCACCTAGAAGCGAAGGCACCTCTTCACAGCCTGCCCTCTCAGGGTATTCAGCTGACAATGAAGATGGGATATTCGTGTTTAAGGCTCAGTCTGAAGAGCCATTCCCTCAGAAAAAGAGAGGATGGTTCAGTAGGGGAGCACATGAGCGTAGGAAGAGAATGAAAAAGTTACAACAGCAACGAGTGCTAGCAGTCGCTAAAAGAGAAACTGATGCCCACACCAAAGACATGCTTAATAGGAGTTTAGAAAACTTCCATATTTTAGCATCCACAGCTGTCGATCCAAACCTGGAACAACTAGTAGCCCCTCAACCATTACCCTTGTTTCCCACCCAGCCAATGGAGATTGAAAACAACCCAGAAAACCAAATCCAAATGCATGATTTCAATCCATAGGAGATACCTAGGGTACCAACACCCAATCCCTTAGATCTAGACTACAACCCGTGGTTCGATGATCAAAGGGATTATGTGCAACGCTACCACCTAACAGACGAACCCATGCCAAACCTAGCAGCTTACCCAGGTCTGGACCCTCTAGATCCCTACTATGATAATGATGAATACATTAGGGAAATTCTAGAGAATCCGTATCCTTAGGAAGAACCCATGCCACAGTACCCAGATCCAGTACCAGCACCTGCACCCCCCAATGAGTGCAGAAAATGTGCAAGAACTCCGAACTTTCGGAGAAGAGATTTTAGAAAATAGCGAGAGAATGAGACAGGTTGGAGAACGACTCGTTTGTAAGTACGACGAGCGTAATATGAAGTTCTGGATGAACCCATATCAGTGAAGGCGATGGAGGAGATAGTAATAATAATATAATAATATATAATATGTGTAATAATAATAATATATTGTAGTATAGACCACCTCATGGTTAATGATGCATAGTAGTATTGTAATTTTAAATTCCAGTATCGGTTTGTATTAGATCCATACTATAAGAAAGAGTAAGTCGCAAAGCTCGACGCTTTTGATCAATATGTGTGTTGTGTGATTGTTTACCTTAAAATATTATTTTGTGATATTAATAATGGGCAAATGTTTAAAATTCAGATGGACAACGAAGTGAACCAGGAAAACCAGAATAATGATAACCAGAGTAACAATAACCCGGATAACGGAAACCAAGTGGATAATAGTGCCATGCAACACATAGTGGCACAAGGGATAATAGATGCGATGCCATATATTATCAAAATGGTTAAGGAAGCAGAAAATAAAAGTAAACGTGATAGTAAACGACAAACTAAACCTGAACACAGCGTAAACAATGGACCCATAATTCAAGTGCCCATTCCCAAAAGAAGAAGAACCATGTCTTATGGTTGTTCTTATAAAGAATTCTGGTCTTGTAAACCAATGGAATTCTCGGACAATGAAGGGGCCATTGCATCTCTACGCTGGATAGAAAAGACTGAGGTAGTCTTAAGAATAAGCAAATGCACGAAAGAGGATAAGATAATGTTTGCTTCCAATCTGTTTAAGAACTCAACCTTAGAATGGTGGAACACTATCCTCCAGTCTAGGGGAAGTGATAGAACTTACATTATGGAATGGGAGGAATTTAAAAACATGGTAGAAAGGAAATTTTTCCTTCCCAATGAAAAGGAACAGATAGCAAATAAATTCTTAAACATTAGGATGACTGGGATAGATAGTAAGGGTTATACTACATTATTCTTTGAATATGCTCGAATAGTGCCAACCCTTGCATCACCTGAACCAGTATTAATCTCCCATTACATCTGGGGATTAACTGGGGAGATTAGGCATGTAGTCAAGGCAGCTAGACCCCAAACCATAGAAGAAGCCGTAGAACTAGCAAACACCTTGACAGATGAATTAGTCCATACGCGATAAGAGGATCAGAGGAGGAACCTAACCCATAAGTTTACCCAAGAATTCCGTTCTGGAAATTCTAACCGTGGGGAAAATGTAGGTTCTACTTCTGCACCCTATTGCAAGTATTGCAAAAGGAAGCATTCTGGACGATGCTCCATATACTGTAACTTCTGCAAAATATCTGGACACAAGGAGGAAGACTGCAGGAAGAATCCTAACAACAGGATATGCTACAACTGTAGAGAACAAGGTCATATCAAGCCGAACTGTCCAAAACTAGCTCCAGCCACGAACACCAAGAATACTAAAAATGCTAGAGCATTTGTTCTGACTGCAGAAGAAGCAAAGATGATCCCGGATGTGATCGCCGGTACGTTTTTAGTTAATGATGTTTTTGCTAAACTATTATTTGACTCTGGTGCGAACCAAAGTTTTATTAATACTTCATTTTGCAAACTTCTCAATCAACCATTAACTAAACTCCCACAAGAATGTCTAGTAGAGACAGCAAATGGGGAAACTATTAAGATTTCTGAAATCTTGCAGGGAGCAAGAATAGAATTTCTAAATCAGAAATTTATTGCAAACCTTTACCCAATGAATCTGGCAAGATTTGATGTTGTGTTAGGAATGGATTGGTTAATAGCCAATAAAGCCAGTATTTTTTGTGATCAAAAGTCAATCCAAGTAAATTCACCAAAGGGTGAAAAGATCACAATTAAAGGAAATAAACCCTCTAAATCCACAAAATTCATCTCTGTAATGAAAACAACAAGTTATATAAGAAAAGGGTCATTAGTGTATTTGATTTCTATAATCATTAACACTAAAGGAAAAGAATTAAAGGATATTCCAGTAGTATCCTAGTTTTCAGATGTATTTCCAGAAGAGTTACCAGGGCAACCTCCAGATAGAGAAGTTGAATTTAGAATCTATTTGATACTAGGAACAGCACCAATTGCCAAAGCACCTTACCGTTTGGCACCCGCAGAAATGCAGGAACTGAAGAAACAGTTTGATGAATTGTTGGAGAAAGGATTCATACAACCAAGCTCATCGCCATGGGGAGCACCGATCTTATTCGTCAAAAAGAAGGACGGATCAATGCATATGTGCATTGACTACCGTGAATTGAACAAAGTCACGATTAAGAATCGGTATCCATTGCCGAGAATCGACGATCTGTTCGACCAGTTACAAGGAGCACGATTTTTCTCAAAAATCGATTTACGATCAGGATATCATCAATTAAAGGTACAGGAAGAGGATATTCCTAAGACCGCTTTTAGAACAAGGTATGGCCATTATGAATTTACTGTCATGCCATTTGGTTTAACCAATGCCCTAGCTGCATTTGTGGACATGATGAACCGAATATGTAAGCCATATTTGGATAAATTCATAATTGTCTTTATAGATGATATTCTTATTTATTCTAAGAGCAAAGAGGAACATGCAAATCATCTGCACGCAATTCTAAGTTTATTAAGAAAAGAAAAGCTTTATGCTAAGCTTTCAAAGTGTGAGTTTTGGTTAGAACAGGTACAGTTTCTTGGACATTTACTCAATCATGAAGGAATTCATGTGGATCCCACCAAGATCGAGGCAATTACCAAATGGAAAACCCCTGAATCACCAACCGAGGTTAGAAGTTTCTTAGGATTGGCCGGTTATTATAGAAGATTTATTCGAGATTTTTCTAGAATAGCCATTCCCTTAACTAAGCTAACCTGTAAATCCGTTAAGTTTGAATGGGGACCAAAACAAGAAGAAGCCTTTAGAATTCTTAAGCAAAGATTAACCCATGCATCCATATTAGCATTACCAGAAGGAACTGAAGACTTTGTAGTCTATTGTGACGCTTCTAAGTTAGGTTATGGATGTGTGCTAATGCAACGTCAAAAGGTTATAGCTTACACCTCTAGACAACTTAAGAATCATGAAGAAAATTATTCAACCCATGATCTAGTATTAGGAGCCATAATTTTTGCCCTTAAAATTTGGAGACATTACCTATACGGTAGTAAGTTTACCATTTTTACCGACCATAAAAGTTTAAGGTATGCTTTCGGGCAAAAGGAGTTGAATATGAGACAAAGACGCTGGATGGAGATACTTAGTGATTATGATTGTAATATCCAGTACCATGCAGGAAAGGCAAACGTAGTAGCTGATGCTTTAAGTCGAAAGTATCATGAAAAGCCAAAAAGAGTACGTTCACTTAAACTAAATCTGCAAGTAGATTTAAATGAACAGATTAAAAAGGCACAAGAATCAGTAATCAAGGATGATACTGAAAAATTGAAAGGAATGATTAAAGAATTAGAAGAAGGAACAGATGGAATTTGGAGATTCCATAAGAAAAGAATGTGGATACCTAAATTAGGAAACCCACGCCACCGTATATTAGAAGAAGCCCATAAGTCTAAGTATACGATGCATCCTGGAAGTGATAAGATGTATCAGGATTTAAGAAAGAATTTTTGGTGGATAGGAATGAAAAAGGATATAGCAGCATATGTTGCAAAGTGTTTAACCTGTTCACAAGTCAAAGCTGAACATCAGAAACCCTTAGGTTTGTTGCAACAGTTAGAAATGCCAGTTTGGAAATGGGAATTGATACCAATGGATTTTGTTACTAAATTACCCAAAACAAGAAAAGGCAATGATACAATCTGGGTGATTGTAGACAGGCTAACTAAGTCAGCTCATTTCCTACCCATGAAGGAAACTTTCAGTATGGAACAATTAGCTAAATTATATGTAAATGAAATAGTTTCTTTACATGGAATTCCTCTATCAATTGTTTCTGACAGAGATAGTCGTTTTACCTCTCATTTTTGGACAAGTTTCCAAAAAGCAATGGGAACCAAGTTGAATCTAAGCACCGCTTATCATCCTCAAACGGACGGACAAAGTGAAAGGACAATTCAGACAATGGAGGACATGCTTAGAGCTTGTGTAATTGATTTCGGAGGTAATTGGGACGATCATTTACCATTGATAGAATTTTCTTATAATAACAGTTATCACACAAGTATTAATGCTGCACCATTCGAAGCACTTTATGGATGAAAGTGCCGAACTCCAGTCTGTTGGGCAGAAGTTGGAGAAAAGCAACTATCTGGACCTGAGATAGTACAAGAAACAACAGACAAGATCATTCAAGTCAAGGAACAACTGAAAGCAGCACGTGATCGACAAAAGAGTTATGCTGATAACAGACGAAAGCCGTTGGAATTTCAAGTAGGAGATAAAGTGTTATTAAAAGTCTCTCCTTGGAAAGGAGTGGTAAGATTCATCAAAAGGGGAAAGCTAATCCCTGGGTATGTTGGACCTTTTGAGATTATTAGAAGAATAGGACCTGTAGCCTATCAGCTACAACTGCCAGAGGAAATGGCTGGAATACATGATATATTTCACGTATCTAATCTCAAGAAATGCTTAGCTGATGAATCACTGATAGTACCTCTTAAGGATGTAGAGGTAAATGAACAACTTAAGTTTGTAAAGAAGCCTCTACAGATCGAAGACAGGAAAGTCAAGAACCTCAAGCACAAGAGATTAATTCTGGTCAAAGTAAAATGGAACTCCAAAAGAGGACCAGAATACACATGGGAGCTTGAATCAAAAATGCAAAGGAAATATCCACACTTATTCCAGTAGATCTCGAGGACGAGCTCTAAAACAAGGTGGGGAGGATATAACAACCCTCCTAAAATAATTTTGACACCCTAATATATTTTAAAATATTCCTATATGTCTCAAAATATACCCCATAGATGAAAACCGAGCCCAAACATCCATACATAATTAAAAATTAAATAAAAAACGAAATTTAAAGGGGTCGTCGCGGGGCGCGAAGACCTTAGTCGTCTTCTACGCGGGCAGCGACAGCTTGTCTACAAGGCGAAGCCCGGTGACGACACGTGTCACCACTTGTGTCAAGCCTAGTGGCGAGTCAGCCAAGCTAGGGCCTACCCTAGCTAGCCTCGCGGGCCGCGAAGGCCCTGAAGGATTGCAACGCGGGGCGCGACAAGGTCGGAGATCAGCCCTATAAATTGCTTTGAGCGGCCTTCAGTTTACGTCGCTCAAAATCTTTCTTTCTCTCTCAATTTGTTTATAGTCAAAGTAATTTTCGGGCATAATACCCCCCTAATTAACGAAGTTCTGCCCCGTTGTAAGTATTATAACCTCGGTTACGTATTAGATACGCTGCCCGATTGATCCAGGGTTCCGTAATGGCTGTCGTGGTTCTGCCCGACGTAGTCCTTGGAATGTCGTCTCGGGGAGGGTATTGCCAATGTAAATATTGGGTTATTATATTGGGTTATTATACTAACACATGTACATTTGTGTAATTAATAGATAATCACCAGTAAACCCTTAAAGGAAACCCTAAGACTGCAATGTGAGTAATCTCCTTTTGCAAACTGTTTTTACAAAACCTTAAATAATTTACAATGTGATTAGCAGTGATTGAGTCTTTGTAATTCTTCAATTACTGCCGGTATGTTGGGGTTTTGTATACAAAATGTGGAACATGTTACCATTGGACAAAGAGTTAGCCAATGGGTAATATGACCCACCAGTCAGGTTTGACAGTACTGAATGAGTAATTGTGTAGAAATAAACATTGTAATAACTCTCAATATTGTTAAAAGATAAAACTCTTCTTGATTAAACTGGGATTCACTCACCAGTATTTCCCACTGACAAAATGTTTTTAAACACGTTTCAGGTAACAAAATGTGAAAGCCAATAGAAGCCAGCTGGACAGCACTGAAGGCTTGGAAAAGTGGCTATAAAAGTTACCTAAATAAAAGAAGATGTTTTATTCAATAAAATAGGGATTTTCCCTATGAAAATGTTTGTAATGGAAACTTGGGTTTTATCCCAATATGTTTAATATTATAAAAGCGTGGTATTTACTCTGATAAAGTATTTCCTAACTACGGTCCTAATGTAATTTCCGCTGCCAAAATGATAAACACAGATACCACCAAAACTGGTCTCGCGGCCGCCCATCCCGGGACAGATAGGGGACCAGGGTTGCGACAAAAGCCGCATGATCAGTGAAAACTATGGTCTTGGAAAGCACAAGGTATGATCGGAACTTATCAAAAGCAAAGACAACGGATAAGAGTTCCTTTTCGGTAGTAGTGTAATTTTCTTGAACGTCATTGAGGATTTTACTCGCGTAGTAGATCGGGTGAAAGTGGTTCTCCCGTCTTTGACCCAAGACCGCCCCGACCGCATAGTCGCTCGCATCGCACATGAGTTCAAACGGTAAGCTCCAATTGGGGGATACAAGAATGGGTGCACTCACGAGTTTCTCTTTAAGGAAGTCGAACGCTTTAAGACACTCTTCATCAAAGACAAATAGGACGTCTTTCTCGAGGAGTCGAGTCATGGGACGAGTAATTTTGGAAAAATCCTTAATAAAGCGCCTACAAAAACCCGCATGACCTAAGAAACTACGGATGGACTTGACACTAGTCGATGGAGGAAGCCTACGAATAGTATCTATCTTGGCTCTATCTACCTCTATCTCGGCTCTAGAAATCTTATGCCCTAAGACTACCCCCTCCGTGACCATGAAGTGACACTTTTCCCAATTAAGCATCAACTTCGTCTCAACGCACCTCTTCATCATCCTTGCCAAATTCTCTAAACAATGATCAAACGAATCACCGTAAACCGAGAAGTCATCCATAAAGACCTCCATAGAACTCTCAACCATGTCTTGAAAGATCGATATCATGCACCGTTGGAATGTAGCCAGAGCGTTACATAGCCCAAAAGGAATGCGTCGGTACGCATATGTGCGGTAGGGACATGTAAACGTCGTCTTTTCTTGGTCTTCCGGAGCGATAGGGATTTAGAAATAACCGGAAAAACCATCAAGGAAACAATAGAATTGTTTCCCCGCAAGATGCTCAAGCATTTGTTCGATGAAAGGAAACGGTAAGTGGTCCTTCTGGGTGGCGTCATTGAGCTTGCGGTAGTCAATACACACACGCCAACCGGTAACCGTACGAAAAGGGATAAGCTCATTTTTCTCATTAACAACAACGGTCATCCCCCCCTTTTTGAGGACAACTTGAGTAGGGCTCACCCATGAAGATTCGGACATGGGGTAAATCAAACCGGCTTCCATAAGCTTCAATACTTCTTTTCTAACAACCTCTTTCATGTTAGGATTTAAACACCTTTGAGGTTGCACCACCGGTTTAAATTCATCCTCCATAAGAATACGGTGGGTACAAAAGGTGGGGCTAATTCCCTTGATATCGGACAATTTCCAAGCAATCGCATCCTTATGCTCCTTTAGCACCTCAACTAACTTTCTCTTCTCCTCCTCCGTCAATCTAGATGAGATAATGACGGGCATACTAGAATTTTCTCCTAAGAAGACGTACTCTAGGTGGGACGGGAGAACCTTAAGCTCTAAAGATAGAGTATCTACGGGTGTGCTCTCACTCTCCTCCCGAACCTCACATAGCTCTAGGGTTTCGGGAACCCAAGACGAATCTACCTCCTCACCCTCATCAACAACCTCATCCTCAACTACTCCCTCACTAACTAGATCGGCCCCACTAATGAAATCTAGTCACCTATCAACGCATGAGATGAACGAATCTAGGAAGTAAACGGAGTGGCATGCACCGCTAGAATCATCGCTACCACTAGGATGTTGCATGGCTTTATCTATCTCAAAGGTAACTATCTCATCGCCCGCTCTAAGTGAAATCTTACCGTCAATGACGTCGATGACAGCCTGTGCGATTCGAAGGAAAGGACGGCCAAGAATGATCGAGACTCTCTCATCAGCCTCCATGTCTAAGACCACGAAATCTACGGGAAACACAAATTTATCTACCTTCACAAGCAAGTTCTCTATGACTCCATGATGTGCTAAAAGTGGTCAAATAAATATAAACTAAATTAACCCTAAATTAGAAACCTAAATTTTAGATTTATAAAACTAAGACTCTCTAATCTAGACCACACAACCGGCAAGTGTACCGGTCAATGCAGTATAGCCTAAGTAAGTCCGAGTATCGAACCCAAGAGACTCTCTAAATACGTTTACGACTCTATTTAGACTTAGACTGACACAGACTCTAACTGTTTTTATATTTGGGGGGGGGGGGGTTCTAAATATCCTAGGAATTGCAATTAAATTAAACTAATTAACTAGACTAACTAGACGCGACTTTGGATGGAGACTTAACTCAGTGGTGATGAAGACTACCTAGGCTAGACTCATGTTCAACTAGGAATGGATTTCTATTCGAAATTAATGTGGTATGGAACCGGGATCTTTTAATGCTAAACCCTAAGAAATCCCTACTAAGACCTCCCGACCCTTCTCAGGAAGAAACTTGTGAGACTCTACAAGGCTGTTACGACTACCGGTTGTTAGATTTCCTTACAGTCCTCTAACTTCTTGAAAAGTGCCCTAATATGACAATCTACCTTACAGCGTGAAAGTCTAAGGCAACTATGGATTTTAACTTGGTTTAATAGACACGAGTATGATTAGGGAACTAAGACCGATTTCTTACAAAACCTAATCCTAGCAATATACCAAACCGAGACCTATTAATAACCTCGAGCCTTACAGCGACATGCTTAGTAGAATATCAAGTTTCAATAATCTTTTAATTACTGTTTCTAACGCTATTGATCAATTCACCCAAAAATTACCCAAACCCGTGAGATTAGATAATTAACACGAACCTATTCTATGAAAGACATTCATCAAGATTCATGTGAAACGAACAATTAATTCAAAATCAACACAAGATACGCATGTACACCAAATTAAAGATTACAAAGTCATTTACTTTCCAAGAAAACCCATAACCAACATTAATAACGAATAAAAATCCAAACTTTATCGAACAATCGTCATAGCCTAGGTAGTTTAAAGTTTCTAGCAAAGTATCATAGTCTTAAAAACAAATAAACAAGGTCTCAAACAAGAATTCATCGATATCAAACAAGAAAAATAGAAAACTAAAGAAATCGAGTAGCAAAACCCGTTAATCCCTTGCTCTCCAAGCTTCCCGCTCGATCCCGACAATTACGTAGCTTGATTTCTTGCCAAAAGATCCCCTGATGTGTGGCTGATGTCTGGTTGCGTATTGCTGATTATTCTCCTCAACAACAAAATAAATGAATGGCCTCAGCCTATGCTTCGTAATAATGGGCCGTCACCCCCAATTAATTCATGAATAGGTATTGCTTTGATGAATATTAATATCCCTCATGTATTGCTCGTATGGATTGTTGCTTAGGCCCAATAGCATAAAGCAGTAGCCTTTTCCTATTATAATTCATCCAACATGCTTAGTCTCTTGGCCCAAAATCAAATTTCTACGTAGACATGCATGTACTGCGGCCCCACTTTCCATATGGCTGCCTCCTAATTCTTTTCTAATTCAAATTCGTCCAAAATATCTTATGTGTCAGAGACTTTTTTCATAATAATAATATATATAAATTGGCCTTTTGCTTTAGATAATATAAAGATAACTGGGCTCGGCCCAATCAAAGAAAATAGAGCCAATTTTAATTCGGTCCCTGGTATCCCACTCTGCCCAACTGGCTGGTCATTTCCATATTACTCGTTTTTGCTCAATTTGCACCATCTGGCCCAACACAAAATAATATAATATAACACTAAAACTAAATAAAAATAAATAAAACCTATACAATAATTATACAATTTACAAGGGACAAATATGTGTATTTTACCCCACATCAAATATCCCCACACTTAACCTTTTTTCGTCCCCGAAAAAGAATTATGCAAAACGGGACAAAAGCTTAGTTACTTATTAAAATCGAAACTTGTGTTAGCCGCGATTGCAAGTATTTGTGTCCGCTTAAACCCAAACCCGGTTCCAAGCCCTTATCATGCAATTTAGTTCAAATGCGGTCAATCTACCTAGGGTCTCATGCTAAGAATCGCAAGTCCACCTAATCCCCCCTCAAGCTTATAGGACAAAACGAACAACCACTGGGCTATTTCCTAACCGTTTTATACCAAGATCAAGAGAGTTTAAAATCAAATCTTTTCTTTTTTTTTTCTTTTTTTCTTTCTTTCTTTCTTTTGAGCTTAGACATTACTTTACCTAACCCAGAGGCATTCCGGCTGTAGAGTCGCTATCCTCAACCAAGATTACAATAGGCGTCGGTACTTTTTACTTGCAAGTTCGATTTCACACATCCTAGAGGTATCCCGGTTGTAGAGTCGCTATCCCCAACCAAGATTACATAGGCATGCGCTACTTTCCTTTAGTTTCTAGCTCCTTTATTTTTATTTTATTGTTTTTTTTCTCTTTCACCGAGATATGAAAAGAAACTCTAACGATCTTAACTTATAATGGCATCCCTTATACTATTATTGGCGGTTTCAATTTCCCCACTTTCCCTAGATGAGAACCCACTAGTAGACCAACAATTAGGTATATTTAAGATCAAAAGAACCTAGAACCGAATCGAGCCTACCCGCACATCCCAAACTAGACACAAGCTCAATTATATTATCTCATATTATTATTTGAACCCGAACAAAAACCCGACTTTTCTATCATTTTCCGTATTAATTTGCAAACTTCATATTTCAAAAGACATTTTCTAAATTTTCAACTTTTTTTTTTTTTTGAATTTTTCAAATTTTTAATTTTTTTTTTTTGTATTTTTCGACTTTTTATGACTCAAAACTCAAAACTTACTAGACACTAAACGATAGTTTCTCATCCCCACACTTAAACTCTACATTGCCCTCAATGTAGGATGGAAACTGATTCAAAAGACTAAAAATAAATAAGAAATAAAAGACAAAGGGCATAAATGGAAAGGACTTAGCTGGTTAATAACGCGTAAGCTCCGAAACTCTCGTCCAATCCAGCTCGATCGTATAGCATTTCGGTCGCGATCAGCTTTGACTCTAACTGGTATGCTTAGTAAATGCCTGATATCTGATAAGCAGCTCCAAAATCACCCGAATGGAGATTGAGTACGGGTGGTACGATTCAAACCTGCATAAACAAAAACAAGCAAAAACCAAAGCAGCACTGACTCGACACAAAAGACCGACTCAAAAACTACTAATTTAGACTCATGGTACAAAATAAACGACTCAACGCCACAAACTATCGAAAATACACCGAATATATATAAAATTACAAAACTCTACAAAACCTCCACACACTTGAATTTAATCAGGAGGCTTCTCTTTGATCAGGACCCTATCTAACCCGTTTAATTCCACCCGATCCTCAAAAATAATTAAAAATTTATTGGTGGAATAACAAAATATTTTAAAATTCTTAAACAGGTCAGACCACCAGAATTTATACTTACCTGGAAGAAACCGAATGCATGACATGTAATGCGAAGACTGGTCGTGCGTGAACGGCTCCTTCATCTCCATCTTATATAAACCTTCGATCCTCTTTCGATTTCGATCATTTCTCTTTCTTTTCTTTGCCCTCTCCCTTGGTTTTGTTGATTTTGAAGTTTCATTTATCACTAATACCACAAGCCAGCTATGGTGCTCTTCCTTTACCACCATTTCTTCAGTCAGATCCCCACACTGAACTTTTTCATCTGGTGTAGGTTCAAACATCTTTGTCGATTCACCTTCAAGCAATGCCTCCAAACATGCAATATCACCAAGATGATCAAATTCTTCTACTTCTTCGTAAACCGGTAAACCTTTTAAGTCCTCGCTAAACTCATCAGCCTCCTCATCTTCATCAAACATCCAACCAGTGGAATCCCCCAATTCCACTTCTTCTTTAATTACTTCTTTCTTCACTAACGACCTCTGATACGCCGCCCATTCTTCTTCGTCTATCTCGTCATTAGAGTCACTCTAGTAATTAATAATTGGAACCTGTGGAACCGGAGGTGGGACTTCAGCGTCCATTTTCGTCTCCGTGACTGAAGTGATCTCTTCATCTGACCAATCCTCATATGGCAGCTTTTTCCCTTCCACATCATATGTATAGCTAGTCTTTGGGTGTTCTGATTGGGCTTTTTGCGCTTATTCCTCTTCTTTCAATCTCTTAGCAATGTCATCTACTGTACGTTGAAGATCTAATAGAGTAGATTGTTGGTCTAATATAGCAGTCTCTTGATTTTTATTTATTTGCTCTTGCTTTTTAGCGAAATTACCAAATTCGGTTAAAGTTTTATGTGTAGCCTGATCTCTCACCATTAACTGAGCAACCATCTCCTCAATCCTACCCCAAACAGCATCATCACCCCCATCAGAGTTGCTACCAGAATATTGTTCATAGTACTGACCCCCATTATACTGTGGTTGCTGACACGGATCATCGTAATATGGCCAATCATCATAAAAATGCAAAGAATACCCCTGTGAAAAATATGGTTGCGGTTGCACAAAAGGGTTAGCATAACATTGTGCAGAGGACCCCTCATATTGTGGGAAATTAACAGTAAAATGAGGTCCTCCACAAATTTCACACATATTTACAAGACTCAAGAAAAATAAAATAAAAACAAAACTAAAAGACACGGAGAAATAGACTCCTACGACTCAATATACAAAAGCAAGTAGCACGTATGATGTCAAACAAAGTCCAAACAAAGTAATTAACGCAATCGCCAAAGAGTCCCCGGCAACGGCGCCAAAAACTTACCAGGGTTTACTAAAAAGCCTAAAAATGCAAATAAAGATTAAACTAAATTAATTAGACTAACTAGACGCGACTTTGAATGGAGACTTGACTCAGTGGTGATGAAGACTACCTAGGCTAGACTCATGTTCAACTAGGAATGGATTTCTATTCGAAATTAATGTGGTATGGAACCGGGATCTTTTAATGCTAAACCCTAAGAAATCCCTACTAAGACCTCCCGACCCTTCTCAGGAAGAAACTTGTGAGACTCTACAAGGCTGTTACGACTACCGGTTGTTAGATTTCCTTAGAGTCCTCTAACTTCTTGAAAAGTGCCCTAATATGACAATCTACCTTACAGCGTGAAAGTCTAAGGCAACTATGGATTTTAACTTGGTTTAATAGACACGAGTATGATTAGGGAACTAAGACCGATTTCTTACAAAACCTAATCCTAGCAATATACCAAACCGAGACCTATTAATAACCTCGAGCCTTACAGCGACAAGATTAGTAGAATATCAAGTTTCAATAATCTTTTAATTACTGTTTCTAAGGCTATTGATCAATTCACCCAAAAATTACCCAAACCCATGAGATTAGATAATTAACACGAACCTATTCTACGAAATACATTCATCAAGATTCATGTGAAACGAACAATTAATTGAAAATCAACTCAAGATACGCATGTACACCAAATTAAAGATTACAAAGTCATTTACTTTCCAAGAAAACCCATAACCAACATTAATAACGAATAAAAATCCAAACTTTATCGAACAATCGTCATAGCCTAGGTAGTTTAAAGTTTCTAGCCAAGTATCAAAGTCTTAAAAACAAATAAACAAGGTCTCAAACAAGAATTCATCGATATCAAACAAGAAAAATAGAAAACTAAAGAAATCGAGTAGCAAAACCCGTTAATCCCTTGCTCTCCAAGCTTCCCGCTTGATCCCGACAATTCCATAGCTTGATTTCTTGCCAAAAGATCCCCTGATGTGTGGCTGATGTCTGGTTGTGTATTGTTGATTATTCTCCTCAGCAACAAAATAAATGAATGGCCTCAGCCTATGCTTCATAATAATGGGCCGTCACCCCCAATTAATTCATGAATAGGTATTGCTTCTGATGAATATTAATATCCCTCATGTATTGCTCGTATGGATTGTTGCTTAGGCCCAATAGCATAAAGTAGTAGCCTTTTCCTATTATAATTCATCCAACATGCTTAGTCTCTTGGCCCAAAATCAAATTTCTACGTAGACATGCATGTACTGCGGCCCCACTTTCCATATGGCTGCCTCCTAATTCTTTTCTAATTCAAATTCGTCCAAAATATCTTATGTGTCAGACACTTTTTTTCATAATAATAATATATATAAATTGGCCTTTTGCTTTAGATAATATAAAGATAACTGGGCTCAGCCCAATCAAAGAAAATAGCGCCAATTTTAATTCGGTCCCTGGTATCCCACTCTGCCCAACTGGCTGGTCATTTCCATATTACTCTTTTTTGCTCCATTTGCACTAGGATCTGGCCCAACACAAAATAATATAATATAACACTAAAACTAAATAAAAATAAATAAAACCTATACAATAATTATACAATTTACACGAGACAAATATGTGTATTTTACCCCACATCACTCCACTCCACGAGGATACTTAACCTATCGGTCGGCTAAGGACAAAGACATACGCGTGGGTGTAAGCTCTCCTAACCCTAGCTTCTCATAAAGAGAAAAAGGCATCAAATTGATGCTAGCACCTAAGTCCGCTAAGGCATGAGCGGGGGTAACGGCCCCCCCGAAGAAGAAAGGAAAGGTGAATGTACCCGGGTCGGTTAATTTCTCTGTCAGCTTATTTAAGACTACCGCGGAACAACCTCCGGTCAACGGGATGTTTGAAAGCTCACCTAACCTATCCTTACGTTTGAGAAGGTCCTTAAGGAATTTAGCGTATTTAGGCATGGACTGTAAGGCTTTGATGTAAGGAAGGTTGATTTTCAGTTGCTTGAACATTTCTAAGAATTACCCATATTCCTTAGCATACTTTTGATGCTTAAGGCGGGCGTGGTAGGGAACGCGAGAATGATCAACTAACGGTGAAGGCCTAACCCCTATGGGACATTTTTCAACACTCTTTTCTACTTGGAGCTCCTCGGTGTGTGCGGTACTTGCTGGGTCTAGCCTATGTTGCACCTTACCGGGAGCTTCCATCTCTATCTCTTCGTCTACCTCTTCCTCATCCTCTATCTCAACACTCTCTCTCACTACGGGTAGTAATGGCCTTGGCTGAATGGTTAACGGGGTCCGGGTAGGTATTTCCCGAAAACTAACCAACTGGGTTCTCTTGTAATTGTTTAGCTAAACCACCTATCATTCTTTGAAGGTCTAAAAGTGCGGATTGTTGATTTTTTTAGTTGAAGCTCTTGATTTTTATTAATTTGCTCTTTACTTTTAGCAAAATTACCAAATTCAGTTAAGGTTTCTTGTTTAGCTTGATCTCTAACCATCAATTGAGCAAACATCTCTTCAATCCTACTTAAACTACCATCTGAACCCTTTCCACTAGTCTGACCCTCCTGATTTGACCCCCCTCCAGAAAACTGTCCCCCTGAACCTGAACCACTAAACTGACCTCCTTGACCTGATCCCCCACTAGCAAATTGACCCCCTGAACCTGAACCACTACTAGAGTAAAAACCTGGCCCCCTATTTTGATACGAACCCGATGGAAAACCAGGAGGGTTACCAGAAGAGCGGAAACCACTGTTATTACCACTACCACGCCAGTTAAAGTTATAATTAGAATTATTATTAAACGGATGTCGCAACCCCCACCCCCTTATCTGTCTCGGGAACGGGCGGCCGCGAGACCAGTATTGGTGGTATCATTTGTTTATCATTTTGGCAGCGGAAATTTCATCAGGACCGTAGTTAGGAAATGTTTATCAGAGTAAAACCACCATATTTTATATTAATAATCACATGGCTAAAACCCAAGTTTCTTATTACAACATGTTTATAGGGATAAACCTTATTTTATTGAATTTAAAACATCGTCTTTTAGGTAACTGTTATAGCCACATTTTTCCAAGCCGTCAGTGCTCTCCAGCTGGCTTTCTTCTAATTGGCTTTTACATTTTGTTACCTGAAACGCGTTTTAAAAACATTTATTAGTTGGAAATACTGGTGAGTGAATCCCAGTTTAATCAAGAAGAATTTTATCAATTAACACAGTATTGAGAGCGATCACAATGTTTATTTCTACACAATTACTCATTCAGTATTGTCAATCCTGACTGGTGGGTTATATTACCCATTGGCGAACTCGTTGTCCAATGGTAACGTGTTCCACATTTTGTATACAAAAGCCCAACATACCGGCAGTAATTGAAGAACTACAAAGATTCAATCACTGCTTAATCACATTATAAAACATTTAAGGTTTTGTAAAACAATTTACAAAAAGGTTTACAAAAAGAGGATAAACTCACATTGTTGTCTTAGATTTCTTCTAAGGTTTCCTGGTGATTTATCTATAAATTACACAAATGTACATATGTTAGTATAATAACCCTTTATTTATATTAATGATACCCTCCCCTGAAACGACATTCCAACGACTACGTCAGGCAGAACCACGACAGCCGTTACGAAACCCTGGATCAATCGGGCAGCGTATCTAATACGTAACTGGGGTTATAATACTTACAACGGAGCAGAACTTCGTTAATTAGGGGGTATTATACCCGATTATAGTGCCTATTATGTAAAAAGTCGAGAGAGAAAATAAATATGAACGATCTGAATGAAGGCCCGATGCCCTCTATTTATAGGGCTGATTTTTCGTTTCCTCGCGGCCCGCGTAAGGTGAGACCTTTGGGTTACGCGGCCCGCGTAGTAGGGGTGTAGGGCTTACCTCCGTCAATTCAACCAGCTAGACTTGCCACGATGATGACACGTGGCGGCCTCGGGTGCGACCCTGACTTCTTGTTGTCGCGGCCCGCGTAAGCAGTAGCCAGACGCTACGCGGCCCGCGAGAGCCTATAAAATTTTGTTTTTAATTAATTTTTAATGACATTTCATATTTTGGGCTCGGTTTTCACATACGGGGTGTATTTTAAGACATATAGGGCTATTTAAAAATATATTAGGGTGTCAGAAAAAAAATTCAGGAGGGTTGTTATATCCTCCCCACCTTGTTTTAGAGCTCGTCCTCGAGGTCTATTGGAACAAGTGTGGATATTTCCTTTGCATTTCTGATTCAAGCTCCCATGTGTATTCTGGTCCTCTCTTGGAGTCCCACTTCACTTTGACCAGAACTAATCTCTTGTGCTTGAGGTTTTTTACTTTCCTGTCTTCAATTTGTAGAGGCCTCTCTACAAATTTTAACTGCTCATTTACCTCTATATTCTTAAGAGGTACTATTTGCGATTCATCAGCTAAACACTTCTTGAGATTAGATACATGAAATACATCATGTATTACTGCCATTTCCTCTGGCAGTTGTAGATGATAGGCTACAGGTCCTATTCTTCTAATAATCTCAAAAGGTCCAAAATACCTGGGGCTTAGCTTTCCCCTTTTTATGAACCTTACCACTCCTTTCCAAGGAGAGACTTTTAAAAACACTTTATCTCCTACTTGAAATTCCAACGGCTTTCGTCTGTTATCAGCATAACTCTTTTGTTGATCACGTGCTGCTTTCAGTCGTTCCTTGACTTGAATGATTTTGTTAGTTGTTTCTTGTACTATCTCAGGTCCAGATAGTTGCTTTTCTCCAACTTCTGCCCAACAGATTGGAGTTCGGCACTTTCGTCCATAAAGTGCTTCAAATTGTGCAGCATTGATGCTTGTGTGATAACTATTATTATAAGAAAATTCTATCAATGGTAAATGATCGTCCCAATTACCTCCGAAATCAATTACACAAGCTCTAAGCATGTCCTCCATTGTCTGAATTGTCCTTTCACTTTGTCCGTCTGTTTGAGGGTGATAGGTTGTGCTTAGATTTAACTTAGTTCCCATTGCTTTTTGGAAACTTGTCCAAAAATGAGAGGTAAAACGACTATCTCTGTCAGAAACAATTGATAGAGGAATTCCATGTAAAGAAACTACTTCATTTACATACAATTTAGCTAATTGTTCCATATCAAAAGTTTCCTTCATCGGTAGGAAATGAGCTGACTTGGTTAACCTGTCTACAATCACCCAGATTGTATCATTACCTTTCCTAGTTTTGGGTAATTTAGTAACAAAATCCATTGTTATTAATTCCCATTTCCAAATTGGCATTTCTAATGGTTGCAATAAACCTGAAGGTTTTTGATGTTCAGCTTTGACTTGTGAACAGGTTAAACACTTGCAACATATCCTGCTATATCCTTTTTCATTCCTATCTAACAAAAATTCTTTCTTAAGTCTTGATACATCTTATCACTTCTAGGATGCAGCGTATACTTAGACTTATGGGCTTCTTCTAATATACGGTAACGTAGGTTTCCTAATTTAGGTATCCACGTCCTTTTCTTATGGAATCTCCAAATTCCATCTATTCCTTGTTCTAATTCCTTAATCATTCCTTTTAACTTATCAGTATCATCCTTGATTACTGATTCTTGTGCCTATTTTAATCTGTTCATTTAAATCTACTTGTAGATTTATTTTAAGAGAACGTACTCTTTTTGGCTTTTCATGATACTTTCGACTTAAAGCATCAGCAACTACATTTGCCTTTCCTGCATGATACTGGATATCACAATCATAATCACTAAGCATCTCCATCCAGCGTCTTTGTCTCAAATTTAATTCCTTTTGCCCGAAGACATACCTTAAACTCTTATGGTCGGTGAAAATGGTAAACTTACTACCATATAGGTAATGTCTCCAAATCTTAAGGGCGAAAATTATAGCACCTAACTCTAAATCATGGGTTGAATAATTTTCTTCATGATTTTTAAGTTGTCTAGAAGCGTAAGCTATAACCTTTTGACGTTGCATTAACACACATCCATAACCTAATTTAGAAGCGTCACAGTAGATTACAAAATCTTCAGTTCCTTTGGTAACGCTAGTATGGGTGTATGGGTTAATCTGTGCTTAAGGATTCTAAAGGCTTCTTCTTGTTTTTGTCACATCCCAACCGATGGAGGAAACATCGGTGCATGGCACTGAGCGAAACAGATTGTCCAAAAGTTTCCATAACAATTATAATTACCAATTATTTAAAGCAACACGTCCCATACCATGTCATAAAAGATAACATAATTATTACAGTCAAGATCTAGTCAAATTGTTATGTTCTGACAACTCAGATTTTTATTACAGACAAATGTTTATTGTTGACCTAGGTCTTTCCTAGCCTCGATTTCACAGCAAGCTAAGCAAATAAGCATCCTAAGCACCTGTCACATACGTTAAAGTAAAAGTCAATACACATAGTGTAAAGGTGAGCATACAAGTTTGATAATAGCATACAGAGTTCGAAATCGTTACGCATAACCAGCACGTACACAGTGTAAAATGAGGCATGTTAGTTATCAACATGAACCTATCAATACCAATGACTGCGAGTTGACTGCCCAAGGCAGTTCGTATTGCATGATCACCACCATGACCCGTGTAATTAATTGTCCTTAACAACCACTGAGTGAACAGGTGCTGAGTCCAAACAAATAGTACTACCGTTGCTAAGGCAGGTAGACAGCATTCCATGTGTAAACATAACAAATAAGTATTCATTAAGTCAAGTATAACATGCGGTAATGGTTAGCGTTAAAGTATTGCGTAGTGTGTTTGATGTGATTTAGTATAAGTAACGTATGTAACACCCAAAAGTGCGTAAAGCAAAAAGAGATCGAGTATACTCACAGCGATTGATGGATTGAAGGGAGCGCTAGAGAGTAGGGTTAGCCTGAACAGATTGATAGCATAACGATAAGCGACGCGTATAACGGAACAAGTGTTAGTGGGTCGAACAGCTGTTCGATCGGATGGTACTCCGATCGGATAGCCGGTCGTTCGGGTGACAGTCTGCTTGGATGGTCATCCGATCGGGTGACCTTTCGAGTGGATTGTTACCTCCTTTGGGAAGGATGTGTTTGTGTATGATGGCTTGACTTTTAAAGTTTTCGTTGTAGCATTTTGAAAACACAGAAGTATCTCTACCTTTCAGGTCGGTCGATCGGTCGGACGTTCGATCGGACGACATCCCGATTGGTTGGACACTTTAGTGAGAACAATTCACAGCAGTTTGTCACTCGATCGGATGGTAGTCCGATCGGGTGGCAATCCGTTGATATTGAATCGTGTTGAAAATTATTGAAGTGTTGAAGTTTAAATGTCACATGATCGAGTGGTAATCCGATCGGATGGTAGTCCGATCGGACAACAATTCGTTCAACATTCAGACTTCAAATGTTGGAAAAATAGTTAAGTGTGGGACCCAAGATGCAAGTCGATCGGGTGACAACCCGATCGGTTGACAGTCCGATCGGACGACATTCCGTCCTGGTCGTTCCGTTCGTCTTACACTTGGTTGTTTTGATTGTTTGTCATTTTATCGAGACGTTTTGATAACGTATTAAGCAACAGAAACCTCGTCAATACTTGGTACTCCTGATCGGACAGGAATCACCCAAATCCGACTAGTTAACTGTTCGAGATGGTGTTCCATGTTTAACCCGAAATCGGTAGTCTCGTGGATAGAATCTAGATCTTGAACCAACACGTCCACGAGAATGAGTAGGAGGTTAGCACAAGCTCCGATTCTATCGGTTTTATGTGTATTGAGTGTAAAAGAGTTGAAAGAAAGTTGAAAAACCATCTTTCAATCCTTTTCACTGCGAATATGTTTAGATATGTGAAAGATCTTTGTTTATTTATGTGGAAATCGTTTAGATCTAAGTTGTTCTTGGTGGATTGAGGCCAAAACATGAAGTTCTCAAGAACACATGATGACATCATCCTAGAACACCTTGAATCATGATGATTTCACGGTTAAAAGTTAAGATTTAAAAGATAGAAAGGTGTAGGAGTGCGTGTAGATTAAGAAAGTACAAGATTTAGGTTGAAATCATACCGGAATCGCGAGAAATCGAAGGAAAAGTGGGATTGGAGCGCTGGTCGGACAGGAGAGTGACAAAAGTGGTAAGTTTGATGGTGACAGGGGATATTTATAGGGTTTCCCAAAGGGGAAAAAGTGGATCGATCGAGTGGCAGCCTGGTCGACTGGCTGATCGATCGAGCGGTAGCTCGATCGAACGGCTGGTCGATCGGCCAGTCACTTGGTCGATTAGCCAGTTGGTTCAAGTGTTCGGTGTGACGAGTTTTGTCGTTTCGATTGCGAATGCGAGCATTTCGATGCGATAGAGTTTCCTAGTCAAATTACTTTTAATCCCAACTACTATATCAACATACAATCATCCTTATTTCGTACCCGTTTAGCGTTTGCGATTCGTTTACGATTGATTTTTCGATTGTGTTTCGATTAATCACCACAACATAACACAAATAAACATGCACATGTAACACATAAGGCACACACACGTATAACAACATCCAGAACGCGTAATTCAAGTTGCGAGTGCGATAGCGATAAAGCGATAAATATCGAATTAACCTCGATTATTAATAATTACTCCACATAATACAACTAACGTAACGCATAAAATAGACGATCTACAAGTCAAAGAAGTCAAAACAGGAATTGAGCAAGGAGTGACAGATCGCAATTAGCAATCTTGTCTCTCTTTGACTCCAATCTTGACTTTGACTTTGACTTTCAAAACACGGGGTGTTACAGCCTCCCCTAGTTGAGGGAATTTCGTCCCGAAATTAGGCCGAAGCCGTAATAAACAACTGCGGGCACTTCGCCTTCATGTCGCTTTCGAGTTCCCAAGTGAACTCTGCACCTCATTTGCCTTCCCATCGGACTTTCACAATAGGAATGCGCGAGCGTCTGAGCTGCTTGGTTTGGTGATCCATGATTTTGACAGGCTTCTCCACGAAGTGTAGTGTTTCATTTACTTGGAGCTCATCGAGAGGTACAATTAAATCATGCTCAGCCAGGCACTTTCAAAGGTTTGACACAAGGAAAGTCGGGTGGAAATTACTAAGTTCCTCCGGTAATTCGAGTCTGTAGGCGACTTTTCCGATTCTTTCCAGAATCTTAAAAGGTCCAACATATCAAGGCGCTAGTTTCCCTTTCTTGCCGAATCTGACCACACCCTTCCAAGGTGATACCTTTACGAGTACGTAGTCGCCAACGTCAAATTCAAGGGGCTTGCGTCGTCTATTAGCGTAACTTTTATGTCGACTCCGAGCTTTCAAAAAATTGTCTCGAATTTGGAGGACTTTGTCAGTCGTTTCTTGCAACAGCTCAGGACCGGTTAATTGCGAGCGCCCAATCTCGTGCCATACAATAGGAGATCAACATTTTCTTCCGTATAAAGCCTCGAATGGTGCCATTTGAATGCTGGAATGATAACTGTTATTATACGAGAATTCGACTAACGGCAGGTAAGCATCTCAATTACCACCGAAATCTATGACACATGAACGGAGCATGTCTTCAAGAGTACGGATCGTTCTCTCAGTCTGACCGTCGGTTTGAGGGTGGAATGCGGTACTCAGATTAAGCGTAGTACCGAGAGCAGCTTGAAACGTTTCCTACGGTCGCAAGGTAAACCAAGCGTCACGGTCAGAGATGATGTCGCGAGGCGTCCCATGTCGACAAATGATCTCATTGGTGTAGATTCGGGCTAATCGTTCTACCTTGTAGTCTTCCCGTATTGGAAAAAAGTGAGCTGATTTGGTCAAATGATCAACAACAACCCAGATGTTGTCGTGACCTGATGGCGTGCGCGGGAGCTTTGTTATGAAGTCCATAGTTATACTTTCCCACTTCCACATAGGGATCGGGGGTTGTTCGAGTAAGCCAGAGGGTCTTTGGTGTTCAGCCTTGACTTTTGAGCAGGTCAGGCACTTTCCAACGTAGAGAGCGATATCCCTCTTCATGCCCGGCCACCAGTACTTGTAGCGAAGGTCCTGGTACATTTTGTCGGCACAGGGATGAATAGAATACCGGGATTTGTGGGCTTCGTCCATTAATATCTGTCGCAAATTGGTCCGTTTAGGGATCCAAATTCGGTCCAGAAAGTGGAATATCCCATTCGACTTATTCACAAGCTGGGCTCCTTCGTGATAGATCCTTTCCTTCTTCAAATTGTGTTCATTAAAACATGCATGCTAAGCTTCGCGGATGAGGGTTTCGAGATCATATTGGGCTTGGGTATTACGAATGCTGAGCAGATAACTCCGTCTGCCGAGTGCGTCGGCAACGACATTTGCTTTGCCTGGGTGATAATGAATCTCGCAGTCATAGTCGTTGAGAAGTTCTACCCATCAGCATTGACGCATATTAAGTTCCTTCTGGTCAAAGATATGTTGTAGGCCCCTGTGATCGGTGAAGATCGTACACTTGGTTCCATACAGGTAGTGTTTCCAAATCTTTAACGCAAAAACAACTGCGCCTAGCTCGAGATCATGGGTTGTATAGTTCTTCTCATGGATTTTGAGCTGACGAGATGCGTAGGCAATGACCTTGTCTCGTTGCATGAGGACACAACCAAGACCAAGGTTCGAAGCATCACAATAGACAATGAAGTCGTCGTTTCCGTCGGGTAAAGTGAGAACAGGAGCATTGCAGAGCATGTGCTTGAGGGTTTGGAAAGTAGACTCTTGTTCAGTTCCCCAAACAAAAGGCTTGTCTTTATGCGTGAGAGTGGTAAGCGGCACAGCGATTTTTGAGAATCCTTCGATAAATCGGCGATAATAGCCCGCTAATCCGAGAAAAGAACAGACTTCAGACGGGTTCTTAGGTGTAATCCAACTCTTAACGGCTTCAATCTTCACGGGATCGATGTGAATACCTTGACTATTGACAATGTGACCGTGGAATTGAACCTCCTCCAGCCAAAATTCTCACTTAGAGAACTTGGCATAGAGTCGATTCCCTTGGAGTAGCTCGAGAACCAAACGTAGATGTTGCGCGTGTTTGGCTTTCGACTTGGAATAAATCAAGACATCAACGATGAACACGATGACGAAGCGGTCGAGATAAGGTTTACACACGCGATTCATCAGATCCATGAAAACCGCGGGTGCGTTGGTTAAACCAAAAGGCATAACAACGAACTCATAGTGGCCGTATCGAGTGCGAAAAGCGGTTTTGGGTATATCCTCCTCTTGAATGCGTAGCTGGTGATAGCCTGAGCGTAGATCGATCTTGGAGAAACATGTAGCACCTTGTAGTTGATCAAACAAATCGTCGATGGGAGGTAGGGGATAGCGATTCTTGATTGTCAACTTATTCAATTCCCAATAGTCGATGCACATCCAAAACGACCCGTCCTTCTTTTTGACAAAAAGGACCGGTGTGCCCCATGGAGAGGTGCTCGGGCGAATAAAGCCTTTATCAAGTAGTTCCTGGAGCTGACTCGAGAGTTCGCGCATTTTGGATGGAGCGAGTCGGTAAGGAGCTTTGGCAACAGGGTTTGCTCCAGGAATGAGGTCGATACGAAAGTCGATATCACGACTTGGCGGAAGTCCGGGAAGATCATTAGGAAACACATTAGGAAATTCACGAACCACAGGAACATCTTTCACTTCTGCCTTTCCTTTCTTTTCCTTCTCCGCTACTATAATATTAGCCAAGAAAGCTCTGTATTCCTTGCGGAGATACTTGCTAGCTTGGACACACGACATGAGCTTAAGACCTTTCGAAACAGTTTCACCATAAACACATAATAGGTCACCATTCGCGAGGGAGAATCGAATCATTTTATCGAAGCACACAACTTCAGCATGGTTTTCGTGAAGAAAGTCCATGCCTACTATGACATCAAAACTTCCGAGTTGCATCGGGATAAGGTCGATTGGGAAGATGTGATTGTTGAGCTCAAGATTACAATCACGAAGAACAGAATTAACGGCGACAGTTCTTCCGGTAGCGACTTCAACATCGAATGTCGAGGGGAGATGCGAGCGCTTACGACTAAGGAGCTTCTCGAGCTCAAATGACACAAAGCAATTATCGGGTCCAGTATCAAACAAACACGATGCATAAATACCATTCAAAAGGAACGTACCATTGACCACATTGTTGTCAGCCTGGGCTTAGCGCACATTGATGTTGAAAGTTCTGGCACGTGCGGCTTGTTGTTACTGCTGAGGCTGTTGCTGCTGTTGAGGCTGCTGCTGCTGGGGATCTTGTTTCACAACCCTGTTCGGGCACATGTTCGCGAAGTGGTTGGGATCACCACACGCGAAACAGACTCTGGCGTTGATCACGGGTGCCTGAACTGCCTGTTGGCCTTGAGGAGCTGGAAGCAGATCTTGATGAGCAGTGGCTTGAGCTGGTGCTTATCGGGGACCAGTACGGCCGTCGGCAGTAAAGTGGCTGTACATATTGCAGTGCACACAAATCGGTAGGCGATACCCACTGGCTGATGATAAGAACAAGTTGGGCAAGCAGGGTGGGGACCTGTGTATGCACGCTTTGCAGGCGATGTGTAGATAACTGGAGCTGGTCGGTGCTGAGATTGCTGCTGAGCCGGTACGGCTTGGAGCGGGGCAGCAGTGGTAGTGACAGAACAGTTCTTGTTGTTGGAGCTGTTGTTGTTCTTCTTCTTCTTGCGGCGTGAGGACTTTGATGATTGAGCGGCGGCAGTTTCGGCGGTTGGTGCAGCGGTGACTTGATGCAGGTTCTTCGAAGTTTTATCCCAAAAACCAGCTTTTACTCGCTTGTCGTTGATTTCAGCGGCAAGCAAGTAAGTTTCTTCGATCATTGCTGGCCTTGCGGCATGCACAAAATCTGCAACACAGTCTGGTAGAGCTCGGATGTACTTCTTGATTGTCATGTCGGTAGTCTTCACCTGATCGGGACATATGATGTTGAGCTGCTTAAAGCGAGCAGTCAGAGCTGCGTTCTCTCCATCTTTATGCTTGATATGCCAGAATTCGTCCTCCAGCTTTTGGCGTTCATGGGGAGGGCAGAATTCATTCATCATAATGGCCTTCAGCTCTTCCCACGTCAGCTCATAGGCTGCGTCATTTCCGCGTTTGTTCCTCTCGGCCGTCCACCAGTCTAGTGCGCGGGACTGGAAGACGCCGGTAGCGTTTAGAGTACGGAGATTTTCAGGACATCCACTCTGGCGCAGAGTGACTTCCACGGAATCAAACCATTGAAACATAGCCGTTGGGCCATCATCGCCAGTAAATTCCTTTGGACCACAGGCTTTGAACTGCTTGAAGTTGAAAGCAGTCTTGGGAGCAGCTTTAGGAGCTTCGGTTCTAGACTCCTCGGATGATTTGCTCACATTCGCGTATATTTCACTCACGATCTGAGGAACTTTTGCTACTTGTTTAGCGACGAGAGCAGCAAGTCATTTGTCTCTCTGTTCTTGGCGAGTGATTCGTGGGTGACGGGGTCCAGATGATGGTCCGGTTGACATTGTCTGCAACAGACATGGTCTTGGGTCTCAGACATAGCATAATCGAATCTCACCTCACACGTCTAATACTACTAAAGCTCAGGAACACAGTGAAACATGTATCAAATAAACACATAGGCACATAATCACATATTCACATAAACACAGAAGCACATAAGCACGTAAGGCACAGAATCACAGAAGCACATAAGCACATAATCTCAAGAGGCAATCAGAATACAGAAACCTATTATTCAAAGTCTACGCTCGCGGACATTTTGTTGTGAGGGTTTGCGTACAGCGATTATCATAGCGTATAGTATAGTATAGTATATGCGAGTATCTTAGCAATCAATTATAGCGTACGGGGGTTCCTGATGTAGTAGCGATTTGTCAGCGTTTTGAGGTAGATGAGCAGTGCGAGTCGTGTGTGTCGATCAAAGCGAGGGCGAAAGTCGAATAAATTGCCAAAAATTAAAACATATAAACAGGTAAATCCACACATAAACACATAAAATTGACGAGTATCAGAGTCAGCAGTTGCGGGCTCAGAATCGAAACACATAAAATCGAGGATAGATTGTCTGCAGCTGTTTAGACATCGACTACCCAAAGTGGTTCAACTATTCACAAGGACCATCTGAGCACACTTCTGACCTTCGGGACTTGTGCTTCCGCCTCGAATCTGGGCGAATGACACGTATCCTTTCAGTCTCCGCATGATCTTCAGTCGTTGGAGTCCGTTGAAAGTTTGGTAAGAGTTTTGTAAAACAAAATAGGGCAGAATAAGTCATCAAGGTTCGGGTTTCACCCCTAACTTAACAACTTTGTTCCGGTTTTTGATAAAAATACAGGGGAATTATGCGTCGAAGTATGGATTTCACTCCTGTTTCAACGCAAATTCTCATGTTTGTAGATAAAAATGCGGGTCGAACAAGCAATTTAGTCGAGAGTTTGCATTTTTCACACCTAATCTCAACTTAATCGCTCATTCATATTTAAAAATTCGAGTGCAGTGATAGTGTAGCGTAGGCGAGATCAGCGAGAAATAGCAAGTAAGCTCATACATAATCCCTACTGGACATGCACGAGTCGGTCTATTGGTTCCTAACTATAGACTAGGTCATTTCTAAGACATCAACCCGGACTAGGTGGAGTCTTGCCTAATTCCCTATAGTTATGGCTCTGATACCAATCTGTCACACCCCAACCGATGGCGGAAACATCGGGGCGTGTCACTGAGCAAAACAGATTGTCCAGAAGTTTCCATAACAATTATAATTACCAATTATTTAAAGCAATACGTCCCGTCCCATACCATGTCATAAAAGATAACATAATTATTACAGGCAAGATCTAGTCAAATTGTTCTGTTCCGACAACTTAGATTTTTATTACAGACAATTGTTTATTGTTGACCTAGGTCTTTCCTAGCCTCGATTTCACAGCAAGCTAAGCAAATAATCATCCTAAGCACCTGTCACATACGTTAAAGTAAAAGTCAATACACATAGTGTAAAGGTGAGCATACAAGTTTGATAATAGCATATAGAGTTCGAAATCGTTACGCATAACCAGCACGTACACAGTGTAAAATGATGCATGTTAGTAATCGACATGAACCTATCAATACCAATGACTGCGATTTGACTGCCCAAGGCAGTTCGTATTGCATGATCACCACCGTAACCCATGTAATTAATTGTCCTTAACAACCCCTGAGTGAACAGGTGCTGAGTCCAAACAAATAGTACTACCGTTGCTAAGGCAGGTAGACAGCATTCCATGTGTAAACATAACAAACAAGCATTCATTAAGTCAAGTATAACATGCGGTAACGGTTAGCGTTAAAGTATTGCATAGTGTGTTCGATGTGATTTAGTATAAGTAACGTTTGTAACACCCAAAAGTGCGTAAAGCAAAAAGGGATCGAGTATACTCACAGTGATTGATGGATTGAAGGGAGCGCTAGAGAGTAGGGTTAGCCTGAACAGATTGATAGCATAACGATAAGTGACGCGTATAACGGAACAAGTGTTAGTGGGTCGAACAACTGTTCGATCGGATGGTAGTCCGATCGGATAGCCGGTCGTACGGGTGACTGTCCGCTCGGATGGTCATCCGATCAGGTTCCTTTCAAGTGGATTGTTACCTCCTTTGGGAAGGATGTGTTTGTGTATGATGGCTTGACTTTTGAAGTTTTCGTTGTAGCATTTTGAAAACACAGAAGTATCTCTACCTTTCAGGTCGATCGATCGGACGGACGTTCGATCGGACGGCATCCCGATTGGTTGGACACTTTAGTGAGAACAATTCACAGCAGTTTGTCACTCGATCAGATGGTAGTCCAATCGGGTGGCAATCCGTTGATATTGAATCGTGTTGAAAATTATTGAAGTGTTGAAGTTTAAATGTCACATGATCGAGTGGTAATCCGATCAGATGGTAGTCCGATCGGACAACAATTCGTTCAACATTCAGACTTCAAATGTTGGAAAATAGTTAAGTGTGGGACCCAAGGTGCAAGTCGATCAGGTGACAACCCGATCGGTTGACAGTCCGATCAGACGGTAGTCCGATCGGACGGCATTCCGTCCTGGTCGTTCCGTTCGTCTTACACTTGGTTGTTTTGATTGTTTGTCATTTTATAGAGATGTTTTGATAACGTATTAAGCAAAAGAAACCTCGTCAATACTTGGTACTCCTGATCGGACAGGAATCACCCAAATCCGACTAGTTAACTGTTCGAGACGGTGTTCCATGTTTAACCCGAAATCGGTAGTCTCGTGGATAGAATCCAGATCTTGAACCAACACGTCCACGAGAATGAGTAGGAGGTTAGCACAAGCTCCGATTCTATCGGTTTTAAGTGCATTAAGTGTAAAAGAGTTGAAAGAAAGTTGGAAACCATCTTTCAATCCTTTTCACCGTGAATATGTTTAGATCTGTGAAAGATCTTTGTTTATTTATGTGGAAACCGTTTAGATCTAAGTTGTTCTTGGTGGATTGAGGCCAAAACATGAAGTTCTCAAGAACACATGATGACATCATCCTAGAACACCTTGAATCTTGATGATTTCACGGTTAAAAGTTAAGATTCAAAAAATAGAAAGGTGTAGGAGTGCGTGTAGATTAAGAAAGTACAAGATTTAGGTTGAAATCTTACCGGAATCGCGAGAAATAGAAGGAAAAGTGGGATTGGAGCGCTGGTCGGACAAGAGAGTGCCAAAAGTGGTAAGTTTGATGGTGACAGGGGATATTTATAGGGTTTCCCAAAGTGGAAAAAGTGGATCGATCGAGTGGCAGCCTGGTCGACTGGCTGATCGATCGAGCGGTAGCTCAATCGAACGGCTGGTCGATCGGCCGGTCACTTGGTCGATTAGCCAGTTGGTTCGAGTGTTCGGTGCGACGAGTTTTGTCGTTTCGATTGCGAATGCGAGCGTTTCGATGCGATAGAGTTTCCTAGTCAAATTACTTTTAATCCCAACTACTATATCAACATACAATCATCCTTATTTCGTATCCATTTAGCGTTTGCGATTCGTTTGCGATTGAGTTTTCGATTGCGTTTCGATAAATCACCACAACATAACATAAATAAACATGCACAAGTAACACATAAGGCACACACACGTATAACAACATCCAGAACGCGTAATTCAAGTTGCGAGTGTGATTGCGATAGCGATAAAACGACGAAACAAGCGATAAATATCGAATAAACCTCGATTATTAATAAGTACTCCACATAATACAACTAATGTAATGCATAAAATAGACTATCTACAACTCAAAGAAGTCAAAACAGGAATTGAGCAAGGAGTGACAGATCGCAATTAGCAATCTTGTGTCTCTTTGACTCCAATCTTGACTTTGACTTTGACTTTGACTTTCGAAACACGGGGTGTTACAGTTTTGGTCCCCATTCAAACTTAACGGATTTACAGGTTAACTTAGTTAAGGGAATGGCTATTCTAGAAAAATCTCGAATAAATCTTCTATAATAAACGGCCAATCCTAAGAAACTTCTAACCTCAGTTGGTAACTCAGGGGTTTTCCACCTGGTTATTGCCTCGATCTTGGTGGGATCTACATGAATTCCTTCATTATCAACTAGGTGTCCAAGAAATTGTACCTGTTCTAACCAAAACTCACACTTCGAAAAATTAGCATAAAGCTTTTCTTTTCTTAATAAACTTAGAAGTGCATGCAAATGCTCTGCATGTTCCTCTTTACTCTTAGAGTAAATGAGAATATCATCTATAAAGACAATTATGAATTTATCCAAATATGGCTTACATATTTGGTTCATCATGTCCATGAATGCAGCTGGGGCATTGGTTAAACCAAATGGCATGACAGTAAATTCATAATGGCCATACCTTGTTCTGAAAGCGGTCTTAAGAATGTCCTCTTCCTGTACCTTTAATTGATGATATCCTGACCTTAAATCGATTTTAGAGAAAAATCGTGCTCCCTGCAATTGATCAAACAGATCATCTATTCTTGGTAATGGATACCGATTCTTAATCGTGACTTTGTTCAATTCACGGTAGTCAATGCACATACGCATTGATCCGTCCTTCTTTTTAACGGATAAGATTGGCGCTCCCCATGGGGATGAACTTGGCTGTATGAATCCTTTCTCTAGAAATTCGTCTAACTGTTTCTTCATTTCCTGCATTTATGCGGGTGCCAAACGATAAGGTGCCTTGGCAATTGGTGCTGTCCCTGGTATTAAATGGATTCTGAATTCAACTTCTCTATCTGGAGGTTGCCCTGGCAGTTCTTCTGGAAATACATCTGAAAACTGGGATACTACTGGAATATCCTTTAATTCTTTTCCTTTAGTGTTAGTGATTATGGAAATCAAATACACTAATGACCCTTTTCTTATGTAACTTGATGTTTTCATCACAGAGATGAACTTTATGGATTTAAGGGTTTTATTTCCTTTAATTGTAATCTTTTCACCCCTTGGTGAATTTACTTGGATTGACTTTTGATCACACAAAATACTGGCTTTATTGGCTATTAACCAATCCATTCCTAATACAATATCAAATCCTGCCAGATTCATTGGGTAGAGGTTTGCAATAAATTTCTGATTTAAAATTTCTATTCTTGCTCCCTGCAAGATTTCAGAAATTTTAATGGTTTCCCCATTTGCTGTCTCTACTAGACATTCTTGTGGGAGTTTAGTTAATGATTGATTGAGAAGTTTGCAAAATGAAGTATTAATAAAACTTTGGTTCGCACCAGAGTCAAATAATACTTTAGCAAAAACATCATTAACTAAAAACGTACCGGCGATCACATCCAGGATCATCTTTGCTTCTTCTGCAGTAAGAACAAATGCTCTAGCATTTTTGGTGTTCTTGTTATTTTCTGCTGGAGCTAGCTTTGGACAGTTTGGCTTGATGTGGCCTTGTTCTCCGCAGTTGTAGCATATCCTGTTGCTAATCTTTTTCCTGCAATCTTCCTCCTTATGTCCCGATATTTTACAGAAGTTACAGTATATGGAGCATCTTCCTGAATGCTTCCTTTTGCACTACTTGCAATAGGGTGCAGAGGTAGAGCCTATATTTTTCCCACGGTTAGAATTTCCAGAACAGAATTCTTGTGTAAGCTTCTGGGTTAGGTTCCTCCTTTGATCCTCTTCTCGTGTACGGACTAATTCATCTGTCAAGGTATTAGCTAGTTCTACAGCTTCTTCTATGGTTTGGGGTCTAGCTGCCTTGACTACATGTCTTATCTCCCCAATTAATCCCCAAATGTAACGGGAGATTAATACTGGTTCAGGCGAAGCAAGGGTTGGCACTATTCTAGCATATTCAAAGAATAACTTAGTGTACCCCTTACTATCCACACCAGTCATTCTAAGGTTTAGGAATTTGTCTGTTATATGTTCTTTTTCATTGGGGGGCAAAATTTCCTTTCTACCATGTTTTTAAATTCCTCCCATTCCATATTGTAAACTCTATCACTTCCTCTAGACTGGAGGATAGTGTTCCACCATTCTAGTGCTGAGTTCTTAAACAGATTGGAAGCAAACATTATCTTATCCTCTTCAGCACATTTACTTATTCTTAAGACTGTCTCAGTCTTTTCTATCCAGCGTAGAGATGCAACGGCCCCTTCATTGCCCAAGAATTCCATCGGTTTACAAGACCAGAATTCTTTGTAAGAACAACCGTAAGACACAGTTCTTCTTCTTTTGGGAATGGGCACTTGAAGTATGGGTCCATTGTTTACGCTGTTTGCAGGTTCAGATGGTCGCTTGCTATCATGTTTACTTTTATTTTCTGCTTCCCTAACCGTTTGAATAATATATGGCATTGCATCTATTATTCCTTGTGCCACTACGTGTTGGATGGCACTGTTGTCCACTTGGTTTCCATTATTGTTGTGGCTTGGGTTTCCGTTATCCTGGTTATTATTACTCTGGTTATCGTTATTCTGGTTTTCTGGGTTATTATCTGGATTCTCTTGATTCACTTGGTCAGCCATCTGAATTTTAAACATTTACCACATATTAATATCACAAGATAATATCTTAATACGATCAATCACATGACACGCATTTTGATCAAAAACGTCGAGCATTGCGACTTTACTCTTTCTTATCTATTATACATCTACTACAACTGATACTGAAATTTGGAAATTACAATACTACTATGCATCGCTAACCACAAAGTGGTCTATACTACAACACACACACACACACATATATTATTACCAACTCCACCATCACCTTCACTGGTCTGGATTCATCCAGTAATCCATATTGCGCTCATCATATTTCCAGACAAGTCGCTCTCCTACCTGCCTCATCCTCTCACTACTCTCTAAGATTTCTTCTCCGAAAGTTCGGAGCTCATGCACATTTTCTGCACTCATTGGGGGTGCAGGTGCTGGTACTGGGTCTGGGTACTGGGGCATGGGATTCTCCTGAGGGTACGGATTCTCTAAGATCTCCCTAATGTATTCATCATTGTCATAGTAGGGATCTAGGGGGTCCATACCTGGATAGGCGGCTATGTTTGGCATGGGTTTTTCGTTTAGGTGATAGCGTGGCACATAATCCCTATGATCATCGAACCATGGATCATAATCTGGATCTAAGGGATTAGGGGCTGGTATCCTAGGTATCTCCTCAGGGTTGAAATCATACATTTCTACTTGATTTTCGAGGTTGTTTTCTATCTCCATCGGCTGCGTGGGGAACAAAGGTAAGGGTTGTGGGGCTACTAGTTGTTCCAAATTTGGGTCGGCAGCAGTTGTGGCTAGGATATGAAAATTGGCTAAGATCCTATTAAGCATATCCTGTGTATGGGCATCTGATTCTCGCTTAGCGGCTGCTAGGACTCTTTGCTGTTGCAACTTTTGCATTCTTTTCCTACGCTCAAATGCTCCCTTACTGAACCATCCTCTCTTTTTCTGAGGGAATGGCTCTTCAGACTGAGCCTTAAAGACAAACATCACTTCTTCCTGATCAGCTGAATACCCAGAGAGGGTAGGCTGGGAAGAAGTACCTTCACTCCTAGGTGAATCGGACAACAGACGATACACGTCTGAGGGTCCTTGATCACTTATACTGTAAACTAACAAATAGTCAAATAACACATAACAATAAAATACAGATATGCACATATTTTCATAATTTATTTCCTAACAATTTGGATAATATATTGATGTCAGCAGAACACTTATGTGGCTGAATCAGTGGCTTAGCTATGATACCACCTTCTGTGGTAACCCCCGCCCCCTTATCTGTCCCGGGAACGGGCGGCCGCGAGACCAGTATTGGTGGTATCATTTGTTTATCATTTTGGCAGCGGAAATTTCATCAGGACCGTAGTTAGGAAATGTTTATCAGAGTAAAACCACCATATTTTATATTAATAATCACATGGGTAAAACCCAAGTTTCTTATTACAACATGTTTATAGGGATAAACCTTATTTTATTGAATTTAAAACATCGTCTTTAAGATAACTGTTATAGCCACATTTTTCCAAGCCGTCAGTGCTCTCCAGCTGGCTTTCTTCTAATTGGCTTTTACATTTTGTTACCTGAAACACGTTTTAAAAACATTTATCAGTTGGAAATACTGGTGAGTGAATCCCAGTTTAATCAAGAAGAATTTTATCAATTAACACAGTATTAAGAGCGATCACAATGTTTATTTCTACACAATTACTCATTCAGTATTGTCAATCCTGACTGGTGGGTCATATTACCCATTGGCGAACTCGTTGTCCAATGGTAACGTGTTCCACATTTTGTATACAAAACCCCAACATACCGGCAGTAATTGAAGAACTACAAAGATTCAATCACTGCTTGATCACATTATAAAACATTTAAGGTTTTGTAAAACAATTTACAAAAAGAGGATAAACTCACATTGTTGTCTTAGATTTCTTCTAAGGTTTCCTGGTGATTTATCTATAAATTACACAAATGTACATATGTTAGTATAATAACCCTTTATTTATATTAATGATACCCTCCCCTGAGACGGCATTCCAACGACTACGTCGGGCAGAACCACGACAGCCGTTACGGAACCCTGGATCAATCGGGCAGCGTATCTAATACGTAACCGGGGTTATAATACTTACATCGGAGCAGAACTTCGTTAATTAGGGGGATATTATACCCGAGCATAGTGCCTATTATGTAAAAAGTCGAGAGAGAAAAGAAATATGAACGATCTGACTGAAGGCCCGATGCCCTCTATTTATAGGGCTGATTTTTCGTTTCCTCGCGGCCCGCGTAAGGTGAGACCTTCGGGTTACGCGGCCCGCGTAGTAGGGATGTAGGGCTTAGCTCTGTCGATTCAACCAGCTAGACTTGCCACGATGATGACACGTGGCGGCCTCGGGTGCGACCCTGACTTCTTGCTGTCGCGGCCCGCGTAAGCAGTAGCCAAAGGCTACGCGGCCCGCGAGCTCCTATAAAATTTTGATTTTAATTAATTTTTAATGACATTTCATATTTTGGGCTCGGTTTTAACATACGGGGTGTATTTTAAGACATATAGGGGTATTTAAAAATATATTAGGGTGTCAGAAAAAAATTCAGGAGGGTTGTTATAACGGACCCCTAGACTGACCGGCTATAAACTCTACCTGCTCTAGTGTAAGTGTGGGACAATCTATCGTGTCGTGGCCCCCCTACAAACCTCACACCTATCAACCTTTTTCTTAATCTCATTCAACTCTTGTTTCAGACCCTCTAGAACAGCAGCTACCAATTAATCCAAGCCAACTTGATTTACCCCTTGAGTGGTCGAGGAGGTAGTCACAGGAATGGAAGTCCTACTGGTAGTACTATAGTCCATATCAGAATGGGCAAAACTCTCAAACAGATCATTACATTCATTAACTGTCTTTTTACCCATAAGTTGCCCTCCAGCAGAAGTATCGAACCGTGCTTTGATCTCGGGGGTGAGACCATTGTAGAACTTTTCAACAAGTGCACAATCCGACAAACCATGCTGAGAACAACGAGAAAGCAGAGTTTGAAAACGCTCCCAGGCCAGGTGATACGGCTCATCAGGCTCCATTCGGAACGAATGGATCTGATCGCGTAGACGACATGCTTTGGCGGGTGGAAAATATTTAGCTAAGAAAGCATCTCGTAAACCTGCCCAAGTATTGAAAGTTCCCGCTGGCTGTGAATCGAACCAGACGGTTGCGCGGCCAGCGAGAGAAAATGGGAAAACCTGTAAGTACCTGGCATCTAGATTAACACCTTCAATAGAGAAGGTGCTACAAAGGTAGGTGATGCGGTTAATGTGGGCGGGAGCATCCTCATCATCACGGCTGTGGAATTGGCACGAATTGGTGATAGCCGTCATGATGTAGGATGGAATCTGCCAGAACCTATCATTAGCAATGTTGGGAAGGGTGAGGGGGGAATTAGCACCGGTGAAGCCGGTGGTGGCTTGTTGGTAAACGGTTCTATTGGCCATTTGAACTACGGGTGTAGGACTAGGTGTACGGGGACGGGAAGGTGGTGGGGAATTGTGGGGTGATGACTTCGGGGTGAAGTCAAAGGTTGGTGGTATAGATTAGGATGTAGAGTCAGAAGGGGCGGAAGATGAAGTGGAAGTTTTACTAACCTTTAAACTAGAAGACGAGAAGGCAGACAAGTCAATCAGCGACTTCGGTGGTCCCTGAGAACGTGTATGGGGCATTCACTGCAAAACCGACAATAAACAAGTAAGACGACTCAAACAAATGACTCTAAAATAGAAACAAAAGACACTAGGACTATTTAGACTCCTACGACTCGAAAACACACAAATAGCACGTAATGATATCAAATGAAGTCCAAACAAAGTAATCAACGCAATTGCCAAGAGTCCCCGGAAATGGCGCCAAAAACTTGATGTGCTAAAAGTAGTTTAATAAAAACAACTAATATTAACCTAAATCTAGACTCAAAGTAATACTCTAGACTCTCTAAACTCGACTAAACTACTAACTGGCAAGTGAACCGGTCGACTCTAATAAAGCTAAATAAGTCCGGAAATCGAACCCACGAGACTCTAATTAATTACGCTAATTACTTTATTTATACGGACACTGACACTAAACTTAACTATTTTTATGTTTTAGGGGGGGTTCTAAAAAGCCTAAGAATGTAATTAAAACTAACTTAATTAACTAAGCTAACTAACGAATTACTGCGAACTTCTTTCAGATGACGAAAACACTACCTAGACAGGAATCCTGATTGCTTTTAGTTAAGATTATATTTGGAAGTTGTCTACTATGGAACCGGGATCTTAATATTCTCACCTCTCGGGAAATCTAAGGACCCGTAACCCTTCTCAAGAGCGCGCTATGTTCCCCTAAAGGTTGTTAAATTACCGGTTATTAGACTCCTTTGCAAGACATCTAATGGATTTATAAAAGTATCCTACAAGGCTCACTCCCTGTCGAGATCTAAACCTAGGATAGACTTGTTTTCTCAGTTAGACTTGCTAGACAGCAGCCAAAAGGTTTACTTCCTAAGAAGGACCCACCTTACGGTTTAATCATCTGGACCTAGCAATAATCTCGCACCTTGCAGTTATTGATGATTAGTAGAACACTTGATTTTATACTGGATTTCATATATATGACTTCTCAATTGTGCCGATGTGGGACAAACACCAAATACTAAACTTTCCCACTTTTCAAGCCTTCATGCCTTTTTATTGGTTTCATATCATGCACTCTCCTAACTGTTGTTCATAAGATCTTACCGCATGTAAGATCTAGGGTTTCGGTTGGGGGTTTTTGGTTTGGGTTAATAATAAAGATTTGTCGCTGTTTTGTCGCTACTTTTGTATTTGATTTGTGTTAGGTTTGTCAGTTGTTGATACCATAGATTTCTACACATTCGGTCAACCATATTGCAAGTAATGAATCTGACGAAATTATTTTTGCTTTTGCCTGTAACAGATAACCGGTTGGATTCCAAACTGGACACCCTTATTTACTCATACTACAACACCCTTAACCTTTCAAAATGCCTAGTCATAAACTATGATGAACTGAAACACATAGATTCTGCATAGCTTTACAAGATTGAAGTTTTGATGAACACCTCCTTGAAATGAGATCTTGGCTGCTGCACTGGTAGTTGCTCATTTTGTTCACCATAACGACGACATAGTCAACCAAAAACGATTTTAATGCATCCAGTCCAGTAACCAAAATGTCGGGTGTCAACAAAAATGTCTCATATAATCTGGTTCTTGCGTCTCATAAAACCCAAACCGATAATGGCCGACACACACCTTTTGATAATTATACTCACAACACAAACCAGTCTATTTTCTGTTAAGGTTTTGCTAAAGTTTATTATTTAGCGACTGCTTACAAAAATGAACTGGATATAAAAGTAAAGAGTGCATAAAAGTTTATTATTTTGCTAAAGTTGGTCATTTTGTTCACCATAACGAGAAGACAGTCAAATGTGTCCGGTCCAGTAACCAAAATGTCAAAAGTGTTTCATATAATTTGGTTCTTGAGTCTCATAAAACCCAGACCGATAAGTTGTGTTGGTTTGGGCCGTTTGGCTATCAAGATTGAGTGTTGTTTCGGCCACTTGGCTGGCGGTGATATGCTAAGAGCCCATAATATCAGATAATAATATCTAGAATGTGCTTATAAGTTTATGTTATGCAGCCCGGTGATAGAGGTGCACAAAAAAGACCCCGGTTTTAGAACTAGTTTGAATCAAAACCAACACACAGAGTTGAATTCGGGATGTATCCATAAACTTTGACGCTCGGTTTCAAACCCAACCCAAACCAGTTAATACTCGGTTTCAAACAGGTCAAAACCGATCCTTTCGCTTAGAAAAACCAGTTCCAATCCGACCCAGCTTGGTCAGAACCCGGCTCCAACTGATCCTTCTGTTGACCAAACTCGAACCTGTTTCCACCCGAACCTGTTTTGGCCTAACAAACCAGATTTGTACACTGGTTGTTTGGTTCATGAGCATGAAGATTTTATAATTTTGATAAGCCTACATAAGAGTAGGTTTGACACTGAGATCTTGTTTGAGTGTAGTTTTAGCACCAGAAAAAAACTATGTATAGCTAAAATTGCACTAAAATCATTGTCTGGAGCCTTTCAGTTAAGAAGGGTCTCTCCAAAAATAGGCGTATGCCACCTTAGTGTTGCAAATACACGGTATTCTTTAGTAAAAGGTGAAAGAATAGTTCGCTTTGCATTCACTGCGTGGCTGCGTGCCTTTCAAAAATCGCAACTTCTTGCCTTAAATACTGGATTTCATATATATGACTTCTCTATTGTGCCGATGTGGGACAAACACCAAATACCAAACTTTCCCACTTTTCAAGCCTCCAAGCCTTTTTATTGGTTTCATATCATGCACTCTCCTAACTGTTGTTCCTAAAATCTTTTTATTGGTTTCATATCATGCCTCCACCGTCTTCCCTGCCACCAAATCGAAACCCAAATCGAACCCAGAGAGAGTGAGAGAGATACCATAGAGAGAGAGAGAGATTGGAGACCGGTGGTGGTGGTTGAACGACGAAAACCCCCAAATCGAACCCAGATCGAAGATCGGCGGTGGTGGTTGAACGACGAAAACCCCCAAATCGAACCAAACAAGTTGGTGAGATGGCGGAGATCGGTGGTGGTTGAACCCAGATCGGAGATGATGGCGGAGATCGGTGGTGGTGGTGGTTGAACCCAGATCGGAGATGATGGCGGTGGTGTGAAGGCGGAGGTGGTGCGGTGGTGGTGGTCTGCATATTGTAGAGAGAGAGTAGAGAGAGAGTTGAGGCAGAGATTGTAGAGAGAGAGTGGGAAAAGTGGTTTTGTAGAAGGAAAAAAACAAACCCTCTTCTCCTTGCAGACTGCAGACATTTGGTCCACCTCTTCTCCTGCAGATGCCTGCAGATGTGGTCCGCAGACTGCAGACATTTTCGCGCAGAAAAAACAAACAGCACCTTAGGCTCAATAACTGCCACTTTTGATGTGGCCTGGCAACTGAGTCCCTGTGGCATAAGCGTCACCAGCATTGGTAAAGGTTTAACTGAACCCGTGGTGTGATTATATTGAATTAGCAAGCAAGTCTAGATTTTATATTAACAAACCTTTGTATCCCATCTGGATTCAACATTCCTCAGCAGAATATGCAACTTTATAAGAAACCAATGTTTTTAAAAAAAGAAACATGTATTGAGATAAGTAGTTGTAATCAGTGAGCTTAGTGGGCTTCTTCTTTAGTCTTGAACTGGCCCTTGATCATTTGGGCTGGTCATAACAGATACTCTCCATCTATGATCTATTGCTTGTTTCATCTTCAATCTGTAACTCTAGTTGCAAGTATCTGTTTCAACATTTTCCCATGCATGCAGTTTGATTATGAAAAAAAAGTAAATTAAGTTCATATGACACATCATGTGGGTTAAGTTAGGTTTATATGGCGGAGGTGGGTGCCCCGCTTGCGGTGTGCACATATAATGTATATATGTGTGGGTGCTCGGGGGGCAAAAGTGAAATGGTACTAACTTTAACGTTATTTTACTAATTTCGCAAAAATAACGTTAAAAGCGGCGGATTGTTAATCATGCATCATGTGGTGACGTTGATAGCTGAAAGACACGGGGTACATGCACCAATCAGTCTCTGTCCCGATTGTTTGAGTGTTATGTGTAGGGCTGTAAACGAACCGAACGTTCAGCAAACAGTTCATGAACCGTTCGGCGGGAAGTTCGTTTATGTTCATTCGATTAGCTTAACGAACGAACACGAACAAAAAAAATCCGTTCAGTTAGCTTAGCGAACGAACACGAACACAACTCTCGTTCGTTTGACTACGTTCATGAACGTTCGGTAATATGTTCGCTTGATTATATTAAAAAGATAATAATAAATAATAAATCTTTTATCTAAACATACTGAAAACTTGAAACCCTAATTTTTCTAAGTTAGCTAAAATTTGGACATTCTAAAACATTTTTGGAGATAATTATGTCTAAGTTAGTTAAACTTTATTCATCATTTGGTGATGTGGTAGACTTCTTGTGTTTTGATTTATCATTTGATGGTTGTATTTAACTATTTATATCCAATGTTTAAGGATAACAATGTTTTCATTTTTTTATCTTCAAGTTAAACGTTTGTTTGCGTTCATTTTTATTTGTTTGCGTTCGTTTGTGTTCGAGACCAGTGTTCACGAACTGTTCGTGAACAATTGAATTTCCTTAACGAAAAAACATGAACATAAACTTATGTTCGATATGCGTTCATGAACAGTTCGCAAACATGTTAATTTCCTTAACGAACGAACACGAACATGGCCTTGTTCATGTTTGTTCGGTTCGTTTACAGCCCTAGTTATGTGTCTTAGGTCCAAGGCTTGATATAAAACTACCATCGAGTCGGGGGTCTCACTCGAAGCAGCCTCTCTATTCCTACAGGGTAGAGGTAAGGTTGTCTACATCTACCCTCCTGAAACCTACCTTAACTTTGCTATTGGTGGGATTTACTAAGTATTATGATGATGATGATAATGATGATGATGATGATGATATATGGCGGAGGTGGGTGACGGTTATTGTCCTTTCGGGGACATGTGATAAAATTGGAACGATACAGAGAAGATTAGCACGGCCCCCGCGCAATGATGACACGCACAAATCGAGAAATGGTCCAAAAAAATTTATAAAAAAAAATTCTTTTGGAGTTTCGGGTTGGGTATAGAGTTTGTGAAGTTATCCTTATGAATAAGCCAAGTGGGTCAGTGGTTAGCTACATTTATCGCAAATCATGATCCTTTTTTAACCATCAACGTAGTAAAGTTGATGATTTTAGGTCATGATGTTGGTGACCAACTAACCAAGATATTAGTAGCATTGATGATATTATGCTATTTTGATCATTAGACTATTATACTAATAATTTAGGTGTTGTAATTGTATATAATGCATTCCTTATCTGTAAAAAAAAAGGCCAATTGGATTTTAACACCTTTAACTTTGAAGAATTAGCCGATAACACCTGCAACTAACACTTTGATCTGTGACACCCCAAACTTTTAATTTTGTTTGTCATTTCACCACTCAGTTAAAAAATCAGTAACTGAGTTAGTTTTCAATCCTAGCTGGCATCCTACGTGGACTATTTTTGCAGATGTGGCACATTCATGGGTATAAAAGCCATCTTCATCTTCGATTAACACCTGCACAAACAATTGGGAAACCCTAATTTGCTCATACGCATGAATCGACCCTATCCAAACCCTAATTTGCTCATCACGAGATCAGAGGTGTTCTTCAACTTATTGGCTGATCGACATGTCTACTTCTTCCAACTCTTCATGTAATACGAACCGAATCCCTAAAATATTCAAGGTGGACATGGATGGGAAGTTGTATTGTCATCACGAGATCAGAGCTGTTATTCGTGTAGCGGGAAGGAGAAGTGTTCGATGTGGTGCTGGATTTTACGGTTGCTCACAATGGCCGGTAAGTCCTGTGTATCCATGTGTATTGAATTTAACTTGTTTATGAACTGACGACATGATGTTGGTTTGTAGCGAGACGACTGCAAGTTCTTTATGTGGAAAAAAGATTTCGATAAATTATTCGAAGTTCATTCAACTTGCAGCTCAAGTGCAGTTACAAGAAGTGATGCTATGACCGGCAATGAATATAATTTGCAATTGCGGAACAACTTGCTATCTCAAGAGAACAATATATTGAAATGGCAAATTTGTGCGAAAGAATTCATGTTGAAGCAGCAGTTTGTCTTTAGTTTGTTTGTTATCATTGGCATGTTGTTTTACGTAGTGCATCGAAATTAACTTGTTTTTAATTGTACGTTCTTTGAACACATGAATGAATGTACCATATGTGCAGACCATTAGACCATTTGCAGACCAAAACCCCTGTGACCACAAGAGACTTTGACTTTGAAAACAAGTAAATAACTACCATTGTGCAGACCATTTGAAACCACATGTGCAGACCAAAACAATACAGCCACAGTTTGAAAACAAGTAAATGGTCATTTGAAACTGCCCTTTGAAACAACTACCATATATGCAGACCAAAACAAGTGTGCAGAATATGCAGAATGACCATTCTACCCCTGTGACTATATATGCAGACCAAAACAAGTGTGCAGAATATGCAGAATGACCATTCTACCCCTGTGACCATACATAGTCATAAGTTTACATAGTCATTACACAACCATTCAAAAGATTCAGCACAGCAGTCATAAGTTTACATAGTCTTAGGTTTACACAGTCATTACACAACCAACAAAAGATTAACCATACATAACAGATTAACTAACTGCAGCCTTCTCTGTTGGCCTTCCCCTTTTAGTTGGCCTTCCCCTTTTACTTGCTTTTTTCCTTCCAATTTCTGCCGCATTTTGAGAATCTGTTAACAGTAAACAAATTTAGGAAACAATAATATAATCAATAAACCAACTGAATCTATTGAGATCACCTTTAACTGTGTATTTTCTCTTGTTGTGACCTCTTTCTCCACAAATTCCACATGTCATTACGACCCCATGCTTAGTCAGTTTGCCTAGTTTCTTGGGATCCTCATGAGGGTCCCTCTTTCTGTTTTTCTTAGGCCTACCAGGTGCCTTTTTGATTGGAGGTGGATCCAATGGATAATCAACCTTGGGCCAAAACTTTTCACTAGGCAATGGTGGGATTGAGTACTCATAAGTTCTCATGTAAGTTTCTTTGTGGTAACATGGGTCAACATAATCCTCAACATTCTTATGCAAAAATCCAGCCACACCACACACATGCTTACAAGGATACCCCCTTAATTGCCACTTTCTACATGTGCAGGTCTTATTTTCCAAGTCAACTGTAACATCATCAACATCTCTAACTTGAAAAACCTGATAAGATGAGGGGTATACCTCACACCTAAAGGCTGCATCTTTGAGAAATCAAGTTTCTCCTGGATATTGGGGCAAATGAGCACATCTTTGGCTTCCATTTTAGTTCTTTTGATGACTAACCTACTCATGATTTGAACCCTAATGTCCTCTAGCATGTATATAATATGCTTTGACCTTGCAGATATGATATAACCATTAAATGTTTCTGCCATGTTGTTTACTATGACATCACATTTAGTGTGAGTTTTCAAGTAGCACCTGTTAAAACTTTTGGGATCGTGCTTTAAGATTGCCTCTACTGCATCAGGGTTTATGGCCCTCATTTCATCAATGGCTTGGAGGTAATCAGGTTCATAGTATGCTCTTGCAGCTTTCCAATACAACTCCTTGAGCTCCTCATCCTTAAAATTCTTGTGCCAATTCGCATAGATGTGCCTTGCACAGTTTCTATGCTATGCTCTTGGCCAAATAAGTGCCACAGCATTTAACAGACCCTGCAGATAAATGATTATTAACCTTAGACATTACAGCACAAGATAATTGTTCATTGTAAAATTTGACAATGGCTACTACCTTTTGTTGATCTGAGATGAATATCCATGCCTCACCACCATCACTTACACCCAAACACTTCCTGAGCTCTTCCATAAACCATTCCCAGCTATCGTTATTTTCACCATCTACAACTGCCCATGCCAATGGATACATCTGATCATTAGCATCTCTGCCAACTGCAGTTAACAACATCCCTCCTAGGAAGGTCTTTAGAAAACAACCATCTAGACACAAGACCTTCCTACATCCAGCAAGAAATCCTCTTTTCACACCATCAAAACACACAAAGAGTCTGAAAAAAGTTTCACATGTGGATGTGGGATCTAAGTTAATGAAACCTGGTGGTGCAGTAACAAGCACAAAAGTTGATGTTGGGTTTACTTTTTTCAAAATCTCCATGTATGCACCAATTTTGCTATAATGATCCCTCATTGATCCATGAAGTTTCTTATGGGCACATGCTTTAGCCTTGTAGGCCAGCCACTTGGTGATTATAACTTTATACTTATGTTTCACAGCCAATATGATTTCCTTAGCCGACCAGTTGGGCTTGGATTTAAACACTTGCAGGAACTCATTAGCTATGAACATTGCAGTTAGCTGTCTATTCTTTACCATGTTTCTTTGGCAGGTATGTATATTCTTCACTCTCTTTACCAAGTAACACTCTTTCCCTTTATGAAGTGAACAAAGTATAAAGAATGAACAACCTTTAACACAATTGACAACAATACGGCCACATGCAGTCTTTTCACTCTTTGCAAGGTACAAGTTCCTACCATTAGCTACTGAGTACTGCCTCACTGCCTCTTTAAAGGCCTCCCTTGATGCAAACCTTATTCCCACCTTCCAAATAAATTTCTTCCAATTTGTATGTTCACCTACAGATGGGGCTGCTTCCTTGTACTTCTTGCCCATGATATCATCATCCTCACTATCACCAGGTGTTAAAATGTCCCCGTCAGATTCCTCGTAACTACTGTTTCCATCTACCCTTGCATCTTCAGTTTCATGAAAATTACCCTCTGTTTCATGCAAATTACCCTCTGTTTGTCTTTCATGTACTACCTCATCAAGCACTTTTTTTTGGCTTCCAAATCTATCTTGGTTGCCTCTCTAACTGCATGTTGTGACTGTATCCACTCAACATCCTCTCTGTCTGACTCTAATCCAAGTACATCATCTGCGGCTTCCTCTTCATCACTGGTCTCAACTAGTTCATCATAATCTTCATCAGCAGAATTTGACTCTTCATCTTCCACACTGAAGTCACTATCTTCACTGTCCTCGTCTACTTGCTTACCTATTGAGTTAGAGCTGCATCCACGGGAAACCCTAGAAGATTGGGCTTTTAGTTTACTGGATTGGGCTTCAGTTTTACTAGGCTGGGTAACAGGGTTACTGGGCTGGGTAACAGGTTTAATTGGCCTAGAACTAGAGTGGGCTTCAGGTGCACTCAATTGACGTTCTTGAACAAATACTTCCATAAATGTTTCACTCCAATTAAAAACCTTCTTAACCAACTCCAACACATCTCTATCATCACGAAAATGCCTAATTTCACCATCATCCGCATCCAACCCATACATATGAAAGTTCCTTGATTTATAGCATTTCGTTTCCAATGCATAATCTGCTAGCTCAAAGTATGAAATGTGGTCTACATCAACTTTAATTAACCTAGATGCACCCCCAACATACTGTGGTACACCAAAACCTAACTCAATGTAACCACCATACCAAAGCATAACATCAATCGTTTCCCCCATTGCATAATCTACTAGTTCATGTGAAATCGTACCTTGATCGGAGTTTAAACTTGATGGATTGTTGATTTTGAGAAGCTAGGTCACGTCACCCTTGATCGTTCCCTCCAAATTGAACAGAACAAACAATACCAGCTTTCAGGATTTTGCTTCTTATAACATGTGTTAACCACGTCACTCGTGCCATGTAGGATTAATGATGCCAGCTAGGATTGAAAACTAACTCAGTTACTGATTTTTTAACTGAGTAGTGAAATGACAAACAAAATTAAAAGTTTGGGGTGTCACAGATCAAAGTGTTAGTTGCGGGTGTTATCAGCCAATTCTTCAAAGTTAAAGGTGTTAAAATCCAATTGGCCTAAAAGAACCTTAAAATAATCTAACAAAAAAAAACAGTTGTTTAGGTTTTGTAATCGTATATAATGCATTCCTTATCTATCAATACTCATTTTGTCGATCATGATGACCATGATAGTAAACTAGTAATATTGACAGTCATTATGGATAGTTAGATTTTGGAACACTAATAGTTTTGACAGGCTCAAACCGAGAAATGATACGATAGTTGGCAGTCAGGATGCTTTTTGGTTGCCTATCTTCCCGTTAGGTCTCTAAATTGACAAACTACGAGTGAAGCAACCATGTTTATATTTGGAGGTGTTCATCAAAATCCCAATCTTTAAAAGTTATGTAAAATCTATGTGTTTTAGTTACATAGTTTATTAGTGTGACTTGGGATCCATATACAAGAAAACACCTACATTTGATGCTAATCTACTCGTGATTTAAGAGCTCCAAACACAATAAAACACCTATATTTGATACATATGGTTTGTGATCAAAAGTTCTGCCTACTTGTTATTCATTGGTAGTGGAGCATCTTCAAGTTTCCAATTTTTCCCTTTAATTTGCCTTTTTTTCAATATCTTCCTATTATTTATAAGTAAATGCATGTGGTCCATAGAAAAGAGTATGGAAAAATGACTTGCCTTGAAAGAGACTCATTGTTTTTAGTACGATATCGTGAAAAATAAGACAAATTAATGTACAATAAGCAATCACCACGATCATAAAGACGGCCAAGTGCCCCTTATAACTTTGATTGTATTATAATCGTTGAGTCATATCTTTAATCACAACATCAAGACCATCTTTAAACTTGGTGTGCAATAAAATTTAAATTGTAACTTTAGGTATCCATCAGAGCAACACATAGCAGAATCACTAATACACACGAAAGCTGTAAAAGACGACACGAGAATTCCTGTGGTTCGTATTTGGTGTGGATCCTACGTCCACGGCTGTAACTAGGTATCTTCTTTATTAGCTAAGACTGTACATGATTACAGTTATAAATACAATGGCTATAAATAACCAAGGATTATGGTTTCGAACTTGGAGGCTAATGAAACATGCCCCAGAAGCCCAAGACAACCAATTAATCAAAGCCCAAAAGGCTTCCCAACCCTACGGATTAAGATTTTTGTACATAAATTTAACTTATAACAAAAAAAAAAACTTCAAATAATATCAGATGGCATTCTCTCCTTCAACCATATAAATTTTATTTATATTTGTTTAATAAATTTCTTTTAATATTAATATTAATTAATAACCAATTATATACATATCACTTATTTTTATCCTTATCTTTATCTAAAATTAATAAATAACTTCAATTATGCAATTTAGACCCTTTGTTTTTTACTTTTAAACCCAAAGTTTTTCATCTTTTGCAATTTAATCCCAACTCTTTTTTATTTTCAATTTTGGTCCACCATACTTTTCATCTTTTCCAAGTTTTTCGTTTCGTTCTAAATTTTGTGAGTTAACGCACCGCAATATGCGTGTGGGGTTCAACATTTTTTCATATATTTTTTTTCGTTTGACTGGAACGTCGCGTCACATCTATTTTTCTGCGTTTGACAAGTTTGTCCAACACGCGGGTCCTGGATGGACTTAGTTATTTTTTTCTATGTTTTACGTTTCGGTTTAATTTCTCAGCAACGAGCGTGCGTGATTCAAAGATTTTACGTTTGCTTTTCGCTCGGCGTTATTTTTTTCCCGTTTTTATTTATTTTGTTTTTACGAGCTTTTCTGGTGTTGGTGGTCGCTGACAATGGTATAGTATTGATACTACTTAACACAGTTTTATGACAACCGATGCAACGCATGGGCTTAATACTAGTTATCATATACATGGGAGGCTTTGATGGTGTGAGGGGAGGACCTCCGCACAAGGCCCACGATTTCGAGGGGCATGCGATTTAAAAAAAATACGATACGTATATGTTATTTTTTTAAATAGTAAACACATATCGTTTCCAATATAGGTCCATTTACAAATCATTTTTTATGGTTTAGAATTTAGCCCACTTGGAATTAGGTTTATTGAACCCAATACAAATTTGATTTTTTTTTTAAATAATAACAAAACATAACGGAAGGGCACATTTTTTCAATCTCGAACAGGGTATGTGAATTCTCATAGACGCCTCTGATTATATACATCAACACATGAGTATATATTCTCTTAGTATAAGAATATCCCAAATTATATTATCATTTTTCAATTATCTACACTTTTTATTTTTTCCTATTTTAGATATGATATGACTCTTCATGCAATATACTTTGCTAACAAGAAACATAAATAATTGATTAAAATATGCTACTCATGCTTATTTGTGGATTGATGATTTGTAAATAGATATGCTTTTACTAGAATAAATCCTATCTTTTTGGTGATTTCCAATCCTAGAAAGATTCATTCATACCACTAAATAACAAATGCCAAAGATATGTGTAACCCCACCAAAATAAATTATTTCTTTCTTGGCAATATATCCATATTTTGTTGGCTTATAAAAGAGGTACCGGGCCAATAAGGTTTACCAAGGTTTCAATACCAATGGGATAAGTCATAAGAGGGAACGTTTAAATAGACTTTTCAAGGCATTGACTGTTCGTTCTCCCTCAAAGGCTTCTGGCACTAGCTCTATATATAATAGAGTGTAAGAGCATGTAGCCAGAGCCTTAGGCAGAACGGAAATTTAATGTCTTGATGTTGCGCAATCTTTAAGTCAACATCGATATACCAATCTCAACAAGTTGATATGGTGTCGTCTCTTTCTTCTCTCGAGGACTTCTAGCAGCTTTTATGTAAGTTGAAAATGTATTGTTTATCGTTTATATAAATTCAAAAGGTTTTCTAACATTGTAAAGTGAAATATGCTACAACAAGATGTTTCTAAGTGAAGTTGGCTACAAACATAATCAAACTAAAGCGTACACAATCGACACTATTTACTCTAAACGAAATTATAGTTTTTTTTATCAGCAATAATCTATGTCCTAGTAATTCACATGAACATACTTTTTTACCAAACTATATTTGGCATCTTGTCTATTTAACTTTTGTTTCTGTGCATGCCGTTTTGCTAGACTTTATAGTATGTCATATGGGTTCAAAACTTTTCGGGCAAAAAGAGTTGAAAAACTGATTTTTTTACTGAAAAAAAAAAGAAAAGAAACTTAAAAGTTTATAGTGAAAACATTGGTTGGAGCCTTTCTGAAGAAGAAAGGTCTCTCCAAAAATAGGCGTATGCCACTATTTGCAGCGAGCACACGGTATTCTTTAGTAAAAGGCGAAAGAATAGTTCGCTTTGTGCTCAATACGTGGCTGCGTGCCTTTCAACCTTCTACCTGCTTGTCTTAGATAGTGGATTTCACTTCTATGCTTGCTTTCTTCAACTAACCGATGCGGGACGCACTCCAAATCCTATATTTTGGCAAGTTTTCAAAGCCTCTACACTGGTTTCAATCCATGCACTCTCCCAATGGTTGTTCCCAAAATATTCTCTACTTAATAATTATCAGTTTTGTTATATGCAGAGGCGAAGATTAAGTTAATTTCCGCCTTCATAAACATCATTATATAGCTGATGACATTGGTTATCTGTATGTTCAGAGCCGAACTCAGTATCAAAGCAAGCAATGAGGCGAATACATGTTAATTTACCGAAAACACAAATCAAACAGTGTTTTACAATTAAAGAAATTGGTTTGGTTAAGGTTTTGAAGCTTGACCAAACAAAAACCATGGACAAATCTTGTAGGGGTGTGCAACTACAAACTTGATCATACCATAACATAGTTAAACCGTACTGTTTACTCTCTAATCTCGCTGCGATTGTAATGTTTATATCAAAGTAAAAGATAATTGTAGATTAATAACAAACCGTACTGTTCGGTCGCGCCCTCGCTGTCAAATTTCAAGGATGAAGAAACTGTTACGATTCCATCTCTTCTTCTGGAAAAATTAACATTTTTTTGGGACGATAACTATAAAGACGGAGACTGATGGATGTTCGCCTCATGTTTATGACGGCCGCTAATTCAATATACAAGAGAGACACCCGTAAATTAGCAAACCTTCATAACTTTCATGGGTGCAAAAATCTTTAGCAACGGTTTTATTGCGCACTCTCTACCGTTTATCCAAGTAGCTCAATTTGCGCTACTTGTTCTGTGTAATTTTATAAAACAAGCTGCTAGCAGACTACGGATGACAAAAACTTGCATAACAAGCAAAAAACTTGGCAGTAAAAACATTGGTTGGAGCCCTTCAATAATTGAATGGACTCTCCAAAAATAGGCGTATGCCACTTTAGTGCAGCGAATACACGGTATTCTTTAGTAAAAGGCGAAAGAGTAGTTCGCTTTGTATTCACTGCATGGCTGCGTATTTTTCCAACATCGTACCTGCTTTCCTTAAATAGTGGATTTCACTTACAAGACTTCTCTATTCTTCCGATGTGGGACAAACACCAAATACTATTTTCCCACTTTTCAAGCCTCCAGGACTCTCTACTGGTTTTTTATCATGCACTCTCCTAATTGTTATTCTTACAATCTTTCCTACTCAATAACTGCCAATATTGTTCGAGGATGATGTGACTGACAACCAGTGGCGGATCCAGGGGTGTTTTGGGGGTTCCCGGGAACCCCCTCGGTTTGGAAAAAAATGAAAAAATTAGTGGAAATTTTATGTGATTTTAAAAAAAATGTGAGAATTAGTAAAATTTACCAAAAGGAACCCGGTAGAAAACATTTCTGGATCCACCACTGCTGACAACTGAGTCCCGATGGCATAAGTGTCTCCAGCATCGGTAAAGGTCTAAATGAACCCGTGACTTGATTATATCGAATTAGCAAACATCTGTAGATTAATAATAACAAACCTTTGCATCCCATCTGTCATCTGAATTCAAAACACCTCATCAGAATGCACACATCAACACAAGTTCTTGAATCTTGATCACCCTTAATGTTACTTAAATCTTGACGATATCTTACTGTGTTTAACCATAAGGCATATGGATGTTCTGTCTTGAACCAACACATTTGAAAGTACATTTTATCTGGCTATAATGTTTGCTTATATTCAGTAATAAATAGAATAAGGTGATTTAAATAAAAAAAAATACAACTTTTATGCAGAAAGTGACTAGATATGAACTTTAAACATTGGTTGGAGCCCTTGATTTAAAGAGCTCTTCAATAACAGCCCTTGATAAAGAAGAAATGATCAAAACTCTACAAAATGAAGAATAGAACCAATTCTATAAGATTATACCCGTTTAAGTAATTTTAAATAGAGAACTTTCGGTAAAAATCTGGAATTTTTACCCAAAAAGATACTCTCCATCTATGATCTATTGCTTGTTTCAATCTGTAACTCTAGTTGCAAGTATCTGTTTGTACAGTTTCCCATGCATGCAGTTTGATTATAAAGAGTGAATTAAGCTCATATGACACATCATGTGGATTCAGTTAGTCCCACATCGGCTCATAGCTGAAGTTGTGGCTGGTTTATATGACATAGGTGAGTGACGATTGTTGTCCCTTCGGGGACATCCGATAAAATTGGAACGATACAGGATGACACGCACAAATCGAGAAATGGTCCAAATTTTTTTTGAACCATTCTGATTAAACTCGAATTAGGCCATTTGATTATTTTTAATCTCTAAGTTGTAACTATGACACATTTGTAAAATTTAAACTGTGTTTGTGAAGCTATCCTTATGAATTAGCCTCAAAGTAGTACAATTGATGATTTTATACTCAAGTCTCTCTACCTTGTGAAAGTCATGATGTTGGTGACTAAGACATTAGTAGCATTGATGATATTATGATGCTTAAAATGATAGATCATAAAAAGAATGTGTAACAACAACGTTGACTATAAGTGATTGCTATGATAACTAGTTGAATTCCAGACTGAACACCCTTAAAATAAGATCATGGTTGCTTCACTGGTACTTGGTCATTTTGTTCACCATAGCCATAACGACAAGATAGTCAACCAAAAAAAACGAGCTTTTACAGAACAATTTCAGTGGTAAAGTTGAACTCAAAACATTGGTTGGAGCCCTTCAATTGTTGAAGAGTCTCTCCAAAAATAGGTGTATGCCACTTTAGAGCAGCGAATACACGGTATTCTTTAGTAAAAGGCGAAAAAATAGTTCGCTTTGTATTCACTGCATGGCTGCGTGCCTTTCAAATGATGTACCTGCTTGCTTTAAATAGTGGTTTTCACCCCTGTTCTTCCTCATAACCAACCGATGTGGGACAAACAACAAATACTAAGTTTCCCAGTTTTGAAGCCTCCAGGCCTCTTTACTGGTTTCAGAACATTGCACTCTCATAACTGCGCACATGAACATGAATTCTTGATCAACCTTACTTAAATGTTGACAATATCTTACTGTTTAAGACACTTTAAACTTTTCCCATTTGGACCGGTGTTAAGCAGTCGGGACCGTAGCAGATTTCAATAATATTTTTTGTTTATTCAATATCTCATTTCTGATTTATTTTGTATTCGGACTCTACATTTAACTTATTGAAGACTTCATGTTTTTTAAATTGCAAATCCACATCAAAACATATTGTATTTTCTTGTTTTGTTTAAGGTGTGTGTGTATGATTGAATTTTTTGAAGACATGGGTGGTCTGGCCAAAACATAAGGCTGGACGGTATGGTCCGTCCTCAGCCCCGTCCTCCCTCGGCGACGCCCGGCACACCACGCCGCCCCCCCCTCCGTCCCGTCCCCATCGTCCGAATTGAGACGTTTGCGACGGAGCAAACAGGTGGGCCCCCTTTCTTTCTTCTCGACGTCCTCTCCGTCACCCCATCCCCCCCCCCCCCCCCCCCCCCCCCCCCCGTCTTCATACCGTCCAGCCTAAGTGAAACTAGGTGACCTTGAAAATCTTAATGGAAACTAGGTAGTCCGTCAAACGCGTTTTCAGGACTTTCAGATGGAATTTTTGCAGGTTTCAGATGTCAGATCTTGCAGGGAAGTTTGCCAAATGGTTTTGAAAAAAAAAGACAAACAAACCCCCCCCCCCCCCCCCCCCCCCCCCTCACCATATGGATGTTATAACCTCAAACAAGCTCGCCAATAGTGTTACATTGCAGGTTTATATTGTTTACGTATTTCTCTTCAATTTCATTTGCAGACATGGGCGTAGCATAGTTGAGGCCCGGGGGCGGCCGACCCCCCGAACTTTTCGCTCATTAGTGTCTGGTATGTAGTTTTCGTATAGAATTTTTTAGATATATACGTTTTCGACCCCCCGGTTTTATAATTTTTTAGGTATAATTTTAGATACAGTGACTTCGTCCCCCGGTCGGAAATCTCAAGCTTCGCCACTGTTTGCAGAATACTACTATTTTTTACAAGACTCGTCATACCTTTATAAACATTCTTTCTAAAGTTCTAAAATCCGTTTGGCATACTTTTTTTGAACAGCCAACGAATCCTCCAAATGAGCTACTAACGAAATTCACCACATAGGGATACACTCGCCTTCCGAACCGGGGAAAACCCTCACCTAGGGCCAAAACCCGTGAACACTCGCCCGAAGGCACAACAGTGCGGTGAGTTAAAACCCCCTCAGTTCAAGAATCGAACTAGCGATCGCCGCCTAGTCTCCTATCATCACCAGGTGCCGCTAGAACTAAATGTTGAGGGCAGGAATTGAACCTTGGTCACTTGGAACACAAAGCATATCCCATGCCACTCCACCACTAGCTCATTGGCCATACTACCTAGTTTTCACTAACATTTTGAAATTCACCTACTCACTTATGTGTTGGCGAAGCCATCTATTTCTACAAAATCATTGTGTATGGTTTTCTAAATTCGTGATCAAATCTGATCCGACCAATGGACCGGTTCGCAATCCAAACCAATCCTGAAAACATACTCAAAATATACAATGTGCTAAAATGAGTCACTCTTGTATATTTGCTCAACTTGATAGGGGTCCAAATGAGCCAGGGGCACCCCCCGCAACGAAATTAGAAAAATAAAAACTCTTTAGCATCCATAAAACACTTCTCACACGAACACTTTTAAGAACCTGGTTGAATTAGATACTTCAAAACTGTTGATTATCCCTCATCATTTTTTTTCACTTGTATATCATCATACATCAATGCTTTCACCTTTAGATTTCTTTGACTTCTTTGACTTTCCATCCTTGCTTTTGACCTTTGACTTTTTGGACTTTTCCTGTTCAACCGAGATCAATTCTTCTTCTTCATCTTCATCCACGTTTTGCGACTTTTTTGCCTTTTTCTTTTTAGCAGAGCGTGACTCTTCATCTTCCCTGTCTAAATTCCGTGATTTTTTTGTCTTTTTATGTTTAGATGAGACTACCTCTTCCTCATTTTCATCTAAAGAGCGGGATTTTGATCTCTTCTTTTTCTTTTTAACAACAGGCGGTGATTCTTCATCTGTGTCTATGGGCTCATCATCAATTTCTTGTTCACTTGGAGGCATAGTTGCTACCGAACCGGCAACTTCTGTTCAGGCAGATTAATGTTAAAATGTGTAGGCCATTAATAAGTAAGAACAATCAACTAGAGACTAACCATCATCTTCAAAATTAGAATCAAAGACGACTTTTGTGAGGTGCTGCTTTAAAAAGACCTGCATCAGTTCTCAAACTAAGTTAACATGCAACAATATATGAAACAATGAATCTTGCGCTTGCCGGTTAATTTATATTACGAAGTAAAATAGGCACAAGTACGAAATTTGCCCATGTTACAATAACAACATACCGCAGAAAGTAACTGCCTCGATTTTATATCCCAGATGCGTAAATAGCTGTCAAGTCCTACATCAATATGTTAACTTAATCAAAACAAATATTTTATAAGTAAAATATTCATCAAAAAAGTATTTCCCTACCTAAAATACGTGTGAACATTTATATAAATATTGAGTAAAATGTCATTTTCATTCCTGAAGTTTGGCCAATTTTGCGAATTTCGTCCAAAGGTTTGTTATTTTAGCATCTGAATCTAAAAGGTTTGAAAGCTTGTCATTTTCATCTTGCTCGTTCATCCATCCATTTTTCTCCGTTAGGTCAGGGGCATTTCCATCTTTTTTGTTAACTTAAAAGGGTATTTTCGTCTTTTTGAATACTTGTACATAAAAGAAGGCCAAATTGCCCTGTAAGTTAACTAAAAAGACGAAACTACCCCAGACTTAATGAAGAAAAATGAATGGAGTTAACGAGCTGGATGAAAATGGGAAGATTTCAAACCATTTGAATCCAGATGCGAAAAAACAAACCTTTGGACGAAAGTCGCAAAACTGGCCAAACCTCAGGGACGAAAATGACATTTTACTCTAAAATATAATAATCTATAAAAGAGTTACTAACCAGAATAAATATTTTTTTGCAAAGAAATCCAAATATTGCATATATCAAGATTGCAACAAAATATGAAGTGCTTGAAAAAATAACTCACCACAAGAAGCTATCACTGGGAGATCTGGATGTCTGGTTATCGATCTGATGCTTCCGGAGCATTTTCCCAAAAAGCATCCCAATAGTTTCCCTTAAAAAACAATTTCAACAAACAATAAAGGCATAAAAATCATAAGTTATATACAAAAGAACTTTAATATTCAAAAACAATGTACCTGTGCGTATGTCAACAGATGCAAGATCACCAGATCCATTGCCAATGTATATTGTGTTACCATCTATGTCTTCAGTAACCGCCTTAATAGGCGTCTCACGAAAATCAAAAGACATCACAGGTCTTCTTTGAGCAGACATATCATACAAACGTACCTACATGTTATACTATTTTATTTAGAAACTACTGACAATGATGCTACATCATATGTTGGATATCTTGCCATTATTACCATGAAAATTCAAGGCAGAATAATCGGGGTATGCGGGTTGGGTGAAAGGTTAAAAAGTTGGGGGTTAAGAATTAAAAGTTTATTTATACTAGGGCTACAAACGAACCAACCGTTAAGCAAACAGTTCGTGAACCATTCGATGGGAAGTTCATTTGTGTCCGTTCGTTTAATAAATGAACGAACAAGAACACAAAATGTGTTCGTTTAGTCTGTCAAATGAACAAACATGAACAAAGGTGCGTTCATTCATTTATGTTCATGAACGTTCGCTAATAAATATTAGTGTATTATATATTATGTTCAATTGTTCATTAACGCTTGTTTGTGTTCATTTGTTTTCATTTGTGTACGTGAACATTAGTTTGTGTTTGTTACCTAAAGTTAACAAACAAACACAAACGAACACGTTCATTTCCTTAACAAACGAACACGAAAATAAAAATATCGCTCAGTAAGTGTACATAAACAGTTAGAGAAAACATAAACTTCTTAACATGTTTGTTTTGTTTGCAGCCCTAGTTTATACAATCGTAGCGAGCCGGTTGACCCGATATACTTTTTGTACAAAAAGATGCATCATTTTTAAAGTTTTAGATTAAATAGGTTTAGGAAGTTTTATGCATTAAAAATACACTCAAGGTTTAAAAAAACGGCCGAGGCGGTCGTACTGAGGCACGCCTCAGTTCGAAACGGAGGAAAAACGCATATGAGGCGGCGCCTCAGGTTCAGAAATTATACGGACGCCTCAGTTGAGTGAGGCGTAAGTTTCAGATCTGAGGCGGTACGAAAATGGCGAGGCTTAAGCATATTTTTTAGGCGGGATTTTAATGATGGATTAGGGTTTTTAGGCGCCATTATTTTTTTTGTTTCTTTAAATAGCCTTAGGGTTTTTTATTATAGACATCCAAAAAACACACGCATCTGGCATTATTCTTCAATCGTGATTCTTCACTACTACAGCTGTTATTTCTTTGAATCTTCTTTCAATCTTCAATACAATTATTTCTTTCAATCTTATTCAATCTTCAATACAGGTAAGTTCTCTTCACTGCTTTCTTGATTTTTATTGATTGTGTTGATTGATCTTGTTATGACTTATGGCTGCTTTTTATTGATTCTTGCTATGGCTGCATCTTTCAATTCGTTTTTATTGTTCAAGATACTTGCTTTCAATTGATCTTGTTATGACTTATGACTTATGGCTGTAGCTTGATAATAATATTGCTGCTGTTAATAATATTGCTGCTGACCTGCTGTTCGCTTGTAAACGTTTGTGTTTTTTTATGTTTAAGTATTTGATGAAATTTGAATCTTTTTTTATGTTTTTAACTGCTGATTTGATGAGAAAAATCATTTTTTGATGTTAAGTATTTATTATTTTATGATATATAATTTTATATATTTATTTATTAATACCGCCTCAGCCTTACGCCTCGTTCCGCCTCAATACTTACGCCTCGTGAGGCGAAGGGAAAACGCCTCGATACTCGTTTCCGTTTTTTTAAACCTTGAATACACTTGGGAGACTTTCAACCATTTCCACTGTTCCCTTTCCACCCAACTTTTACTATACTCGTTTCACCTGTTAAGAGATAAAAGAGAACCAAAATAGACCCATATTTTAAAAAAATTGGGTCGTAATTGTCACCTCCCAACCAAAAGTTGCTTTACTTTCTGTATCCTTCTTTTCTGTTCTTTCATTTCTATAACCTACATATTATAAATGAAATTTTGAAGTTTATATGGTTTTGGGAAGTGACCTCATGACTGTTGGTGCCTGCCGCAAACTTGCGGTGATCATCTTTGCTCATAAACGTTGCGGAAGTAAACCAAGTAGGTGTAAATATACCAAGGCTGTTTTTAGGAGGCTGCATTGTAAATACAAAAAAAAAAAACATATGGTAAAGAAAGTGAAATGAATTCAGAAAGCATTTGCCTTCAAAACCATAAATATGTGAATGAAGAACAAACAAACTTACTGATTTTGCTGTCCAGAGTTTCGTATGTGTTGCAAGATCCCAGATATTAACCTCTACTCCCTTCCTGATGAACAGCAAAATTGTCACATTACAGCAATTGAATACCACTATATGACCTTATTTTATGAGGTTTGAGACACAAATAAAAGATAATAACAATAAAATACATTTAAAAAAAAAAACTCACCCTCCAAACAAGGCGTAGTTTTCGTTTTCATCGACTTTACAGCACAAGACATTACCAGCAGCACACACGTTCCATGTTGTTGGAGTATCATCACAAGTGGAATCCCCTAGTGATCTTGGAATCGTAACAGATCTCACGGTTGTAAGCCCTTTTGTAGTACATGTAAGCAAGGTGCATGACCTACTTTTAAGCACAAACATTTGATAAATGATAAGTTTACTATACAAATTTGATATTATATATAACCACAAACTTTTAAGCATAGCACATTATATACATGATAAGCTCACTTTATAAATTGATAGTATATATAACCACAAGTTTTAAACTGAAACTGCATGCACAAAAAAACAATTACAAACATAATATATATGATCAATAGATTTACTTGGTTCTTTCTGAAGTCCAAAGTTTCCTTTAGAAAATGATTCTTGTGAAATAAAAATGAAACTAGCTACTTTTTGTAATGCCACATTAGAGCAGTTAGTAATACAAACTATTCTCAAGAACAACAAATGTAGCATGACTTTTTGGTAAAAGAAAAAAAAAAGCATATAATCTAAACAGATACCTGGGTGATGACTCAGATTGCTGTTTTTTGAACAAATGCAATCCAACTATGTTGTCTTCTTGAGACTGAACATCTGTTTGGTTGGTGGTAGCTAATGAAACTCGAAGATTACCATTAATAGGGCTAAGCAACTCAACCTGTGTTGTAAATTAACATGTAGTGAGGCAACTAACGATGTAAATACTTAAACAAGCAAATATTACTTGATGACTAGGATTTATGATGATAGTATATACTTACCGCGCCATTTTTCCTTGCAACAGCTAACAACTGTGGGAAAAAGAAAAAAAAACTACATGATTAAAAGCTCTAAACAGCAGTACGCAAGTGAAGAACCACTATGTTTGTGAACAAGATATGTTAAGGCCCAGCCATTTGAGCAGGCCACCAGTAAGGTTGCTCCTAATATGCAAGCTGTTATAGCCTACCCATATTGCTACCTTCCTACATTTTAAGTACACACAAACCAAAACCAAAACCAAAACCAAAACCAAAACCAAAACCAAAACCAAAACCAAAACCAAAACCGAAAACAAACCCTAAGTGATTAATATGATTTCATATATAGACACATGTTGCTTCAATCAAAGGTAGTGCCGAACTTCATTAATGACATACCCTTGTTAAAAAAAAAACTAGTTCTATTAGCAAAGGATAAAGGACAGTTTGCAATATCACCATTAACAATGATATTTTGCGAACCAAAACATGATCTGTCATGAAAACAATTTCACATATGCAAACATCATACTACAAACTAGTGCCAAAGCACACAAGTCTCAAGAATTCTGAGATGAAACATCATATGAAGTAATCCAGAACATACAGGATCAACTTTACGGTCATTAATTGAAGCCGCGAGCATACATCTAGAGGCGTCCGGTTCCCCCCATCGCTCTACAACCTTAGTAACTCCTCCTTGCTTACTCCGAGCTTCACTAACTACAATCACAAAACACATCGATGACAAAGCACATCATCCAAATTAAACAAATTACAGTAACTACATGAACAGTAAACATTCTACATAACAAATGTTAACTGTTCGGTTCAATTTAGGTCACAATTCGGACATAAATTAGCAAGTATCGTTCATTTAAAACTTTGACGAGACCGAGAACATCAAAATTACAGTAGCTACATGATCAATCTATATTCTACAAAATGAACGTTTAAAAGTTTTTATTCAAATTAGGTCACAATTCGAACGTAAATGAGGGAGTATCGTTAAATTAAACCTTTAATGAGACCGAAAACATCTAATTAGAGCAACTACATAAACAATCTATATTCTACATAAGTTCAAATTAGGTCATGATTGAAACGTAAAAGAGCGAGTATCGTTGAATAAAACCTTTGATGAGACCGAGAACATCGAAAGTTATGGCGCGAAGTGGAGGACATCCAGGAGATTCTAATGTGGTTGTTCGAGGCATCGTTTATGCCAGTTGCTAGAGAAAATGAAGACAGTTAATTGGTGGATTACCGGCACGGAGGAGGCGGCGGTGGTCGTAACGGAGGAGACGACGGCGGAATAGGTTTGTTTTCCGTTTATTGATCAAGTGCAGAATTAGAAACCCTTTGGGCTATTTGTATGAAGCCCAGTACACTAGGCCAAGAATTAAACCCTTTGGACATTGCGGCTGCGGCTTTCAAAAAAAAAAAAAAAAAGGTAAATTACACTTTTCGTCATTTATATTTGTAGCTGGTGGCAATGGATAGCCTTTAACTTCAATAATTACAGTCACAGTCCTTTATAAAAAAAATTAGTACATTTTTCGTCCTTTAGCACTAACAAGGTTAAAATTTCCAGTTAAATTGATTCACTTAAGGGCAATTTAGTCTTTCTACTTAATTATTTATAATATAAATCAAATATAAATACCATTTTCTTAAAAAAAAAATCTCTTTCACTCTCTCTCTCCCACACTTTGAATTCTCTCTCTCCAAGCACACAACAGCCACCAGTGAAGCCTATCACCAACAACCCACAACCAGATCTGAAGTTTGTCCTTGTAATAACTATCGTCGCCGCCATCACCAAAAAGAACCAAACATACCAAAACGTTGAAGATTCTCTTGCAGTATCATTATTACAAACAAAAATATACCCACCAACAAAAATGATGATCAACCTCCCCAATTTCTCATCTTTATTAAACCTATTTATCTCAAAATTCACATTATTATTTGGACCAAAATTCAAATTGGGGTTTGAATAAACCCCCTTATTAAACCCACCATTGATCCTAAAATCAGCACTTTGGGTCTGATTAATGGACCCATCTTCCAATCAAAGTTGAACCCACTAAAATTGGTGCCGGAATTTTTGGTGTTGACGGTGCCGGAGTAGATGAAGTCACCGCCGACACGGAGGTCGAAGTTCCTCTGAAACATTGAATCAAATCAGTTAATCTAAAGTGTCACACCCCCAAAATCCACACGCGGAGTATCACCGCTTGGAGGCGTGACATGACCAGGATCGAGCCACCAATCATAGGTGACCAAAGCTAGTTGACCATGTTTAGTTTAGACAGCGGAAGCATAAACGTAATTTCAAAAGCATAAGTCCATAGTTCATAAGTTAAAGTTTCAAAACGCAAGTTTAGTAAGTTCTTAAGGATTTAAATATTAAGCACGGAACATAACAGTCTGTACACCACAACGACTCCTTCCTCGTGCAAGCTCCAAGCATTTAGCGACCTGTAAGGCATGTAACAACTAGTCAACAACAAAGTTGAGTGAGTTCACGTTTGGTTGTTTAGTTTTAAGTGTTTCTGAAAACGTGGTTTGACTTTCGTTGGCTTATTTGCCGTGGGGGTTACCCCGTAGTTGAAAGTACATTTAACCAATTCCCTTTTTCTTTACCCAATCCATAACCATGATCAGTGGGGGTTTTCCCCGTTGGAACTACTAGACGGAATGATATCGACTGCTACGCAAATAAGTTGTGCCCTATATCAGTGTCTATCATCACTGACAATCTGCCATAGTCCATTAGTACACGCCCGTCCTACCGGCACGGTGTGAGGTTTGTTAAACCTAATAGCGCTATTAACTAATGACCCGCTCGCCATTGGCCTCGGCGATTAAGTCGATATAAATTGAGGGACTTCATGATAGAGTTTTGTCTAGCTAGTTTTAAGGTTGTTGTCCTGCACCAGGAGGACCACAACGTACGTATTCTGCACCAGGAGAATTCGTAGGATTAATAATGGCATCCAATCTATGGAGGATGGCCGTACATATCCTACCCAAGGAGGATATGTAGATTTAGTTTCAAATTCTTTAACCCATTCCCAAACCACCGGGAATCCCATGCCTTAGAAAGTGTGTGAACTCACCTCGGTTTGCTCGGTTAGATTCTCAATATAGCTAACAGTCAAGGTCGGTCAATCGCGTCCTAATAAGGTACGGATAACAGTCAGTTTCTCATGCGTAACACGTATCCTACGTACGGTTTATTTGCACATTACTTCTACCACATAACAGGCACACACTTTAACGATTTACGCCCATATATACTTCCCATCCATTCCCCCACTCATAAGCAAACATACAATAATGCATATAACACATATAACATGTTAGATCATTCACAGATAGCATACTCGACATTTAGACACGCAAGTCACAACTTATGTCAATTCAGCATTAATACACAAAACCGGCTGTTTTCGGACATTTAAATAAAATAGTTAGATTATTCCAAAAATTCCCAAATTTTTATACCATGTCATAAACATTCCATATTTTATTATGTAAAAATATCGGGGTCCGGTTCATTACCCACATTTTATAAAAATTCATATTCGGGACCGAACTCAGATTTATGTATTTCTGACCCCAGTCCACGAAACAATTTATTAAAAATTCATCGAGTGTCCGATTTACGAAATTCCAGTGGGGTAATTACAAATACATCGGTTGTCATTTACTGTACAAATTTCATGGTTCGATTCATCACAAAACTCAGGTTATGACTAAAAATACGACACCCATTTATTGCTGTCAAAATTCAGCTTAAGTTGCTGTTACAAATTAACACTTTAAAAATAGTAAACGGAGTCCAAAAATTACGATTCCGGTGCCATTAGAACCGTATTTCATAATAACATATTTTAGATTCAAAATATCAATTTTTCGTTGAGGTTAAGACCTGTTTACAGCCAACAGAAGTGGGCTGTAAAAGTTAGACAGATTCTGATTCTTTTGTGTTTAACCTTCTAAATCGTGTTCGATCGATTCCTTTAACAAGTTTAGTGACCACAACAACATCATATACTAATATCATTCAGTAAAACATCAGATAATCACCCAATCATCATAATCACACAAGATCTACATGATTTACACACATATTCATCCATTAACCACTTTGTTCATTACTTTAGTAAACTTTTAGACTTTGATCTTATATGTTCGTAATTTTTAACCGACGAAACTCTTATTAACCACTCTAGATACGTTCAAGAGCGAGTTTTAAGTGATATACCTCTAGCTCGGGGCTAGGGAAGAATCTTGATGAAAAATGGGTGGATAAAAGCTAACGGAAGTGGTCCTTCGCGTTCCGAGTGCACCAAAGCTCCTAATACGCGACCCGTAAAGCTTGTATCTACTTGGAATGGGATGATCAAGGACCGAAAGTGGGTGTAAGGGGGCTGGGGTGTTCGGCCGAGAGTGAAGGGAGGGCAAGAGAGTTTGTGAGTGTGTTGTTTAGTGATGAAAGATCAAATGTGTAATGGTTTATACTTATAGGCAAATTATGAGAGTATTGTCCAATGGTAGATGTGTTCACTAGATATTAAGCCATGATAATTAAAATAATCTTGATTGTACAATCATGTCTCCCCATGGTTAGGGGCCGGTTATGATGGGGGGGGGGGGGGGGGTTGGTTCGATTGTAACTAGGTTAGTTAGGGTAAAGATTAGTTAAGTTAAGTAATTAACTTGTTACTTGTGTGTAGTATGTTGCAACGGGTGTTAGGGTAATCAGAGACCCTAACTGGCTCAGAAAAGTATAAACAATGTGTTTAACAATATTTTTGTGTTCCGGGTAGAGTCCGGTTGTTCGGTTCGATACTGTTCCGTTAAACTGCTTAATTAATCCGTAAAGCGTCCTACTTATATATTTTGCAACGTTTTTTACTTTCTAACACTTAGGAAAATATAACGGATTATTTAGTGACCTTTCTGTACACTATTAGTACATTTAACAAATACGTGTAAGCATAACGCAGATATCAGAAAGCAGTTAAGTGATTCCACACAGTCGTCAAGCACTTTAATTGTCATTAATAAATTGTACGGAATACATGGAATTTGAGGGTTGTCACATTCTCCCCCTGTTAAGAGAATTTCGCACCGAAATTTAGCGCGTGGTTACTGAGGAAGCTAGTTAAGTTGCGTCGTTTTCCAGATTTTCCTAGGGTGTCACATAAAGCAAATCAATCAATTTACAAACTTTAATATTAAATTAAAGATACTGAGAAGATTTGTTGGAGAATACCATAAATGGAGAGAGAGATCTGAGTTTGGGTGTTAATGGCGCCGGAAGAAAAGTGTGGGTGTTAATGGCGCCGGAATTTGTTGGAGAATACCAGAAATGGAGAGAGGTCTGAGTTTTTTTTTTTTTTTTGGAGGCGGCAAGTTACATCTGAAGGAAAACAAGATTTAAGCGGGATAGGGGTGGGGGTTGGTTAGAGAGAGAGTGAGAGAGGTGGTGCTGGTTGGAGAGAAAGAGAGATGGTGGTGGTGGTGATGGTGAAGAAGAAAGGGAAAGAATGAAGTGGGTTTATAAATTAGGTTTGTTTTTTTTAATTAAGTTGGTAGAAAGACTAAATTGCCCTTGATTGATTATACCTAACTGAAATTTTTAACCAGGTTAGAGCTAAAAGGACGTAACGTGTAATGAGTTTTCCAAATAAAGAATTGTGACTGTAATTATTGAAGTTAAAGGTTATCCATTGCAACCCGCTACAAACATAAAGGACGAAAACTGTAATTTATCCAAAAAAAAATTACGTCAAACATAGCTCAACTAAAAACTTAAATAAAAATAAGGCTGAAGGTATTATATTTGACTTGACTTATTTGGTGGGAAAAAATTACGTCAAAACGTAGACAATTGAAAACGTACGTAATAATAAGCATAAGAACTTATTATATTTGACCCGACTCATTTCCGGGAAAAATTTATGTCGACACGTAAATCAATTTGAATTTTTACCCACATGTGCATACAAATAAACACACAAAACTCGATTACAAAATCTTTAAAAAGTTAAAGAGTGTAAGTGTCAATGCTGAAAATTGAAGGGTATAAATATAAAAAATACAAAAAGACAATAAAAATCAAAAGGATAAAAAACAGAAGAAAAAAGTATAAATACAAAAAGACAAAAGAAAATCAAAAGGACAATCCGCGCTACACTGCAGGAAGAAGAAGATATGTTAAAAGGTATTTTTTTTAAAGATTTGGTTATAAAAAATTACAAATTTGGAAGCAGAGAAAACAAATAAAACATAAAAGTGAAAAAAGAAAGGAATAAATAAGGAAAATATTATCATCAAGAAAAGACAAAGACCAAAAGCAAATACTAAATGGCACAATTTACTCAAACTTTTATTTAGCAGCAAGTCTTAAAAAAAATCTTTGCCATGAAGGGCTTCGGACCCGAGACACCCACTATATTTGATTGTTCATACAACCAACTGAACTGCGAGACTATTTCTTAAGAGTTT